>CM048829.1:0-1200000 GCA_026585945.1 Candidozyma vulturna
AACCCAGACATCCCTAAGAAAACCCAGACATCCCTAAGAAAACCCAGACATCCCTAAGAAAACCCAGACATCCCTAAGAAAACCCAGACATCCCTAAGAAAACCCAGACATCCCTAAGAAAACCCAGACATCCCTAAGAAAACCCAGACATCCCTAAGAAAAACCCAGACATCCCTAAGAAAAACCCAGACATCCCTAAGAAAACCCAGACATCCCTAAGAAAAACCCAGACATCCCTAAGAAAAACCCAGACATCCCTAAGAAAAACCCAGACATCCCTAAGAAAACCCAGACATCCCTAAGTAAACCCAGGAGTTTGGCTGGGGCGGCACATCTGTTAAACGATAACGCAGGTGTCCTAAGGGGGGCTCATGGAGAACAGAAATCTCCAGTGGAACAAAAGGGTAAAAGCCCCCTTGATTTTGATTTTCAGTGTGAATACAAACCATGAAAGTGTGGCCTATCGATCCTTTAGTCCCTCGGAATTTGAGGCTAGAGGTGCCAGAAAAGTTACCACAGGGATAACTGGCTTGTGGCAGTCAAGCGTTCATAGCGACATTGCTTTTTGATTCTTCGATGTCGGCTCTTCCTATCATACCGAAGCAGAATTCGGTAAGCGTTGGATTGTTCACCCACTAATAGGGAACGTGAGCTGGGTTTAGACCGTCGTGAGACAGGTTAGTTTTACCCTACTGATGGACCGTTGTTGCAATAGTAATTGAACTTAGTACGAGAGGAACCGTTCATTCAGATAATTGGTATTTGGCCCTGTCTGACCAGGCACCGGGCCGAAGCTACCATCTGCTGGATTATGGCTGAACGCCTCTAAGTCAGAATCCATGCTAGACGCGACGACATTTTTTGGCCTCGCCTGCTGCTAGTTGGATACGAATAAGCTACGGCGCGGAACCATACAAGGTGGAGTTTGCCCAGTGGCGGAAAGGCTGCTGGGTGTCCATGGATTGCAATGTCACACGGGCGGGGATGGATCCTTTGCATACGACTTAGATGTGCAACGGGGTATTGTAAGCGGTAGAGTAGCCTTGTTGTTACGATCCGCTGAGATTAAGCCTCTGTTGTCGGGTTTGTATCACATAGATACATACGCAACTTCGACCGAAGGTTGAAGTTGCAAAATGCCAACCACTACGACGAGACCTTGGTCGAGGAGCAGTGGCGACTGATTCACCACGCCGAGGCCTCTAGCCGAGAAGTGGCAGTCGGGCAGCACGATTACTTTTTCTGAGGAAGACACCGACCTTCTGTCGTTGTCTGCTACCACCGGTCGTGCCGTGTTCAAAAGACTGTAGTTATCCATGTTACGAAGTAGTGGTGGCCATGGTCAAGGCTCAGGTGGGCCCAGGAAGCCAAGTTGGCGCCGAAACCAGGGTCGGTGGTCACATATATGGCAGAGTCGGGGCAGAATTCGTGGTCTGTGGTGGTGGAATCGCAAAAGCTAGGCCCAAAGTCGACGAGACAAGGGGGTACAGCGCAGATTTCGTGAAGTTGCCGCCGAAACCAAGGATGTAGAGCGTAGATTTACCAAAGTTGAAGCCAAAGTCGAGGAAGGTGGATGTAGAAGTGGCCGGTCGGGCCAAAAGTAGTGAAGGTAGAGAGGTGTCGCCGGGCGACAAAACCAATTGTAGATAGTGGTTGGGGCCAAAAAGTAGGGCCAAAGAGTGCCGGCGGGCCAAAAAGAATCGACTTTAAGGCTAGGTGTGATTATTGCTGGCGCAATGGGTTCACAGAATTGGGCGCGCGGGCGAAAATCTACGGCAGAAGTGAGAACTCGCAGGCAGGGCCTGGAAAAGAGAGGAGCCTCGCTGGCGCGGGCAAAAAGAATACAGCACCTCAATTTCACACATGGTCTCCCACTGTATTACTCACTGAGGCCCTTGGCAGCTTGACGCTCGTTGATCGGACGGGAAACAGTATTTTCTACCAGGTAGGGCCGTATCCATTCGATCAAAAGGGCCGACGCGCTAAGTGCCACCGGGCGGGGGTGCAGTTAACACTGAAGAGAAAGGATTCGGGTGGGGGAGGGTAGCCCAGGGAGATGGGCGGTGGGGAGAGGGCGTTGGGCGGGGGCGGGAGGGATATATATACAAGGAAGGGGATGGGGGACGTGCCGCCGCCCCAAACCGTGCCTATCCCAGCCCCCTACGGAGCGTAGCGTAGTAGCGCCGCCTGCGGCGGGCGGCAGCTTGCTGACGGGGTCGTCCCGGTGGTTTGGGTGCCGATTTGGTGACTTTGGGTTGATGACAGGCACCTGGTGTGGTCAAACTGGTCAGAGTGCGGATGCTGGGCTCAAAACAGTGCTGGGTATTCTAATGGACCGTCTCTATGCGCTTGCATAGCTTATTTGGGTGTAGAGCGAAGGATTATGCCATCTATGTTGAGTTTTGTGAGTGACTCCATCGGCAGCTTATAAGCAACCCCAAGAACCATCAACATCTCATAAAGCACCCATCAACATCAGTTGAGGTTCCTCTATTGTAGAAAGACATTCTCCCTGAGGTAAGCGTGTCGTTTGACCGAAATAGCACCACATCTCTGTTCCTATCTCCATGTAGCCGTAATTGAATGAAAGCACCAGTTTAACAACTCACCATGACTTAGCATGACTCATCGTAGCTTCCTAATGCCTTTCTTCTTGCTCCAGTTCCACTAGCTCTTTCCATCACCCTTAATGTCCTGATTGTTCACCACCACCTTTTTTTCACTCTTAACCCATGAAATCCCTTTTCTCTCCATAACCCTATCTCACTCCCCATACTTTTGTTCTCCACACCTCGATGCCATTTAATTCATGTCTGTTCGGACGAACTTTGAATGTTCTGGCTCAACAAAAGTAGTTGGTTCTTTCTCAATTTCAGGTGGTGAGATTGCTGCTCATTAATTGCTGGTTGCCACGCGACTTTTAGGGGGTGACACGTGTCAGCAGAGACGTGACTCCTCTCCATGTGAAAAAGTCACCAACACGATTTAGTTACACTTGATAATGTAGGATCAAATTTATTCTGTTTAGTAACTTTTAGGTTTTTCACAATTTGGTGTTATGTCAGAAATCTAGATACGCATTTTGTGTATGTGGTGCGACTTTGAGTAGACATCAGAAAGGCAACTTTCAAAAACTAAGCTAAAAATCAGATAATGGATACAAGGTGAAGTGAAGCTGTTCAAAAGCTTGGGGTAAATGCTGTAAATATCTCCTGAGAGTCTCATTGCCTAGCTTTGACGTGTGAATAAGATGTGACGTTGGTGGGAGAAGATAACAAAAATTCACGTATTATCAATAGAGTTCTGCAAGGTATTGATAATTCGCTGATTGTTTTGCTTTGTAACACATTTTGAGTTTGTAGGGATACCTGTTGAGACGGTTTCGCCCTCGTTTGAAGTTGTCAACTGTGACTGAGCTATAACCTCAGAATCTCAACTTATAGTCTACAATTTGAGCTTTGAAAGAACAGGGGATATCCCTCAATTGTCTATTAAATGAAACAAAGTAGTTCCATATGCATTTGATTTCGCATCACACTTCATCTTGTTCGCCTTCTGACCCTCAAAATGAGAATATTGAATGATGGATTCCAATTTGAGTTCTCAATATTTTGCTCAAATAACTATAGTTCTGAATCAAGAGGAGCGTTAGGTATTCGTTTGAGGACTACTTAGTTTAATAATTGCATCAAAGTATACCACTTTTATAGATACAAAGGTAAAAATGAATGGCGAGTACTCAGATTTCAGGAATTGTCAAGGGATCGTAGACAACGGGTTTCAAGGAATCAAACAGCACAGAGAGTAGTGATAACAATCATAAGAAACAATTATAGTATCAAGTTCTTGTAAAGCTTATGACTTAATAACTAGCTAACAACTAGTGGCACACTTGAGACGCGTTTCCGCTATTAGCCGAGGGATGTCTGGGTTTTTGATGAGCTCTCAGCTGCAAAGAGCCTGCTATTGAAACGATTATTATCCTCACAATAGCCAACAACATTACTGTAACTGATGAGTTTAATGGAATAGCCAAGATCTTGAGCTTAGAAAGATGCTTTCCATTGATTTAGGAAGGACTTGACCTCACATTGAGAATGCCTATAACTTCTCTTTCGCTTCACAACGGTAGTTTTTAACGTCCACAATCTAGTATAAAAAGATTCTTTGGAGTTAGTAGTATACCTTAGCAGCATTGATGATGTCTCAGTATCTAATCCTCTACCTGAGAACCAAAGCCCATGAAATCTGACGTCAATGCTGTGGGGGTATATCATAAGCATTTGGCACCACCATGACCATATATAAAATTATGATAAAAATATGAATAGTATTGGGTGTCTGATATTGAACATAGATAGCTATTCTGGGGCTCTTCATAGCTTTTCGTAGCTTCAATATTTCACTTTGGAGCGTTTCGCATATGTAAGTGACATAAAAGTTTCTTTGGAATTCACCATCAACGAGAACTTTTAAAACTTTTCAGTCAATCAGACAATAATTAACCCCGAAACAAGCAATAGTTGGCTTCTCAGGTGATCAACTCGTGCAGTTGTTTGTATGAAAGTCTCTCAACATCAGTATTTTTGTATTTCCAAATCCACATCCAAACTACGAAATAATAAAGAGCTTGGGACAAGGAAGGAGGCATATCATTCAGAAATATTTTTGTTTGAATGATAATCCATTGTTCCTGTTGATCACAATTCCACCTTATCCCATTGCCATGCTGAATCGGGAAACACTGTGAAACACAAAGTCATTGAGGACCCCAAAGTGGAAGTCTAATGACACTCAAAAGCCCCTACTCATCGAAATCTTTACGAGAGCCTTTTTGCATTATAAATAAGAGGTGATTCATCCCCTAACCATCATCAAACAAAGAAATCAATATGGCCGCTCAAACTACCCAGAACAAGAACAACGCTCCAAAGGACAACAACTTGAACAAGCACGCCGGTCGTGGTGCCGTTCCTTTCATGTGCACCATTGTCTAGATAAATAAAATACATCTTTTCATCAATTGTAGAATTGTCTTTACAAGCGTAATCGGTGGATACAAGTTTGAGATTAGCAGGGTACATTTGGGAAAGGAGGTACGCTAATTCAATTTTCAAAAAGCTTTGAAATCGACGTCGTAGAAAAATATTGGTATATTATCCTCTTCTCCGTATCACTGCTAACGGTTTAAGGCCGAGTTTTGGCAGTTACACCCGTGCACCAAAAGTTTTGGACGCGGTCAAACAACCAACTCAATCAAGACCTACTACTCCAGAAAAGACCAAGTTTTCAAATGTTCCTGGTACTTCCGAAATAAGACTAAGTCTGGCAATTAGGGCACGAAAATCACGATGGTGTTATTTGTTTGTCCATAGTACCTTTCCACAAGGTGTGATTCACCCGTGAAATTGATATATTTCTGTTTGAAAGGCAACGAAAGTGATACCGGAAGCCACATCAGGAATTATTTCATTCCACGCCTTTCATGCTTAAGTTAAGCTCACAAGCTTTGAACTATGTGTTTCAAAAGTGGCTAGACGTTGTGGCAGCGAGTTACAAGTCTTTGTTGATAAAAACAGCAAATCTCAGGGGCACAGAGAGTGGCGATATTCGGGCTTTAACAGCTTCAGTGTGATAAAAAGAGTCAAGAGGTTGCTATGGTGGTATCCAACTAGTGTCTGTTGCTCCGTGAACATCCATTTTTGCTCGCCTGACCTGGATTATGAAAGTACTCCGTAAAAGGAGCCAGCGTCACCAGAGACATGGATGAGATACACGAGGCGTCTCTTTTAGGTCCAGAGACTACAACCCAAGCTTGCCGTCAGGTACTGCCGGCCTGGGTGCTGACGAATAGCATGCCACATGTGTCAATCTCAGAATTGCTCATAATTCGGTCCTCAGAAAAGCAAGGTGAGTGAAAGTACTTTCAGTTAATAGCTGTTTACACGATGGCTACTACAGTATTTTTGCTGACAATTGTTTTGACAAGCAGGTACTATTAAATCGGATGTTTCTTTGAGACGCTCAGAGTCGACCATATTTCCTTCAACACTGAATACCAAAAAGTGGTATTACCCTCCAGTGATGTTCTGAAGCATGGAAAATACTATCTTTGAGCTTTCTTTGAATCTAGACTTGGTTTGCGCTGTCAATACTGGCTTGTCTCCTCAAACCCGAATCTGCGCAATTGTCGGCTGCAATAGTGAAAAGCAGGTTACCGTCAGCTAAAACCTTTATCATTGGGGTGCTGAAATCCCGGGCTATTTGGAAAAATCGTCAAGCCGAAGCGTGATGCTGGCGATCTTTATTTGTAAAGTAAAGGTATAGGTTCCTTATGTCTCAAATACACTCGCTATACTTATCCGTGGTCAGTAACAAGCCTGCCAGGTCCAGAGCAGTCAATAGTTAGACATAAATGTCAAATTCTAGAATTCAGCTAAGGCAAGCCCCGATTCAAGTTTGTCTAATGTGTTGCCTTTGTTTCTTTGTTGACCTTTGTTCGTAAACCGTTCTCTAGTCGTGAATGTAAAATACCCTTAATCATTAGTGAACGGTTGAGGGGTGGAAAAAATCCCCATCAGTACACTGTCATAGAACCGCTAAAGGTTGATACAAAAACGCATGAATAGAGAGAGGCTTCTGTCTCGTCAATGTGGTTAACACTCCTTTCTTTTTTTTTTTTTTTTTTGTGTATAATTCATCTGATCGAACTTGGGAATATATTTCTTCTGCTAGTCATATTTTAGACTCTTGCTCGTTTGATTTTTTTCTTGAAGCCATATCTTTCTATTTTCTCGTTTTCCTGAAACCTGGCTAAGTCTTCTGAAACAGTAGTGCGAATGTGAACACAAAAGAAAAATGCTGAGTAAAAGAAGAACTCTAAAAATCAGGTTTGCCCAATTTGCTGACACCAACCACTTTCGAAGTATTCTGCATCCGTATCTACATGGTCTGTTAAGTCTAAGCTCGTTTATATACATTGTTCGAGAGATATAGGGTGGTGCTGCTCCTGCGATGTTTCTATGGCTGTTCCCGTCAAAAAGAGGTCAGCTTCCAATTTGCTATCACCATTGGCTGTTGAAAATTGACGACCTTTGAGGCGCTTAGCTTTTTCTCATTGATATTACGGAGAGTTGTCTTTAGCATTGAAGAAACCGCTGGTAAACTGGGACAGATGAGGCTGATGCAATCGTAATCGAGTTCATGAGTATAGGGATGTCCACAACGGCAGATCTGCTGAGCTAACAGGCTTGAAACTACCCCTGTCAACTTGTTCGAAAGGCGGGAAGTTGTTTGAATTTACAGCTCAGCTTTTTTTCTTTGTTCATCGGACTTGAGCCTTCTTACTGACTTCTAATTGCAAATGACCAACTGTGGAGAAGCGGTGCAAAGTTAAGGAAGGGGTAGATATCGGCATTCAATCATCAATTATCATAATAGACCACAAGCAGAGCCTCATTGCTTCAACGCAAAAATGTGGCGCTTTGACCCTTATCGCCGAGGGGATGCACCTGTCATTCCTGTGTAAAAAGCCACATGCAGCTGAAAGCTTTCGCTTATATATAAACATCAGGGGGAGCATTTAGGGTGCAGAGATATTTGACCTCAACGCCACAATTCTCAAAAGTCAAAGATGGCAAACTTGGGGATCCAAAATACAGAGGGACCGGCTGTGGCTGAAGACTGGACGAAATATTACTCCCTCATTAATGTTGCAGTGATCATTCTATTGGTATGGATTGGCGTGAGAGACGAGATAACCATAATAGTGGCTATTGTTTTGGGCGCCCTCGGTATTGCCATGAAGCAATCGTGGCCGTTGGTTGCAATGTTTTTACTCTTTTCGATACTTTATCTTCTGATACCGCGTGTTTTGCAAAGTGTTTTTGGTGGGGCAAACTCCGCTGCTGATTGAGCAGTAGGGAGGCTCAAGATGCCTCTTATTAGGTGAGAGTTATACACTCTACTTCGAAGAGTCGAACCAGAGAAGCTCCCAACTCGCTCTCTAAACAAAAGAATGCTTGTATCTATACTTTTCACCCACTCGAGGTGACAGCTGCCACCAATGTAACCATACCAATAGACGCATCTACAGGAATGTTTGAACAATAGTCTCCTTACCCCTCTAGCACCGAACGATTATAGAATTTGGCTAGAGCTACAATATCAGGAACAAAAAATAAAAATTTAAAATGGGGATATTATCTGGTTATTATAGATTAAAACGTTTCACTCTGAGAAGTCCCCAACGACCGTTTAATCCTTCGAACGAACAACTCAAGAGGGCAACAACCTTGGATACTTTCAAACAAAGTTTATGTGACTAGGCGGGATTTAGGAGCAGTGTGGCAATTTAAAATCCACTCTGATAATTTCCAGACTTCATCCCTCAGTGAGTGACAACTGGGACATGCCCAACCGAATGGGCACCTCACTTACCACCTACACTTGCCTTTTATAATTATATTTATTTTTATCTACTTTTTCAATTTTTATTTTCTGGCTGGACAGGGCTAGCACTCCCTGGAGAACGAGGAAGATGTTCCCTTGGGTAAGCCGGCTCTCCATATCAGGCACAGGCTGTCTGTACCTTCCGTGAGTCTTCTGCCTGACGCTTCTGAATTCCAGAATGTCGCCTGGTGGGGCAGGAGTCACGGGAGAACAAGGAGAATCTCTCCTAGAGCTCTTACGAGCTTCGATGGTTTGCCATTCGCCAGAAGGTCTGGGGCTTCTGCGGGAAGAAATTGGCATTTCATCGATTGGGGAGTTGACGGGGGAGCGGTCTGGGCTATGGTTGGGGAAGGAGCCCGGCATTGGCAATTGTGCCTCAGGGGAAGCTTCCACAAAATCGTGGAAAACGTAGCTCTCAAAGTCAAAGGCATCGTAGGTGCCGGGGACATCGAGAATAAAGGTGACGGCTTCGGCCACGTTGGAGTTCATTTGAGAAATATCGTTAAGAATCTCGGCGGCAGAGGCGGCGGAGTGGACGACGGTGCTTATGGTAGCTGTGATTGCCTTGGAGGCAAGGGAAGTAGTAGCGCTGAGGAAGTTGGCGATCATTTCGAGCTGGTGTTCTTTGATGTGTTCTGTGGTGATGAAGAAAAATAAAAAGATGGAGAATCGGCCTCTATTTATGTTCTTCCGGGGCAGGGCATTTGGGGCTGTGGAGTTTTGTAGAAGGTGCAATGGGATGGTCATTTGTAGGAGGCTCAACAGGGAAAGTCCAGGAGGAGGAGGAAAGGGAGGGATGAACGGATATGGAGAGCAAATGGAAGAGGGAGGCAAGGTAATTAGTAGAGATAGGGGAAGAAATCCATGGAGGCTTCTGGAGGTTTTAGAGGTATTGAGAGCTTCTGATTCGGAGAGCCTCATTGTGATTTATAGTGATTTTTTTTCTGGGAAGATGGCAGGTACCATGAGAATGACGGTAAAACAAGTCCAGAGAATTGATTATTTGTTTTTCTTCCATGACACTTGGAAGTAGCTTTGTACCTTTCAGGCTAGCTACCATCCATCTCTTCCCACTGTAGTCATTTTGGCGGTGAGGAAATTTGATTGAAGTAGATGTGCACATATTTATCCAAATCCCAGATTCTTGCTCAAAGGCATATTCATAAATGTACCATAGTCAGTCCATACCGCTGTACGGTTCTTCAGAGTCTAAACTCTCGGATCTTGAGACTTTATCAGCCCTCACAGGATGCAAGATTTTCAAAGTTCAAGGGAGACGTAAACCTAAATTCCAAAAGGTCGGGAGCTCATTCCAGCTGCTGCAATGACGCTGTCACCACATCCTCGTGGCTGTTTGAAACGCTCATGTGTTATGAGACTTACGATGTCCATTGAGGTTTAAAATAGATCAATTATCAGTCCCGGTCCATTGCCACGCCAAAACAGGAAAATAGGTGAAACCCATTGAGATTCCAAGAATGGAAGTCTCATGAGACACCAAAGCCACCATCTACGAAACAACTTGCAATATAAATTCAGGCGGATTTCTTCATTTTCATTATCAACCAAAAACAAAATGGCCGCCCAGACTACTCAGAACAAGAACAACGCTCCAAAAGACAACAACTTGAACAAGCACGCTGGCCGTGGTGCTGTTCCTTTCATGTGCACCATTGTCTAGATATATAGCTTAATTTATCTCATTCAAATCAAATTGTAGGTTTTAAATGAACACATCAAATGATCATCAGCTACTCCACATACAATATATACAACTTCTATTAAATTAAATATCTATATGGGTCGCATTGATCTCCTCATGTATGAAAATAGGGACTTGTCCATTAAACAATAATCTGAATCAACGTCAAGAAAATAGCAAAAAGTCCAGATACTTTGAGGCCCGAGGCCGAGCCTTCGTATGTGAGTACAGCTGGGAATCCAGTGGCAGAAGAGGCCAGTGGGTTACCGTTTTGGGAACCGCTTGGTTGGAAAGCTATCAATGGGTTAGGCTTACCAGTGTCTGTAGGACCAGTGGTACTTTCGGCCGGAATGGTAGCACACTTGCCCTTATGACAGATTGTTGTGGCAGTAGCTGAGGAGGAGGATTCCACAACGGCATCGCCATAGGGTCCGTTTCCAGCATCTGGGCTGTTCTCAGAGGGCTGCTCAGTAGAAGGCTCCTCAGTAGAAGACTGCTCGGAATCAGACGGAATAGAATGACCTGGGATGTCTCCCACAGGCAGCTCCAAAGGCTCACCAGCAATTGTAGTTGGGGAATGGGTGGCATCTTGGACCTTGTTTGAGGAGGTCAGGGAGCCGGTAGTAATATTGGGTATGTCATCAGTCGTCACGGTACTTCTGAAGGAGTCGGTCACATCAGAATCCTTTGTTGTGTGTGGATCATCCGTGGTGTAAGCTTTGGTGGTCACAGAGGTGAAACCAGAGTTGATCAGTGCTGATGTAACGTAAGACGAGTTCCAGTTCCAGGAGCCGGGGTTGAGTGGGGTGGAAGCAGGAACCTTGATCACCACGGTCCCGACAGTGTCAGAACCCGAAGGTGTCCTTGTCTCTGTCGTTGTGACGCTTCCTGTCCAGGTAGAAGTCACAGTTGGGAAGTCAGCAGTAGAAGATGGAACCTCAACAATGACAGTACCGAAAGAGCCAGATTCACCAGGTGTATTGGTGACAGTGCGTGTGGTTGAACCAGTCCAAACGGAGGTCAAGGTGGTGTAGTCATCGGAAGTGGTTGGTACTTCGACAATAACGGTGCCGATATCTGAGCCAGCGCCTGGAATGGTGGTTGTTCTTGTTGTAGATCCAGTCCAAGTAGAAATGACTGTTGGGTAGTCCGTGGATGGAGCTGGAACCTCGACAATGACTGTTCCAAGAGGGTCAGTTCCAGATGGAGACATCGTGGTTGTTCTCGTGGTCAATCCAGTCCAGGAAGACGTCAAAGTGGTGTAGTCAAGCGACGTCTCTGGGACTTCAACAATCACGGTTCCCACGCCACCGGAGCCCGAGGGTGGAACAGAGGTTGTTCTGGTGGAGCTTCCAGTCCAAGTAGAGGTCAAAGTGTCAAACTCCGAAACAGGTCCATCATTATAGTCAGTCACGGTAGGTGGAACCTCAACGACAGCAGTTCCAATGGTGTCGGAGCCAGAAGGTGGCTGGGTAATCGTTCTAGTGGTCGAACCGGTCCAGATTGAGGTCACAGTAGAGTACTCCAAGGATGTCTCAGGAACCAAAACGATAACAGTACCCGTGGTATCGGAGCCGGCAGGTGGCTCAGTCACAGTCCCCGTAATGGTTCCAGTCCAAGTGGAAGTCAAAGTTTCAAATGGGGGAGGAACCTCAACGATCACAGTCACGACGCCATCTGAACCAGCAGGAGAAGTCTGAGTTTCAGTAATGGAGCCCGTGCCAGTCTTGGTGATGGTAGTGGTTGGTGTTGGGACCTGAACAACGATGGTTTGAGTACCGGATTCAGCAGACTCAGTGATCACAGAAGTCTCGGTACCAGTCCAGGTTGAAGTCACCACAGTGATGGGTGTAGGGACCTGGACGACAACGGTGTCGGTGCCTCCGGACTGAGCTGGAACGGTATGAGTAGTGATGATGCTACCTGTCCAAGTAGAGAGGATGGTGGTGGTAGGGGTTGGCACATTCACGACAATGGTCTCGGTTCCCCCAGATTGAGCTGGAATTGTTACAGTGGTGGTTTCAGAGCCGGTCCATGTGTTGGTGGAAGTGGTAACTGGAGTGGGGACGTTGACGATAACTGTCTGTGTACCTCCTGAAGCAGCAGGAACCGTTTCCGTTGAAGTCTCGGTTCCAGTCCATGTGCTCACCAAGGTTGTGACTGGGGTTGGAACATTCACAATGACAGTCTCAGTTCCGCCTGAAGCGGCTGGGATTGTTTCAGTCGAAGTTTCAGTTTCAGTCCAGGTTCTGGTCACAATGGTAGTTGGGGTAGGAACCTCAATGAAAACAGTTCCAGTTTCTCCAGATTGAGCAGGGTCAGTGGTAGTTTGAGTCTCGGAGCCTGTCCAGGTTCTAGTCAAGGTGGTGTATGGAGTAGGAACGTCAATAAAGATAGTGTCGGTTCCACCAGAGGCAGCTGGGATGGTTTCAGAAGTGGTTTCAGAACCTGTCCACGTTCTGGTGATCACAGTGGTGGGTGTTGGCACATCAATGATAACGGTTCCGGTGCCACCGGAGGGAGCAGGCTCCGTGACAGTCTGCGTCTCTGTTCCAGTCCAAGTTCTCGTGGAGGTGGTATATGGAGTAGGCACATCAATAATCACCGTTCCAGTACCCCCACTAGTGGCAGGGATTGATTCCGTGGTGGTGTCGGTTCCTGTCCAGGTTCTGGTGATGGTGGTAGTAGGAGTAGGGACGTTGATGACAATGGTTTGGGTTCCAGAAACGAATGGCTCAGTCACTACCTCGGTGTCCAGACCGGTCCAGGTTGAGGTAATGACAGTGACGGGAGTTGGAACCTCCACAATGACAATGTCTGTGCCACCTGAAGCGGCGGGAACAGTACGGGTGGTGATGGTGGTTCCAGACCAAGTGGAAAAGATTGTGGTGGTTGGCGTTGGAACATCGATGAAGACCGTTCTAGTCTCGCCAGGAGTAGCAGTGCCAGTAACACTGGAAGTCTCGGAACCAGTCCACGTTCTAGTCACAGTGGTAAACGGAATTGGCACATTCACAATAACGCTTCCTGTCTCGCCTTCAGTGGCTGGAACAGTCCGGGTACTAGTCTCGTTTCCAGTCCATGTTCTGGACAAGGTTGTGGTGGGGATTGGAACATCAATGATAATGCTACCAGTCTCTCCCTCGGTAGCAGGAATAGTGTGGGTTGTAGTGTTGACTCCGGTCCATGTTCTGGTGATGACAGTGGTTGGAACGGGAACCTTGACAATGATACTGCCGGTTTCACCCTCGGTAGCTGGGACAGTTTCAGTGGTTGTTTTGCTTCCAGTCCAGGTGCTCGTGAAGGTGGTTGTTGGAACGGGAACATCGATGATCACGCTGCCGGTTTCACCTTCACTGGCAGTGACAGTTCTGGTGACTGGCTCCGATCCAGTCCAGGTATTGGTCAATGTCGTAGTTGGGATAGGAACATTGATGATTATGCTACCGGTCTCTCCCTCAGTAGCGGGAATGGTTTCAGTCGATGTTTCAGATCCAGTCCAGGTGTTGGTCACAATGGTAGTTGGGATTGGAACATTCACGATGACACTGCCTGTTTCACCTTCAGTGGCTGGAACAGTCTGGGTAGAAGTTTCCGATCCTGTCCAGGTCTTGGTGAAAACGCTTGTTGGAATAGGGACTCTGATAATAACGCTTCCCGTTTCACCTTCAGTGGCAGGGATGGTTTCCGTGGTTACCTCCGATCCGGTCCAAGTGTTTGTAAATGTAGTCGTAGGAACTGGAACCTTCACGATAACACTTCCAGTCTCGCCCTCAGTAGCAGGAACGGTCTCAGTAGTCGTCTCATCTCCAGTCCATGTTTCAACAACAGTAGTGGTTGGGATAGGAATGTTGACGATGATGCTCTCGGTTTCACCCTCAGCGGCAGGGACGGTTTCGGTGGAGGTTTCAGATCCGGTCCACGTTCTGCTGACGGTGGTGGTTGGAGTGGGAACGTTGACAATGATACTTTGGGTGCCTCCGACCAGAGCAGGAATCGTCTGAGTGGTAGTCTCAGAACCGGTCCAAGTATTTGTCACTATGGTGGTGGGAGTGGGCACATTGACGACGATGGTTTCAGTGCCACCTTCACTCGCTGGTACAGTTTCTGTGGAAGTTTCGCTGCCTGTCCAAGTTCTGGTGACAACGGTTGTTGGAGTTGGAACATCAATGAACACAGAGCCAGTCCCGCCAGTTGGTGCAGTGACAGTTTCGCTTCTGGTACTAGTTCCCGTCCAAGTCCTGGTGATAGTGGTAGTAGGAGTGGGAACATCGATAGACACAATCCTGGTACCTCCCGAGGTAGCACTGTGAGTAGTGGACTCCATATTGGTTCCTGTGACAATGACAGTGGTAACGGGCATAGGAACATTAACGATGACAGTCTTAGCAGTGGAGCCGGTAATGGTTGACAATTGCGTGTCGGTGGCCGTAGGATCGGTATTGGTAGTGACGACAAGAGGCAAGTTGACTCCATCAGACTCGGAATCGGTCGTAACGTAGCTGGTCCAGCGAATGCCAAGCGTTCCAACCAATTGTTTCCTGTTACAAACCATATTGTAAGCGTAAGTGGCAGCTGAGGATGTAGTGGTCGTAATCACTTGGGTAAGGATATTCATGTATGGTCTGTTACCTGCTGGAATATAGGAGAAGGTCACCACCGCCTCACTAGCCGAACACTTGGTGAGCTGAACGCCGTTTTTGTTTGCAGATTCAGGAAAATACCATGCATTCACAGTGTCGGTTATGGCGCCTGCAAGAGTATCACAGTTAAGGGGCATTTCTGTGCCCACCTTGATGCTCAAGGTACCATACATGTCATCAACCAGACATACTGGTCCCAAAAGGTAGTGCTGCTTGGTATTGCTGTTGACCAAAGCTCTCAATCCATAGATACCATTATCAGCGGAACCCTCGATAACAGCAGCGTTACCTCCTTCGAAGGTGACATCCTTAGTCAAAACATTGGGGCCATCGGTCCACCGTATGGTGTTGGTTCCAGGGCTCCAGACGGAGGCAGCCTCGAGATTTACTGCGTCTGATGAATAGCCGGAATTGAAGGTAAATGCAAATGTGATGGTACCGGAAGCTGATCCGACACTTCCAACCTCTGCTGTAGCAGTACATTGAACCTCGGAGTAGCCCACAATGTTGTCTCCAGAGAACAAGTCACAATTGGCCAAAACCACGGAGCCAGCTTTAATTTGCAATGTGTGGGCCGAACTGGTGAACTTGTAAACGTAGGGCATATGCAAAGTGAAGGTATCGCCTTCTTTCATTTCCATGTCGCTGGTGATTTTCCAATTTACAGCGGCTTTCCAATTCACGCTTCCTGGCCGTGTATTACCAGGGTCCGTAATTGACAGAATGGAGTTGAATACACCCTCCACTGTAGCCGCCATAGTCATGGAGATATGGAGAAGGATGCTGATCCAAAGCATAAGGAAATTCATGGTGTCAGCTACCGAAAAAAAACACGATGGGATTGACTATTTATATAAATACCGTTTTTTTGATGATGCACCCTTGTAGGATGCCTCATGTTGCCAAGCCAGAATTCCAAGACATGCTAAAAAATACGGTTCTAAGCGATGCTTCCTTGCGTTTTGCAACCTAATTTCAGCCTCACACACCTTCCAGGATGCATGCCGCGGACGCATATCGCTCACCTAGATTTTCCGAGGACAATTTTAGTTGAACACAGATCGAAAATCCAAGCACGAATTGGCCAACAATTATTGATAATGGACAATGCCTACCTTGGTTCAAGATGCTCACATGTTGGAAAAACTTGCTCCACCGCACCCTATATCCCAACCCTAAAACACCTTGCCCGGAAAAACTCATCTCTAGATACCGCGGTTCAAAGCGGTTTCCTCACGGTGAAAGCGCCTGGTGGTCATTTCAGTCGCTTAGACAGATGTAAGTTTCTTGAGGCTGACACAAAGACGAAGCACCAAAAATATCTTTGTTCATTGTCCATATGCAGAAAATAGAAGTGCGTAGACGCATGGAAGTATTCTATGTGATGAAATTGCAGGAAAAGCGGCAAAAGCACGAATAATTTTTACACGTGATACCTGTAGGCGTTCAAATATTATTTAATTTGCGTTCGGCGGCAAATTCATCGAAGTTTTTTTTTAAAAATTAATACCTCGTGCGTTGCTGTTCCCTTGCCTCAGTTGATCATTGCTACAATTTCAACCGTGGTTTAGATGGAGAGGGGCCCGCACTATGGGTTCCGGGACGGAGAATGCAACTTGATATAGCGGATCGCCAGAATCAACACTTTAAAACTTCAAATACCGGCCTTAACGAATCTGCACCCTTCGCCATCATGCTGCATATTCTTGATTCTGTAATACATCCGCTATCCCCGCGGTAAACATCCTACATCGATTTGGGTGAGGCTGGTAAACGTGCTTTTACGGCAGATTTAAACATTCATTCGCCTTTTCAACTTCTGCCACTTACGCCCTCGTACTAAAGTTGGCATTAGGGTTTTGTTCGACGGAACTGTTGAATTGCCTGGGAATGTGCACAAGGATCTAGATTATGAATTTGAGTGGTCACTGCTGGCTTGCAATTGTAATTGGCCTGTATTTTTCGGCATCTTTACAAGGTAAATTACAAGCACACAGCCGAGGTACAATGGCGTTGATTGTGAGGCTCTCGACACAAGCCAAGACTGTAACACTTTTGAGCTTAAGTTTTGGTTCTACACCCTCTTGGATGCCTTGCTGAACTCGAATATTTATTTTTTCGGGCAGGAAACTTAATCCTTGAGTGTGACTTTCAATGTCCCCCTCAAAGGTCAATGGTCTTTAGAATAAAGCGTATCAGCCTTAAGTCTAAAAATTGGCATGAGTCGAAAATTTTCGAGTAACGGATATGCTAGCTTCACCCAGAAGATAAATTCCATGCTTTCATTTGCTATTCTTCGAAAGAAAACGATTGGTGGCTTGATTGGCTGGTAATGGCTTCTCAAAAGGTGTTGAAGCTTTTCTCATCGGCCTCTGGTCATTTCACACGATGGTACATTCGGCGTTTTAGAGGAGGATTGAATTGCAGCCCAAGGGGTAGTTCACGGAGAGGGGGAGAGAACTGTTGTCAACAGAATTTCAATGATTCACCGAAAGGTGGTATGCACAAGAGACAAGCTTTCGTCTTTGAGGGTGATTTTACGCTCCCTCTGGGACTATAACTTGTGGCCCCATTACCTCATCGGCCTCTTTGTTTACATTGTGATGTCGACAGTGAGACCATCCATGATATTGGCGACTTGGGTCCAGTACATTGGATTCCAAGTCGTTGACCATCCCGCTGCTCATCATACAAATGATCATGCCTGCAGCAACAAATTTCTCTAATCATGTCGACGAAATAGGCTTTGTATGTCTAACGTTTCATGTGATGACAGCTCATGGTCGCTATGAGGTGGTTGGAAGGCACCTTCGAGAATGCCTGGGTCGCCTGGTTTTTGGTCATAGTTGTGCTTCTGTTCATTATATCCATATCGTCGTTTGGGTGTCGAAAATGCAAATACTTCCGTTCTGTCTGCTCCGCCTTGAACAACATTTTTTTTTTTTTCAGACTGGCTGTATCAAAGATGTCAACATCTATCGTGAGGATGGGTTGCCCAAGAATAGGAGACGCAACTGCAGCTTTTCTTCATCATAGTGAGCGCTTTTCTCATCATACTTGCCAGAGCGCTCTTCTTGGAAAAGCAGACAGAAGGACGCAGTTTAGGAGGCTATGTCAGAGTAAGAGCAGCAGATCTAGGAAACCACTGACAAGGGCTTCAAACGTCTTGTCTTTCGTCTTGATCTTTGACATATGAAGATGAGACAAAAAACTGCCAAAGACTCCACCTGTGTTAAATATTTATTTTGAAATAAAGTCATCTTATTTCCGGATCATAGATATTGTAGTCCTTTTGCAGTTCGGCTAAGCCGCACATAGAGATTAAAGACGGAGATAAACTCGAATTCAGCCCGATTCTTGCAGCAGCAATAAATATTTTCAAAAGGAGAAGCACCATCAGCTCGGACTTAGACTGTGTAAACTCCTTCCTCTAATAAGCGAGAAAACGAGACCCAAGGTGGCTTCCCCACATCCCCGCTTTCGCTGCGAAAGTTGAGCTCAGTCGTTCCTGTGAAAGATCGAATCTCGAGACAAAATCAGTAATTATCCATAGTCTGAAATGGAATACAGTGTCCATAATGTAGCAAATCGTGGCACCCTGAACTCCGAAGTAAGTAGCTGTCGCAGAAACATCTACGATGCCGAGCACAGCGTGGGAACAATGGTCGGCCATTGTGAAGAGAAACTCCGACCCGCATAAAAGGGGGCTGTTCAGCCGAGCTTTGGTAACTAACAACTATTCTTTATGGAACTTCTCAACAGCGAAAATATTTCATGGTGGGTCTGGGTCCCCATCGTCGTGGTGGCCTATAACGTCTTTTCGGCTCTCAGCTACTACGTCCGGTACTGTCGGCTGGGTGCTTCATCTGCACCACACTTCAATGACCACACCTTTGGATTCTGGTTCACTCGTGAGGTTTTGCGGAGACGTAAGACTGGAGAGATCCCTAATCTCTTTGTGGAGTTGTACAACAAAATGAAGGCTGATACATTCTCCTTGCGTGCCACTGGTACTAAGAGAATTTGCACCCGTGATCCAGAGAACATCAAGGCCGTTTTGGGAACTCAGTTCAACGACTTTTCTTTGGGACTTCGCCACAAGCAGTTTTGGGTTGTTCTTGGGGATGGCATCTTCACCTTGGATGGTTCTGGTTGGAAACACTCTAGGGCTATGCTCAGACCTCAGTTTGCAAGAGAGCAGGTATCTCATGTTATGATGTTGGAGCCACACGTCCAGCAGGTAATTCGTCGGGCGAAGGCTACAAATGGGAACAGATTTGATCTTCAGCCACTTTTCTTCAAATTGACTATTGACTCAGGAACACAGTTCTTGTTTGGTGAATCCTGTGCCTCACTTCGTGACGATATTGCAGACTACGCTGATCTCCCTGGCCCTGCTGAGATGGAGCTGTTCCCCAAGGCTTTCAATACCTCCCAGGCGTACCTCCTTATGCGAATGGGTCTCCAGAATCTTTACTTCCTCCTCAACACAAAGGAGTTCAAGGAGAGCAACAAGATTGTGCACAAATTCGCTGACTACTACGTTGAAAAGGCTCTTTCTGCTTCTCCAGAGGAGGTTGAAAAAAACTCCGAGGGCGGATACGTCTTTTTGTATGAGTTAGTCAAGCAGACCAGAGACCCTAAGGTTTTAAGAGATCAGTGCTTGAACATTCTCGTCGCAGCCAGAGACACAACTGCTGGCCTTTTGTCGTTCGTGTTCTTTGAGCTTGCCAGAAATCCAGAAGTGTTCATGAAGCTTCGTGAAGAGGTCGTCCAAGCATTTGGTGAAGGTGACAATGCGGACTTGAGCAGAATGACCTTCGAGTCTCTCAAGAAGCTCGAATATCTCAAGTGGGTTCTCAATGAGACTCTTAGAATGTACCCTTCTGTTCCTCAAAACTCCAGATTGGCTACTCGTGACACTTCTTTGCCAAGGGGAGGTGGACCAAACAAAACAGATCCTGTGTTCGTTCCCAAGGGCTCTGTTGTTGTGTACAACATTTATGCAACTCACAGGAACCCCGAGATTTACGGAAAGGATGCTGACGTTTGGAGACCTGAAAGATGGGGTGAGCCTGATCTTAAGAAAGTTGGGTGGGGCTTTCTTCCTTTCAATGGTGGTCCACGTATTTGCTTGGGTCAGCAATTTGCCTTGACCGAGGCATCCTATGTTACAGTGCGGCTTTTGCAGAGCTTCTCCAACATCGGCTCATTTGCTGAAGAAGGAGATCCAAAGAAGAATACTCATTTGACCATGTCTCTACTCGACGGCTGTAACATCAAATTATATTAACACATATGCTTGAATATTTTATTCAATTCATTATGGGAAACTACCAACACGAGGGCCAAAATAGCCTTCTGGAGCATGCTCTGTAGCGTTATACAACGTCCTCTGTCCTCCACCACCTTCAATCCCTTGATAGGAGACGGTGTTGCCCCACCAATTGATGTCCTTTTCATCATACTGAACTGCAAAGAAAATGATGATACTGCTGAATGCAACGCCCGCGTCCAAAGCACCAGACAACACATAGTTGTATTTCTCCCACCACGCCTGATACCTCTTTCTGATAATAAACATAAATGCGATAGAGGCATAAACACCAGAAGTGTAGTATGATAAGTTGTATGGGGCGTATATCAACATTCCTCCAATGATCAAAGATGGCTGGAAGTATTTGGTTAACTTCTTCGGAGCGTACTTCTTGAATAAGATACATGGGATAGCAAGAAGAGCTCCAAGCAAGAAGCACCATTGTAAAATTGGGTAAAGACCTCCGAAAACTCTTCTTGGACCAATGACACCCCACAATACCGAAGCTGAGAAGAAGACATTCGACTGTGGACACAAGAATTTCTGTCTGCTCTCAGGAGTACAGTAGTTTTCGACGTTGTCAATCATAAATTTCATGACAGCCAAAGAAATGAAGGATGAGATGAAAACAGAAAGCATTTGACAACGGAATAGAGCTCTTGGCGGGATTTTCACATAGTGGCCCATCTTTTGATCAGTGATATAGTTCTGTGCTTGACCGTTGATATTGAAACCCAAAGCTTTAATGAAATTCAAGGCAAGACCATTACCTGGAATCGCGTAACCAACAATAATCTGGACCAAAACATTGAGACCAAATTGGAAGCCGGTAGTGGAATAGATGGCTGTGAGCGGGATCAAAAAGACGAAGTTAATGCCGAGGGCGAAGAAAATACCCCAGACGGGAGTTTCTGCTGGATATACTTGAACACAGATTATGGCAAGAACAACAGAAATAATTAACACAAGGAGGAACACCCAGTCGGCAACTTCCTTGTACTTTTTCATCATCACTGTGTGTGGGTCGCTAAAACCTTCAAAAGTAGACTTTCGGAAATTCTTAAACGATCCTCCCAAGTGCTTCAAAGCATGCCACATTGGCTTGTAGTTCAATGTCACTTCGTAAATGAAAGCAAATGGGTACAAAGAAATGAAAGCCCCGTACACAAGCAAGTTGGCAGCAGAGTAGAAGGGTGGTCCAATCTCCTCATATTTCTCCTTTACGAACAAAGACCTTTCATTGACAACATCCTCAACTTCGTAACGGAAGCCTTTGTTGTTAAACAAAGTAGAAGTATTGATTGGAAGATAAGCAGTCCAGTGGAAGTTTGTATAGTACATGGCAATGATAATGAAGAAGCCAAGGAGGGTACCAATGTACTGGTTGATCTGTGAATAGAAGGGAATTGTCAAAGCAAGGTTCCAGTTGATGATGTTCCAATCGAAAGTAGGAATAGGGTTCATTCCAAGACCTGAGATAAAACCAGTAACCAAGTTCAAAGTGAAGTTCTCTGGTGCAATCCAACTCAACCAGTTGAAGTAAGACAAAGCCTCGAAAAGGTAGTTGGGGAACCAGAAGTAGAAGAACGAGGCAAGGAAAAAGATAAAAAAAAATTTGTATCTCGAAAGTGTCCAGCCGTTGATATTTGACTTCTTCTCGGGCATCAACAAAGCTCTATTCAAGGCAAGTGTGGGCAAAATGGTTGGCCACATAGCTCTGACTGGGTAGACGGCAAACTTTCTGATGATACCTGCGAAGCCGAAACCCATGAAGTTTGTAGCGAGAATAAGCAATATTTGGTATCCCCAGTCTGCCCACTGATTGTTATAGTAGTGAGAAAGTCTCTGGACGTGAATGTTGAAAGAGACGTACGGAGTACCAGCAGAGACGGAGAAAAAAATCGTAGCCAACATCTGTTCCTTGTAGTTCCAAGGACCTGGATTCAAGTTGAGTGTCCACTTCCAGAATCTGAGAGTCTTGTGAGGAAGCACACGGGCCATCAACATACCAGAGGGATAAAGTAAAAGTTGGACGACAGAAGCTCTCAAAGAGATACCCGGTTGTCTTTCAGCGAAAAACTGGTTGACAAAGGCACCAAGGGCTGTCCAGATGATACCCAAGAAGTACACTCTGAATGTCTCCACTGGGAGGTGGAAGTCATCGTAAGGGTTGGTGACGGATCTGACCTCAGGGTAGGGGGAGTGATAAGCGATCATGACAGCCTCAGTACGAATCTGCAAGTTCCAGTCGTGAATCTCAAACACGTTGGCCTCCTCATCGGTGGATAAGGTTTCGAAGTCAGACGTCGACTCCTTCTCCTTGGTGGTGACATTAACCTTCTTTTCGTCGAGGTCCAGGGTGGAGTCCTTGCCGACAAAGTCAGGGTTTGCAAGGTAGTCGGGCGCAAGGTTGTAGAGCTTCTCGATAAAGTCATACTCGTCAGTGGGAATATTGACATCCTCGTCGTGCTCCTTCGAGTAGAGTTTCAAAACTTCCAAGGCCTCCTCCACCAGCATGGAAGCAATCTTCTCCAACATGAACGTCGCCGCAATAGGCAACTTCTCAAGGGTCTCCAAGCCCTCAAAGTGAAGACGCTTCAAAACATAGAACTTCTGCTCCGCAGAAAGACTGGAAGCAACATCTTCAATAGCGGCGTCTTGTGCATGGTCGACATCTACCTCGTGCGCTGCGATTTCACCATGGCTACCAGCACTTACAATGTTGGACAAGACCGGAGCGACCTTCTCGTGCTCAGGCGGTGGTTGCGTGCTCATGATTAGGGAACGAGATTAGCAGCATGCCAGGGCGTCGTGTATTTATGTCTCCTGCCATACGCCGCTGGGCAAAATCAAATACCAAGAACTCTCCTCCACTTCGATAGCTTTGTAGCAAAGCTCTGTGGCTCACGGTGGTGCCGTGCGGTTTTGTCGGCCCGATCCAAGACCCCATATTTCTTGGTGTTTTGCAAGCACTATAGGCGGGTTTTTCCCCAGCTGCCAAATGCATGTGCATGCGTGCCACACGGCTGGCAGGGCCTTGCTGGCGAAGTTTCAGAGTTATTTAAACCTGACGCAGTGCGCTACTCTGGATCGTGGGAGGTTTGGCTTTGGTGCGTTTCGCTGTCTCACCGACCACTATCTTTCCAAACCTCGCCCGCTGTGCCGCTGGTTTCATTGTTGAGTCGTCATTTTTCTTGTAGCGGTATTGATAAGCGGCTCCACCGTACGGCTCCAATGGGGTCTTATCAGCTGGAAGGTCTTGGCGGTAGCAGGAGGGGCACTCACCAACGCGGTTTCACGAACTTTCCTAAGCTAAAAGCACAGTTGCTTATCTCACAGCGATCTATCGTGAAAAGCTTTGCCTTTTTCTACCTGGTTTCGCCCTTGGGCAGGCCATCAAGCCGATTTTGCAACCATCAGCAGTGCACCATCTTCGCGGACCATGCAAGCCAAGCCAGAGGGGCATAAACGAAACGCAATCTCAGGCTCGTTCCTTGTTGCAAATGGGACAATTCCCCCCACGATTACCTTCTCTGGAGAAATATCCCCATGTCGAACAAAGGCGGCACGAAGGAGGAGGTTTCCTCATGGAGCCACAGATGCGATGAACGGTGGGCCTCACGCTGCGATAAAACGCAGTGGTACTCAACCTGAGTCCTCTGCGAAACGCCGCATCCTCGTATTGTGGTCCAACGTCCTCGGCTTAGGAGCTTATCAAAGGTGGTTTCTGGGCTGAAGGGTACCTGCCACACGAAATACCAAGACGCCCAGACGCAAGGCACCCGTTATCGGCCCCAGTGACTTTCAAAAGGCTAAATCTTCTGAAGCTCAGTCCGATAGCGTACTCGGAGCGCAGCGATACCCCGGAATCGGTCAGGAATGATGCCACAAGCCTCCGTCAGATGGCGCCGTGGGAGCCATGCATGGAACCAGTCTGCTGGCAATGTGGCCAAGATCATTGGACAGGACTTGGTAGCCGGTGCTCCGCGGGACAATCTCAAAACACAGTCTTTTTTCCGCCTTGGGCTGACGTTTCACATATGCCTTGGCGGAGCAGCAAAGGAGGTTTTGCTGAAGATGATCTTCTTGTTCTTTTTTTTTTTTTTCTCATTCTCAGTGGTCTTCATCATACTATGATTCCCCTTCCTCCTCCAATCTCGTCTGACTCAGTGCGACCCATCTCTGCCCCACTGGTCCCGCTCTCTATTGTGTTCAGACACATAGCAAGACGTCGAGTTTGCGGCGAATGGCCCTGTGACACATAGGCTTGGGCGTTACGGTTTCAAAGAGTCTTAGACAATAGCGAAGGCCGTGGCCTCAGTGAGCACTTTATCGCCAGGGTCCAATTAGCTAGGCCTTGGCACCCACTCAGCGCCGCATAGGCAACAGATATCATGGAGGACTCGAAATCTCCACAAACTTCATATCTGAGCCGTACGTAGATGTAGCTCTCTCTGGGAAATGTATTTCAACGGTGGAGTCGTTGGTGATGTTGTTTGGGTTCCAGCTTGGCAGATGGTCAGCCGTGCTCCAACGACTACCTTTGGACGAGGGGAGGTGATGCCAAAGACCCAAGCGGCACCATCGTCTCCGCCAAAAACGGACGACGCCGTTTACTGAAGGGCCCTTTCGGCGATTGTGTATTGTTTCTGGCACTGGCATGTGTAGGGTCCTGAGACTTCACCTAGTCTTAGTTTTTCATCTCCAGTAAGCAAAACACTAAGGTTGAACAGCGACCGGGGTAGATTATATCGCTTGCCGCCTACGGAAATGGAATTTTGCCACCATTTGTTCTACTCCATCAAAACGCCAAGCGCTCCGCTCGTAATTCGAGCTTTTTGGTGTGGAGCGCTTGTCCAAGGTTTTTTGAATTTACGAGGTATCCGGTTTTTGTCGATTGTTGGAGTCTGCAATCCCACCTGCAATAAGATAACGTACTGCGATAATGCGCGGAAGTTAGAAACTTATAAATGAAAAACCCTGTCAAAAATCACAAACAGCTGCAACATCTATAAAATTTGAACTGGCAGGTTTTCAAGACGTCCAGGTTATGGTGAGCTAAAATTTACCCCTATAGCCTGATTGCGGCTTGTATTATCACTATATGAGATGGAGTCCATTTGCGCGATAGACATTCTCCTGCCAGTAGTAACCTGGTAGGGTAGCTTTTTGGCCCCACTTCCACATTTGCAAAATTCGTCATACTTCGTCAACAAGTGGATTTGAAACCGAATTCTCCTCGATAGTGGCACAAAAGTAATTCCCCAGATTCCGACATCGAATACCGAGACCCCACCTAGACCAATCCCAAGTTGAGCTTTCCAAAACCCCTTTAAACTTCCAGAGGTAATTTGCTCGTTGTTATGCGAGCCGGGAGTCATTGTTTCAAAAGTGTTTCAACATGTTACACAAACAACGCAGTTTATTGTAACGAGCACATTTCTTAGCATTAATCGACTCTAGGGTCGCTTGGCTTGCGGGATTTTCTTCGCTAGCATCCTTTGAGCGTGGCCACGCAAGCTTGACCTGAAAAAAGTCGCTTCAAGCTGCTACCAAATCTGTTAAAATTATTTGGCATTGTTAGGATAGCACTTTAGGACATGAGGAGAAGCTCTTCATATAAAGAAATTCTTAACCATAGTCTGGTATAGTGGTCAGGCTTTGGAGGGACCCTGGCACAAAACTGGAGACAAGACTGTGCAAATGCATGAGAAGATTGTGCTTTGTTTCCAAGCCACAAAGGCATGCACGAGGAGCAAAATTATTTCGAAGGCTTAGCGGGTAGATGACGATAAAAATTTTCAATTAGACGATGCGGATGAAAATGGTGAAGTCAGCATGGAGCAATTGGGCCATGTAAGAGCCCACACCTAGATCACGAAATAGAATCTCATTAATCTCTAAAATATTATATATTAGCTTATGCCCACTTACCGAGGAAACTCATCAAGGCCATACCGGCCACCAAACCGAACATGCCAACGGCTACCTTGACCCAGTTGGCCTTCATAAGACCACCCAGAAGCCAGTCGTGGTTCAACATCTCAATGAGACCAACCCACAAAAGAACGCCGGCGGACAAGGAGTTCAAGGTTCCCAAAGCGACAATGGTGTCGGGGTCGTTACCATTGAACTGGTTCAACACACCAATACCAATGGCCATACCCACAGGGGTAGTGACGGCGAAACCGGCACCCATGGCAAGCTTGGTCCAGATGGAGATTGTGTTCAACTCGGCGATTCTGGTACCCAATGCCACACCCTCGAAGATCTGGTGGAACAAAATGACAATGAAAAGAGTGATGAAAGATCCGTTGTCATCAGGGTTGACCACCAACGTGATACCAATAAGAACCGAATGGAAAACAATACCAGCCTCCAAGAGACCCACAGCGACCTTGTCCTGCTTGGCCACAGCGTCAAGGTGGTGATGGCTGTGCTCCTCGTGGTCGTGGTCGTGGTCGTCGTTCAGGGATTTACCGTTGATCCTGTCCTTTTCGTCGTCAGAGGATCTGCCCTCCTCCTCGGAGCCAGTGACACCGTTGGCAGCCTTGAGAGTGTTGATTCTGGACTGCAACCATCTGCCCAAGAAGAACTCAATGCAGAAAGCAATGAAGATACCGGCCATGGCGATGGATGTGGCGGTGGCCTCGTACTCGGTGTGCAAACAGTTGCTCTCGAACAACATCTGGGCGTGGGTCAACAAGTGCACAAGGGCGGTGGAGAGAACAACACCGGTACCGAACTGTCTGAACAAGGTGACGAGGATGCCGTCCATGTGGTCGGAGAACCATCTCTTGACAATGAGGGGAGCGTAGACACCAATGAAGTCACCGGCCAAAATGGCAAAGATGAGACCGATTCTCAAGGGAATGTTGTATTCGTTTTCAGGAACGTCACACGAGGTGGCCTCGTGGGAGTGGGAGGAGCTTCCGCTCTTAGGCACACAGTGGGGCACACCGGCATGGTAGTGGCAGTCCATCTCCTCATCGTCCTCGTTACCGTCGCCGCTGGTAGCCTCCTCGGCGACAAACTGGAACTCGTTTCCAGAGCTGTCCAAACAGAAGGTCTCGGTAGCGTGAGCGTGGCAGCCGGTGAAGGATTCAGGAACAGCAGAACCAGATGGAGCAGGCGTGATGACACCCTCGTTGCCGGCACCGTCGATACAGAAAAGGTCGTCACCGTGATTGTGACAGCCTGTCACCGCGGTGGTCTGAGCTTCCACACTGCTGGAGGCGGCGCTGCCACCTTCAACAGCGAACAACACCTCGGAGGAGCCGTCCATGCAATAAGTGTCAGCGCCGTGAGCATGACAGGAAGTGTAGGAGCTGGGGCCTGAGCCTGTAGGAGCAGGCAGAACCATGCCTTCGTCACCGTCGGTGTTGATACAGAAGTAGTCAGAACCGTGGGCGTGGCATCCAGTGATGGAGTCGGCTTGAGCAGTGGCCACAAGGGCAGCAATGGCATACAAGGACTTCCAGAGCATCAGAAAAAAACGTGGTTGAGGAGAAGAGTTTGCAACCGTTGCGGGCTCTATAAGTGCTGCCGTGAGATGGGATGCCAAGAGTTTTTCACAACCACCGGGGTGTAATTTGTGCCACGACAATGGAGTGCCAAGCTTCGACACAGCAGGTGGCTGCTTGTGCGCCGCAGGCGCTACATTAGGGGGAGGAGGGCTCGGTTCCCCGCGAATGTAGCCTAGTAGGCTTGAACTGGTGTGCAGAGCACGCCGGAGAAAGGGACACAATCACAAAGACATGAAAACCGGAGACGATCTTCGATCTTGTAGCCGCGCCTATCGTGCAGAGGCTAGCGCTAGCAACGATGATACTGCATATATGCCATCTGAGCGACGCAAAGACGGCATGCAGCGCAGCCGTGCAGAGGCTTTGCAGATCAAGACCTCAAGCCGCTCGGCTAGGCATAAATGGCTGCAACGGCGGGACCATGGTGGTTAGGGCGGCTTAGGAAGTCCTTGGCGCTAATTAATGGAGAATTGAGAGGTCGCCATAAATACTGGCGACTCTGCACGCATTGCCAAATTTCCCATAACCCTCGCTCCATGTTGTTCAGACAAATTGCCCTCTTTTCTGGTGTTTCTGCCGCCGCCTCCGTTACTGGCTGCCATTTCCACGGCTCCGACTACTTTTGCAACGATGGGGATGGAAACCACGGCTTGGTGACTCCAGCTCCATCCGCCACCGCAGATGCTCCTTCGTCGTACACCTCGTGCCACGCCCACGGCACTGACACCTTCTGTATGGTTGGAAGCGACGAGGTCCAGTTTGTCGTTGAGACTGCCTCTGGTTCCGAAGCTCTGGGCTCTGCTGCTGCCCACGACCATGACCACGATGACCACGACCATGATCACGACGACGAGGACGACCACTCCCACTCTCACTCCGACTCCCACTCCCACGGCTCTGGCTCTGGCGACGACGACGAGATCACCGGCTGCCACTACCACGGCTCCGACTTGTTCTGCAACGACGCTGACGGAAACCACGGCTCCATCACCCCAGCTCCCTCTGCTACTGGTGACGCCCAGCTGAGCTACACTGGCTGCCACAACCACGGCACGGCTACGTTCTGCTTTGACTCTGCTTCTTCCGAAGTTCAATTCGTGCCAGACTCCAACGGCCACTCTCACGCTCACGCTGGCTCCAACGGTACCAACGGTACCAACACTACCAACACTACAACCACCGGCAGTGGAACCACCAGTGGAGCAACCGCCACCGGCACCGGGGCCACCACCTCCTCCGACAATGGCGCCGTCAAGGCTGGTGCTTTTGGAGCTGCTGGAGCTGCTCTTCTCCTTGCTGGTTTGTTCTAAACCGAAAGCGGCAGTGCCTGGCTGCAAACGAAAAAGTTCTTAATATATGCTGCTTAATTGCATGCGCCGCCGCGTGGCCTTGAATAAACTCTGTAGATCCAATTGCAGCAGATGAGCAATTTTCCACTTCCGTTTCTCCAGTGGTCGTAAAATGCGTCGCCAGCGTCGGTAAAGTGCTATTGTCGCTAAAATTTGCGCCCAGCGGCTGATTTCTAGGAAGCGCATAGCTCTGAACGGAACGCCGCACGCCGCACGCCATGCGTGAAAAATTATTTCTCATTCTTTTTCTCTCATTGTTGACTCTCTCAATATTGGCCAGTAGCCCTGTAACGGAGACAAAGTCACACTCAGAAAACACCGACAGCTTCTGGAGTCTTGCTTTTCAGTAGGCATTTCGGCTCCGCTCTCAGCAACCAATTGGCGTGATCTTCGGGATCTTCTGCTGGGACTTTCTTACCCCGGAATTCACATGCTGGGCCAATCAGAGCGCACCCAGCAACTCCAGCCACATACCCGTTGCACAGTTCTTTTCCAGGGTCCGGCGATGGGAGGGCTTATTCTGTTTTGTGTAACTTTTTGCGATGAGCTCGATGAGCTGCCGCTGAAGGTATAGTGGTACTCTCTTAGTCAAAAAGCATGGCGTAACGTCATGATGCAAGCCACGCGGCTGCACTGGATGGTAAATCCGAGCCAGGCATGGCTGCAACAGGCCTACCGTAGAAACCTGAAAGCCTTAGTTTACGGAATTTGCCTTCTCCACCAATTACATCTGACGGAATTGTAAGCAAACCCCCTGGAGCTTCTCGAACATTGTCAGGTATTCAGGGATTCCCCTCATGCCAACCTCCTGAAAAAGGCAAGGAGCCCTCAAGCTCCATAGCCAATGTTGTACCTTGCCATTCTTGCACTTCTCGGCACGCCAGCCCTTGGCGAAGAGGCCAGAACTTACGAATATTCGGACGATCGTCTCTTTACTGTGGTTTTCTCGGGGTCCGATGTCCAGCACATAGCGACTACAAAGACCACCATTACCGGAGATTCTTCCACCAGAGAGAGAACTTTTCTCACCTTCACAGGCGAAGGAGCCCGTCCTACAGGGGAAGCTTCTTTGAACGATACGGATGAGACTGACCCAGAGCTGGATGCGGAAGACTTGTACTCATCTGACGACGATGGGATTTTCATTGCCATGCACGAGGACGAAGATGGTGGATCGGCAAACAGTGAAGCCTCGTCTGAAGCCTCTGCAAGCGACTCAGGAGCCCTGGGCTCAGGAGCTTCTGCCTCTGGATCGGGGTCTGAAACATCGGGTGCCTCAGGATCTGAAACGTCGGGCTCTTCAGGATCTGAAACGTCGGGCTCTTCAGGATCTGAAACGTCGGGCTCTTCAGGATCTAAAACCTCAGGATCAGCAACCTCCGGCTCCGCATCGTCTGAATCTACTTCCGGAAATTCAGGCTCTGGAGGTTCCAGCTCTGAGACACCTGGAAACAACGGCGCTACTCTTAGCAACGGTCTTGGAGCGTTTTTCGCAGCCGCTGCCTTGGCTCTCTTGTGAGACCGTTTGTTTGTTCTTTGTGTATTAATCCATGCTTCAATGGTGCCAAGCCTATTTGTTCTGTAAGGTCTTTCTTCTTGTGTTTCACGTACATGGAACCACGTAAATGAATCAGCTTTTCACCTCTCAGCGTCAACGCCCAATATCGGAGATTGCTAGCATCTGGGCATCAAACCTCGCATGGCATGTCCAATAGGGTTGAAGAACCGATTCTTCACGGGGGCGTGTCTAAGAAGTAGGGATGCTTTGAGGGAATTTCTCACTTGCTGGTTACAATAAGCCGAGCTTAGGGGAGGAAGAGAGGTACTGCTGAAGAGAGAATTGATGATTTGCTTGGGCTAGCCGGCTATTTGTGAATAGTGTATATTTTTGGAAGGATTAGTTCAAATTCTCTTTCTGACTTCGTTGCTGGCATCCCAGGGTTGTTGAGATTCTGCTTATGACAGCAAGGCTTGGGAAGGGAAGCACCAATGAAGATGCCCAGGAATCTTGTTTATGACCTTGGTCTTTAGCTCTGCAGAGGCTGGTTTCCTTGGGTTATCCAGCTCGTTGTGTTTTTTGGCGAGAGATTAGATTAATGGTGATAATCGCAGTCAGGAATCCAATTATCCTCCACTCCTCGGTCTCACTCTTGATAACCAAGACATTGGATCAAAAAGTGCAAGAAATCCCGAACAAGAATCTGAACTTTTTTTCATTTTCGGCGCATGTCACCTATGGCGAAGGCTGCACCTCTCTGACTGCCTAGAAAGTACCGAGCTACTGAAACCCGAGAATTTCAAACTTTTGAGCTCCCACTGAACAAACTTATCCTCAAATAACACCGAGATCAAGACATTCGGACTTGACCTGGCACCGACAACAGATGAAGCGCGTTGCTATAAATAGACCGAACCGTGCCCGAGGAATACCCTCGTTGAACGGATTTCTGATATCAACGGTCTTCGGACTTATGACTTCCATAGCCCCCAATCTCGTAAAACTCACCGACACAGCCGCTCTTAAAGCAAGATAAAACACCGGCGAGTGCTTAAAATAGAATATCAACACCTCGTACCGCACCCCAGAACACTTTGACCCTTTTGCAGCCATGTGTAGCGGCACTTGCTTCCTGGGGTCTAATCTAGATCAGACCGGCAATGCGTTGAAACCGCCGAGTGCTTCAAGAAAAACGATGATAATTACAGAAGTTGAAGAAAAGTCAATCTTTTGGTCTATTGTTGCAGAGCGAATTGATGGCTTCCACACATCTAAAGGCATAACCGGACAAGAACGGCAGGACATGGTCGGGACCCTTCTCTAGACCATCTAAACTCGTTTTTTGCTGTTGCTCTACTGAACTCCGATACCGGTCCAGGTGTGGTTGTGAGCGAAGCATCACACGACCAGTTGCCCAAAACGCCCCATACAGCTTTTGGCGGCAGTGACAAAAATAGACAAAATTGGTCCCTGAGCCTCATTAGGCTCCCTGAAGGAGGCATAGCAAAGGTTGGGGATGCAATGCGTCCTAAACTTGCCACAGCCGTACGCACATTGACCAGGGTCCTCAGGGGCTTTGCTGCCAGAGAACCTCGCTAGAAGCTTTGTGTCATGGGAAAACAGTTTCGACAAGAGGGAACGAGGACTCTCGAATTTTGAACATTTTTGTTGTCCCCAGGTTGATCAATTCGTCAATGAGAAGGCAAAAGTGGAGCCATCTACAAGCTCACAGAAGACTTGATTTAACCTCCCAGTGACAAGAAAACAATTGATGCAAAGCTGGCTAAACCAGAGCAAACGGTATACATGGGACAGCGACGGCGTCCCGGCTCACGCTATTGGGTCCACACCGCCACTGGAAAAGATTATAAATATACGGCCATTTCTCCCATTTATTTCTTCATCCCACAATCATAAATCACCATGATCTTCGCTCCAGCTGCTCTTGCTCTTATTGCCGTACCTGCTATGGCCGAGGAAACCCAGTCTTACGTCTACTCTGACGACGGCAAGGTCTTCACTGTCACCTTCTCTGGAGACGAAATCAGCAGCATTGCTACAAAGACCAACACCATCACCGAGTCCGACTCCACCCGAACCAGAACCTTCATTACCTGGAATGGCGAGGGTCCTCATCCTACCGGTGCTTCTACCTTGGACCATGGCAACGAGCTGGACTCCGATGAGGAGGACTTGTGGTCTTCTGACGACGAGGGTGTTTTCCTTGAATGGCCTAGTGGCACCTCTGTTTCTGCTGATGACAATGGAAAGAATACCGACAACAAACCAGAAGGTGACTCTGACAACGAAACTTCTTCTGGAAGCACTTCTCAAGAGGCTGCTGAAGCCAAAGGTGGAGCCAGAACCTACACCTACTCGGACGATTCTATCTTCACTGTGACCTTCCAGGGTGCTGGTGTTGATGAAATTGCCACCACTTTGAAAACCATCACCGGAAGCGACTCCACCCGTGAGAGAACTTATCTTACCTACACTGGACAAGGTGCTCGTCCTACTGGTGAGACCTCCTATGGAGGTGCTGATGACTCTGACGCTGAGGACTTGTACTCTTCTGATGACGATGGAGAGTTCCTTTCTTTGCATGAGGCCGAGGAAGAGGCTGCCTCCAGCTCTGTTGCTGCAGCTGCGTCTGGATCTCCAGCTGTTTCTTCGTTTGACAATGCTGGCAAGGCTGCATCATTTGGAGTCAAGGCTGTTTTGGCCGGTCTTGCAATGGCTCTTTTGTAGGCCAAGTGAATTTGATTTCAAGCTGTTTTTTAGTTCTTTTTAGTTGTTTTATGTTCATGCCGCATGAAGTAACTTGTAGAATGGTAGTAGGCTGGTCAGACATTGTCGCGTTTGCAGCCATTCTCCCGGACCTCGACCCCAGACTTCTCTGTGCAGCACCGTTGCTGCCAAAACGTTGTATACACTACATTGGTGTCAACATGTAGCGGAAGTTGCCGTGATCGAGACCACCTTATTTAAAAAGCCATTGAAACAACTGATTAATTTGACTGTCCTCCTATTAGTGGTGTATTTTCTCAAAATCGTCCCCGGGTGGGGATTATTCATCCGCCATTGGCGAGACCCCATTCTCTCTACGCACTCCACGCAGTACTATCCAAATTCTGGAAATCTCCATACCAATCAATCCACCCCATAAACCCTTTTTCGTCATGGATACTCAAAAATTACACGAAGAAGGCCTCAAGGAGGTCCAGCCCAAACTCATTGGACCCGAGAACTACTCGCTCTGGAAAAACAATCTCTTCATGGACCTCCACTACGCTTACCCTTACTTGTGGAAGTTGGTCAGTGAAGGCGACGAGAAGGTTAAACTGGAGGTTCAAGATTTCGAGAAAATCAAGAAGGAGGCAGATGACGTGCTCAGCGAGAGAATCAAAAACGGAATCGACGAATCGCTCAAGGGCAGGAAGCCATTCGACAAGACCATCACCACCGACAACTTCAGCCAATTGGACGAGGTATTCGACGACAGCACCCCTGAAAATAGAGCCAAGGCCTTAATTTACTGGTTCTCCGGAATGACAGGCCAGACCAGAAAGGTGGAATCCCACGCACAAGACACAACGCTGAAGTGGGTGTTGCTTGTGGACGACTTTGAGGAGCTCCTCTTGAACGTCTACTTCCACTACGAGATTTCCTTCGAGGATTTTGTGAAAATGTTGATCCAAGGTCTGAAGCTCCATGCTCAACATAAAGAGGCAACCTTCATCTCCCAGGCTGTGGTTATCGCATACGAAGAGAACCACACGCTAAAGAAGAGAACAACACCTATAAAAGCCGTACGCTGGGTCGCTTGTACCACGCCGTTTGGCCAGGCCGGTGGAGCGGTGGAGTTCATGTCTCATAGCAGGATGCTGTTTGAAGAAAATGCCGTTGAGAATTTGGGCAACTACGAGCAGAAAATGCCCTACAAACTCAAGTTTAACGACGAGGGCTTGTAAGGCCAGACGCCTCCTTCGGATGAAGTCGGCCGGATTTTAGCCAGCCATCGCCTGATCTCGATTTGCAGCCAAGGATGCCTGGACTTTCACCAAAGCCGAGCTAGTCTCTAGACTGTCCTGTCTCGAGATGGCTCGGATGTACCTCGAACCGTCAGCCGAGTGGTTGACTTAGAGATAAGTCGGACTTGATTGGTCTACATATTGGTATTTATTCATGTGCTTGGCGATGGGTGCCAATTTGGGCAAAAGCGAAGCCACGATAGCGCTGAGCACACGTCCACAATGGCTATGTAGTGCAGGCTGATCTCTATCGATCAGAAGTAATGAGGGCACCTACGCGCACAATGGGGTCATCGTCCGATTGTTCATTAATTGTACAATGTTAATTACATCGCTTGTCTCCTCGTCAAGGCCTACGCGACCAACCCTGAAAGCTCCTGGCAATCATTATGCCGAAGCGAACAGATCGCATAAGCATGGTTGATCGTGTGGTCTAGAAATCCCCCCTCACTGTGTATCCCAATGGTTCTAGTAATACAACACAAGACTGCTGCAGCCCCGGCCAGCGGTGACGGCAGCGGCAAACAAAAAAAAAAAAAAAAATTAGTAACTGATGCTGAGGATTTCTCCGTTTCTGTCATGGGGTCCTCTCATTCTTAGGTAGGGGTCCAAGAAAACGTAGTTCTGTGCTCTGGCCTTCGAGAGACGGATCTTCTCGTCGAGATAGCCCTTGGACTCCTCTGGCGTGGTGGACTCGATCCACTTGATGGTGGCCTCGATGAACTTGATTGTCAATTCGTCTCGCTGTCTCAAAAGGTTCCCTAGCAACGCATCGGGGTCCTTCTTCCTCGAATTGTACTCGGTGGGCTCAATGTAGGTTGGAATGTGCTTATCCTTGCCGCCTAAAGACTTTGGAATGTACTTCGACTCGATGTACTTCCTCAACTCCTCGTAGGTGTGGGTGAAGACGAATTTCTCCCTCAAGTGGGGCCGCATCCACTTGACGATGATGTTCCACATGACGCTGAAAATCTTGGGGGCCTTGTGGATATACACCTTTTCCACGCAGTCGGGGTAGATTCGCTGGAAGAGCTTGACTGCCATCTTGACGGCGTGGAAGTCGGCGTTCTTGAGCGTGAAGCCGGTCAAGTCGAAAAGTACATGGGCCTGGTCCACGCCTTTCTTGAACTCTTGCATGGCGAGGTTTTGCCACTCGAAGTTCATGATGATGAGCTTTTCGTAGTCGCCATCTGGGCAGTTCAGGCGGAAATGCTCCTTGGCACGTACCACAACCAAGGGGCAGCCAGTACGCGAGTTTCCACGAACGTACACTTCGTTTCTTCTGAAGGCCTCGATAAGCTGCGGCTTCTTCCCCTCGAAATAGGGCACGGCGTCGCCGTCAAACACAATATCCGTGATGGGGTACTTGTTGATGCGCCAGTCCAACACCTCGGCAATCCACTTGAGCGAAGCCTTCCGGTCATTGTGGGAGAGCCGAACGAACCTGAGGAGATAATTGTCGGGACTGCTGTTTTTCACGCCGCTCCACAAGCTTCGATGGAGATCCTCAGGGATGTACCTCGACAACGCTGGATGCTCCTCCTGGTGGTACAACGAGAAAGCACCGCTGCTGGCGTCATCTAGCCCGCCTGTTTCCAAAGAGTAGTAGACGCTTTTGATGTTTGTGTTGGAGGACTGGAACGCAAACGAAGAGCCCCCAGAACTCACCAGCAAGGAGTCCTTCAGCACCAGCAGAACAGAATCGGCCCTTCTTCCATGGATGCCTGGTTTCGAACTCACAAGAGACTTTCCCAGCTCCAACTCATCTAGCTTGAGCGAAAGCTCGTAACCAAAGAACTTGAGCAAAATACCCCACGCCTGTTTGAGCGCTATCTCCTGCGCAGGGTCCATCGACCACACACGGCCCTGTTGTATACGAGTAGTCATTAGATAGAAAAAGACGGCGGCTCTTGGATCTTATAAGGATCTCTACCGCTGCGAGGGAGCTGCAGTCCTGCACAACGCCTGCCGCCCTGCGGGTGCGACGCGAGTCATCACTTGTCCTCAGATTTAATGCCGTGGGACCTAGAGGGGACTATCCCAAGGGGCAGGAGAAAGCCTGGTTTAAAAGAGGAACTACGAGAAAAGTATGGAGCGTGAGGATCTGTATTTATAATGAGGGATTGGCCGCCCTCGCTTAGTGCAAGTTTCACATTCCTCGCTTACTTCGCTTCGAGCCCTTTGTGCTCTTTACCCGGGACCCTGCCTGATTAGGCAATGCCAGGTTGTCCACTTGGGCGCGGCATGTGACTGCGGGTGGTCCTTTTAGAAGCAGCTCGGCTTTAGTCGAGGACTAGGAGAAGAAGGAAAAAAAAAAATTAATGAATCCTTCAAATCATCTTCAATGACATTTATCGCACTTCTTTCCTGGCCAGGCGGCATCGGCATACGAAGAATGCCGGGCCTCACATTCCCCTGTGAAACTCCGCCCTGCAAGCCACCAGCTAGTGCGGATGGGATCGCCAGTCTAGCAGCCCCATTAGGCCAAATTATTAGAGTTGGCTTGCATCGCGACGCCAGGAAATCATTGTATGCTCACGAGATTTCTTCTTTTCGCTATGATTGTTCTTTGTTTCGTGAGAGCCGCTCTCTGGGCATTTCGCAGCCGTCCACGGACCATGAGGCTCCGAGCCCTAAAAGTGGCTGATCAGGGGGGCTGGTTCAGGCATTGAGGCATTGATTCAAGGCAGCAGAGTAAAGAGAGATCAGCTCCAAGCGGCACCGTACTACCGGGATCTTGGCGTTTCCCCTGATCCTGCCAAAGCGTGCCCGCCAATCCATGTATGCTCATGTCGAGAAAAGCGTCCTCGAGATGACAAGGCCAGAAGGGGCATTGCCCACGGGGCTGAAGAGCAAGTTTTGTGTAACAGTCATTTTCACAAGGCTGGCGTCCTTTTTTCACGCCTCGAAAAATCACAGGGATCCGTCTGTTGCCCTTTTGGTCCGCCTGCTGGCCGTGACGCAGGGCTGCTAAACCAGCATCCACACTGGCTCAGGGGGACAGCTTCCACCGCCCGGCGTGATTTCTGGAAAACCCTACCACCCGAACGACTCGGTGTGAAGGCAGATTTCCTCAATGAACGGCAGGCTTTTGTCGGACGAAACGATGGCCGTTTGGTATCCTGCCACAGTCTGGCTGACTGTACGTTTCATGAGGTCACTGCCCGAGCTCACCACGAGATTGCGGCGTAGCATCGTCTGGCTGTAGTCTGCCATGATATTGTGCACATCGGGGCGGCCGTAGTGGGTGTTGAAACCGGAGGGTACGCTCTCTTCTTCGGAGGTTTGGTTAACTTCTTTTTCTTTGCTGCTCCATGAATCCTTTTGAATCGAGGCAGCTTCGGAACCGCTTTCCCCGGCAACGTAGATGTTGATATTAAGCTTGCTGCCGGCCTGGGCCATGGCCTCGTTCAATTCGTGTCTGATCCAGCCAATGTCGCTCTCACGACGAATAATCCACCTAAAGTCGATCCTCTGCACCACCAGCTTGGTCTCCTTGACAAGGGATAGGAGATAAGGCAAGGTGACGGTTACGCCGGAGCCTGTAGCCATGAGAAGCACGGAATCGAAGGCGTGGTGGTTTCTGGTTGTGCCACCGTATGGACCGTCCAAAATGACCTTTTTCTTGATAGCAACAGCATGGTCCAACTCGTCGTGAAGCTTTCTTGTGAGACCGGCTTTGGGGACGATAATGAATCGTAACTTCTCCTCCTCCTTGATCGTGGCAATCGAGAACGGGTGGCTATCCACAATTCTCTTACCCACAAACCTCAAGAAACAGTGCTGGCCTGGACGCCACGAGAACCCGTCAATGCGGTCTATGGAAACCTCAAAAGAGTTGCTGTCCAACTTTCTGATATCCGCCTCCTTGAACTTCAAGAATCCAGAACCAGGCTTGCAGAAAGTCTTGACGACTATACGACAGATCCACTGGGCACCCCAGAATGCAGCAGTAGCCCAAATCCACTTCTGTTGGTCCAATTGGTCGTATACGTGAACTCCAAGGGATGCCACATATCCTAGACCAAGAAGCCAGTGGAGATGGAACGAAAGTTCGTACATCTTTTCACGAACCTGCTTTTTGAAAAGAGCACACAACAAGATGAGAAAAATGGTAGGTGGCCAGCCGGTAACGTAGAGGTAGTCCTTGTTCACCTTGGCGAGATTCTCCACACCTCCCTCTTGCAATGGCTGGTAGATAAAGGGAATGGTGTGAACAAGTCCAAGTACCAAAGCAGCAACGCCCACAAACTGATGAATCCAATTCAATTTTTCGTAGCTAATGCCAGTGAGAATGGTGATGGCATTAACCTTGCCGGCAAGAATAAGAATGAATGGCGTCAATGCCGTACCCATGATGCCTGCTCTGACCGCTAATGGAGGAGAACCGAAACCTCTGCAGCCTCTGTACCAGAAATGGGGAATGAAGCAGAAACAGAGGAGGTATCCCGATGCAATGAACAGATAGATCACCGATCCGAGTGAGGATGGCAAGCTAAGGTACCTTACGAAGATCTCAGGCACCTGTTGGTAACCGAAAAGACGGCAGTAAGCAGTAACAACATTAGCGAAGGAGGAAAGAATGGATGGCATTTTCCTGCCGCTGGAGATGTAGCGATAGTCTCTCCACATGTACCAAAACGACTTCACCATTGCCACAAAGATGGTCGCCACACCAAAGTAGATGGTTACATTCCCGTACCAAGGCTGGTCCAACCAAGGCACCTGCTCCTGCGAGAGAGTATGGTACTCCTGGTACATGGGATCTTTTTTATCAGCGAGGCAGTCGAGGCCATTGTAGGTGACTCCCATGGTAAGATGCTAGAGAAGGAGAAATTTTTCATAAACAGCGCAGACATCTGGAATTTAAGGCATGTGTATAATTGCCGATAGCCCCTCTTTGTGGAGAGCTGGGCTGGCGAATGAACGCCCTTGTGTTGCACATCGCTTCAGTGAGCATATTGATGAGCATTTTTCCTTACTCAATTCGACGGTAATCTGCTCCCGAGAAAGGCTATCGGGCGCTGGCTGTTGGGTGCCATACACGACAATGCAGATTTGCAACGGCACTTGCGGGATGTCGAAACTCTAGTTATTTTGACTAATAATGCTTCAAAATCTATCGTAGGTGTATGAGCCTTATCAGGCTTGTACTGTAGCATTCGCAGCCATACTGACATATGCGTCAATATGCTGGCCAAAATGCTCGGCAGGGGAACACCTCAGCCATCTGTTTTTTTCCAGCTGCTCGATGGCTCTGGATATGCAATGCAAGAGTCAGTAGGCGAAGTGCACTAAAGCTCTTCGGCAGAAAGGTCTTGCTTGATGCGGAAAGGCCGCCCACGCCAGCTTACCTCATGGCCCACCATGGCGGTAATCCAAATGGGAAGAGCAAATAGCTCTCTCATGACCCAAAATCGGCACCACTGCCACACGGACCTTCTCTTACTGTCCATATGGGCAAACCAGTAGGGCGGTCTCACCACCAGGTCGAGATGGCGCATCCAGATATTGTATTGAACGAAATCACAGATGAGCCAGCACACCATGTGGAAGATGAAAAACTTCCATTTGAAGAGGCAGTCCCAGTAGAGAACCGAGAGGCCGAATGTGCCCATGCAGCCACACACAATCAGCTCTGTAGTGGGTTCCACGAGCGTCGCCGCCAACACCATATACTTACGTACCCTGAGCCAGCGGACCCGTCGGCTGAAGTACTCTTGGATCGAGTCAGTCAGTGAAATGAGTGGCTGCAAAACGACATCGCCCGTGAGAGCCGTACGCCCAAAACAGTACTCCCACAAGGCAATTCCGATCATATTGTCCTCGCCAATGTACTTTGCGAAGAAGCTAATGGAGTGGCCTGGGCCTCGTGCCGCTACACGAGCAGCATCGGAAACCACAGATTGTTCGTGGAAGAACTCACAGCGTTGTTGCGGGATCAGAGCCACGGCACGGTCCAAGTCTGACCTTCTATACATGTTTGACTTGCCGTTGACGCAGGGCGCTATCGACAAGTTGTTGAGACTAACGTAAAATTTGGAGTGAGATGTGAATAAAAACATCTCGTCTAGGGAAGAGCCGGCGCCTGAGGCGTCAAGAGATACAGCCAATGGCACGTGGTGAACGAGACGAACGGTACGGCCTCTATGGTTGATGCTGGTGCCGCAATTCGTGTTGTTCATCATAGCAGATACGCCGTTGGCGACGATATTCGGCAGTGCCCACACGTTCAGGTCCAAGATCCACACCAAATCGTACTTAGCCTGTCTAAAGCCCTTGGTCAAGTTGTTCACCTTGGGATTGGGGCCAAAGTAGTCCTGCCCTGGCTCGGAAACGAGAATGCTAGCGTCTATATGTGGGTATTTGGCTATGAGCAGCTGGAGAATCGGCATCGCCGGGTCGGACTCCTCGTACACGCAGAACAAGATCTGAAGTTTCTCCTGGGGATAATTTTGAAGAAACGACGACTCTAGGCACAGGGAGAGCTCGGGATCAATGCCCTTGATGGGTCTGATGATCGTGACGGGTTCGAGGATATCTAGGTCATGGGAAGGCGGCAGCGGTTTCTTGAACACCACGGCAACGCAGAGGAAGCCTGCCAATGCCACCGCCAAAATCACACTGTACCATAATAGCACAAAGGCCGCTAATGCCAAAAGAAGGCCCATTGGTGTTACCGTTGAGAAAAAGATCAACGCGCAGGCGTAGCGCTTAAGACGTGGAATGGTCGGGCGATGCAGAGGCGAAGGCGATGAGATTTGCAGTAATGAGGAAAGAGATTTTGAGATGAAGATGATGATCCTGGAAATTGAAGATGTGGGTTTGGGCGGGGAAAAGAAATGTTCTGGAGGATTGGCTGCAAAACGCGATGCCGACTGCCCGAAACTGCCGCAGAGGTTGTAGTGAAAAATGATGAATTGAGGGGGGCATGGATTTTAAGATCAGTTTGGAATTCAAGAGTTTTGGAGGTTTGTGAGGATGTTTTGAATAGCAGGACGGACTCTGCATGGGGGTGTTTACTTCGGCTCGTTTCATGAGACTGGTGAGGAACCAACAAGCAGCGTTCCAATATTTCGGTCGCTGGTTTTCGAGGCTGGTGGATTGTGGAAAATTGGCATATTCTTTTGGACAATTGGACATTGTCCATGCTTGTTTATGGGTCTAGGTGTAGTTTTTGGGTACCCACCACTTTTGATACATCGTCAGCTTCGGAAGAGATAGCCATTGATTTTTCTGAATAAGCTTTGCATTTTTTGTTCCACCAGGCGATTTTTGATTTAAAAGCATTCCAAGGCGATGCTCATCGAATCCCAATCCTCGGTTTCGTTGTACTTTATGAACAATGCAATTGCAACAAATGTGAGCTGTCCAGGTGGACGAAATTTTCACATTTGCTTCCCGACCGCTTTTGTGGCATTTTTCATGCCCTCAAGAAGTCCTCTTGTTTCATGAAAACAACACAAAAATCCAATCAAATTCCAACTCAGCTGACACTCCCCAGGACCGCCCACTTAGACACATTTGCCCTGTAGCCGCCCAAGAAACTCTCGTGAATCTTCAGAATCGCCAATTGCTGCAAACGGAGGATGTAACCCGTGTGTTACGCCAGCGGCGTGCTATCCCAAACTCCGAGGTTTCCATTTTGTGGGGCTGTCTGGGGCAGCTTCGGATCTCTTCTCCCGGATAACTCCTACGGTCGCCAGGCAAACAGAGCTACTATTAGCGATAACATGCTGCAGATACGCTTCTCTCTGGAGGGTCTGCTGAAGCGGCCTTTCATTGGTCCGGCCAAACCACATTTTGCTCAGATTACATGAACAGAGTCTTGTGAAAGATGGCCTTCATTGAAAGCTTGCTCGGTAAAATGAGACTGCTTAGAACAGGCCAGAGAATGCTTAGAATTATCTCGTAAATGGTGAATGGCAGGCTGCGAATTCAGCCCGAAAGACCAAGAAATGTGTAGCCTCGGCTGCACCGCCGCTGCTCCGACCAATGAGGATTTCTTGGGCTGAAACAACGCCAAACGTGTGACAGTGGATTGCAAATAGAGCCTCGTTCAGGAAAGGCTCGATATTTTTTAGCGGTTCCGTTTTTGTCTTGATTAAACAACTGCGGCGGCAGGAGCCCCACAGACGTCAACCGGAGTCGCTCCGAGGATAATCAGCGCATGCCAGGTCTGTAGAGGGCTCACCAACCAATGAAATACCGCCGTGCACCTCGTAAATCCTGCTTTTGTCTTGACAATGGCTTGGTCGCTGAAACAATCAGGCACAAAACTCTTGTATTTGAATCGGTGCTGGGCTCCATGACGTAACTGGAATTACGAGGTCCGAGGACGTGAGGATTTGCGCATACCGTGGCGGTGAAAAATTCAGCTCGATTGTAGTGAGTTTTGCGATTGCGCACCGACACTCTTGCCTCACCTCAGACTGTCTATCGGTCTGTTTTGATAGACTGTGTTTTTTCGGAGCACCCAGTCCACCCAGTCCACCCAGGTACAAAGTTCACTGTGGCGTACCAAAATACCCAAACACCAATAAATAGAACGATATTTCGAGTTATCCGTAAACAATTGCCAAAATCATGGCCCACTCTCTCTCAACCATCCGTAAGAATCACCCCTTTCTCTCCCGGTTTTGTTTACCATTGATCTCTCATTTTTCCGGTTTTTCGGTGCTTTCGCAGCCACGCTGGACGGTTTTGGCCTCCGCGCAGGATGCCAATGTGAATTTTGCACCCGAGGGAACCGCCAATGAGGCCCCCAAAAGCTGCCAAACTTGACCATCTTGTGCCAACGGCTATCGGTAAGGGTGAAATGGCCCCACGTGACTTCCTGACTCCGAAAAGCCCCCTGACTCCGACCTCCCCCGTCCGTCAATCATCTCCATCTTTGCGCCCAATGCAGGCTTCCTCGGTTCGCGGCCACCCCCACAATTCACATCCTCCCGCCATATAAAGTCCCCGGATCTCGCCCATTGAAATCGGTACCTTTCTTCCCTCGTACCTTTCTTCCATCAAATGCTAAGAACCGCAGCTAAAATGACCAGAAAGTTTTCCTCGTCGGTGCCAAAGGGCGACTTGTTCAAGTACCAATCGCAGCTCCCCAAATTGCCTGTTCCCACTTTGCAAGAAACTTGCAAAAAGTACTTGAGAACCGTGGAGCCATTTTTGTCTGAGGCCCAGTTGAAGTCCACCACTGCCATTGTGGAGGAGTTCGCCCGTCCTGGTGGCCAGGGTGAGGCTCTCCAGCTGAGATTGGAGGAATTCGCCCAGGGCAAGGACAACTGGTTGGCTGAGTACTGGGACGACTACGCTTACATGTCCTACAGAGACCCCGTGGTGCCTTACGTCTCTTACTTTTTCAACCACAAGGACGTCAACAACGCCATTGGCAAGAACCAGTTGTACAAGGCATCTTTGATTGCCTACTACACCACTCAGTTCGCTGCTACCGTTGAGAACGAGACCTTGGAGCCTGAGGTCATCAAGGGCAACCCTTACTGTATGAACGCTTTCAAGTACATGTTCAACAACTCCAGAGTCCCAGCTGCCGGCAGTGACGTCACCAAGTTGTACGACCCAGCCGAGCACCGTTACTTCATCGTGGCTTTGAACAACAACTTCTACAAGGTGTACCACCACGACAAGAACGGCCAGGCCTTGTCTAAGGTTGCTATCTACAAGCAGTTGGACTACTTGGTCAACGTTGTCAACCCTAAGGTTCCACGTGGTGTTGGCATTGGTGCTCTTACCTCCTTGAACAGAGACGAGTACTTGAACACTTACGAGCACTTGACCGGTGCCTCTCCTGTCAACGAGGACTCTTTCGAAACCATCTTCGCCTCTTCTTTCGTGCTCTGTCTTGACGACAACTACCCTATCACCATTGAGGAGAAGTCCAAGAACAACTGGCATGGTGACGGCCAGAACAGATTCTTCGACAAGCCTTTGGAGTTCTTCGTTGCCAAGAACGGTAACTCCGGTTTCTTGGGTGAGCACTCTAGAATGGACGCCACTCCAACCGTCCAGATGAACAACTTTGTTTTGCAGCAGATTGCCAAGGAGGACCCAGCCGCTTTCATCCAGGAGATTGCCAACGACACTACTATTGCCCCAGAGGTTGTTCCTGAGGCTCCTTCTGTCTTGCCATTCGACATCACCGTTAAGGGTAGAGCTGACATTGAGGCTGCCAAGGTGAAGTTCGACGAGACCATTGCTGCTCACGACGAGGAGGTCTTCCAATACTACGGTTACGGTAAAAACTTGATCAAGCAGTTCAAGGTTTCCCCAGATGCATACGTCCAGATGTTGATCCAGTTGGCCTACTACAAGTTGACCGGTAAGGTTAGACCAACCTACGAGTCTGCTGCTACCCGTAAATACTTGAAGGGTAGAACCGAGACTGGTAGATCTGCCTCCGTTGAGGCTAAGAAGTTTGTCGAGACCTTCACTGACTTTAACGCTACCAACGAGGCCAAGATTGCCGCTTTCAACGACGCTTGCAAGCAGCACGTGAAGTACCTTGTTGAGGCTGCTGACGGTAAGGGTGTTGACCGTCACTTGTTCGGATTGCTGCAGATGCTTAAGCAGGGTGAGGAGGTTCCAGGTATCTTCAAGGACCCAATCTACAAGTACTCCAGCACATGGTACCTCTCTTCTTCCCAAGTCCCATCTGAGTACTTCCAGTCTTGGGGCTGGTCTCAGGTCATTGACGAGGGATTCGGTTTGGCCTACTTGGTCAACAATGACTGGTTGCATGTGCACATTTCGTGTAAGAAGGGTTTCGGTTTGAGATCCGACTACATGAAATACTACTTGACCGAGGCTGCCAACGAGATGAAGCAGGTCTTGTCCACCCAGTTGCCCGCCAAGTCCAAGCTCTAAGCGCCACTCTGTTCATATGATAGAACTTATTAAAAGTATTTATGTTAAACGTTGTAGAATGATTAGATATCCTCATGTGAGTAACCCGACCGGTTCGCACTATACAGCCTCTACATACTAACGATCCTTATCACATAGTGTGCATACACCGTCTATCAGTGCCTCCACACTATTTCTACTACTCCGTCTTTCCCACATCTACTGCGTTCTTTTGCATATGACTGACCAACTCACCATTTACAATGCCCACAATGGTGAAAGTGTGGTTTTGAGCAAACCAGTACGCTACCACACGCTACAAAGTTTCAAGGATTTCCTCCTAGAGTCCTTCACCAAATATACAATTGCCTCCCATGAGAATATCTTTCTTCTCACGTCCTTTGGCATGAAGCTCAACTACTCTATGATAAATGAGATGGCAGATATTTACGTGTATGACAAGCGCCTTTTTGCCACCTCCAGAGACCCCAGTTTGGGTCCACGGTACCTACTGGATAGTGAGGACGACAACTACATGTTACTCAAACCCACAACGTTTGGCGTGCCAGAGACTCCCTCAAATGTCAAGATGATTTCATCGACCCTCAGGAATTATGAGTCGTGGGTCAATTCTCGTCTTTTGGGAGCGTCTCGGGTGCAAGACCAAATGGAGCGGGTCATTCGCCACATCAACGTCATTTTTAAGTCGCTAAGCGTGATCTTTCAGTTTGCAGCTAGCTTTGTAAGCGGGATGGAAAAGACTTTTGACGGCTATTACAACTATCTTGCAACGTTAAACAAGAAGTCTTTGCACAAGGTTTGGGAGAATCGCTACTCGCAGCTTAAGGAATACCCCCGGATTTCGTTTAAACTGAATCCGAGTAAGTCCATTGCACTTGCTGATTATCTTGATTACGAGTCATTGAAGTCCGCAGCGAAATTTGTTGACCAAAACTTACCCCAGATTCGAGATACCTTCAACGACTTTTCCGCTTCGGTGAACAAAATCAACGCTGAGAAGCTACAAGTGGATACCAAGATTGAAGAGCTACGAAAAGAGTCAATTTCCAATTTCAAGTCCTGTGATACGTCTAGGAAGTCATATTCTGACGATTTGTCCTACTTGGGTAAGAAGATTCATTCTGAATTAGAAAGTACCACAAGCTCAAACACCCTGGACCTTCAACAAGTATATTCCCGTCAGATGGAAACCGCATCGGAGGTTTTTTCCAACTCGGAATCACTATTTGAGCTCTTAGAATCGTTGTACTCCTTCAAAAAGAAGCTCACCAATCAAAGCTTGTCCATATTTGAGAGTATTGCCTCTCTACAAATGAGGACAGTCGGCTTAAAGGGAGAAATGAAGCTGTTGCTTACACCTACCGAGAAACCTGAAGATGATTCACGAGGCGAGCTTCCTGTTCATAAAACCATCGACAAGATTCGAGAAGCTGGCGATCTTCTCTCATTGACGGTTGATCTCCCTCTCCTATTTGGCTTTCTTCTAATTGAGAAACGACGCCAGTTTGAATGGCACGACTTCTATTCCAAGGGTATCGTGAAAAATGTTTCCGAACAACTTTCCGTACTCATAGATCATGAGAAGGCATTTCAGAAGTTGTGGTTGAAAAAGTTTGGAGTATTTTTGAAGTTCCTCGGGAATGACAAAAATTTTCGTGTACAACTCCCTACTATAGATGTTACACTCGTGAATGGGGAAGTCGGTAAAAGGCAAGATTCGGTCGTTGAGATCATAGATGATGTTATGGTGGAACGTGAGGACATCACAAATTTCATCAACTTGGTGAAGAATCACCTGTCCAGTAATGGTCTGAGCTTTGCAGGCCTTCTCGAGAAAAATTTCAAGGATTTAGTCACCTCCACCGACAGCTTGAAAAGAGTCACACGTGTTGTCAGTTCATTAGGGTCATTATCCCCCGAACAGCTGCAAATTATTACACGCTCTCAAGTTCTCAATACGCACGGCCAGAAGCCAGGTAATGTTGTGGATGACTTTGATTTGAATCTCATTAGAGGTTTGAGATCCAGGATCTCCAAGCTTGAAGGCCTTCTTCACCAGCAGCAGTATGCAAACATATCCAACTGGCCCGTTGTGAAGTCCAACGATCGAAAATTATCTCACGGCAAAGAGAGCATGCTAGTTGAAAACAACACAAGACCAGTGAGAAGCCCTTCCACTGGCGATCCTACTAGTCTTCTAATGAGAAATCCAAGCAGCCGAAAGACTTCCACTAGCAGCGCTAGCGTCAAAACAATGGATGCGTCGACAACAATCGATAAGCATGTTGACAATATTAGATTGAGGAAAGAAGTCAACGAGCTTAAGATATCTCAACTGTCTATCAATCAGGAGAACGACTCCCTTCGCAAGGCGCTTGATGAGGTGAGACGAGAATCTCAAGAAAAGGATTTTCAAATAAGACAGATGCAGCAGGATTATGAGGAGAAGCTTCAAATTTCAGAGAGCGTCATCAAGGATCTTGGCAACAAGCATTCAGAAGAAATGAAGGCCTTGATTGCACAGAACGCTTCTGAGGTTGAGCAGTTGGAACAGAAACACAAGGGTCTTGACCAGAAGGTTGTCACTCATGAGGCTACTGTGCGTGAAAATGAAGATTTGAAGACGAAGTTGGCCCTGCTTGAGGATGAATTGAAGCAGAAAGCCTGCCAGGTGGAGGAGAATACCGAATATAGAGTTCGGTTTGAGAGTCTCAAAGATGAGTTCAAAGATGTTCAAGATCTCAAACAGGAGCTTCTTTCGAATATGCATGCCAAAGAAGCAGAGTATGCAACCGAGAGAAGTCACCTTGAAACGGAGTTGAGGGAGTTGAACCAGAAATTTGATGAAAGGACCGAGGATTATGAGAACTTGATGGAAGTCACTCAAACAAAGCATCATAAGCTGGAGGAGATAATTGGGCAGTTAAACAGAGTTGTTAGGGAGCTTTTTGCCGTAATCCTTGAGACTACTCAGAAAAACTTTGAAGACTTCAAAGAGTTCTGTTACATTTTGGAATCTATGGGGTTGTTATTAGTCAAAGAGGCCGATTCGAAGTCCGACGTCAACAAACTTGAATACAAGGTCCGCAGAGTCAAGGGTTTGAGATCGAAGAAGAGTAATGAGGATGAGGCCCTAGACTCGCTCATCATCCCAGATAAGAATTTCCACACCACCGTGGTTTCAGAAGTCGAAAGTCGTATGGCTTGGCGAGAAACCTTGGGTACTTTAGTTCCACCTTCAAAAGTCGATTTGGAGGCTGAGAGTGCTGACGAGGTCAAGAGTACTGGTGAAGCCGACAAGGAAGAAGCTGAAGCTGCAAAACTCATTGAAACATACTACAATGCTTTTGGGGTCTCGGATGAGAAGGATAAGTCTGACTTCTCTGAGTTTCTCAAGCTCATCTCCTTTAGCGAAGATATTCAGCTACAATTGCAAGATGAGAAGAATGCTATTGTGAACCAAAAGTTTTTCCTTAACGGTATATTCAAGCGTTTCAAGGACGTTGAGGGTTTTGCCAAGAAGCTTTCCAAAGAGAACAAGACTATGAATCAGGAGGTGTCGAGACTTCGTAGGCTGGTGGCCAGCAAGATCACAGTCAACAACTTCGAAGCCGGTGATTTGGTTTTATTTCTCCCAACCCACGTTGATAGAGTGGACGGGCAAACCAGTACCAAGCCGCCTTGGACAGCTTTCAATATAGAGGCACCAAATTATTTCCTTGATGAAAGCAAAGCGGAGAACGGCAGTAGCCGTGATTGGATAGTAAGTCGCATTGGGTCTATTACACAGCATGAGGTGACTGATTCTAATGTTAATAATGTGGCAGAAAATCCATTTCTGCTCAATGTCGGCATTATCTGGTATATGATACAGGCTGAATAGGTAAAAAGAACTATTCGGGGACGTGGTTAAACAAGTAGGACACACTCTCACCGTTGTGCAATCTTCTTATAGCCTCTGCAATAGTGGGACTGATGTCTAATATCTCAATTCTGGAGCATCTCTCCAACTTGTCTTCTAAGGGTAAAGAGTTTGTGCATATGATCTTGTCTAGCTTGGAGTTGTTGAGCTTCTCAATTGCGTTCTTGGAAAAGATACCATGAGTGACCATAGCAATCACCTTATTGGCTCCATTCTCCAAAAGCACCTCAGCTGCTTTACAAAGCGTACCGCATGTGTCAGCAATATCGTCGATAAGGATACAAGTCTTCTTGTCAACATCACCGACAAGGACCATCTTGGAAACCTCATTCGCTTTTTGCCTCTCCTTGTGGATCAAAGCAAATGGAGTATCTAGCTTGTCAGCAATGGATGCAACTCGTTTGGCTCCACCTGCGTCGGGTGAAACAATAGTCAAGTCCTCTGGTTTGTAGTGTTCCTTGATGAACCTCAATGTGGAAGGTTCAGCGTACAAATTGTCCACTGGAGCTCTGAAGAAACCCTGGATTTGCGAAGCATGCAAATCGAGAGTAATGACGTGATGGCACCCGGCCGTTTGTAACAAGTTGGCGATCAATTTTGCCGTGATAGGCGCTCTAGATTTGTCTTTCTTGTCTTGTCTAGCGTAGAAGAAATTGGGGATAACTGCTGTGATTCTTCTGGCTCCTCCCACACGACAAGCATTGATGAGAAAGAGAAGCTCCATCAAGAAATCATTAATCTTGGTCTCGCCGTAGCCGGTCTGAATGATATAGACATCCTCATCTCTCATTGACTCACCCACGGCCACAGCGGTTTCCTTATTTGAAAACTGGAAGGCCCCCACCTTGGAGACCTTCATGCCTAGTTTGGCGGCAACCTTCTCAGCAAGAGCTCTGTGAGAGTTGCCTGTGACGATTTTTATCAGATTTGGCGTGGAAGGCATTCTGCGGTTGTGGTAGTGAAGAGAAACTGGAGATGAGAGGCTAATGCAGTCACGTGGTGTCCTTGGCGATTCCGAGCTGATTCCGCCAAAGAGTCAAGAATCTCTGATTTCCTTCGATACAAGGAATATTTCGCCAGTAAAATAGTATAAGATCCGGGTTACGGTGGATTTGGTGAAGTGGGATAGCTGTTCTCTCAACCACCTTCAACCCACAATTTCGCAGCCATTACAGTTGTTGAATGCAAATCCGTTCATTAGGATAGTGTGATGCGAATAATTTATGTAGAAATGAAGCGGGAACGAGTCTGTTCAAAGACATTTGCTCCCAAATGAGATTTTGGCGCTTACAAGTCGGTGACACAGCCCTTAGAGGCATCGCTCACCAAAAGAGAGTACTTGCGCAAGGTACCTCTCTTGTATCTTGGCTCTGGAGGCAGCCACTTCTTCTTCCTCTCGGCCAACTCGGCCTCGTCGACCAACAAGTCGATTCTGTTGTTTTCAGCGTCGATGACGATCTCGTCACCATCGTACACCAAGGCAATTGGGCCACCCACAGCGGCTTCTGGGACAATGTGGCCAATCAAGAAACCGTGGGATCCGCCGGAGAATCTTCCGTCAGTCAAAAGCGCAACGTCCTGGCCCAAACCGTAACCCATGAGTGCAGAAGAAGGCTTCAACATCTCAGGCATACCTGGACCACCCTTAGGACCCTCGTATCTGATCACACAGACGGTTTTCTCGCCCTTTTTGATCTCTCCAGCCTGCAAAGCCTCAATGAAAAGGTCCTCGGCATCGAAAACTCTAGCCTTACCCTTGAAGTAGGTACCCTCCTTACCGGTGATCTTGCCTACAGCGGAACCTGGAGCCAAAGTACCCTTGAGAATCTGCAAATGGCCGCTTGGCTTCAATGGGTTCGACAAAGGTCTAACAATGTCCTGGCCCTCGGGCAAACCTGGCAATTTGTCCAAGTTCTCTTTGAGAGTGAAGCCGGTAACGGTTATCTGATCACCATCAAGCAAGCCCTCTTCCAACAACATCTTGGCCACAGCCGGGGTCCCGCCTCTGGCTTGCAAATCAGCCATGACGTATTTACCGGAAGGTCTGAAGTCAGCCAACAATGGAGTGCTGTCAGAAAGTCTCTGGAAGTCATCCACGGTGATTTCCACACCGACAGAGGAAGCAATGGCGATAAGGTGCAACACGGCGTTGGTGGAGCCACCGGTGGCGATGATGTAGGTGATGGCGTTTTCAAAAGATTTCTTGGTCATGATGTCTCTGGGTTTCAAGTCGATTTCCATCAAGTGCTTGATGGCCTGGCCAATGTTGGCGCACTCTTCGGCCTTTTCCTTGGAAACAGCGGGAGCAGAAGAAGAGTATGGCAAAGACATACCCAAAATCTCGGCGGCAGAAGCCATGGTGTTGGCAGTGTACATACCGCCACAGGCACCTGGGCCAGGACAGGCGTGACGAACAACATCTTTCCTCTCTTCATTGGTGATCAACTTGGACAAGTACTGACCGTAGGACTGGAAAGCCGAAATGATGTCGATTTTCTCGCCCACCTCAGGAGAGGAGCAGGAAGGCGATCCAGGCATGATAGTACCACCGTAGACCATGATAGAAGGTCTGTTGTGTCTACCCATGGCCATAAGCACACCAGGCATGTTCTTGTCACAAGATGGGATGGCGATGTTACCGTCGTACAACTGGGCCATCATCATGGTCTCGAAGGAGTCGGCAATAATTTCTCTGGACTGCAACGAGTACTTCATACCCTCGGTACCGTTGGTGATACCGTCAGAAACACCGATAGAGTTGAACTGCATGCCTTTAAGACCAGCCTTGTTGACAGACTCGGTGCACTGGTGATTGAGGTCCATCAAGTGCATGTTACAAGGGTTTCCTCCCCACCAGACGGATCCAACACCAACCTGGCCCTTGTGGAAGTCCTCATCAGAGAAACCAGTAGCGTACAACATGGCCTGGGATGCACCTTGAGAAACATCTTCGGTGACAATAGACGAGTACTTGTTCAATTTCTTTGCGTAGGCGACAGCAGAGCGCGAGAAGCCCCGCAGCTGTATGAAATGTGCCCTGCTAACAAAAGACATGCTTAGCCAGACGAAAAAGACGGATTACTCTCGAACTTGTAGTTGCAGAATTTTCATGAGTCAGTTCCGGTACCGGCGCGGTTTAGGTGGGGCCGGAAGTGCGCATGCCCCCGGATCTCTCGACCAATGACCGTGGACCTAGAGGTCAGAAGTCGATGGCCTGGAAAAACTGGAGGTGGACTTTCGAGAAAGATTTTGGTTGTCGAAGGTTGTTTGTAGTGGTGCTTTGGTGATCTTGATGAGGTAAACGGGTGAATATTTGCGGAGAGAGGCAGCGAAGCCAGTGCACTTGACACATTGCAAAATTCGAGGAGACGCACTACAGGTGATCTCACAGAGAACTGAACCGCCTCATCGAGGAGTGCCAAAATGGTTTTGAAGATTTTGGCGATAACAAGGCGTTGGTCTTATAATTTCTGTTCCATCAGCAATGAAGAATTCGGGATCATGGCTAAAGCTTGGCCACAAGCAGGAGGTTGGCTGTGGTTTGACCCCAGATATCATGTCAAAAATGCCTCTTCATCCGCTTGACGGAATTTTGATAATATAAAGGTTCACCAAGACTGCAAGAGAATGAAATATAAACCATCAGCCTGTCAAGTGAGTTGAACAGCGCTTACGAAGCGCGTTCGCAAGTCATCCTACCATTATCGAATTCCGTGTCTTTTCGATTCACAACTAAGGTATTGTCCGTGGAAAGCTCTATACTCAATTTACAGCACCCTGCCCTTAAGCATCCAATGCTTTTCTCTGGATCCCCACTCAACTGCTACCGTATCCACCAACGATAAAGCAATTTGCAAATCCACCGTAAAAGTCTGCTGAAACAGATTGAATTTTTCAGTTTTTACGCGGACCCTCTATAGACCCTCTTATCTAGCCAGAAGGACCAAGTATTCGCGATAAGGAATTACGAAGTGGCTTCGGTTATGCACGTCAAACCTTGAGCCGCGCACTCGGAGGGATACTTGTTAAGCCTCCGATGTCCCTGTTTCCTACTAAGTTCACACCACAGATGGATCATTATGTTTTTGTAAAAACGAATTTGAGCTCCATTGAACAGATCGTTCAACTTGGTTTCCTTTCGGCCATTTTGGTGGTGATTGTGGGCTACAGAAGAGCTTTCAGTGCCCCTCCTTCAGGGCTCAGTGGGGCCTGTAAATTGAAATTGGCTTTGACGATATCAGTTTTCCTTATGGGTCTACTGCAATCCCTGCCAGACTGGCTTTCAATTGTGACCAAAATCTCAACGCTTCCGCTTCATTATATCGACTGCTTCACAGATGGGTTCTCACAGCCTATACTCACGCTCTTTTGGATCTACGAAGCAGCCCAAGGCTGGTATTTTCAGACACATGATGGCTATTGTTCACGATTGGTGTTCATTATGGAACTCGTCTTGTTGGTTGTAGAGACTACTGCCTGGTTGACACCGAGCGCGACCAAGTCGAAGGAGCCATGGTGGGCATACATTAAAAGTGTCACATCGGATATCTTATTGACAAAGATCAATCCAATTATCCAAGATTGTTACACGTCTGGAATAATTGAGCCTGATCATCTTGTCAGGATATATCAAGAGTTCGATTCAGCAGAAGCTAATGATCGTCTTGAAAGTAACATCAGGGATGTTTCGGATGTCCGATCACTTGTGGTTTGCCTCCTACACTCCTTTTATCCAGATTTAATCAAATCTTTGACTCTAGAAGCACTCAAGTACCAACTGTATTTTCTCAGAGCTTACTTGTTGCAAAGGCTTATACAATTCGTTGAACAGCGCTACCTCGGCAGAGAAATTCCCTTGGTTGACGGAGTCATTCTCTCATTTTCATTATGTGTCAACGATATCATCGGAAAAGGGTTGTCCACCTACGAAAACTACGTCGTCCAAATTTCAGCTCACGAAATCTCAACTGCTCTACAGACTATATTGTACAAAAAGAGTCAGCGATTGTCACGTAGTAGTCGTGAAACCTATGCCATTGGCAAAATTATAAACTACGTCAAGCACGACGCTCGAGCCATTACAATTGGTATTCGGCTAAGCGGAGACTTTATATTGGTGCCAACTCAGCTTCTCCTTTGTTTGTACTCTCTTTGGTGCCTCGTGGGATCTTCCATGCTCGGTGGTTTGTTGCTTTTTGGTATCATGGTTCCGTTAAAGTCTAAAGTATTACAACTCTACATGGCCAGATTTAGGCTGTATAGGATCCTGAGAGGTAGGTTCACTTCTGCAGTCAGCAACCTCTTTGATTCCATCAAGCTACTCAAACTTCAATCATTGGAAGACATAATGGTGAGCAGGCTCTTTCAAGCAAAGCTTGAAGTTCATGACCCAGCCGCTCGATCGAAGGAAGCCTTCAATTTGCTATTTGAGCTGTTGTGGCTGCTACAGCCATTCCTTTTGTCCTTGACAACGTTTGCCTGCTATACCTTCTTTCAAAGCAGACCCTTGCAAGCAGACGTCATTTATCCAACCTTGCATTTGCTAGTCCTACTTTCAATTCCAGTACAGAAAATTCCACAGTTGATATCTGCCACTGCCAATGCGAAAGTGTCGCTTGAGAAAGTAGTGGATTTCTTGAATTGCAAGGAGCTCAATCTCACGGTCGAGTCAAATGACTCGAGTAACGCGATAGAAATTCAGGGCAGTTTTTCCTGGGATTCAACGTCCGGAAAGTGCGTCTTGAAAGACATTGATTTTACTGTGGCAAGAGGTGAGTTTATTTGCTTGTTCGGTAGAAGTGGGTCCGGCAAGACCGCTCTACTTTCTGCAATCTTGGGTGGACTTGAATCTATGAACTCCGACAGCAAAGTGATAGTCAATGGCTCAATGGCCAATGTTAGCCAAACCCCCTGGCTTTTGAACGAGACGGTACGTGACAATATACTCTTTGGGAAGATGTACGACAAGGAAATGTATGAAAAGGTGCTCGACGTTTGTCAACTCACTACTGACATTGAGAGGTTTCCCTCGGGGACGATACTACTGTCGGTGACATGGGCTATACATTGTCTGGTGGCCAAAAGGCAAGAATCGCTTTAGCCAGGGCGGTCTACTCTGAGGCTGATGTTTACTTCATTGATGATGTTCTCAGTGCTGTAGACAATCATGTCGGCAAAAAGCTATTGTCAGAATTGTTTTCAGAACGTGGGCTCTTAGCGGGTAAAACTGTTCTTTTCGCAACGAATAATCAACTGATACGAGCTCACGCAGACCGCTCATACTACCTTGACAACGGGAAGATCGTCGAGGATGGACTGGCGAATGGTCTATCAGCTACTAAGCACTTGACTTCACAGAGCAGGTCTTCGATAGGGTACTCCGAGAACATTAAGTTTCGTCAGCATGATCCGTACGATCCTTTTCAAATGCATGTGAAGAAATACAAACAGCTTTCAGCAAACGAATCCACAACAATAAGGAGTGAAGTATATATGAGGTATTTGAAAGCGTTTTCTGGAAGCAAGTTGATAATCATGGGATTATTATTCACACTAGCCATCGCATTTCAGCTAACTGCAGATTTGTGGCTCAAAATGTGGACTGACAACGAACATCAGGGCTTCTATTACCTTGTTGGTTATGCTATTATTGGATTTACAAACGAGTTCATGAATTATGTGAGAGGATGGTTTCTACTTTGTAATTTGGGTCTCGAAGGTGCCAATAAAATCTTCATTGACATGACCCTTAGCCTTGTCGGATCAAAAATCAGCTTTTTTGATGTGACACCACGAGGAGATATCCTTCAACGGTTTATAACTCATATCAGCAATATTGAAGCAGCTCTTCCAAAAAATCTATATCAGTTGCTTAAAAACTTATCATCAGCTACATTGTCGGTTCTACTGATTACTTATCAGTCTCCCTCTGCAATACCCATCTTAATCATTGTTGCTTCAGGCTTTTGTTATTATAACTGGGTGTACATTGGTGCAGAAAGAGAGGCCAAGAGATTTGGCGTTATCACAAAAACTCCCTTCTTTACACTTCTACAGGAAACACTTGATGGAGCAGAAACTATCAGAACCTTTCGTCAAACGGAAAGGTTCACAAGAAGAAATGTTTTGGATAGCAATTTTGAGGTCGGATCCTCTCTTTTGAACCTTTATGTGTCAGAATGGCTCGATTTGAGGTTGAACTTGATTACATCAGCTCTCACCTTTCTCACTTCGCTATTCTTTGTTCTCAGGAGTGGACAAGGCGTCATCTCAGGCGGAACTGTTGGTTTAAATCTAGGCTATGCATCGACAATTTCGGTATCATTTAAGCAAATATTTGGTGCCTTTCCTAAATTTGAAGCCCATTTTTCGTCTGTCGAAAGATGTTTAGAGTATGCGGATTTGGAACAGGAGGAGGGCAACGACCAGGAAGACAACGACCAGGAGGACATCAATGACACTTGGCGTCCAAAAGGAAGAATTCAATTTGAAAACTATTCCGGGACCTATGATGGAGCAGCAGAGCCCGCCCTACGAGAAATTTCATTTTCCGCCCATGAAGGTGAGAAGTTGGGAGTTGTTGGGAGAACTGGAGCAGGCAAGACTTCACTAATTCTTGCGCTATACAGAATGTTACCATCAACTGGAGGCAGTGTTACAATTGACGGTACTGATATCAGCAAAATCAAGCTATCAACTTTAAGGAAAGGACTCGGTATCATTTCACAAGACGCCTATATTCTTCAAGGCTCAATAAGATTCAATCTTGACCCATTTGATGAGTACCTGGATAATGATCTTTGGGAAGCATTAAAAGATGTGCAACTCTTTGATACTGTTAAGAGACTACCTCAAGGATTGAGATGCGAAGTCAGTGAAAACGGCTCTAAGTTCTCTGCTGGGGAGAAGCAGCTTCTATGTTTAGCAAGAGCCTTTTTAAAGAAGTCTAGTATGCTCATTTTGGATGAAGCTACGGCCTCCGTTGATTTTGAAACGGATAAAGTTATTCAAGAAGTGGTGAGAAAGAAGGCAAAGGGCAAAACGGTGATTACGATTGCTCACCGGATAGACACAGTTTTAGACTCGAACAAAATTTTGGGACTCGATAATGGAAAAGTTGTTGAGTTTGATACTCCGCAAATTTTGTTGGCGGATCCAAAAAGTCTATTGCTGGGATTGGTGAATGCCGCTTCGTTATAGTCGTTTCGATAGCATTTATAATACGAATATATGAACCAGGCTTAATTTGGGTAGGCTTTTGAAGCATTTGAACCTCGAGGTGTATTTTAGAGGTTCTGCCTTGTGTGCCCATTCGAGCATTTGCAACGGGGTGAGGTACATCGTCAGGACTGTAACACATCAACCCCAGCATTTTACTCCATTGAAAGTCGGTACATGCTGAACAATCCATTAAGCCTCTAGTCTATTTTTGTCCTCGGACTTGGCCCAAGTCGGCTTAGAGCTGTGCGGTAGTACTGAACTACGCAGGGAGGGTCTCAAAATTGCTTTCCCCAGAAAGGGCGCCTCGGGGTTGCTTAGCCATAGAGCATAAATCTAAAATTCCAATGTGAGGCCTTCTCACCAACCTTAGGTCATTATAATAGCTGAAGGAAGTGATCGCCTCATCGTCGTCATTCAGCACTTCGCTGCTTTGCTGAATCCTTATTTCCGCGCTACAGTATATTTCCATCATTGTTAACAAAATAAAGGGGTTTCTGGGACATTCTTCCAAAAGCTGAGCCATCAGAAAGATCTCGTAATACATTACACAAAATAGGAGTAGGGACCTAGTCTCGCCGCAGGAGCCAGGGCCGCGGCTCATGCCTAAGCGGACGTCAATCTCTAAAAGAAGCACCACAAGCCTCAACGCTTTAACTTTGAGTGGGACTTTCAAATGATCATAGCCCCACACACATTGAGACCATGAATCAAAGTTTTAAAAGTCTTTAGGTGGTTTTCGATTTTTGGTGAGTGGTACACTTTTGCAATGAGAAAGCCTTTCGCAGCCAGATTATGCAAACTAAAAGATGCTTGCTGCCTTCCTGAAATATACAATCTATATCATAACCCAGAGTAATAGACCAAACAATTCGGTCTTCTCAGCAATAAAGCAGAGGCCAAAAAGAATCTGACTCCTTGAGTGAAACTCACAGAAGTCACCATACGCTCATCTGCCGGGCAGTCGTCTTCCGACGAGACCCTGGGTATGGTGCACTTACAAAATGCGTAATGTACGGAATGTGAGTCCGCTACGCAGAAAGGCACCAACGCGTCTTCAAATTACACCAGAGATCATGAATGACGATCTAGCCGATGGCCATCGAGATTTCTCTTCTCTTGATTTTTTTTCTCTGCTCTTCCTCATCGATTTCTCCTAACCGTAGAGCATTAGCAAGAGCGTCTCGCAGTGCTGCTTGACGGCAGTTCCTGCAGGCCATTGTTTTCCGAATACGGGAGGGTTATTATATTCCTCCATTGCCAAAAATACAGACGTGCAAAAAAACTAGATCGCCTTCTGACAAAACCACCAGAGTTTGCTAGGATGGTGCTTTTGTGGAAGAAGAACCCAGGACCCTCAGGTGAGGAGTCCAGCTTCGAGTACACAGACAGCGACTCCTCAGACGACAACAGACCTTTAAAAGCGAAGAGGAAGCTGCCTCCTATCTCACCTGAGATGGACAACGGTCACAAGAGTCCGCTGACATCGCCAGAAATCTACCAAAGCAGCCAAATGGACCACTCTGAGGCCGGGAAAAGGCTGGCTCGTTACGCCACAGACCCTATAATTGTGAACTGGTCCGAGCTCTTACAGAAACGAGCCGCAAATGTCTTTGATCCGGACTTTGGAAGAGTCGAGTTTCAAGGATTTGAAGGCACCAGCGCCATGAGAAAAGCGCAGCTACATGCATTTGACCCCAGCACGGAACCTGCTGATGGGACTAAGGAGGACATACAGGGGGATATTGATCCCGTAGAGGCCGAGGCAAGGATGGTCAGGCAGCAGGAGCTCCAGCGGCAGAACAACGAGCTCAACCGCCGCCGTAGCCTTGAACGGCACCAGGAGCGTAAGGCTAAGAAAAAGAACCAAAGCACGAGTCCAGAGATGGAGGAGGCGCTCAAGGAAATACGCCACGCTGAGCGTCGGCATCGCAAGCTTGAGAGAAGGAAAAAGAAAGAGGCAGCCAGGGAGCGCCAGACCCAGGAGCAGTGGTATATTGAGGAGCAGGAGTTTCTCAAGCTGGAGCGTGAGAAGGAAGCTGCCAGGGAGGCTGCTCGCGAGGCGTCCAGAAAAGAGAAGCGTTTGCGTAAAGAAGCAAAGCGGGTTGAAAAAGAAAAGCGTCGTCAGGAACGAGAGCGAGAGCGAGAGGAGGAGCGTGAACGGGAACGGGAACGGGAACGTGAGCGTGAAAAGGAACGGGAGAAAAAGAGAAGAGAGGAGGAGAAAGCCAGAGAGCGCAGGGAGCGTCAACGGCAAAGAGAGGAGGCTGAAAGAGAGAGAGTTCGCCAGGAGGAGGAGGCAGAGCGTGAGCGGGTCCGGCAAGAAGAAGAGGCCGAGAGAAGGCGTCAAGAGGAGGAAACTGAGCGTACCCGGCGGGAAGAAAGACGTGAACGTCGTCGGGAACGCCGCAACAGAAGCAGAGGCCGCGAGCTTGATGAAAATAGCCCCGAGGCTCAGGAAAGAAGCCGTCGTCGTCGTGAGGCCCGAGAAGAACGGGCTCGCCAGCGTGAGGAAAGGGCAACTGAACGAGCAATCAGACAAGTTCAGGCCGCTGAAAGAGCAGCAGAGAGAAGAGCAGAACGGCGCCGGCGCCGTGCTCTTGATGCTCAGGCCACGGCAGCCATGGGACCGCCTCCTAGAGACGAATACAGCACCATCGACGAGGACATTCCTCCATACCGTGAGCGCCTACACAAGTACCTTGATTTGGTGGCCTACGACGAGCGTTTTGCACCTATTCTTCGTGTGAACCGATACTTGGTTTGTGGCGACGATGAGTTGATTGCAGCCATCAACCAATTTTCCAGCCTGAACCTCTTGCCAAAGAAGACGGATCTCTGGAACATCTCTCATGTGGACGACACTGAGTACGAAAACATGATCCCGGTACTCATCCCGGAAAACTCCTACTACGAAAACGAAATCTTGGGCCTCGTGACCCCAGACACCCGGAGCCTAGTGAGCTAGGCGATTGTATTATAGAACTGGAAACAACACATGATGTTTTGGACGCTAATATGTAGTGAGGGTCAGAGTGCCGTGTGATTTATAGATACTGGTTTAATCAACCCTGCTACGCATGATGTCTTAGCAAAAGCTCTACCGAGAAATCTCAGAGTGAAGAAATTAGGCTCACGCAGGTTTCCAAGGCCAAGTCAGCATTGAATACATATTGCTACTGCTTTCTGTCGAATCTCCATGCTTGAAGTATTTGGGCAATTTCTCAGCCCAAATAATATCTCCGCCGCAGCTAAATAAGCACCAGACTATTGGCTGCGAAAACGTCACCCTGATAAGGCCATAAAGCCTAACAAATGCGATATCCTTTTTGCTTCTCTTTAAGTTTCTTCTCAAAGAGTTGAACCCAAGAGAAGCCAACTCGAACTCTATATGCTTTTTTGTTAGTGAAGGAAATCTAAGGTGGTGGGCCGTTATGATACTGGCTGACTTCTTCCGCACCCGTACAATCGAGATAGCACAAAAAAATACCGTTTTCAACTCATCGCCCTGATAACATTATAACATGTCTGGCCCAGAGGGATTTACCAAGGTAACAGAAGACGCCCACAGGTCGTCTGATGCCATAATGCAAAATCCATACGGCCCCAATCCGGCCGACTTCCTTTCAAATGTCTCCAGTTTTGAGTTGATCGAATCAACTCTCAGAGAAGGAGAGCAGTTCGCCAATGCCTTCTTTTCCACAGAGACGAAGATCGAAATCGCCAAGGCTCTTGATGACTTTGGTGTTGACTACATCGAGTTGACTTCTCCAGTCGCCTCTGAACAATCGAGAAAGGACTGTGAGGCTATCTGTAAGTTGGGCTTGAAGTCTAAGATCTTGACCCATATCCGTTGCCATATGGACGACGCTAAGGTAGCTGTTGAAACTGGTGTTGATGGCGTTGATGTCGTTATTGGAACCTCCCAGTTCTTGAGACAGTACTCCCATGGTAAAGATATGTCTTACATTGCCCAGAGTGCAGTTGAGGTTATCGAGTTTGTCAAGTCCAAGGGTATCGAGATCAGATTCTCCTCCGAGGACTCGTTCAGATCCGATTTGGTGGACTTGTTGAACATCTACAAAACCGTCGACAAAATCGGCGTCAACAGAGTCGGTATTGCCGATACTGTTGGCTGTGCCAACCCCAGACAGGTCTACGAGTTGGTCAGAACTTTGAAATCAGTTGTTTCTTGTGACATCGAATGCCATTTTCATAACGACACTGGCTGTGCTATTGCCAACGCTTACACGGCGTTGGAGGGCGGTGCCAAGTTGATCGATGTCTCCGTTTTGGGTATTGGTGAGAGAAACGGTATCACTCCCCTCGGAGGCCTCATGTCGAGAATGATTGCTGCTGACAGAGACTACGTGCTTTCCAAGTACAAGTTGCACAAGTTGAGAGATCTCGAGAACCTCGTTGCTGAGGCTGTCCAGGTGAACATTCCTTTCAACAACCCCGTTACTGGCTTCTGTGCATTTACCCACAAGGCCGGTATCCACGCCAAGGCTATCTTGGCCAACCCTTCTACTTATGAAATTTTGAGCCCTTCGGATTTCGGTCTCACCAGATACATTCACTTTGCTAATAGATTGACTGGATGGAATGCCATCAAGTCGAGAGTCGACCAGTTGAACTTGCAATTAACAGACGAGCAGTGCAAGGAAGTTACCAACAAGATCAAGAAGTTAGGTGACGTGAGACAGTTGAACATCGATGACGTCGACTCAATTATCAAGGACTTCCATGCGGACCTCTCCGTTCCCGGTACTCCCGTGCCCGAGGCAAAGAAACAGAAAATCTAAGCTATACTGGATATACAAATGACGTTTGCACTCACGTAGATTAAATTAAATTAAATGATTGTTATCATATGCTAGATGCTACCAGCTGTGGGTAGCAATGTCGTACATCATCAACAGCACAGCGATGCCGCCGAAAACGAGACACATTGTGGTGCAGGCCATGATAGCCTTTCTCCTAGAAGCAGTCTTAATTGTGACTCCATCCTTGTGTTCCTGAGAATATAATAAGACGCCAGTGACGATGTTCAAGCTGGCAATGAGCGAACACACGAGTTCAGTGACTCCATGTCTGAGCATCGTGAAAAAAACTAACAGTTATTCAAGCAATCTCTCTCCATTTAGCTCATAGGGATGATAAACAAACTATGACTTAGCGCTGTTGTGGCATTCAGCTTGCGCAAACTATTCGGGCCAGGGTAGGGAACAGATAACTTAGTTCAAGAAAATTATGGGCTAATTCTTGACCATCATGGCTCGTAGTGCACAGGACCCTGTAGCAGCCTTTGTTGGTTCACGTGAGCAAAGTTTGCCCATTCCTGCTTGCCGATGCGAAAAGGCTAATAGAGAAGCGCTGCAGCGCCCTCTTGTACTACCTTGAAGTTTGGTGATTATTGGAGGTTCCAACCTTCTTTTGATCATCTTCATCGTCGTCCTCTTCATCACTGTCGTCAACGGGAACGGAGTACGTTTTTCTTTGGAAATCCTTAATATGGGCCTTGTTCAAGGCATTCAGAATAGCATTAAGAGTAGAACGCCTGCGCAACGCCTCGCCTATTTTGGCAGGTCCGTGGAAATCGGACTTATGCGAGTCAATGCTTGCCTCTTCGTCAAAAAGTTGGTCAGATTTTGCCAGTCTGCGGCTGAGTGCGGTGGTTCTTGCAGCCAGTTTCCTGCTAATTGAAGGAGGAACACCTGCGGCTGCTTCCTCGCTGCCTTCGGAATCTGGAGAGTAGTCATCATCAGAAGACTTGAACTCGTCATACTTCATGTCCACCAAGCGCTTGATAGCCGACTCTACCTTCGACAGAATCATGTATGGCAATGGGGAGTCTCTGGAAGCTCTGAAAAGAATCACATTTGTGCAGTGTTCATTCTCCATACGGAAGAACATCCAAACGAAACGACGGAAAATCTCAGCGAGAGCGATGAAGAAACTGGTCACAGCCAGCTGCTGGATTTGACTGGAGAAGAATGCGTAGAAGATCCATTGGAAACGAAGAATCACATTCAAGACCGTGGCAATGTAGTAGTAATGCTTCTTCTTGTAGAACAAGTGGTCTCGAAGAAGGAAGTTTTTGGATGTAGTCAGGCCCAACGACCAGTCCATCACAATATCCCACGCCGATGTATAAATGGAGTTGATGCAAGCGAAAGTGATAAAAGCAGCTCTGTTCAGGCTTGAGCGATCGATACGCCAAACACTGAGCAAACAGTAGTAAACTGCACCAATCATGTATTTCACCATGTTTGCCAAATGAGGGAATGCATCACCGGAGTCCATGAAACGACGAAGACATTGCAAGAAACGGAATATGGATGGAAGCGACTGAAGAAATCCCATGGGCCTCGAGTAGCCCGAACCACATCTTACTGTCAGGGAAGGAACTTCACCTCCACCGAGTACATTCTTCCATTTGTCTGCGTAAAGACAAAAGAAGAAGGATATGTTGCCCATGGGATACGTCAATGAGCAGAGAATATCTCCCAAGTAGAAATCTCTGAACTCGACAGGGTATAGACCAGACCACAAGATTCTCCAAAGTGCTATTTGAAGCCATTGTCTACTTGCTCCATAAAGCAGAGTTCCTGGCCAAAGAAAGATGATGAGCATGATGCCCAAATAAATAAGTGGGAAAGTTCTGCCGGGGAAGGTTTCAGGCCAGAAATCTTTGAACGAAAACCATCCAATAAGCCCAAGTAAAGAAAAGCTTAGCGAGGGGAGAAGCCAGAACTGCTTGAAGTCTAGAGCATTCGCCAAATTAAACTCAAAGATAAACTTATAGCTGATTTTGAAATGATCGTAGACAATCAAGTTGATCCCCACGAAGAAGAATGCCAAATTAATAAGAAGAAAACCTCCCCAGAGTTGGAGGAGGAATCTTCCTTCAGACATTTGATTGCTCAATGTTTTATCCAAAGCCACAACCAAACCGATAATAAATAAGGGGAGCCCAATGCCTAGGAAGGCACCAGACAAGAAGGTGCTCAAATAATGCTGAGGTTGCCTAATCTCGGCGCTCGTATAGGCGTATGTTGTGCTTTTAAGCTTTTCCAATCCCAGCTTCTTGTCGTGTTGATCATGATCAAAGTAAGTCATGAAGAGATCCTCTACACGACTCAGGATCTTGTCCAAGACAACGCTAGAAAGAAAGTACGACTGCTTGTCAATCCGCTTCAAAAACTCCTCACACATGTTAGTGCCGATGGCTTTGTCGAACTTCTTTGTGATCTTTCTGAAGGCTGTTCTGTTCATCACTCTGTAGGACTTGAGCAAGGCGATAAGTCTATAATGTTCCACCAAGGCGCCCTTCAATTGTCTCTTTGCGTAGAGGTAGGGGACGCCAAAGCTCTTTTTCTTTGTGTAGTCACGTCTATTTTGCTGCTTTGCCTGAGCAGGTGTGTTCTCAGGTACCTGAGTCATCCTTTCGTCCTCGGACGGGTTGATCAGGTCGTCGTCAACGTCTGACTCGAGAAATCCAATCACACCATTTCTTATTTGATTTTCAATATAGTTAGGGTCATAATTGTCTTTCTTGTCCTGATCGGTGAGGTGAAGGCTCGTATCTTTCAGCAGCTTCTTGTTCTTCCTCTTGTTGAGAAATGCCGTGGATGGAAGTGAAGGGAACTCATATTTCTGCAAACGCAGCATCCAGGCCCTAAACTTAATGGCAAGGCTATCGACAGTAGCTCCAGCAGGTACCTTGGACGACGCAACAGACAATACACGTTTTTGCATGTGTCCCCTGTGGTCCTTTAAATGGAAGAACTGGTCTTCGAGGATGAGGAATCTTTCATATACTTCTTTCTCTTTCAGCTTATAAAACGTATCTACTTTCTCCAACTCAGCGTCGAGCCACTTGTAAAATTCTGTCTTGTCTTCGTTGAACTGGTCCCTCTTGTCTTTGTTGGACTTGTTCGAGAAGTTGAAGAGCGAGCCTTTTCTTCGGGAGGTATCATCAGGACCCTGAGATTTGGCTGGTGGAAGTTGCGGGCCATTTGAAACGTAAGCACGGCCATCGTCGCGAGTATGTAGCAAAGGAGTGGTGTCTGTTGACCTCAGGTCCTCGGCCGCCAGTCGACTAGCAGAGGCCTTGCGGATATACTTCTTCCCCGCCTTGTAGTCCACATACTGCTCCTTCCACTCAGGCACCAAACCTTGACTTAAGGCTTCGCCGAACTTCATTCTTGGGGCTGACTTGCGGGAATGTGGAGAGAAGTGGGATGCTTATCTACCTCGAGTATAATAGTGGGTAGATAGTGCCGCACCTCATCCTTGCCTGCCGTACAGGACCACCTGGGTTTGCAACCGTTTTCTATCTTTCATACCTGACGTAGAGAGCGTCCACAAAGTGCGGGTGCTTTATGCCTGGGGGTTTGGCGCTTTTATACCCTTCCACCGCCTCCCTCACGGACCAGCCACAACGTTCTATGAGATAGCAACAAATGAAGAAACCAGTGCGATTGAACCCATAGTGGCAGTGTACGGCTATGAGCGGCTCAAGCTCGCTCGTAGAGCCAAGGATATCATCAATGAGCTGTATGAATCGCCTGATAGCCACGTGGTCAGGCACCACCTTCGACACAGTGGCACACTTGTAGTACTGTATTTTCTCAAACGTTTTGGGACTGTAGGGTGGTATATCTGCGGAGATGTCAACAATGGCTATTAATTTGCCCTTTATTGGGTTTTCGTTCTGAGCGTCCCCGTAGAACTTGTTCTCAACAACCAGCGGCGAGTGGTTTTCGTCACCTTCTCTGAGAGTCTTCATTCCAAGCAATTTAGCCACATCCTTTCCGTTGCGTCTTGTTATATTGTACGAGATGGCCTGTGTTTGCAGCCACTTGATTTCATTCTTCAAACCCCACTTGTCACCTGATATTTCAGCTTTGAGCTTGAGTACCCAAGCAGGCAGTAGATGTAGACGCTCTGGGAAGCGCAGTTCGAAGTGATTAAGGACAAGCCCGCTGATAAACTCAGGCTTCGATAGAAGTAGAGAATGGCCCGCATTCTTCACCTCCACGACGTTGCATACCTTCTTCTGCCAGTATTCCGCGAGGAAATCGTTCAAATCGTGAATGATCTTCACAGACGTGACCTTGTCGTCAATACCTCCAACGAGCAACGTCTTCTCGTAAGTCTTTGGATCCTTCACGTTGTTGTTGAGTCTAGAAATAGCGCTGACTAGTTCCAGGTAGCTAGCACGGTTAAAGCCACTGATGTAGCGGAGTAGTATCCTCGTGTCTATGTCAAGGTTCCACCTGAATTGGCGTGCCCGTTGGTGTAGACTGCTCTGGTGGGTCAATTGTCTGTACACGCTCTTGCTGATGAGACCCGGAAGTCTGTCCCAGACTCTAAACAAGTTAAAGATCCACGCAAACTTCATCAAATAGCCAGAAAAGCCGAGGGGGTGCTTTGGTTCGCTTTTTTGGTGAACATCATCGACGAAAGGCGGAGGAGATAACAACACAAGGCCTTCTACTTTGCCCTTTTCAAGCACATTAGCGGTCTTCGTGACCAAGTGAGTACCCATGGAGTGGCCCACAAGTATGACCTTCTTTTCAGGAGCCACGGTCTGTTGGATGTACTGCTTGATCATGCTCACTAGGTTTTCTGTAGCGTAGTCGCCCCACAGCAAGGCCTTCACGCCTGAAGAGATGTCGGCTTTCTCCTCTGCGGAGATATCACTGACAATTTTGTGGCTCTCTTTGAATTCGAGCTTGGAATTACCAAAGCCGGGCAAATCTAGGGCCACGACTTCCAGACACTGGGAGAGTAACGCCATCAAAGGCTCAAACTGCGACATCTGCCCACCCAAACCGTGGATGAACACAATCACAGGCAGCTCCGATACCTCCTGCAAGATGTTTGGCGCCAAAGGCTCATCTTTGGCAAAATTGGTCAAAGGGTGTGGAGCATGTATGCTGTATAGCGATAGTCTGTTCACGGACAACTTGGGGTAAAAGGCTAGGTCTAACGAGACGGCCTTCCCGTATTTGGCCACGAAAGCACAGTCACTGGGTTCATGCTCGAGAACGAACTTCTCTAAGACATTGGTCTGGCGAAATATGACTAGGCGAATGAATAACCACGTTCTTTTCCAAGAGGTGCTGGTGAGGGCGGCCTGCTGGGAGGATAACTGACTGAGCAGGAGCTCGGGAGCCTCAGAGTGCTGAAGCAAGACAACGTTTTCTTCGTCTCCTGACAGCATGTTGATAAGGAAAAAGAGGGGTGTTGGACAGCGCTTCTTGAGATAAGTAGTCACTGCGCAGGCCATGCGGTAGTTGCAAAAAGACGCACTGATTACAGCCTTTCATATTGGGAGATGGCCAATTCGAGGCAGGGCATTGTTTTTTATTAGACATGGCCTTAGAGAATGGCGAAATGGGGGTACAGTTGTCTCTTGGCGTGCCTCGGTTATGAGGGACAGGGCCTGTTGAGCAGCCGTATCTACGGATTTAGCGAGCGTACTGAGAGGCCTCAATCAATACAAGATTATGGTAAGAGAAGGGCATTTCCTTGGAGGTCTCTTTACGTCATGCGGATGTATTAAAGACCAACTGAAAAGAAAAATTCGAAGCTCTCGATTCATGTTTGTTGCCACCTTAGTGCTTGTTTCGGAGCTTCACCTGTTCTGTGCTACTGCCACGAACTTTTCTCATACTCTTTGCCTTGACGAACATTCAACTGAGAATTAAGGGCCAGCCGAGGCCATTTAATTTCTTTATGCAATTTAAAGGCAGTAAAATTGCAACATCATGCTCTTATAGGTCACTTTGTGAGTCACCCAACATGGCTGCAAATGGCACACGGTTTTCTATAGTTCTAATGCAACCAAGACTCTTCAAGGTTTTATGTTACATCAATAGCATTCAGACACTGACTAGCGTTCACTGATCGTATTAGCCCCAATTTCCTTCCAAATTCCATAAGTAGTAGCACCTTCCCGGGTATGCCCAGGCAGCTCTCCGTCACATAAATCGCGAATCAACATCAAGAAACATAACCGCTACTACTTAATATCTAGCAGTATGAGCGACACATGGCGCAACTCAGGACGGCTCGGGTCACCGAGTCTCCATGATTCCATGGACGATTTTGAAAACTCCTTAGATCGAGCGCTTAACTCGGCGTCGAACAATTTCTTCGAATATCGATCTAACTCCAGACATGGCTCCCAGGGCTCTATAGCCATCCCAATGTCCGACCTCAATCCGCAAGGTACCGTTGAACACGAAGATGAAGGTGATTCTCATCCACTAATGGCACAGCATGACTCTTCCATGACGCTTGATCCCTTAGCGAGAGGTCCACCTCCAAGAAGAAGATTTTGGGATAGAACCCTTGGATTGTTCAGGACCATCAAGGAAGAGGTTTCTAGAGAAATGTCTGACCGTTCGCTTCGAAATAACCCGGATCCTGACCTGGACTTGGGCTCAGAAAGATACGTTTCACCCCGCAATACTTCCAAGAAGTTCCCGTCCAACGCCATCTCCAATGCCAAGTACAACCCAATCACATTCATTCCGCTCATACTTTACGAGCAGTTCAAGTTCTTCTTCAACTTGTACTTCTTGCTTGTTGCGTTGTCACAGATCATCCCACAACTACGAATTGGCTACTTGTCATCATACATTGTTCCCCTCGCATTCGTCCTCACCGTTACAATGATGAAGGAGGCAGGCGACGATATCGCCAGAAGAAAGAGAGACTCAGAACAGAATAATGAGCGTTACGAGGTTCTCAATCGCCAAACCCCCATCACCCAAGATGTCGCCATGGTGCAATCGAAGAACTTGAAAGTGGGCGACTTGGTGAGACTTCACAAGGACCGCAGGATACCGGCAGATATGATTTTGCTTCAGTCCTCGGATTCTAACGGCGAAGCATTCATTAAAACTGACCAGTTGGATGGTGAGACTGATTGGAAGCTAAGGGTAGCTTGCAGTCTAACGGACGCAATCACCGATATCAGCAAACTAGTCAACAACATTTCCCTTATTGTCGACAAGCCAACAAAGTCTATTCACAAGTTCGACGGCAAACTTATTTATCACCAAAGCTCAGGCAACAACAAGACCATACCTCTCACTGTTGACCAGACTTTATGGGCAAACACTGTTCTTGCATCCGGTACCGCCATTGGTGTCGTTGTATACACCGGCGTTGAGACTCGTCAGTCGATGAACACTACCATGTCTGGTGTCAAGACAGGACTTTTGGAATTGGAAATCAACAGTTTGTCGAAAATCCTTTGCATTACAGTCTTCTTGTTGTCGGTGATTTTGGTTTTGGCCCACGGATTCCCATTGAAGAAAACCTGGTATATTGACATACTTCGATTCTTAATCCTTTTCTCCACTATCATCCCAGTGTCTCTTCGTGTGAATCTCGACTTGGCCAAATCCGTCTATGCATCTCATATTCAAAAGGACAGAGAAATTCCCAACACCATCGTCCGGACTTCCACAATACCAGAGGATTTGGGTAGGGTTGAATACCTTTTGAGCGACAAAACTGGCACCTTGACCCAAAATGACATGGAAATGAAAAAGCTTCATCTAGGTTCGATCTGTTACGCCGGTGACACATTCGACATTGTTGCCGACTATGTCAGCAAGCTTTTGTTCAACGAAGGTTTAGGTGGTTTCGGCTCGAAGAGAAAGGACATGTCAACCAAGGTATGTGAATTGGCCCTTGTTCTTGCCTTGTGCCACAATGTAACACCCACAGAAGAAGACGGCGAGCTCACATACCAAGCTGCATCGCCAGATGAAATTGCCATCGTGAGATTCTGTGAGCAAGTGGGTCTCCGTCTTTTTAAACGTGACAGAAACAACATTTCCTTGTTACACCTTGCCACAGGTAAAGAGTTGAAGTTTGAGATCTTGTACAATTTCCCCTTTAATTCCGACACGAAGAGAATGGGTATCATTGTGAGGGACTTGGAACATGATGAAATTACCTTCATGGAAAAAGGCGCCGACACAGTCATGGCAAATATCGTGACGGCAACCGAATGGCTTGACGAGGAAATCTCCAATATGGCTAGAGAAGGCTTGCGTACGCTTGTCATTGGTCGCAAAAGATTGAACGCCGGCTTATACCAGCTCTTTAGTAAAGATTATGAAGAGGCATCGTTGTTGATGACGTCGAGAGATGCTCAGATGCAGCGTGTGGTGAGCAAATACCTTGAGACCGATGTTGAATTACTTGGTATCACTGGTGTGGAAGATAAGCTTCAAAAAGACGTCAAGACCTCAATTGAGCTTTTGAGAAATGCCGGTATCAAAATTTGGATGTTAACAGGTGATAAAGTGGAGACAGCCAAATGTGTGGCCATCAGTGCCAAATTGGTTGCCAGGGGTCAATACGTGCATCAGATAACCAAGGTCCACATTGCGGATACGGCAATGAGCCAACTTGACTATCTCGTTAATAACTTCAACTCCTGTCTCCTTATCGATGGCGAATCAATTGCATTCTACATGAAACACTTTCGCCGTGAATTCATGGAGATAGCACTTAGGCTCCCCGCAGTCATCGCATGCCGCTGTACTCCACAGCAAAAGGCTGATATCGCATTGGCTATCAAAGAGCTTACTGGCAAGAGGGTATGCTGCATCGGTGATGGAGGAAATGACGTAAGTATGATCCAGTGTGCCGATGTAGGAGTCGGAATTGTTGGCAAGGAAGGCAAGCAGGCTTCCCTTTCAGCCGACTTCAGCATTGACCAATTCCACTTCTTGCTGAAACTTCTCCTTTGGCATGGCCGAAACTCGTACAAGAGATCGGCTAAACTTGGCCAATTTATCATACACAGGGGTCTTATTATATCGGTTGCACAGGCCATTTACTCCATCTCATCTAAATTCGAGCCCCTTGCATTGTATCAAGGGTGGCTTATGGTGGGATACAGTACATTGTACACTATGGCACCCGTCTTTTCCCTTACTTTGGACCGGGACATCGATGAAAGATTGACGAAGATGTACCCAGAATTATACAAGGAGCTCACGTTGGGCAAGTCATTGTCATACAAGACCTTCTTCATGTGGGTGGCCATTTCATTATACCAAGGAGCCATCATCCAACTGTTGGCGCAAATATTTCACACGGTTGCACCCGAAAAGTTCCTTCCCATGGTCACCCTTTCGTTCGGAGCATTGATCTACAATGAGCTTATAATGGTTGGCTTGACAATCAATACCTGGAACAAGACCATGGTGACTACTATTGTGGTGACGCTCATGATCTACATTGGACTGATTCCTCTCCTTTCCGATTACCTCGATTTAGACTACATTACAGACTTTTCCTATTATTGGCAGACAGTGGTGGTGTTGGCAGTGAGCTTGTTCCCAGTGTGGCTTACACAGACGGTGAACCGTAAGCTTAGACCACCAACATATGCCAAGGTTCAGCAGGATTGAGTTCGGAATTCGAAGGAGCGAGGGGAAGAAATTAATTGTGCACAACTGAACTTTGTTCAGGGTCGATGTCTGTGTTCAGGTTGTTTGGATGCGATAACGAATGACAGCCCAGAAGGCATAGATGAAAGCGATAAACCGGAGTCTGGCACAAGAGATCGAGGCCGAGCAGACAGGTTGCATGGCCGCGCATGAACGAGGAACGAGGCCATATCAGGAGACTAAACGAAACCCAGGGAATGATACCTGACCTCATTGCCCAAAAAACACTAATTGGGTAATTCTGTTGATTTTGGCTCAGGATTAATGCTTCTTTTTGGGGCTTCGGGAATCACATGACAACCGTACAAAGTTGACGGTATGTCGGTCAGGCATTCCGTTTGCAGAGGGGTTCCTACACTCTTATGCTGGATCATCATGAAAACCAAACTGGCAGTGAGCAAACAACAACAGGAGTTCAACACAGGCGGAGCCCGTTGCAGTGAGGCCGTTGCCAGAAGAAGGAATAAACAAACAGATGAGCCCGAGCGCGTGTGTGCCGCGTGTGTTTTTTGCCAACAAAAACAAAAAATAACACGCGTGCCGCGTAGCAATGAAGCCAGGAAAGGGAATCCGAGGTGAACCGATCAACGGTGATGTTGCGAAGCAGAATGGTATACGACGGTGTGCAGCCACAACAAACAACAGGCAGGCCAAGATGGCAGTGGCCGGGATCATAACTGTTGAGGGGGGTTAATTGCAGGAACAAGATAAAGGAGGCGGTTATCGGCCAGCCCTCCTTTTTGATCTGCCCTCACTAAATCGGAAATAGCCCCGCAGGCGCTTGGTTGCTAACTGTGGCTGCGAACAACTCCCTGAGGTGATGAGGGAGGCTGCGAAACTATGGGCAAAAGGTTAGTGCTACATGAGGCACGGACTGCATGCGCGCCACAAAAGTGGCCCAATTCTGCCATTTTCCGATCGCACCACCTTTGCAACTTTGATGCGCTTGACTAACCGCATACACAGTAGCTCTCCACCAGCCTTCCCGGTATAAATAGCACAGGTCTGCCCCAGGGGCAGTCTCACATCAGCTTCTTTTTCCCAAGCTTTCATTTTCAACAAATCCCCTCCAAGCCTTCGCTAGCCTGCCTCAACAGCGCTTCCTCATTTAGCAGCCACAAATAATGCACACACTCAAAGCCGGTACTTCCCTTCTCACCTTGGGCTATTTGGCTGTTTCCACCACTTTGCCTTTTATGTTGTCCTACAAGGAGACCAGAGTGAGTCCGACAAACTCCAAGGGTCACATCAACGCCAGAACATTGTTCACCAAAATTTAATTCTGCTAATGCCTGGATGGTTTACTTAATACATGAGTTACGAACAGCATTGTAGTGCTACTGAAGAGTCCTTTCTTGATCAAGAAAAGTCAGTGAATCCTATAAGCAGCTGCTATAAGTAAAAATTTCGACGGTGGTTACATTAGGGAGCGTATGGAGATGCGTTAGTTCCCTTGCATAACCACCATAAATCCACGAATTGGGGACCGCCCAATTGTCACCTCAGGGGTGCTACAATGGTGCAATATAGATGCAAATTAATTTTTTTATGCTTGAATAAGTTATAGTGCACAGATATGGAGTCAGACCACCCACTTAAATATCGATCTCGTGTAAAAGTTATCGATTGTGATGTCAAAACATGCTTGCGGCATTGTCTACATTCGGCAAATCCCGTAAGGATCACAAAATCCAATGACCTGCCATTGTCAGTGATAAGAAAGACCTCCTGATGATTTGGGTTTGTCTTTTGTCTAAAGATAGGAGAATGTAGATCGAGGCTTTGAGTTATGGCTTTCGGAATTTAACTAACCGAGGCTTCATACACTTGGTGGGGAATGAATGACTTTCAAAGACTCCTTCAACACAAATCCCCACTTGATTCAAAAAAACTATGATGGGGATATAATTGTGGGTCGACTCTTTCAGCGTTGGTCACGCAAGCGTCTCTCATCAAATGCCACCCAAAGAGCAGCCTCAACGCTCCCCACATCTTCGAGAAATTATCACCGTTTATCCTTCTATTTACATGACCTACTTGACCCAGTGGGCGTTCTCAAGCAACTTCTTGGGCGAGGTGACCCCACTGGCGGTGTCTAAGACAATCTGCTTCTGAGCAATAGAATAGTCTCCATTGGCCATCAATACCTGTGCTGCATCCTTAACCACAGGCAAGAGCAGCTTGGGCGTAGCCTTGTCTGGAGTCACCTGCTGTGCCTGACCCTTGACGACTTCCTTCATTCTGTTTCCAAGCTGTTTAGCATCAACATTCAAGTTCCAGTCTTTCTGCAAAAGAAAACGGTTTCCGTGGATACCGGGAGCAACACTGTCAATTATCAGCTTGGGCAACTTGTATGGGTAATGCGATTTAAGAAGAGCTTCCTTGGCGACAGCAGATACTCTAGCGGTTGGACTGGCCAATGAACTGGTAGCCTTACCGTAGAAAAGGTGTCACCGTTGACAACGGGCTTATATGGAAGAGGCTTGATCTCTTTGGTGGCAGCCTGAGACTCGATTTTAGTAGCTTTGATGTTATTGGCAAAACTTCTAGGTCTGCGGTCTCTTTGAGCACGACCAGCTCTTTTATCCTGTGGTTTGGCCTCTCTGGTGTTTCTCTGTCTTTGGACTGGCTTTTGATTTTCTCTGGATCTCTGTGGACCTCTGTTTTGGCCCGAACTCTTGAAGTTTCCCTCGTCCATCATGCTAAAAGCGTTCTTGCTCAAGGGGTGATCGCTGACGTTGAGCTTGACATTTCTGGTTGGCTTCTTAGCAAGGTTTGGCTGTTGCTTCTTTGAAAAGTCGCCTGACTTCTTCTTTGGTTGGGTTTTCTGAGCCCCCTTGGCCTTTTCAGCGTTCTGCTTCTGGATCTCCCTGATCGAGTCGCTTCTGGCTGCGATGGCATCGACTCTTTTCATCAAATCCGATAAGAACAAAGCCAGGCCTTTTTGCTCTCCGGCAGTGGAGTACAGACGGACCCCATTTAGGATAGTTCTGGAGATCATGGCTTGTGCTGGGATTCCAATCGTGCACTGAATTTTCGCTTTTTTCAAGGTTTAGGGTGCACGGGTGCAGGTGGTGGTTGGTACCTGATACTCAGGTATGGAGGGCAACCGAATCATGTAATTTGGCTACAAAAGAAACCCAGACATGAACATCGGTAAATCGTTTGCACAAGATCTCTATAGAGCCGTTGTTGTCAAACGGCTTACGGCAACTTAACTTAAAGACCTAAAAAAGTGGATGGAAATAGTAACCATTTAGTAGAAAATTTATATTGATGTAGATCGTTAGTCGAGAGGAAGCTGAAAGCTTAATGACTGCATTTGGCAGTCCCAAAGTTGTGTAGCCTGTTAGCGAAGCCAAAAGTTTTGCCTACTACTGGGCACTTTTCGCAGCAATGGGGAGGTTCCGGGGAAACCCGGCAGAGTCAACGAAGAGGTCAAAAACAGTCCACCCATGGATCCATTGTATCACTCCAAACAGCCAATCCTCGAATATTTTCATAGCTTTGGTTAGTGCAATTGCTGGCAAATTCTGCTGTGATGGCTACTTTGAACCTCCATCATTTGATGGCATAGCGCCATGGCTGCAGTAAGGCACCGAATGATCCATAACCGATCGTACGTTGCTAGGACAACCCAAACGGCTTTTCAAGCCTACGCGTTGCATGAATGTTTACCGACGTGGAACATAGCAAAAGGTTAGAATTGTGGTCAATGGCATCTCTTTCGAGTCTGCAACATCAGTGGCCAATAGAATGAGGCGACTGACTCGGGAGTACACCGATTGATATTTTCATTTCAGCTGACAGCATTGATCTTTAATGTCGAAAAAGTTGAACTGTGTCGACCATATGCCGATCGACAACCTTTTAAACCAAAAACATTACCAAAAGACCCTAACGTGTTGCTGTGTCCTGGACACTGGCTTTGGGTGCAAAAAGCGGCCTGGAATCGGTTCACCGGCACCACCAGGCGTCCGTGAACTCAGTAAGCAAACTTCTATGAAACCGAACCAGCCAATTGTTACCAACTCACAATTCTCTTAAAATTCTATCGATCCCAAGCTACCCTTCGTCGTGTTCGCCAGTCCACGACTCTTGTTTCACGTGCGGAGCCAGCACGTCACTCCTATTGGTCAATTGGCGGCCCACGCATAAACCGACACCAAATACCACGACTGACGGAATTACAAAAGCGAGTTTCACAAAACTTCACAGACTTATCCCACGAGATTGCCGTGCACTCGACGTCTGGTGGAAAGCTCGCCTGCATATGAACCGCCAAAAGCAGTCGTGCCGTGGCCAGAACACCTTGAGTGAGGGCCAATCAAAACGGTCCCTCGAAGGCTCCGGCCGAATGTGGTTGAGAATTTCGCGGTGCGATTTTCTGCCAATATATACTGGCACAAATTTCCTCCCATAGTCTTTTTTTCTTCTTCCACCAGACTTTTCAATCTACACATCTGGAATCAAAAAAGTCGCCATGTTGTCAGCTCGTTCTGCTTTGCGTACCGCTGCCCGTGCAGCCTCTGTTTCTAGAATGCGTGTCGTATGTACCAATTGAAAACTTTCAGTGCCGAGTGGATCAGGCCAACAACCAAAGGGAATTGGGCACTCCAGAGCCTCAATTAATCTCAAAACCCATCGAATAAGGACCGGGGACCCTGATTTCTTTCTCCCGGGCGCCCGGGCTCGCTTTTGCCCCGGGTTCGTCGACCCTTTTTGACCACGTAAAAGTTTGCAAAATACTAACTGTCAGGCCCGTCCAGCTGCCAATGCTGCTGTGCGTTACGCTTCTGCCAAGGCTGCCCCAACTGAGGTTTCTTCCATCTTGGAGGAGAGAATCAAGGGCGTCTCTGACGAGGCTAACTTGAACGAAACCGGTAGAGTCTTGTCCGTCGGTGACGGTATTGCCCGTGTTTTCGGTTTGAACAACGTCCAGGCTGGTGAATTGGTTGAATTCTCTTCCGGTGTCAAGGGTTTGGCCTTGAACTTGGAGGCCGGCCAGGTCGGTATTGTGTTGTTCGGTTCTGACGCTCTTGTCAAGGAGTCCGAGCCAGTCAAGAGAACTGGTAAGATTATTGATGTCCCAGTCGGTCCTGAGTTGTTGGGTCGTGTTGTCGACGGTTTGGGTAACCCAATCGACGGTAAGGGTCCATTGAACAACAAGGAGACCAGAAAGGCTGAGGTCAAGGCCCCAGGTATTTTGCCAAGAAGATCTGTCCACGAGCCAATGCAGACTGGTATGAAGTCTGTTGACGCTTTGGTGCCAATTGGAAGAGGTCAGAGAGAGTTGATTATCGGTGACCGTCAGACTGGTAAGACCGCTGTCGCTCTTGACACCATCTTGAACCAGAAGAAGTGGAACTCCGGTAACGACGAGAAGAAGAAGTTGTACTGTGTCTACGTCGCCGTCGGTCAGAAGAGATCTACCGTCGCCCAGTTGGTCAAGACCTTGGAGGAGAGAGACGCCTTGAAATACTCGATCATTGTTGCCGCCACTGCTTCTGAGGCCGCTCCATTGCAGTACATTGCTCCTTTCACCGGTTGCACCATTGGTGAGTGGTTCAGAGACAACGGTAGACACGCTTTGATGATCTACGATGACTTGTCCAAGCAGGCTGTCGCTTACCGTCAATTGTCTTTGTTGTTGAGACGTCCACCAGGAAGAGAGGCTTACCCAGGTGATGTTTTCTACTTGCACTCCCGTTTGTTGGAGAGAGCCGCCAAGATGTCCGAGGCCAACGGCGCCGGTTCCTTGACTGCCTTGCCTATCATTGAGACCCAGGGTGGTGATGTCTCTGCTTACATTCCAACCAACGTCATTTCCATTACTGATGGTCAGATTTTCTTGGAGGCTGAATTGTTCTACAAGGGTATCAGACCAGCTATTAACGTCGGTTTATCCGTCTCCCGTGTCGGTTCCGCCGCTCAGGTCAAGGCCATGAAACAAGTTGCTGGTTCTTTGAAATTGTTCTTGGCTCAGTACAGAGAGGTCGCTGCCTTCGCTCAGTTCGGTTCCGACTTGGATGCTTCCACCAAGCAGACCTTGTCCAGAGGTGAGAGATTGACCCAGATCTTGAAGCAGAAGCAGTACAGCCCATTGGGTGCTGAGGAGCAGGTTCCTATCATCTACGCCGGTGTTAACGGTTACTTGGACAATGTCGATGTTTCCAGAGTCGGTGAGTTCGAGGAGGCTTTCTTGTCTTCTTTGAAGAGCAACAACCCTGAGATTCTTGAGGCTATCAGGGAGAAGGGTGAGTTGTCTAAGGAGGACTTGGAGTCTTTGAAGAAGGCTACCGAGAGCTTCGCTGCTTCTTTCTAAGCGACACACTTTTCCCTGGTTAGACATGAAATGTGGTGACGTGAAAAAAGATACATTTTTATAAATCTCACAAATGAAAAGCTTTACGATGATATATATTCAATCACAAAGTATTCGATAATCTCTTTCTTGTGCCCTCCACATTTTCCGCCTAAGATCACGTGTATCAACTACATACCTCTTTGTTTTAGCGTGTTCTTCCACGACTTAGGCCATGCCTGCAACCAAGAAAAAATATAAGAAGATAGATCTAAGCAGCGATTCGGCTTACGGCGAGCGAAATGCGGATTTTAAAGTACAGCAATACGACTATAACGATCTTCAAAGTGGAGTTCTGGAGGCTGAGGCCCAGCTAGAGTCTGATCTCAAGTACCTATTGGCATCTCAAGAAGACGGAACCATCTCGAGAAAAGAGCTCAATGAAGCGAGGAAACTCATCAACACGGAAGAGAATCAAAAGCGTATCAAGCGGAAGAATCTCTTCACGAAATTGGAGGAGATCACTGGTGATATGAATGAGATCGTGCTTTCCAGCGACGACGAGGTGGAAGCTACTAGTGAGAGGCCAGGCAGAAGCAAGAAGAAGGAGAAGAAGGCTGAGCCTGCTAAGAATGATGTGAAAGCAAGTGAGCCAAAGCAAAATGGCAAGAAACAGAAATCGGTGACTCCAGATCTCGAGAATAACCACAATGAGAAGAATGGAGCGGATTCCAACTCTTTGAACAGGGAAAGATCCGTTACAGCAGAGACTGCTGTACCTGAGGCGATTCCAAAGAAGAAGAGAAATAGAAAGAAGAAGAGCTCATCCGTGGAGCCTGAAGATCAGGCCAAGAATAGAGAGAAGCAGGGCCCCAAGAAGATCTCACCTGCGCAAGTATCCTCGACTATTCTACCAGAGAAAGAGCCTGTGAGTACCATCATCGGTCTATCTCCAGAACAGATTGTCAACATGAAACTCACCGACGTGAAGTTCAAGATCATCTCGACCAATCCTGGCATTCTGAAGATTTGTCGTAATGTTCTTGATTTCGTCAAAAGAGAAAGCGAGGGTCTCTTTGTTGATGAAAAGCTCCGGGATAACTTTTTGGAACTCTGTGTTCATGTGGCCATGCGTGAATCCAATGGTTTCAACGACGTGAGCAAGAAGTATCCAAAGCTTATGGCTCGTCTCGCAGCGATGAAGGAGCTTACACTAGAACACACTCGAACCACTATAACTGAGTCAAGCAGAAAGGCTCATCAGAACAACTTCGACTACACTGTCTTCTCCTACATCGGGCACATCATCATTTGGGCATCATACCTCCAACAGAAAGCCAAGAAACCTGTTTTGCTAGAGAACTTTGGTTTTTCGAAGAAAGATGTTCTTGCCTCTATGGGTGGTTGTCATTTGTGGGACCGGATCAGAAGGGATCCTGGCACAATCAATATGAAGCGATGGAAGCATATCCAGAAGTTTCGTCAAAACTTTGCCTTTGAAGAGCACCAATTCGTGGTGATTCTTCGATTCATGCATCTTGGCACTGGTCTTTGTTGAGTGTGGTGGACCTGGAAGAAATGGCTGCAATCTCCGTATCCGGCACGCAGCAAATTAAGCGATAAACGCCATCATTATTTAGCATCATATAGCATCTTTTCCTATTCATGGGGTACGACGTAATAGTTCTCCCCAAAAGCTGGTTTTTTGAAGACGTCTTCTCGGGTAAGTTCGACACCTTAGCGGAAATTATCAACACCGCGTATGATAAGCCTAAGAACAAGTATGGTATTATCAAGACCAGCCGGATCAAGAATCCCCAAAACTTGCCAGGAGACCTCCAATACTCCGAGGATAAGGATGTGTTTTTGACGTTGTTGCTTGGATCTAAGGAGGGATTCCTGAAGTTTAAACCAAGATCTCTTTTCGGAGAACCCTTTTCTCTCGCTGCAGTATGGAAGCTACTTCGGAAACCTCACGAGTAACAACATCGACATTCATTTGGTTGATTCAAAATTTGTACTTGACGATGAAGTGAAAAATAGAGTTTTATCAACTGTTGGATTTAAAACTTTCAATGGTTCGGACAAAGAGACAACGGTAGAATACGAAATGACTGCCTTCACATCGTTCCTTCTGGGAATTGCACCCCAACTTCTCGAATTCGTCATTCAGAATACATTCAAAGATGTCGATACACGCTACTTCGACTCTTCAAAAGTATCTACGGTTCACCTCCATGCCGTGGTGATTCGGGATCACGACTTAGTTCCTTACTATGAAAAATATTGCGGCTTCCACAGGTTTGGACAGCCCGATTTGACAATTACCGCCAACAATGAAGGTTCTCCATTGGAAGAGGGAATTGAGGCATCAAGAGACTTTCATTTAGCGTTCCTACGCAGAACCATAGAGCTTAAATAACGGTATAGATATTAGATGCTTTGATATTCCTGTCTTGGATTAGTGCTTCTCTGTCAATGCTTGTCTGTAGAAGCTCAGAGCTTAGAAGAGTAGTCGTTTTTCTTGAGCCACTGGGCAATCACATCACCGTCACGCGTAGACCAGTTAGACTTGGCAGTGATGATATCAAGAGTCTGGGCAACACTCTGGTCGAAACCCTTGGTGTTCTTGTCCTTGAAGAATTGCTCAACCTGCTGCTTCTGCTCCTGCTTTGTGAAACCAGAGGAGGCAAGGGTCACAACAGAGCCCAACATGGAGAGACCTGGAGGCAACAACTTGTAGATAGCGTCCCAGTTCTCGGTGAACCATTTCCACAAGCGCTCGATACCCTTTCTGTGGGCTCTCATTCCCTGCATTGGGATGTAGATATCCTGGGCTTTGACAATGTCAGTCTTCATCAACAAACCAGCCACCTTGTCGAGAACAGCATCGTCCTCAAATCTACCAAAAGATCTCAAGGCAGCGATCTTCTCCTCGACGGACAGTGGGTTGGTATAGATGGAGTAGAGCTGGTCGAACACCTTCTCATCACCGAGCTTGGCGTTGACGTTGAAAATGGAGCTTCTCAAGTTAGGGTTGATGGCCTTCTTGTCACCGGCAACAAACTTCTTGAAAGAATCCACAGCGTAGTCAACGACCTCCTTGTGACCGGTTGCAGCAGCGGCACCGAACAAAGAGGACTTCAACTGCTGGTCAGCGAAGGAGTCGGAGTCAGAGAACTCATAGCCGACCTCCTTAAGCTTCTTCGAGATCAAGTCAGCAACGAAAAGGTTGAGGGCTTCCTTGACAGACTCGTCCTCGAAGATCATGGCACCTCTGACTTGCGAGGTGGAAGTCAAGATCTGGTCCCAGACCACGTAGTTAGCCTCGTTGGACCAAGACTTCACCAAGTCCAAAAGAGCAGTGGTGCTGATGAAACCAGAAGAGGCCAAGGAGGAGGCATCGGCAACCAATCCAATACGGTCCTCCACAGTCAACTTACCGGCAACACCAGCGTTACCCAACTTGGTCCAACGCTCAGGTGAGTAAGCGGTACGGTAAATACCTGATTGATCACCATTGACCTTGAAGAAGTCGTCAGAAGTGTTGAGGGTGATGGTCTTGTTTCTGGTCTCCAAGACAGCAGCCTCGTCGGTACCCTCAGAAGTCTTCAAGCCCAAGAACACTGGGTACAAGACCTTGTCCTCTTCAGGCTTGACATCAGCAGTAGCAAGGAATCTGTTCTGTGTGAGCGAAAGCTCGCCCATGCCAGTCTCTTCAACATGGACAATTGGGAAGCCAACGTTCTTGGTCCAGATGTCCATGACCTTGACAACGTCCTTACCACTGGCTTCGCTCAAGGCCTCCCACAAGTCGGTAGTCTTGGTGTTGCCCCACTTGTGCTTCTTCAAGTAGTTGGACACACCCTTGACGAAGGTCTCTTCACCCAACCAGCGGGAGATCATCTTCAACAAGGAGGAGCCCTTGGAGTAGGAAATAGCATCGAAGATCTGGTTGATCTCGTCGGCTCTCTTGACTGGCACCTCAATTGGGTGAGAAGATCTCAAGGCGTCCAAAGTCAAGGCGTGCTGAAGGGAGTCAGCGACATAAGACTCCCAAACCTTCCAGTCAGGGTACAAGGAGTCACAGGCGTACCACGACATCCAAGTGGCGAAACCCTCGTTAAGCCACAAGCCATCCCAGAAGTCCATGGTGACCAAGTTACCGAACCACTGGTGAGCCAATTCGTGCATCACAACCTCGGTGACTCTCTGCATGGTGTTGACATTGGTGTTCTTTGGATCCAAGAGCAAGTCGACGGTTCTGTAGGTGATGAGACCGAAGTTCTCCATGGCTCCAGCACTGAAATCATGGATGGCGACCATGTCCAACTTGGGCAATGGGTATGGAATGTCGAACTTCTTGTCGAAGAAAGCCAAAGTTTTGGCGGCAATGTCGGCAGAGTACTGACCCAAGTGCTCCAGGCCGGGAGTGGCCCAGACCTTGATAGGCTTCTCGTAGTCCTTGTTCTCCACATACTTCAAGTCACCGACGATGAATGCCACCAAGTAGGTGGACATCAATGGTGTGGTGTTAAAAACGGTCTTCTTCTTTTCGCCCAAAGCAACCTCCTCCTTGATGTCCATGTTGGACAAGTGGACCAATTCCTTGGCCGAGATCAAGGAGATGTCAAACTTGGCCTTCAAAGCTGGCTCGTCGAAGGAGGGGAACGCTCTTCTACAGTCAGTGGGCTCCATCTGTGTGGTGGCTAAGTACCTGGTCTTGCCGTCGGCATCGGTGTATGACGATCTGTAGAAACCAGCCATCTTGTCGTTCAAGATACCAGTGAACTTGATGTTCAAAGCGGCGGTGGAGCCGGCCTCCAAAGATTTGGCCAAGGCAAAAGTGACAGTCTGTTTGTCTTCGTCGAAAGTCACATCCTTGACTTTCTCTCCGTCGACGTCGGCGTGCTGGACCTCGATCTCCAACAGGTTGACGGTGACGGTATCTGACTTGTCTCTCACCTCCAAGTCGATGGTCAATTCACCATTGAAAGTAAAGGAGTCGAAGAGCGGCTCGAGAGTCAAGTCGTAGCGCAAAGGCTTGACGTTCGTGGGCAAAACTTCTCTCTGGGGCGTAGAAGAACACATGTTGTTTCGAGTTGAGCAGGACCGGAGGCTCACTATTTGTGGGGCCAGGATGTGCCGTACCGAAATGCGAGAGCCATATGGTCCAGTGGCTAGGCGGTCAAGCAAAGGAGCAAAAGCCGTTTTGGAGGCCGTGGCGGTGGCGAATCCCGAGAGTGCTCTAGAAATTTGCAGGCCTCGGGGTGCCAATTGGAGGAACTTCATGAAGAGCCGGTTGGTTTGGAACATTCGCTTTTTCGCGTGGGCCGATGGGACCCTGCCCAGTTGAGTATTTCAGGCAGGCCAGAGGGGGAGGCATTTTACAAAAAAAAGGACGCTTTAAAACTTCGGTTGCAGAGTCATAATTTTTTTGTCTGACTTCGAATTTTAACGGCGTGGCACGCTCGTCGGCTTATTCAACGGCGTGTTTCGCTTGGATAAATTGCCGTTTTGCGTACCCAAACGGCGCTGAACGGCACTAAAGTCAGACGGCTGCGCGGCGCTGTCAAACTCTTAGTTTCGCCACTGTCCAGGCGGTAATCCCAAAATTTCGATTGATTCTTTTTTTTAATTTTTTTATTTTTTTTTGACTGAACATTGGGCATTTATTAAAGGGAATGGAGGCATTTTTCAATTAAAGGCTTCCTGTTTTGCCGATCTAGCTCCATTCTTGGATATCGTGGCCTGACCTTGGTGCAAGTCCGAAATGCTTGAGGTCTACAGCTGCATATACAATAGGCATGGATGTGATAAGTGCATCGCTTGAGATGCCATTGTGGGTGGGCCACTGGTGATTTCTTGGACAGACCAAGACGAACTGAAACGTGGGAAATGTGCTACAGAGTTATTGGTTTCGGTGTAGTAGTTTGATAAACGGGATTATTGGAAGGAAGCAAAATTTGGTAATTGTTCATCTATTGAGAGAAGTAGAGTGTAGGGAAATGCAAACTGGCTATACTATGGCGCAAGTGAGTCAATTTGATGGCAGAAATCATCTCACTTTATATTCATGATAATGGGAAGGCGTTCGTCTGTCTTCCTTAAAATGGTTGCAAAATGCTGGTTCGTTTGCAACACTGAGAAGAAGAGGTTTGTTTGCTCAGTAGTCTCTGGGAATCTACAAAAATCCAGGTAGCTGCCTTTCAAGGAGCAGTAAGATTATCTTCAAATGAGAACATGGTGCCTCAAATGAAATTGTATAAATTCGTCGTGTCAACTTGGGGTTCCAACACTTAGTGCCTAGTTCTGTGCTTCCAACACCTCATACCTAAGCCACCCATTCACTAGTACTGCCCAACTTCAACAACAGCAATTTATCACACCTACTCTATGCTTCTCATAACTGCTCCTACAGAATCTGGTCAAACTAACCAGTATTGCATTCAACGTTCTAGCTACACCTTCGTCACAATCGAATCATAAGGTTCACCAGCAGCAAGCCAGCCCTTGATGCCCTCGTGCAAAATCGTCACCTTTACACGCGTATTGTGCTCTCTCGAGTAATCCTCGAGCCAGCCGCCCACTTTACTGGCTCTTCTGCCAGAACTGTTACAGTGGACCACAATGAGCCTGGTTCTGGGGAATTGCTGAGCAACAGGCAACAATACCTTCTCCTTGATCTCTTCATAGCCACCGATATCGGTGGCAGGCACGTGAAGAGATCGTGTAATGTAACCTGGTTCTCTGTCGTTTCTCAAATCAAGAATCAAGGTCTCCTCTCCATCTTGGAGAAGTTTGAAAACCTCCTCTCTGGATGTACGAGAGGGTTCATGTTTAGGATCTGGGTACTTTTCAAGCCATTCGGGTACGGAGGCGGGCATTTTCTTACAAAAGTGGTGTTGATGTTTGAGTATATTATGTGCTTATGTGTGGCGGGCCTTCATGTACTCCCACCAGTCTGGGGTCTCATCACCGATTCTCACGTGCCACCGGGCAACGGGGCCAAGGAGATTCGGATTTTCAACAAATTCGGAATTATGTCGAGGTATACGATTCAGTCACGGTACAATTGTGCTTTCTCGAGTGCTTTTGAGTTCACGTCCTCGGTTGGGCCATCTTCGACGTAACGCGATCCACAAATTCAGTTTAACCGGTTCTCTGAAGGATGTGAATTCCGCTGTCGGTCTCTATAATATCACTGAATTCGCCCACATTTAGGGCGAAAGCGGCCTGCTCGAATGCTGGTTGCATCTGGCCTCTTCCAAAGAAACCGAGATCACCACCGTTAGCATGGGACGAACAGTCACTCTCAGTCTGGGCCAACTCAGATAATTTAATCTCTCCATTAAGGATTCTCTTCTGGTGACCTCTCATGATGGCAATCGCCTGGTCTCTGGAGATATTGATACCATCAGGACTCTTCCAAGACTTTGGCTTTCTGGACGTGTTATTTTTGACGAGCAAGTGAGCTGCTCTAACCTTTCCATCTCCGTTCACAAGCGGCTTGTTGCCGTTGGCCTTGAACTTCTTGATGTACTCATCAAGCTTGCCATTATCGGTGCCATAAGGGGCCTCCCACGAGGACTCCTGTGTAGCCTGGTTGAGAAAGTAAGGCTCGTTGTGAGTTTTTGACACTTTGATGGACCAACTTGGGGGCAATCCTGTTTCCATTGTGGTGTTGATAAAGAAGAAGAGTTGTAGGGTGTGAGTTATGATGAATGTTCTACACCGGACAGGCAGAATAGACGGTTGAGTAGTAGTCTTTCATTCTAGGCCGAAAGGGAAGGAGATAACGAGATATTCTAAGGCATGAGTTTTTTTTTGAGCCGTTACCGCTCGACAAATGTTTATTCTTTTTTTTTTTTTTTTTTTTTTTTTTTTTTTTCGGTCCCTTAACTTCGTCTGTATTTCGCAGCCATTCCTACAATTCGATCACTTTGAACAGCGTGAAATTCAAAGCAAGCTTTTATTGTCTGAATCTCAAAAGACCTCCTTCTTTCTGTTCTACCAAACTAAAGAGATCGTCAATGGCTTTGAAGTGTGTTCCTTTTGCTTCACAATCGACTTCAAGCGTAGACGTTCTCACTCATGCCAATCTCTACGAACCTTCACCCTCTCTACAAGTGTACCATCACATCCTCGACAGAATTTACATTCTAATATTGAACGCCAACTTTGACGTCTTATCTGACATGTCTTTTAATCTGTAGTTAGGAATAATTCCCTCTAGTAATGCTAGTTGATGCCTCTCTTGACAAGCGCCTCCTTGACTCTGTTTCCGACAATGTCCACAGGCTCGTCACAGCGAAGCTTCACGACCTTGCCCTGCTTGTCGAAATAGTCAACCACAGGCATGGATGTCTCGATAAAGGTTCTGAATCTCTTCTTGATACTCTCGATGTTGTCATCGGCTCTGCCGGAGGTCTTGCCTCTCTCCAAGAGTCTATCAAGCATGACCTGCTCAGGACACTCGAAGAAAAGAGTGAAGGCAGACTTGACGATTTCGTCCTCAAAGGTCAAGGCCTGGTCCATCTTTCTTGGGAAACCATCCACCAAGAACTTGTTCTTGCCCTTGGCCACGTTTTCAGCAACGGCGTTTCTCAACAAACGGACTGTCACCTCCTGAGGCACAATCGTGCCTTCTTTTATGCACTGAGCGATCAAGGCTCCATCCAGTGATCCCTCTCTGACCTGCTCAGCTCTCAAGAGATCCCCAGCAGACAAGTGCACGAAGCCTTTCTCGTTGACGAGTTTACCACACTGAGTACCTTTTCCAGAACCAGGGCCTCCTAGAACGAAAATCACAGACACGTCTTTGTCACTGAAAGCTGGACCTTTCTTTGGCTCTGGGGCCAGCTTAGGCTCGTGCTTGGTGTAAACAGAAGCCAAGACGGTGGAACCAACAGCAAGAATGCCTAGAGCACCAAGGACGTAGCCCTTGGAAAATGGAGTTTTCTTCTGCTCCTTGGAGCCCTTCTGATCATTGGTGTTTTGGTTAGACTTTTCCTCGCTCTTTCTTTTATCTGAGCTAGGGAATTTGGAGTAGGCTCTATGGCTAATAGGGGCCTTTGATAGCTGACCTCTGGGGGCCTTTAGACTGGCAGTTCTGAGCGATCTGACGAACATCGGTGAAAAGTTCTCCAGGTTTTGAGAAGATAGGTGTTTTGGCGCGAGATAGTCGTGTATTACCGACGTACTCGGAAGCTTTGGCTGCGAAAAGAGTAGGATCTGATCAACTGTGAGGAGGGGGGTATGAATTTGTAATCTGGATTGTCGAATTTACGGATATCTATATCTGAACTATTGGGGACTCTTTCGTTTGGTAATTGAGGTATGCATAGATGGCGGTTCGGTCGGCTCTGGAGAGTGCTGCAAAATAAGCTTCTATATCTGTATCTAGGTTTTCAACAGCCTTGTGTAGAGTAAGTGCAGATACATATATATTGTCAATTTTTTTGAAGGCACGTTTGATGCTTTTCAACAAAAGCTCAAAAACACCTGATATTGTCGTCAGTAAAGTTGAACTTGATTTGAAGGCTAGCAGTCCTTCTACACCAAAAGACATTATATTGACAATGCCCATCCGAGCTAATTCTCCAGAATCATCCGACACTTGAGAAATCACCGGTCATCTATTTGTCTACTCACAGAAACTCCTTGAGAGCATCCTCGCCGATTCTGTAGTAACCACCGTTGAGGTCCAGACCCCACCCCTTGACAGCCAAGTTAACGAGCAAACTGGCAGGCACCTCGGCAGGCAACAATCCCTTATTCTTATGCAAATCAATGAACTTCTGCAAGCTCTCAGGCGTCATGTTGGCTCCGAACTTGTTACGAATGTCCTCTTGCATGTTGGTATCCACCACACCTGGGGCGATAGAGATGGCATTGACCTCCTTGTCCTCAGCAACCAACGTCTGGATGAGATGGTTCAAGGCGGATTTGGAAGCACCGTAGGCGCCCCAGCCGTAATAGGAACTGGTCAGAGCTCCAGACAGCACAGCGACAAAACGGCCGTTTGACTTCTTAAGGTGAGGCAATGTTTTAGTGGCAAGATCAACCACCGAAAAGAAGTTAATGTCGAACAAATTCTTCCACTTGGCAACGTCAGCCTTGGCCACAGTGTCGACTGGATCAAGTACACCGGCGTTGGCGACAACCGAGTCAATTGAGCCAAATTCGAGGGCATTTTCGACGGCTTCCAGAACAACCTTTTCGTCAGTGATATCGCCTGCAACAGTCTTAACTCTGTCGCCATACTTCTCCTTCAAATCATTCAATGCCAGCTCGGATCTGGCAATTGCTACAAGGTTGTGGGAAGGCGATTTGCCAAGGTAGATTTCAGCTACAGCAGCACCAATACCTGTTGTTAGCGGAGATTTCTTAAAATTTAGCGTGAACACATACCTCTAGAGGCACCGGTCAAAATCATAGTTTGGGTCATGGCTGGTACTTAAGACAGTAATAGAGCGAATACCAAGTATTGCCAGGCGGTGCACGTGACTGGAGCAGGACTTTCCGTTTTTGATGCCAAAGGGGACTTTTCGAATTAAGGTGACTAAAAAGTCGTGAAAATCGGGTCAAGCTGTATAATTCAAACCCCCTTCAAATTTGTCCACACCCTGTTCATCACATCTTTCGTGACCCCCACATCAACACATACCGCACCAACCAAAAACACAATCACCAGTCCCTAAGGCTTCCACAATCCAGGCCGGCTCTATCAGTGCACTACCGCCGCTAAGCTTCAAGTGAGAGCAATCTAAGGCCTGGGCCAGTATGAACATTAACCCGGACTCAGCCAAGGAAATACCTTGTAAGAACGTTACCATATACGGGTTTTGCAAATACGAGAAGAAAGGTTGCGTGTTTAGTCACGACAACTCCACTCTGGGCTCTCTGAAGACTTTAACACCAAAGGCGTCATCCTCAAAGCTTAATAGCGCCGAAATTCAAAATATGCCTCGGAACAACGGAGCTGCTGGGGAATCTACCTCCAAGAAGAAGTTCAATGCCAGCACACCTTCATTCCAGCCGTCGGTGCAGAGCATCACTAATAAGTTCTCGTCGTTGTCACCCAAATTGAAAGACCTTCCGCTGTTCGTGCCTGCTAGTCTCGAAAAAGAAGACACGGTTTCCACTCCCACGCAAACAAAGAAGTTCAACGCCTCCACGCCTTCTTTCACCCCATCGTATGAAAGCTCAAACCATTTCAGTAATTCAGCATTAGGAACCGACGCGCTGCAGCTGGTGTTTTCGCCGCTGATCCATGCACAGCTGTCGATGTTGGGAGGCTCCGGAATATCTGGCCAGCAACAGCTGCAAACACAGCAGAATCCGTATCTCGCAGGCCCCACCCCACCTCCTCTTGGAGGAATGGGTAGTATGGGCTCGAGCCAGGCTTCTGATTTTATGTTTTCAGGCGGCCAGTCATCATCTACCTACACCCTCAACAATCACTTGTACGCCCCAGCGCCGCCTCCTCGTTTGGCGATGTCCTTGAACGACCACCAAACTAATGTTAATGACATGTTTATCCCCAACAACTTGCGTGAAGAGCTCATGAAGAAGAACGAAGCTACATTACAGACCCTTCCCCTGCTGACATTACCAGACCACGTTGGCGAGTACCACTCGTTGGTGCCAATGGACGTGACGTTTACCCAGCCTTCCAAAATTTACGATTTGCCAAGTTATGTCTATAAAGCAACTTCAAACGTTAACGGTCTTCCATATGCTATACGCCGCATAGACTTCAATAGCAAGGCACAGTTCTCGCAGGAAATTGACCTTCGTCCCTTTGTGAAATGGAAAAAGATTAAAAACCCAAATGTTGCTCGTGTTCTTGACGCATTTACTACGGTTGCTTTTGGCACTTACGAGCCTGTTTTGAGCGTGGTTTACGATTATTTCCCGCTCGCCAACACTTTACAGGAACAACATATCACCAGAAAGCTAGGAAGCAAGCTAGAACCCATCACGGAAGACATCCTCTGGTCCTACTTCACCCAAATCACCAACGCACTCATTCACATCCACACACACACATTAACGGCAGGGTCGTCTTTGTCATTATCAAAGATTTTGGTCACCAACAAAGGCAGAATAAGACTTGCAGCTGTCGGTATAGATGACGTTTTGAACACCGAAGAAGAGATTGCATTCGAGCAGGCTCAGCAGAAGGATTATGAACTCTTCAAACAGACTATACTTGAGCTAGTAAAGACCACTATTCCTCAAAATTGGCGCCTGGATAATTATGATACAGTTGTTTCAAAGTTATCGAGTTTATCTACAGTGACGTATAGTGAGGAGCTTATTGAGACGCTTAAGGCCTTTTCCAAGCTTGGCGAAGTGTCCTTGAAAGACTTTTTCAGCAAGCACCTTGCGCTTCGATCGCTCAGGGTACTCAGCGGCATTGAGGATCTGTCGGATTACATGGAGAGTCAACTCACTTCCGAGATAGAGAACGGCCGTCTTTTCCGTTTGATGGCCAAGCTCGACTTGTTGGTGAACCTACCAGAGAAGGATAAGGCCGACAATGGCAGCTTTTACGTTATAAAACTCTTCCACCAGTTCGTGTTCAATTCGTACGACGAATTTGGCAAACCCGTGGTTGATCTTTCCAGGATACTTGTCAACTTGAACAAGCTAGATGCTGGGGTTGACGAGAAGATCTTGCTCATATCTGCCGAGGAAGACAGCTGTATTATAGTGAGTTACAAGGAGGTGAAGAACATTATAGAGCTGACGTTCAGAGGGGTTTTCCGCTAGAGGCGAGAACCGGTGAAGTACAGAAATGATAAAAAAAAAAAAAAAAAAACAAAAAATATCAATATAACACGAATAAAGAAATAAGCCATTTAGTGTAGATTGGTCTAGGTCGTTGAAGTAGGGGTAACTGAAAAGAAGGTTTTAGAGCGCTACAGATGGGATAAAACAAGGTAAACTTTCATATTCGAGCTACTTCCACTTGGTTCTTTTTGAATTGCTCTCGATGTCTAGATAACCTTCGGTGTCCAGATTGCCTTCGATGCGTACTGGTTATCGGAACTATCACAAAAGCCATGTGTAGCAAAACAGAAAAACGTACTTTGACTCATAAAAGCGTCATATCACGAAATCTTCCTATTTTGATAAAAATACGCCTGACTGATGACAAGGTACTTTGCCAAGATGGTGCCACACCGGTTCCACGGCTGCAACTCGCAATCAGTCATAGCGATCTGGCAAAAGAAATTCACCAATTCCAGGCAAAACGCCGATGCCGGGACGCCAAAGACCCCTAACTAAAAGAGGGCAGAATTTACAATCAAATAAAACTACAGAATTTTCCTTCACTAATTCCAAAGAACTTTTGTGGTTTCTGAGTCATACCGAAAACGGCCCGGTCCGACGCACGGAACACCGCTGGAAGCGCCCACTTGACCCTGATAAGCATGGAAAAATGTAACCTACGATTCAGTCACCCCAGTTTCGCAGTGACTGCGCCGCACGTGACCATGACTAACTCTGTGAGTAATCTTCCGCGCATCCCACTATATAAACCGCTCGGTGCCACAGCTTCAACCGATACGGGTTTCACGGCTCAACACAAAACACATACAAAACACAACAGCTTCCCAAGAAAACAAGATCTTTTTATAATCCTTTTTTTTAAGAAAAACACGTCAGCTTTTTGTTTCATAGAATAGCTGTCTCACGAATTACGCATTTTGGTTTAGATATCGGTTAGTTCAGCTGCTGGTCACTGACAGGTTGGTTTACGGTATAGGTTGCATGGCAAGTTGCAAACAGGCATAGATTTTTGACTTCATTTTCCACATTTACATTTTATTTCATTTACTGCACGCTCAAGATGGTTAAGATTATCATTTCCTTGCAATAGACGTTGTCGTTGCAGGAAAGAAGTACGAAATGTTATCATCGAGAGCGACCCCGGAGAGTTCTGTCTCCCCTTACGCTAAGCGTGAAACCCCCTCCACCCCTCCATCGGAGAGCTTTGCTCCCAACAACTCCAAATATTACAATGACCACCTCAACAAGTCGCAGTTCAACCTCATTCTCACGAACTGCGCTGTTAACTTGATGAAGATACTCTACCCGGCCTCTGTGGTCCAGGTGGATGACGTCAAGCTCAGATTCTTTATCATCGAGATCTTGCGGAGATCCAAGGCTCTGACTCAGACTTTGCAGATATGCTGTTTTTACATGTACAAGCTAATCAACAAGAAGCCTGAGGAGTTGCCCAATTGCCCCAAAAAGTTGTTCTTGGCTTTGATCATCCTTCTGTCCAAATTCAACCAGGACCACAACTACTCCTTCAAACTGTGGCTCAAAATCTGTGGGTGCAAAGGAACGGACGACTCGAGTTTGAATCTCCAGAAATTGCGTCAAACGGAAACACAATGTCTCCAGCTTCTCAACTACGACCTATACATCAACGGGGCTAAGTACGAGAACTGGTGCAATGTGCTTTTGATTTTTGGCTATGACTTCATTCTGATGCACCATGTGCATCTGGGAATGCTTAATTGGTGTAGCGAAGCCGACAATCAGAAAAAGCTTTTTCGTTGGACCCTGTTCTTACACAAAATGGACGAGCGCCGCCTTGGAAAAGTGAGTGTGAATTTCAAACACTATTATGCTGGCCAGGTGGGCACGAAAGTTGTTACCAGCGATGTTAAGCCTAATTCGCTCTTTGGCAAGCGTTCCTTGGATGACGCTGCTCCTTCTTCAAAAAGAGTCTGCCCCTAAACGTCTTCACATGAAAATATGTCAAGCTGCATCGCGAGATAAGCTTTTGAGTAATTTTTATAGAATTGGTCAGATCCTGGTATGGGCTCCACTGACGTAATCGAGGGATTTACATCAGCGCACGCACATCTGTAATTTTTTTTTTTATTTTCCTCGCCTGAGGGATAGTAGAACCCTGTGGCTCGGCTAAGTTTAGCAAGCAAGCCTTTCCGCAGGTCTTGATAACAACAAAACCAGCTGCGCTTGTGCTCAATGGAGGTGAACGAAAAAAGCAACAGGAAAGCCCGGACAGGAAAACAACCTGATACAAAGTAAGTCAAGATTTCTGTCCGAAACGAACACGAAACAAGTACAGATAAGCGCCCCTTGCTGCGGCGAACAAGTAGCATTGTTTCTTCAAGGCGGGAGCAGACCATTGTGTTGGTGGAATTGAAGATGCTTAGCATCCGACCTCGGCCGGCGGACTACGAGTTTTGAAAAAAAAAAAAATTGTAATGAAAATTATTGTACTGATTTATACATTCAGCCTACCAGTACTTAACAATACCGAATGAGCCGGCCACCGGCGAGATTCGAAAACAAACAAGGCAGCAAGAGCTACCAGCAATGAGTGCGCGGGTAGGATTAAGCACCCGGCTTAGGCAGAGGTGGGCACAGCAATGTTAGTCTGCTCGGCGGCACCGTTAATAGTCTTCTTGACCTCGGCGACACCGTTGCTCACGACATCGTCAGCCTTCTTTTGGGTCTGCAGCGCAACATCGGTCACGTAGCTCTGGGTAGTGGACTTCAATGGCTGGATGTAGTCGGAGTTCACGCTCTTCAACAACTTGACACCAGTGGTGACAGAAGCAGAGGCAACCTTGACGTAGTAGTTCTTCTCCTTCGACGAGTCGAACTCCTTGTTGTAGGTGCTGAGCACAGTATTGGAAATGTCTTGGGACTTGTTAGACAACAAGTCCTTGGAGCGAGAGTAGGTATCGTTAACAATCTCAATGGACTTGGAAATTTCGTTTTCAGCCTGCTTCTCCTTCTTCTCGGCCTTCTTTGCGGCGTTCTTCACCTTTGGCAACACCTTATCCACAGTAGAGGAAGCGTAGTCATTGACAGGCTTGAGGTACACGCCAACAGCGTCCTCGCCCTTCTTCTTGTAGGCAGAAAGAGTATCCTCGCCCTTCTTCTTGTAAGAGATGGCCAAGTCCTCGCCCTGCTTGGCCTTCTGAGAAGCCACAGCCAATGCCTTATCAAAGTTGCCCAAAACGACACCATCAAGGGTCTCGTCAGCAAAGCTCAATTGACGCACAACGAAGGGGAAACGGGAGATGACCTGGTCATTGAAGTAGTTGCTCAAGGCAACCACGTAGGTGGTGACAGCCTGAACAAGCTGAAAGCTCAAAAGGGTGCTTTGCAACTTCTTGACAACGGAGTAGGACTCCAAGTGAGCCTTGGTCTTTGAGGTGAAGGCTTTCGACATGCTAATAAATAGAAAAGATGAAAAAAATGTGGTGTGAAAATTTCACAAACGTGGCTGGGAATGCGACCTTATATAGTGGGCCTTGGCCCGTTCCACATATATTTTTCCCCTGGAGAGTCTATCTGTACCCTTGCCAAAAAGGACATGCAGCGACCATGCGACCCCCGAGACGTCTACCTGCAGTCCATACAGCTTGAGGCAGAGATGGCGCGCCCTGCGATGGCGAGCATGTGAAAGTTGCTCTTTTGTCGCTCGCCGTGTTGCGCTGAAACAAACCATAAAGGGACGGATTTTTGAAAAAAACAAATATACAGAAACGCGTTCGAAAGGTACTTAAGCATCGAGGATCGGTTTTTATTGGCAAAAATCGCTGCTGCGACAAGTTTTTACGGAAGATCTTACCGTTGAACCCTCGGGCAGGCGCGGCGTAATGGCTGCAAAATCTCCCGAGAAGCTCCGCATATAGATGGAACAAAAATGCATGGGGCGCTGACATTTTCAGGTGAGAAAAAACAAAGCGAGATGTCTTCTAAACTAAGCACTGGACTTCCATATGCCTGGCGGCATTTTTCAAAACCGTGCCCAAAAATATAGTCATCACACTGGCGAGAAGGGGGCCTCCTTGGACCTGCTGAAACGGCTCAGTCGCCCGACTACCGAATATTATTTTACTGTAAATCGGATTATCTACGACATGGCGATATGGCTTTTCCTTGTCCTGGTATGTGGCAACCTGTGCGCCACATGGCCTGATGATCGCCTGCCGAGGACCGATGCATCGGCCTGACGCTAGATTCTCTCGGACACTGGGACCACCTCGCTGGTTGCGAACGTGATAATTCGCTAACTTTTTCGTAAACATGCATTGTCCATGTACCACAGACCCTCAGTGCTTGGCTCGGAACCACTCTTCTTCTGCTTCACCTTCTTCTTTACTGCTGCTTGCACTCTGGTGGGTTCTCCTTGGGGCCAGTCTCGTCAATGCCCTCTTCCTCATCCTCATCGCTGTCAACCTCGCTGTCAAACTCATCCTCATCTTCCTCGCCGTCTTCAAGATCTTCAGGGAATCCATAGTCAACAGCGTCGCCTGTGAACCAGTCCACCGCACGAGGAATCAAACGGTCCTTGATTTCCTCACCCAATTGATAGTCCAACTCGAGACGCGCCTCCAAGTCGGCCTCCTGCTCCTCGTCCTCCTCTTCTTCCTCATCCAGTTCCTCGGCCTTTGGTGGCTTAGGTGGGTCGAAGAAGTTGAAAAACGACTCTGTGGGCGTCAACTTCTCAATGGTTCTCGTCTGCTTGGTGTTCTTGTTACGCTGCTTTCTTCTCTCGATGTTAATCGTGACGTTGTTCTCCTTGGACTTCCAGTTGATCTCACAGCCGTCGGCGTGGTCATACACAAAGTCACCAGAGTAACCCAATTCAGCCTGGTAGTGGTAGGTCTTTGTCAACACCTGGTTGCTAAAGAAAGAGTTCTGGTCAAACTCAAAGATCAACTCAAAGCCGGGCGTCTCCAAGTATTCCATACGGATGTCCTTCAAGTGCTGCAAGACTTCGCTGTCTCTCTCGGTGATAGTCTCGCTGACGGTGGTCAAGTTCTCCAAAGCCGTCAACCAGAAGTTGGGGATACCCTTGGTGTCGTCTTCGGCATCCTCCTCTTCTTCCTCTTCCTCCTCATCCTCATCCTTCTCCTCCAAGGACTCACCCACCTCAACCTCATCGGCAGTGGGTTCCTGGACACCGTTGATGATGTCCTTTCTTCTCTCATACAATGGCTCGTACTTTTTGAAGTATTTCTTCTCCAACTCTAACAAGTCCCTCTGGAACTCGGCCTCCAACTTCATTTGCTGCAGCTGGACAGCCTTCAAACCCATGACACGCTTCTTGACAACAGCGGGCAATCCTTCAATGTACCCACTCTGCTGACCCACAAGCGAACCGAGCTTGCCTTGAATCATCAGCAAAAGGGCGGGGTTGTTAGCTAATTGTTTGCTCAAGTTGTTCTCATCCTCTTCGCTAATGGTGGAGACGGATGGTGGCTGCTGCTTCAAGTATGAGTTCGCCACACTTGATGGAGTATTCTGCGGGGTTGGTGCTTTGGAGATATCTCCCTGTTTTCTGATACCCGACATTCTTTGATGTTTTGGTGGCGATTGTGTAGGAAGAGATTCGATGTTGGTCCCAGATCGCCAAAATTAAAGAAATTGATGAATGTCGCACCGATCACGTGTCCACAACCGCCCTGCTACGATATACACCGCATTAAACTACGCGTCCCATCGGTACCGCTATCTGCGTATAACCGTAAAAATTCATGGATTCTAAATCTCAAATGACGCTGATGCCGTCATTGCTGTGCTAGCTACCTCCTCAATATCGTCGTACTTACCGTCCAAGTACTTCTCGATATCGGCCTTCCTCTTCTCCCACTCCTCGACCTGAGCCAATTTAGATTCGATATCTTTGATCTCATTATCAATGGTCTTCAAATTCTCCTCAGAGGTCAAGTCGTGGAAGATCCACTTGTCTGGCTCACCCTTCTCGTTCTTGATTTCCAAAATGAAATCGTGGTACTTCATCAAGAGCGGTCTGTGGGAAAGGGTGATAAACGTGATCTTTTTTCTCTGCAACAATTCAAACAAGTAGTCCTCGACATCAGTCGAAACAGCATTAGTGGACTCGTCCAACACCACAAACTTAGGGTTCTTGAACAACACACGAGCAATGCTCATTCTCTGCTTCTCACCACCACTGAAGACATCCTTCCAGTCCTTCTTCACGTTGAAGTTGCCCTCTCTCGTCAACAAGTAGTCCAACTTAACTTCACGCAAAATGTGGTACAAGTGGTCATCATTGTAGCCCATTTCGAGCATATCGTCATAGGAAGATGGGTAGATAATTTGATCTCTCAAGTTACCGTTCGTGAAGTATGTCTTCTGAGGCAAGTAGAAAATCTCGTCGTCGCTAGGCTTCGACATCAATCCGTAGTACAATGGCCACAAGCCAGCCATAATACGGGCGATAGAGGTCTTACCGCAACCGTTAGAGCCCAAAATCAAGAGGTTTTTGTGCGCCAGGATGTGAACGTTAAGGTTGTCAATAAGTTTGGTACCCTCGCTACCGTCACTGCCAGGAATTATAACAGGGAAGTGCTCAAAACGAACACCACCACTGTAGTTGTGTTGAATAGTACCGTGGATGTCAGCAATGCCATATCTGGAGCCAAAATCAAACTTGGGGGAGTGAGCCTTGTGCAACTCTGTAAGCAACTTGAAAACTCTGTCGGTGTAACCTGTGAGCTCAGAGATATCCTTGAGAGAATACATCAATCTCGAGCCGGCATCAGCCAACGACAACATCAATCGCTTGTTGATGATGAACTGTCTCATGTTACCCTTATCATCAACCTTGTTCTTGCTTGCTGGAGCGGGAGCCGATTCGCCTTCATCAACATGCTGCTGCGCCTTTGGCCACAAGTCTTCCAAAAAGACTGGCAAACCTGCAAAAACGTAACCCCAGGCAGACCAAGTGTACTTCAAGACATAGTCCTCAAGGATGGAGTACCAGAAGGAGATGTTGATTTCTTTGGAGACATGGCCCATCAAACCTTCAAAGGTTTCCTTCAATTTGGCCTTCTCGATAATGGAACCCTTATAGAAACCAATCTCTTCCGAGTTGGTGATAAGGTTCAAGTGCTCGTTGTAGTAACGACCTTCCAAATGGGTTCTCTGGGCGGATAGCTTACCGAACGAAGGGGTATACTGTTTCAAGAGGAATGCCGTGGCGAAGTAGTTGGCGAAGATTCCAACAATAGCACCGGTTCCCAAATTGTCTCTCAAGTAGACCGAGAAGAAAAACAAGTCAATGAGGGGCTTACCCATGCTGGAAAACAAGCCACAGATGGAGTCACAGAACTTGGAGATATCGTTGGTGATGTACTGGTCGATGTTTTCGAGATCGCTTTGACTAAGCGAGATCTTGTAGTAGGTCATGACCTTGTCCAAGTACATGTCGTGGATGTATCTGATCAAGTTTGTTCTGAAACTCAACGATAAGCGGTTGGTCAAGTATTTGATGGCAGCATTTGTGTAGGAGGCTGGGAAGGCGATCAAGATCCAGTAGATCAAGTCACGCACGAACTTCTTGCCGTTGGCCGAAATCAAGTTTTTGACGATCTGACCGTCCAACTTAGCAATGATCAAGGACAACCACGTACGCAAGATCAAGAAGAAGCACTGAGAAAGTAATAAATATGTTTTTTTGAGTAGAACCGTGGGATAAGGATACGCCAGATAATAATGATCTGGTTCAAGAATTTCAGGTTGAAGATGTTGTTCTGCTGCTTCAAGCGCTGATCAATGTAGAAATTCTTGTAAAGATATTTGTCAGCAGCGTATCTGTCCAAACTGGGCTTGGGGATGATGATTCTGGTGGAAGAGTTCTTACCCTTGGGTACAAAAATCTCCCTGGCGCCATTCTTCAAAATCGTGGACAGCTGGCGGATCAAGCGGGGTCTATTCTGCGATCTTTTGTAAGCGTACTCATTATACCTCAAGATCAACGACTTGATGGTAAAGAAAGCCCCCACGCCAAACGTAGCAATGAGCGTACCGAAGAAAAGAACAACAGGCCTGCTCTGGTAGTTGATGGTGACCTTATTGTCCTTATAGACTAGCACAAACTCCTTTAGTATGAGGAGGAATTTGCGCACGTCCTCCCGGTTGTAACTAGAAAGACGAGATATGTGAACCATGGCGACAACCTTGAAAAAACAGTGGTTGTTTCAAACGGTGTACCAAGCAAAAGTCTCCCCACAGTACAGATGCCGAGGGTAGGTGGGGTGGTGTGTGCAATCCTGGACACGACTGGGGTAGTCACGTGGGGAGTCCCAGCCTTAGTTTTTCTTGTAATGTTTCCAATGAATTGGCTGTACTAGTTTGCTTTGTATTCATAGTTTTTAAATTTTGACCAATTGTCTGATTTGTGGCCGTGTTGCGTGGCTTCTAGCGTACGGCTGCGAAAAAGGGTCCTTGCGGCTCCCACTCAACGGCCGGGCGGAGCAGCACTGGGTGCAAAATTTCTGTAGAGTCTAGAAAGTGATTCTTTTTAAGAAAACCAACACTTTTTGAGTTTGGTGGTTTAGAGGTTTGGCGTTATACGTGAAGTTGGATCTTAAACACGAAGGACAATGGGCCCTGGGACAATGGCGACTAGTTAGTCAACGGTCCCGGCAGCCAATAAGAAGTGGTCCACTATGGTTTCTGTTGAAAAATTGTACATAACTTGATATACAGCATATGATGCTTGAAAACAGTATTCTGATGAGTATAGCTTGTAATTGGATACGCTTCCCCATAGTAGAAGTGGGCAGCAGATGAGAAGAAGTAGGTTGTCTCGTCTCATGAGAAGACATGATGACAGTCGAACGACAAAGGCTAAAAGTCCGTGGTCTTAGCTTCAGTATATTTGAAATTGGCTCCTAATGATCTACCACAAGGAGATGATATGTATCTCGCTACAAGGATGGACTGTTTCAGAGGAACCACTGAATTTCGCAGCCATTTGAAGTCCAAAAACCACGGATACCTACCTCAGGCAAATCCATTCTCCACCTAAGATCCATAGTCCTATGCTCAGCTTGATAGATAGTCAGAATCAAATTCATCCATTACCTCATGACAGCTGATCACTTCTAGGTCCAGTCCGGGGAACTGATGTGGGCAATGAGGTGAAGAATCTGGTCTGGTAAGTAAACCACACCTTCTTTATCCTTCAGTTTCTGATAACTTGGCTATTCTAGGATTCCCCAGGCAGGATGCTCGGAGGAAGTCCAGGCAAAGACAATTTTCCTGAACTTTTCTCTGCTTTAATCTCGTATAAGCTGCAATTGTGAAGCCGTTTGAGAAGCTTACTCAACGTTGCTCCCGCCAACCCTGGCTCAAAGCAACAAGTATCACATATCGGGCGATGATACTTGCCAAAGCACCATTTTCACCTTCTCGTTCCAGCTTCGGTATTGTATTATACTGCATTGCTGTGCCATTTGAAGTCTAAAATAGCTCTCCTGGTATTATCTCTCCGAACCTCTTCAACTCACTAATAAAGCAAATGGTGTCGTCATAAAAATCAATCGCAAACAGCCAAATTTCAGTCACCTGTCCACTTACAATTCCGCCATCACCGATACTCTTGGCTTACTTTCAGGCTTACTAATTCAAGCGCAGCGTGCTCTACCGCATTGGGTGCAAAACAGCCGAAGCACCATCTCCAATCCGGTGCGCTGCAAAAGAGACAACCTGGATTGTCGAGTCTTTCGACAAACTATTATTACCCAGTATCTTATCTCGCAGAGCGCAATCGCAACCTTTTTATCTCTTTTTCCTCGGCAAACCAACCTTCAACACTTCCTGCTGCTTATCGAGCAAAACCAGCGCTACAAGACCATCTTCAGTAACGCAGGATCTTGCTCGTTGCACTATATTTTAGCTTTTCGGATCTCTGTCTCAAAATGGCCGTCCTAACGTTTCAAGGCTTATGGCGGATTTCAGTCGCACACTTATCGCAAGATAAGCGATGGTGCCGATGCCTCTGATAGGCCTACAACCGCCTTCAGCGCCGTTAGCGAGCGACGCTCTTACACTGGAGATAGCGCCGGTACATACAGCGTCAGTTTGCGGTACAGCACGAGAAGCAAACAAGAGAAAAACAAAAGAAAAAGAAAAAGGCTACTGTGGGTAAGGCGGGTGCCCCGAAGTCGTAGTAGCTCGGGCCATGAGGAATTTGAACAGTTAAGGATTCCATCTCTGCGACCCGCTCGGCCGCAAAAGCCAAAATCTAACCGAACAAGAAGCCGGGCAAACCTCTCCCAGGAATCCTATTTCCGCAAACAATGGCATTTACGAGTGGGAGATCCAGAAAGGCGATCCTTCACTTACAGCCGCGACAACCCCACGAGAAAGCAACAAAGGCGGGCCAAAGCTTAAACAAGAGGTGTCACTTATGAGCCTTGTTCTTTCAAAAGTCTCTCAAAAACCTCCTCAAACTCTCACATTTCACGCTCACCCGCCCTAACTCCCATTTCCTCTCATCACGGGGGAAGTCACTGCGTTCTCGGATTCGCAGCCATTTTCCCCACGAAGTTCCGCGATCGGGAACATGGCTGTTTGCACTCGCCGTGCGCATTGGGTAAGGCGCCGCTCCAATTCCGCACCAGGCGATATCGACCCACCTCTTGGCCTGGGAGCCTCGGGGCCTCCACAACGAGGGATTTACGTTCCCGCAAGAAAAAGCTGCCCCTTATAGCAAACAGACTGTTGGCCATCGGGTAAAAAATACTTTAAACTTTTTGGGGAGATCCCTCGCATTTGCAGCCATTAAACCCCCTCGTCACTCACGACAATACGAGCAGTCCCCTCTTGTGTCACTATGTCAAAGCTCGCTTGCCCAGTGCTTCGAGATCTCAGCATCTCTGCCACTGTGCATGCCTTCCCACCATCTTATCTTACGGCAAAATGGCCGATTCGCACCGCGATAAAGCCCGCTGCAAGCTGGTAAACAGCAGGGTCCGCTGAGGCGATAAAACCTTCTTTGTAAAAAAAATTTCTACCATTCTTATAAAAACCACCTCTGGAAAGCTGGAGCTCGGACTTTTGGAGGTGCCGAATTCCACACATCCTGCCTGTTTCGTGCTCTCCGCAATCGGAGTGGGCTTTTTTTTCCCTGAGACTGGTGGCCTGCGGCTGCCCCACTAAAAAAAAATTGACTCTACCGTCACAGCGCCTATTTTGCAACTTCAGTACAGGCGCTCGGTTCAACATTGCATCATCATCGCCTGTGCTTATCAGTTCCACATTCCATTATAAAAAAGCATCCATGCCCCAGTAAATTTTTTTTTCTCCATCTCTAATTATGGGTAGCGACGAAAAACTGAAGACCTCCGTGTCTATCGCCCCGGCTGATGTCGAAAGCCAAAAGAACGAAATCACCACCATCGTATCTCCCCACACTGGCAAGCCCATTCATTTGACCGCCACTGGCGACGATGTCATGGACTATGTCATGTCCCACGATGGCGACAAGGTCGAACTCGACCCAGAGACAGACCGCAAGTTGGTCCGCAAAATCGACTTGTACCTCTTGCCGCTCATTTGTCTCTTATACTCGGTCCAGTTCATGGACAAGATGTCCAACTCCTACGCCGCCGTCATGGGCTTGAGAGAGGACTTGAAAATGGAAGGTGACATGTACGCGTGGACTGGCTCTGCGTTTTACCTTGGTTACTTGGCCCTTGAGTTCCCCTGCGCATACACTTTGCAAAGGTTCCCTGTCATCACCACCGTTTCTGTCTATATCGTCATCTGGGGTATCATCTTGATGTTGCACGCCGTTCCCAACTACGCCGGTTTCGTGGCCTTGAGAACGCTTCTTGGTGCCTTTGAGTCCTCCGTTACCCCAGCTTTCGTCATCGTCACTTCTCAGTGGTACAAAAAGACGAAGTCTTCTTGAGAACAGCCTTGTGGTTCTCCTTCAACGGTCTCGGTCTTGTCATCGGTTCCGGCGCCATCGCTTACAATCTTCACGCCAACATGGACAGCTACTCAATTGACGCCTGGAAGTTGATCTTCATTATCACCGGTGCCATCACCGTCGCCTTGGGTATCGTTATTTTCTTTCACATTCCCAACAAGCCAACCGAGGCCTGGTTCCTTAACGACAAGGAGAAGAGCCAGGTTGTCGAGAGAATTAGAGTCAACCAGCAGGGTTTTGGTAACAAGCACTTCAAGAAATACCAGCTCATTGAAGCTCTCACTGACGTCAAGACATGGCTTTACTTCTTCCTTGCCGTTGCCAACAACATCCCCAACGGTGGTCTTACAAACTTTGGTTCCATTTTGCTTAACGAGGACTTTGGCTACGGTGTGGGTAAAACACTTCAAATGCAGATGATACCCGGTGCTGTGGAAGTGGTGGGCTGTATTGGTTTTGCATACTTGTACAAGTACTACCCAAACAGATTGTTCTGGGCTACCTCTGTGTCGGTGATTGTCATCATGGCTCTTTGCTTGGTTGCGTTTGTGGAGAACAGACAAGCCCAGTTGGCCGGTTACTGTTTGTTCTACTTGTGTCCACTTGTGATGATTTGCGGTTTGTCGTCCTGTGCTTCGAACGTGGCTGGCCACACCAAGAAGGTTACCGTGAATGCCATTTTCTTGATTGGATACTGTGTGGGTAACTTGATTGGACCTCAAACTTTCATTGACTCTCAGGCTCCCGACTACTCCGGCGCCAAGGTCGCCATGGTGGTCACTTCTGCCTGTGCAACCTTAATCATGATCGTCATTTGGATTCTCATGGCTCGCGAGAACAAGAGAAGAGACGAACGTGCCACAGACTATCTAGAATTCCAGCAGATCGAAAACCACGAGTTCGCCGACTTGACCGACATGGAGAACCCAATGTTCAGGTACACGATTTAATATCAAAAGTATATGTATATGTATGGGAGTTAATGCAACGTATGATCTTTCTTTCACTTTCTTTTTAGACTCTTTGACACACAGCTTCTGAAGGCATCGAACTCCTTTTTGCAAGAGTCCTTATTCATGTTGTTGTATGTGGCGAGAACACAGTTTCCGTAAGCAGCACCAAGCTCAGCGCATTGAGCACTGGCTTGCATCAACCTGGCAGCTGGTCTTGTTTTGGTCATGGAAGGAAAGTAGTAAGGGTGGGTTAGATTGACTTCTCAGGACACATCGCAATGTACACACCGAAAGCACCAGCTGCTTGATGATATGCTAAGGTACCCTATATAATTCTGGAAGACAAAAAGTGAAGAATCCTTGACCCACTTCGAAAATCACACTTCGTGCTTGCATCGCTCTATTCGGACCCTTCAAATGTTGCTGTGATTTCTCATCGATTCGCAGCCCTATTGTGGGCCTTGTCTATATAGCTCTAAACCATGTATGTGGTCACTTTCTATGTGTCTAATAAATATTATGTGAATCTACGCTCCACAGCATAGACTAATTTCATGGACTGCTCCATGAACATCAAGGTCAAGATTGAGTGCGGTCCCACTCTGAAGAGCTGCGCCCAGAAACCCTTGTATAAAGCTGTAGGACCTTCGATTTTGATGGTCTTAGCAAAACAGTCAATTGGACCCTTGTAAAGATCACCCTTTTGGTTATATAGTCTCGTCAACACCACATCCCATGGGTTCATCACGATAGCTACACCCAAGCCTGCCATGGATGAAGCAGCAAAGTGCAACCCAATAGAGCCGTTTGCCATGAGATTGTGATCCAAAAGGTAATTCTTGGTAAGATTGTAAACCGGCAACTGGGCAGCAGAACCGGCACCAGTACGCAACACAGCAGCATCGGTTCCTCTAAAGAGACCCTTCACACCTTCTTTCTGGAAAATTTGCTTCAAGCCATCGTAAAGGCCTTTATAGTGAGTTTGCTCACCGACGCTTACTTTGAGCGAAGCGCTTGCTTTGTTGAAAGACTGCATTCTTGTTTTGATAAGAAAGAACGGATTAGCCATCACTGCACCAGCAGAACCCGAAATGAAACCTGCAAACACGTTGACCAAAAGATTTTGGGGCACATCACTGTAATGATCGCCGGTAAGAGAGCCAGGGTTGAACAACTTGGTCAAGTAGAATCTGCTGGGTTCGTAAAGTCCAATACGGCATCCGTTAAGCCCAAGTTGATAGACATAACCACATAGAAGACCCTGTTGTAAACCACGCATACCTTCGTTTCTGTAGATGACTACCAGTGCCTGCAAAGGGTTCGTGTAGAGCTTCTGAGCGTTTTGTTTACTGGTGAGTTCACCTTGAAGCTGCATTCTGGTCTTGATCAACTCGATAGGATTGGTGAAAGTCACGGCACCACAAGCGGCAATGCCGCCAGCTATAAAGCCGCCTAGCGTTGATACCTCCTGCGCTATGGACTTTTCCCTCTGGCTCATGAGGTGAGTGAAAGAAGGTTGGATAAGAGTTTGGAGAGTCGCGGAGGTGAAAAATTTGTGATTCACCCGGTCCCACATAGAAAGGTGACGTATTGTTAAGTCCTGATGATTGGCAGATTGAATGGAACATGAAATGAACTGCTTCACCAATTTTATCTTTTAGAGGCTTTTAGAGGGCGTTCAGAAGGTGTTACTGATCTCACTCTGACATAATAAGAAGTGGGTGAGGAGGTGGGCAGAGTGCGTTTTATATACATCTTCCCCAACGATAGTAGTTTCTAGAGGGCTCCAGCAACTTTCAAATAATTTGTTTCATCCGAAGTCAAGTTACATATAGTTTATCTTGCAAAAGAAGCAATGTGTCAACGGTTTGATAGTCGCACCGCCTATCGTAATGCCGGTACCGGTCGGCTAATCGCACGTGAGATCGGCACCTGGCTTCACCGATTTCACCAAGAAATGGGTGCAAGTGGCCCCGAAAATGAAGAATATGTCGAATTTAGAATACCACAAGACGATACAGTAAATTGGTCTCGTTTTTGGGAACGGATGCTTATTCCAACTATATATCCATGACTTTGGATATTAGATTCGAACATTACGTGCAGCGGGTGTTACAGAAAAGTTGCACTTTTAGATATTGAGATACAGCTTTGTGTCACCATCAAAAGCATCACTCGATCATGGCTCTCGGCATATATAGCTAACATATTGTCCAAATTTTGAGTAATCAGTTAAGCTTCTTCAGCCATTCACTTCCAAACGAGTGCATCCGCACCCAGAAACACTTTCTTGTTCAATAAACGCGAAAATGATCAGTTAGATTGAATAACTCCAACAGTATCAAGCTCTTTGTGTCTTGCTTGGTAATCGAGGCATGCGCGGCTGCTTAAATCCTGCGGGAAACGTAGAAGGGACCAGGTGTGCAGGAGGATATGGTGGAGTAGTCGAAACGACCGGGTGCGATACAACAATCGAACACATATAATAACATGGGATATCCTAAAGATTTGAAGCCTTCGATCAAGAAGGTCGCTCATAATGTAGTTACCTTGGCAGTTCCTTTCACAATTCTCAATGTGGCGAATATTGGTAACAGAATGTCGATACTTCGCTACGGCAACGAGATTATCCTATGGTCGCCAATCCCTTACGGCGACTACATTGATGAGGCCATAGACCTTTTGGTGAGAAGAAAAGACAACCTCAAGGTGACACATCTTTTTGTGGTGAACAATAATCACAATTTGGTGGCAAAGTCGTACTTGGAGAAGTTCCCTGATATCAAGATAGTCGGAGGTGAGGGCGCATTGGGCAAAGCTTTAAAAATGCACCACGAGTTCACCGCCGAAGATAGTAACAAGGTGATTAAGGGCGAAGATGCTAAAGCTAAGTTTGGAGCGACTGGCGACTTTTGGGGCAATTTGGAATTCGTCTACATGGCACAACTGAAGAATCAAGAGGTTGTCATTTACGAAAAGAATCTCCACATGCTATTTGAAGGTGACCTCATCATGGACTGTGGCAGGCCAGACAACGAAGGAAATTTTGAGTGTTACTCTCCTGCAACAGGTTACCCTCACCAGTACAACCCATTCACAGGACTTTCATGGGCCATTGGTGAGATCAAAGCAGGAGGCTGGCTCGGTTGGTTCATGCACTGTGTTTTTGCCCGTACATGGACAGCTGCAGGTGAGCATTCAATCAGGTTGGTCTATGAGGCATTTGACTTCGACACCATCGTTCAGTGTCACGGCAATATCATCACTGGGAATGCCAAAGAGATCTACACAGAAATTTTTCCGTGGTTGAAAAAGGAGCAATAAAAAGGGGGTTTAGTGAAGGTTTTTTTTAATTTGGGATGTTTATGGCTTCGATTATCAGTATGCTCATCAGTTCTAGATGGTAGTCTCTTAGTATGCGCGCACATAAGTATTTGCCATTAGCTTACTCTATTCTGCAAAGACCATGTTAACAAGCAAGGTCGGCTCCATATTTCGCCGGTCCATCCAGTTGCGATGCCTTGCAACGGCAACAGCGGGAGAATCATCCAACATCTACCAGATTGGTGAAAAGCTCCATGGTTATACTATCAAGGAAGTCCAGAAGGTGCCGGAGTTCTCTTTGACCGCCGTGAGGTTGGAACATCAAAGAACAGGGCTGGAGCATTTACATTTGGATGCCCCCGCAGACAAGAACAACGTGTTTTCCGTTGCCTTGAAGACCAACCCCCTAGATGCTAAGGGAACTCCTCATATCTTAGAGCATATCACACTCTGTGGCTCCAGAAAGTACCCAGTGAACGATCCGTTCTTCAAAATGCTAAACAGGTCTTTGAACAACTTTATGAATGCCATGACGGGCCATGACTACACATTCTATCCCTTTGCAACCACAAATAAGACTGATTTCTACAATTTGATGGATGTCTACTTGTCTTTGGTCTTTGATCCGCTCTTGAACCACCAAGACTTTTTACAAGAGGCTTGGAGAATGGAGCAGCTGGATATGACGGATAAGGCGAGCCCCATGGAATATAAAGGTGTGGTGTTTAACGAGATGAAGGGCCAGTACTCAAATTCTGCATACCTCTTCTGGATCAAGTTCCAAGAAGCCATTTATGGAAGTTTAAATAATTCAGGAGGCGATCCCAGCAAGATCCTCGATCTCAAATTTCAGGAACTCCAAGCTTTCCACAAGCAAAACTACAATCCCTCCTACGGTAGGACCTTCACCTACGGTAACCTTCCACTTGAAGCTCATTTGAAGAAGCTCGACGACTTTTTTGCGGACTTTGGAAGAAGCAAATCCAATGGTCATCGAGAGGTGAAGAAACCAATCTTTGAGCTTGATAAATCAAAACAGTTTGACGTTGAGGTAACTGGTGTGGTTGATCCCATGACCACCAAGCCAATAGAGGAACAGTTGAAGTCCTCCATTACGTGGTACCTCGGCAACCCTCTCGATGAATCTATGAGATATGAAGTTTTCAAATGGAGGATTTTAAGTACTCTCCTCCTCGATGGCCACAACGCGCCATTTTACCAGGAGTTAATCGAGACTGGTTTTGGTGAGGATTTCTCTCCAAATACTGGCTTCGACTCGATGACAGCAATGATGAGTTTCACAATAGGACTCAGCAATCTTTCAAAAGAAAAAGTCAAGGAACTCGGTTCAAAGATTCGTAACATCTTGATTGACAGAGTTATGCCTGAGCTCGCGCGTGACAAGGAAAGTTCGTATCACGAGAGGGTTGATGCCATGATTCATCAAATCGAATTGGGGTTCAAAAAACACAAACCTGATTTTGGTGTGGGCTTGTTGTCTTCGCTTGTACCTCTGTGGACGAACGGTGCCAATCCGATCAATGCTTTGAAGATTGACCACATTCTCAACACTTTTAAGAAAGATTATGAAGAGAATGGCCTTAAGATTTTTTCGAACATCATCGAGAAAACAATTTTGAACGAAGATTCGCCGCAGTTCAGATTCACCATGATCCCCGATGAGAAGTTTAATCAAAGATTGACGCAAGAGGAGAACAAAAGACTTACACTGGAGGAGAACAAGCTCGATGATAATTCAAGAGAGAGCATTTATAAAAGAGGCGAAGATTTACTTGAAAAACAAAAGAAGAGTGACACTGGTGTCGAAGTTTTACCTTCGCTTACTGTTGATGACATTCCTCGCAAAGGCGACTTCAACGAAATCACATTTAGTCAATTGGCTGGCGGAAACGGAAAAATCCAGAAGAGGATCACCAACACCAACGATCTCGTTTACGTCACAGCAACCAAGGACTTGTCTTATCTTCCGGTTGAGCTTTACAAGTTCTTGCCTCTTTTCAACCTGTGCTTGACGAACTTGGCTGGCACATCGCAATTGTCAATCTTGGAGTTGGAGAACAAGATCCAGAGATACACAGGTGGAGTGACGTTCACCACATTTGCTAAAGCGGATCCCTTCAACATTAATAAGTTGAACTTCAAGTATCTGATGTCGGGAATGGCATTAAAGGAGAACACGAGTCATTTGTACGAGATATGGGAAGACGTTTTGGGCAATACTAAGCTTGATGGGAACGACAAGGAGGTTGTCGAAAAGCTTAATGTTTTGATCAAGAATCTCGGACAGAACCAGCTTAACAACATTTCCGACAGAGGCCATGTTTTTGCCAATTCTTTCAGCAACGCTCAATTAACACCCACGAAGTATGTCAACGATCTCTTTGGAGGAATTGAGCAGGTCAAATTTATACTGGAACTCAACAAGAGATTAGATGCCGAAGGAAAGGAGTATCTTTCAAGGGAAATTTTGCCAGTTCTCAAAACGATTCAACAGTACATTTTACACAAGCATACAGAAGGTGGTATTTCTGGCTTCAACTACAGCATTGTGTCTGATGCAGCATCTGTTGCTGAAAATGAGAAGTTGATTGAGAAGTTTGACCAACTGCTTGTGTCCAACGAGCTGGTACTGCAACGTAACGTCTTACTGGATCTCACTGCAGGCTTTAACCCAGCTAACGGCTCCAATACGGTTCTCAAATTGCCTTTGCAAGTGAGTTACGCTTCTCTTGCTCACTTAGGCGCCGCTTTCACATCAAAGGACGGAGCTGCATTGCAAGTTCTCTCACAAATCCTAACATTCAAGCACTTGCATTCTGTCATTAGAGAATCTAATGGCGCTTACGGTGGAGGACTCAGCTACGACGGTTTGGGAGGAACTCTTAACTTCTACTCCTACAGAGATCCTCATGGTTTGAAGTCTGTCAGGTCATTTACAGAGGCTGCTTCTATCGCAAAAGAAAACCTTGCCAATGCTAAGTGGGGCGATAAAGATTTGCAAGAGGCCAAGCTTGCGATTTTTCAAAGCGTTGATGCCCCTAGCCATATCTCAAGCCAAGGTTCTGATCTTTTCTTGGAAGGCATCACGGATGAAATGAAGCAGGAAAGAAGAGAAAGATTTTTAGATGTCGGTCTCAGCGATTTGCAAGACGTAAACGAGAGGTATCTCTTGAAGCCCGACATCTCTATAAAAACCGTCATCGGTGATGTCGAGGCTCCAAGCGAGGAGTGGAAGCTGATACTGTTCTGATAATTAGATTGTACATAGACCAGGATAGATTACCATTATATTAGCTGATGCTGCTATGTACATGACGACGTAAGGATATTGTGAGTTTTTTTAGCGATGTCTTCCCAAGAAGTCTCTGTCTACAGGGTTGGCGAGCTTTCTCTTCTTCGCCTCGGTGAAAAGACAGTGTCTTTTGGCTCTTGGATCATATAGGATGAGATTAAGCTTTGGTGAACCTTTGCGTATCCTGAAGAACTTCTCATAGCCGGTTTTCGCGGCAGAGATGAGCTTCACCACCGAGAAGTTAGCGTTCTTGGCCATGGTCTCTTGAAGGAGTGAATCTTGGGATCTTTATAGAGATTTTTCGCATAATGTATACATTACACCCGTACATCCGTGATGCCACTAACTACTTAAGAAGAGGGTAAAAGAAAGCTGTAGCGGTCTATCCAGACTTTCTAAAAAGAACTCTAGTATTTTAATTGGTTTCATTTATTTTGCTAGAAGCTAGGTCAGTACATCGATTTTCAGAAACGCGAAAACTGCAAGAGTACGGCCTTGTTTCCGTATTTCGCAGCCAAATTGTATGTGTCCTGATGGATTAGAAACGGATGGCAATTAAAATACTAAGATTGTAATTAAGGTACTTCAAGTACAAATAACGTAAAGCAAGGCATAAAAGGGCTTAGCCATGATGCTATTTCAATCATTGATAGACTTTCCACAGACCCACCGGTGCGATACTTAGTATAAGAGCTACATTGGGGATAAGCAGACAAGAATCAATCAAAACAGTGAGCTACGACAAAGTTATCTAGTCAGATTCTGGAAGGTGTTTTTCAGCAAGAAGCGATTTCGGAGACGACTCCCAACATATATATATATATATATATTTTTTTTTTTTTTTTTTTTTTTTTTTTTTTAGTTGAGGCGCGCGTAGTGATCTTGACACGGTTTTTCAATCTCTGTTGTTCAAAGTTACATCTAAAAAACCATGTTGATGCCCAATATCTGGCTCGCAGTCACGTTTCTTGTGTCCCTTGTACTGGCTTTACAGGTGGAGTTGCCTGCCATGCAAGACCCAACTCCAACGTGTATTCGTGATTTCGTTGGCAGAGATCAGATGGTCGTTGTCAACCTCAAGACGACCGGATACCGTGGAGATGGCCAGCAATTGCTGTTGACCGTTCATGACACACTTGGAAACAGATTCTACAAAAAAGATGACATCAGCGGTGAGGTCAGAGCCGTTTTTACCACACAAGATGCTGCTGCCATTGACATCTGTCTCACTAATCGCGCTGAGCCCGGCCGTAACAGGGTATACTTGACCAGAGAAGTCGAGATTGACGTGGAGAGCGGTGCGGCTGCCAGAGACTGGAATGCTGTCCAGGCTGCCGAGAAGTTGCAACCTGCCGAAGTTGAATTGAGAAGAATCGCTGAAATGACCAGCGAGATTGCACACCAATTGCTGTATTTGAAAAACAGAGAGGCAAGAATGAGAGACACCAACGAGAGCACGAACTCCAGAGTCAAATGGTTCTCTGTGCTCATTGTCCTTGCCTTGATTGGCTTGGGCGGCTGGCAAATCCAGTACTTGAGGCATTACTTCAAGGTTAAGCATATCATTTAGATTTAACAAGAGGTCTAAACATCGAAATCCACGCCAAATACTTGTCATGTTTACATTCCTTGCAAAATTGTAGTTTGCTGGACTCGATTTCCTCGTCCTCAAGAATAAAATTAATTTCGTCGTCCAAACCTGACGCATTCCATGACCTTGATTCGAGAAATTCATTGTAGTGACGCTCACTCATGTCTTTGAATGTGAGTAGAGCAGACAAGATATCTTCGTAACCCTTTGAGTCTAATTGATGCTCCTTCAAAACTTCGCTAGTGACAATAAATTTGATCATTTCATAGCAAAGACCAATGCAAATGTCCCAACAACGCTTAAAATCATTAAAGTCTTTATAGGTGGAGTCGTGCACAAGGCCGTCGTATAATTCACTAGATTTGAATAGCCTCGTCAATTTTTCAATCTTTGTGGATGTAGGGTCCAGGTACCCTATTAAATTGTATGCTAGATCCTCAGAGCCGACAATAGTGATGACAAGTCTATTATACACCATGAGAACGAATTTATCTAGCACTTGTTTTGGAACAAACAGTTGCGTGTTTAGTCGCTGAAGAAATGCAAATATTGTATCTTTGTCAAACATGAGGAGTTTGTTGGACAATTTTGTTACAAGATCTACCTTATGAAATCTGTTCGTCTCTTGGTAGAGGAAAAGAGCCACCAAATGGGCCCTCAAATGCAATGATCCAATGTTATCGTCGTAGTCAACCTTAGATCGTAGGCCTACTGAGCCATTCGTAACAAGGTCATTCTTGATGAGACCTCTTTCTCTAGGGTAGCATGGAAATGGTCTATCTTGAGTCAGCAAACCCAACCCAGTAAAAGCAACGTCGACAAGACGCTCATACCAATCCTGATTTCTTCCAAGTTGAGTAAGAAGGCAACCCAAGAATGAACGTTTTTGTCTTTTTTGAGAGACATCATGCTGAATCTTGAAAAACTTCAATATAATCCGAAGGGCCAGACTATAAGTTTCCCAAATATGGTGAAGCGAAGTATTGCACGAATTAAATAGAAAGTTCTGGTATTGACTTGAGTCGCCACAACAAGTAAAAGCCCATCGTAGGAGATCCCAAAGATTGTAGTCCTTCAGATTCATCAACCTGTTGACTATAAGGTGGTCATCGAAAAGCTTTACGAACTCCAATGGGTTTCTCTCGACCTTCTGCTTCTTTGCACGCCCACCTGGCGAGAGTTGCTCAGGTTCAGGAGTAACTTGGGCCAGAAGATGTGGCATATTTTGAAAAAGGGATGTCGCCTCACCCAAACCTGTCGTTTTATTACCAATGTCAGACAATGAGATCACATTCTTTTGCGGTAGACCAAATTGATGATATTTCAAGGACGTCTCATTATCCATACCATCTAAAGGATCATCACCATCGACGTCGCTCTCTGAATCCTGAATGACTTCCACTACAGGTGTTTCCTCTTTCGACTCTGGCTTCGACCTAGGCCTGGAGAAGTGTATAGAGGCATTGCAGATTGGTCTTAGGACAGCTTGAAAGTTTTGAAATAGCTTCAAAGCGTGGTCACTTTCACTGCATTGTATGATATCCACGTACGTATCTAGAATGTTAGCGCTTCTTCGTTGAAGCAGGTCCTTTGTTAGGTTGTGCTCGTACTTGTCATTAATTTCCCTCATGTACAGCGACAGTACTTCAATGCCGTCATCACTGCTTATTGGGCCATGAGTCTTCGACGACTGGGGAGAACGGCATGCTAATGTCAATAGGATATGAATAACAATCTCAGAAGGCACCGGTGTGAAGTGAGACACATCTGAGTTCTCGAGGTAGGACAAAAGGGCATCTAATTGATTGGTGTTATTGAAGTTGATAGGCTCATCTGAAGTCTGGATTTGCTCAAGCTCCGCGAGAAACAGGTCTATTAGTCGAGTCTGCACATCTGGGCCCATTGACCGGTTGTAGTTCAATTCGCGATTTCAAATGGTTGCAACCATCGCATTCTCTAAATCTATGATGAATGTGAAAAACCTGATTCCCTATATATTCGGTGATGTATCAATCAAGCTGTCCAATTTGACCCAAAATCTCGGCAAAATCTTTAATTCCGACAGCTAGCCCTGAAACGTTAGCATCGTAGTTGAGGACTTCACCTTCCAACGTCGTAGTTCCACAACCTAGCATGTCAATAAGAATCAGATCACTGACATCGCCGAGATCCAAATGCTCTTTGACCTTCTTGAGGTCTTGAAGTGAGAGTGTCTCATTGAGAAGTTTCGAATCACTGACCTTGCTTCCACTGGATGCTTCAAGGAAAAGACGCCAGGCGTTTTTGATCTCCGGAAAGTGATCTCTAAACTTTACAAGCCGATTGCCAACTATGATAAGCTTATCGATATCGATAATGTCGGAGACGTCTAGCTCGCCATGCCTGGTAGTTGATAATGTCAATTGCTGTAGCAACAGCCTGGTCTTCCTAGCCTTGTTGCTATCACCTGGGATGCCATTAAAGTGAGTGTCATAGAACCATTGGACACAATTGTCTATATCTCTGGTGAAGCAGTGTGGTATGCTTAGCTTGTGGAAGATGATCGGTAGGTGCTTGAGATAGATGTCTTCGACATTCGACTCGTCCAATGTCTCGGCATAGGCATCGAGGACTTGCCTTTCAGCGTCCGCGTCGATTTTCAAATACTCTTCTGATTTAGAAAACTTGAGTGGCGGCATGGACCCGGACGGAATATGTGAGGTGAGTGATGCAGTGCGATAGATAAGTTATCTGCTGCTACATCAGTATGGTTTTTCCGAGCATCAAAACCCAGTTAGTGGATGTCAGCAGCAAAGTTGAGGGTCCTTGCCGCTTCCTTTATAAACTAGAGTTGGACCAGCCTTCTGGCAGTTTCAAACTCAGAGGCATGAGTAAGCTTATCGCTGACTCTATAGAGAAGGCCAAAGCTGAGGGTCAGAAGCCACACATATTCTCCTCCTCAGGAGGAAACGCCGGTTTGGCTTCTGCCTACGCCAGCAAGCACCATAACGTTCCTTGCACAGTTGTTTTGCCTGTTACCTCTCAGCAGATCTCAATAGATAAGCTCAAAAGCTACGGAGCCAATGTTATGATTCATGGAGCCCACTGGGGCGAAGCCAATAGCTATCTCAAAGACATCGTTATTGGGGAAGCACCTAAGAATGTTCATCCCGTTTACTGTCACCCATTTGACAACCCGGTCCTTTGGGACGGTCATGGTGAAATGGTTGACGAGATAGCGGAGCAACTCGGTGAGCATAACATCGATGCCTCCAAGGTGAAGGGAATTGTTCTCAGCATTGGTGGAGGTGGATTATTTAATGGTGTAATTGAGGGACTTAAAAGGAACAAAGGTCTTAACAACGTCCCCGTTTTGGCAATTGAGACCTACCAAACACCGGCCTTTGGTGAGGCTCTTAAGGCTGGCAGAGTCGTAACTTTAGAAAAGTTGGATACTATAGTCAACTGTCTTGCTGCTCCATCAGTCTCAGAGACGAGCTTGGAAAACAGCAAAACTTATCCTACCTTTGGAAAACAAATCGACGATCTAGAGGCATTGGCGGGAACCGTCGACTATTATGATAAAGTTGGAGGGTTGGTTGAGCCCGCGTGCGGAGTCACTGTCGCTGCTTCTACGAGAAGACAAGACTTGCTCGACGTTTTCGGTGAACTTAAATCAGACGACGTTATCATCTTCATCATCTGTGGAGGCTCCGGTGTCTCCGAGGATACCATCGCACAGTATAGGGAGCTTTTGGCAACAAAACGTCAGTAATAAGCTTTACAAAAACATAGGTAATATAAAGAAAGGAAGCACTCAGTTGAGATCGCATACGCCTAGATTAGACTTAAAACATGGTGAGCCAGGGCGCAAATGATGTACTGGAGAACCGAATAAAAAACACACACACACACACACACACACACACACACACACACACACACACATATTACGCATGTGATCAGTGTACATACACAAAGTTTCTTCAAATCTTCAGAAGAGATCGAAGGCTCGATGATTTAAAATTTTTCATGATATCGAGGCTTGGATCGAACCCAACGTAACCGTCGTAGTTTCCTTTCCTGCACTTCTCAAACCGCTGCACATGACATTTGCATAATCTATGGAGACATGTGGAGTATCAGAAAGGCACAACCATCTTCTCAGTCTTTCCTCGAAGAAACACCGCATCATAGTATGAGCAGCTCGTGGCTCCCTAAGTGGAACAGCTCTTCATCAAGCCTTCCGGCCAAAGCCGAAGAGCAAAATTCCACCTTTGAGCTGAATACTGACTCTCTGCTTGCTCGGCCAAACCCAGGTAGTGAGATTCACACATCTGCTTCCACTGGCGATTTAGAATCCAAAGGCCGGATAAAGAGTCACAGTCCTCGGAAGAAGTCAAACCTCTCCAAATCTTTGAACCACAAGGCGTCAACATCGTCCCTTGTTTCTATGAGCAAAGGCAACTGGCTCAGTTGGGGTCCCAAAAATAGGTTGGGGTCCGAAAGCGATTCGAATGACGAGAAAAGGGATGGAGACGAGGACAACCAGGATGATGAAGACCACCTGGTGGATAATGAGGAGAATGAAAATGAGAGTAATAGCAATGACGAGATAGATGACCATGTGGGCCACTCGAATAGCAACCGCAAAAAGCTGTGGAGCTTTTGGAACGGCTCCAATACTACCAATGGAACCAATGGGTCTGATGACGATTCGAAGGGCAAGAAAGAGCCAGAGAAACCTCTTTCTGCTACCAATGCTATTGTCAGTTCTACACCTTCCATTCCTTCTAAGGACGATCTCTTTGGAGGCACTAACGAAAGCACCAAGGAGCAGGCTGCGTCCCAGGAGGAAGGTAACGCTGCTGTGACATCCCAGCCTGACCAATCAAAGCCTGAAGACGACGCCGTGTTGTATAAACCACATGATTCAGCGAAGCAGTTTCAGAAAATCAACACCCATAAGAACGAGAACCTCAAAGAGAACATAATTGTTCCAGACTGGCGCTCCTGCTTGCATCATCAGAGCTCAGTGAGATCTCGCTCGTCTCCTGACAATTTGTCAAGTGTGCCCCAATCTTTTGATATCAAAAACTGGAAGGGCTTTTTGTCTCATTTGTCGTCTCGCTTTGGGTTTGGCAATCAAGCTCAAGGAGATGGGGAAGAGTCGGAAAATGGAGAACAAACCCAGTCAATTAAGGAGAGAGAATTTGTGTCTATCAGTGAAAGAAGCTATAAACTCTACGGCAGGTCTCTTTCGAAGCTTTCTCATCACAAGTCCTCAAGTTTGCCTAGCTATGGCCAACATCAAGACGTGGGACTGGAGAATGCCCCTAAAAGACAGAAAAAGCTGTCGGGCGAGGACGACGACGACACGATCTCAATTACAAATGATGCCATGGGCAACCTTCTTATCAACAATCGTGGTCTGCTGTCCGCAAGAGCTTCTTCAGGTCAACAAGAATCCGTTTCATCGAGGGCAGGTCCTTCTAAGAAGATCAAGAAAATTCTTATCATTGGCGTACACGGCTTTTTCCCTACCCGAATGATTAGACCACTAATTGGCTCGCCTACTGGTACATCTTTGAAGTTCGCCAACGAGGCAGAAAAAGCTGTTATCAGATACTGTGTTGAGAATGATCTCATTAACGAAAGGGACGCGAATAGTGTCAGCATTCAAAAAATTGCTCTCGAGAAAGAAGGAAAGATCTTTGATAGAGTTGAGTTTTTCTTCGAAATTTTGAAGAAGTGGGAAAGAGAATTAAATGAGGCTGACTTCATCTACATCGCAGCGCATTCGCAAGGTTGCGTCGTTTCCATCATCCTTTTTGCCAAACTCATCAAGCTGGGTGTCCTCAAGAATCCTAACTACAAAAGGATTGGTCTTCTTGGAATGGCTGGTATAAATAATGGTCCATTCTACGGAAGTGACAAGACGTTTTTTATGAAAGCTTATTCCGCGATCGAGCACAACTCTTTGAATGAGTTATTCGAATTAACAAAATTCGATAGCAAACAGTCCATCACCTACAAGGAATCTATGCAAACGATAATTAATGCTAACGTTAAGTTATGTTTCATTGGCTCCATCAACGACCAGCTAGTTCCTTTATATTCAGCGCTTGCATCTCACATTTTTCATCCTAATATTTACAGAGCTTGCTATATTGACCACTCATCGAAGACGCCAGCCTTTATTCAAAAGCTAGTCTCGCTTTGTTGCCAGTTGCAAAACCTCGGTTATTTTGACAATAATGTCATCAAGGAGATCAGCACTGTATTGGCAGGACCCCTTACAGGTGGAGGGCACTCCAAAATCTACAACGATGGTAAAGTATACGATTTAGCCATCAAGTTTGCATTATGCACCGATGACATCGTTGTTCCCCCCAACACGATTCTGACACCGTCAGAGAATGCTGCTACCATTGCGAAACCACCAATTACGAATCAGATCTACGTGAAGGAGTATAACATCAGCAAGATTGGCACCAACCCCTATTTATTGCCGTGGTGCTTGCGCGGTTTTATTTTCAATATTGAGAAGAATTGGCCTCTCTCTGATGGTGCGATCTCCGTGGGACATGCACTGGAACTCAGAAAGAGCGGAGTCGAGGAGATTGACGAGCTTTACGACCTGTTTGATCGCTGGAAGCCAGACAGCAAAGTTCTTAAAGACCTCAAATTCAGACTCAATGGAATCCGGGCGAGCAAACTTTAGAGCTATTAGACATCTTTATATAATCAATGCGAACACTGCTGATATATGGTAGGTGCGAAGGCGCGTCTTTCTAAAAGTTGATCCGTATATCCCCACTACCGTTCACAAAAAAAAACCTGAAAACCACCTCCTCATCTAGAATAGAGTTGTGATCTAGATATGGAGTTTTCGGTCAGGATCAGCCCGCGACAAGCTCAAAGGGGCCATAAAGGAGACTCGAAGAACTTTTCAGAAAAGAGCGTGTCTTCAGAGGCCCCAGACGGAAGGAACATGCCACTCAAACTAGCTCAGCTTTTGAATTCAGAAAGTGAAGATCTGGAGCTGAAGATCTCTACCAGGGCAAGCTCCGTGGGTGTAGAGTCGTCATCACAGTTACCCGATGAAGAAACTCCGTCCGTGCTTGTAAACACAGTTCCAGGAAAAAGCATTATGAAAATCAGCTATGAACAAACATCAAATGATCAGCATGGCCTTATGACACCAGAGAGTCTGGAGAACATGTCACCTCTGGGCTTGACGGTTTCAAATGAGGAAAATGAGTTGATTCAGTGCCTAGAGTTTGATGCACGGAAATCCACCCTTCTTTCAAAACACCTACATCTTTCATGGAACGAGATCAAAAAAGAAGCTCTCGCTTGTCTGCAACCAGATAGCTTCACAAAGGGTGAAACGGACTTGATAGTGCATGAGTGGTTTAGCCCAGGTCCTATTGATTTTAGAAGACTTGAGGAAGAATGTTTCTCTCGCAGCGGGAAAGCCATTCAAGCACTCGTTGCCAACCTTTCAGTCCACTATAGTGACTTGATCGAACCAAATTTGCGAATAATATCTACACTCGAAACCTGTCTAGCTCGCCAGGAGTACATGAAAAGTGATGTGCTCAAATATCTCTCTGAAGACTACATTCCAAACATGTGTGCTCTTCTCCCTAAAAGGCTGCCTATGAGGCCTAGATGGCTGGCTCGTGAAGTACATTATATCACTACATGCATTCAAAATAGAATGGCCGAGGATGAAATAAGATCAGAATTGGTCTTTCGTACACCATCTCAAGTCAGATATAAGATCGCTGCATTGACCAAAAAGATTCTTAAAACTAATCCAGATTTTTTGGTGGAAGAAAGAACTCATGATCCAGAGCACGATGGATTGATCGAGCGATTGTTGGAGAATGATCTCACGAAGAGTGGTATCTACAATGAATGTGGGAAAACGTTGGCAAAGAAGATCATACAAGGCTTGAATTCCGTCATTGAAAAGAAGGGTGGTAGCCATCAAGTGCCTTTTAGTAAGGCTGAACTGGATTATCTAAGGAATATTATTCGATCCGAGTATTCCGTCAAGGACATCCAGAACGAGCTTATTTTCAGAAGTGAGGACGAAATTCAAGACAAGCTTAACTCACTTCACATCATCTGCGTTCGCCAAAAGAAGTTTTCAAACAGAAATGAGCGGCTTATGTATGAAGCTCAGTGGTACGCATCACTTGCAGGTTCGACTCAGGGGAGAAGAAGACGTGGCCGTGATGATGAAGGCAATAAAGAGTCCTCTCCACATGTCGACGATGGACGCAAAAGGAGGCAGAGTAATATGGATGAAGAGAGACGTCGTGAGATTATCGAGAGGGCTGCGATGAAAAGAAGAGAAACATTACGTCTCAAGCGTGAAGCCAGAGAAAGACGCTTGGAAGCACAGCAAGCTCGTGTAAAGGCTAAAACGGCGCTGATGAAATCGAAGCGACAATTAAGAAGTCAAGAGAGACCAAAGACTCCGGTTGACTCTCTCTTGGCCGACGCCTCTTGGTTCCAGAGTATCACAGGCGATGGTACGACTGTTCAGCAAGGCCAAAAGCGTGCAAGAAAGCAAGCTGTTCATTTTGTGCCTGAGTTTGAATCCAGGCAAAGAATGAAGTTGGTGAAGAAGAAGATGGAAGAAAGAAAGCTAGAGAAGAAACGGCTCTTGAGGAAGAGAAAACACGAGAAGAAACGAAAGATGAAACTTCGTCCTGGAAGAAGAGGCCGCGGCCGGCCAAAGGCAGAGGATTACACTGACGATTCTCAGAGTGAATCAGAGTCTGATCTAGAGCTCGAAGAATCTGAGATTACACCAGAGATTGATGTTGCGGATGTGTCAGACGAGGAGGATGAGCCGAGTCCCTTTGACCCTATAAATGTTCTCAATGACACCCAAGTTCCTGCGAAGGGCAGACAATGCTTCAATGACGCTATCACCGCAATTTCAACCGAACCCGATACCATTTCCTTTTCTCCAGATACGCTGATGTTAGATCCCGAAGCTCAAGTACCTCTTATTGATAACACAGCCGTTGATGTCATCGTCTCTCACAGTCGAAACTACAAGTCATTACCAAAGTCCTTTCCTCCATTCACCCTTCAAAAAGATGGCAATACCATTATTAATCCGAGAAATATTGTGAGAGTGCGGTATCTCCTCTACCCGGAACATTCTGATGCATACATTTTAGCACTTCCCAAAAGCAACGAGCTCAACCCAGTGTATGAAATTCAAAAGATGATGCAGATACAAAGTGCTCTTTATTTCGCACATTCTCCCGAGCTCCAGACACATATATATGATGAGTACTGCCAAAAACTCAAAGCGTGTGCCGAAAATGACAAATTCTATCAGTTCATGGTTATCATTGACAGATGGAATTTGTTGATGCTTGAGCTTACTCCTTACCTGTTGAGGATAGATCCATCTTTTGACATCAACAACGAGATAAGATATTACTTACCTTTCAACTATAGAAAGAATTACTCGGTTGTTGATCTCAACTTGAACAAGTTCTTCTTCGACGTGGTGAATAACGGTAAACCCAAACCACCTCGTGGTAGGAAGCCTAAAAAGACGCGTGATCTAAAGCAAAATGCTTCATTGTCAAACCAAAGTGAAACTGAAGGAGACTTTGCTTCAAACATGCGAAACGAGAGTACGAACACAGACACACTCAAGTCTAGATACCATAACATGCGTCCTGCGGAGTATCCAGAAAGCTTCTTGCGCATACTAGCGTACCAAAAGGATATCTCGAGATTTGCAGTGCAACAAATTTTGACCACAGCGTACACAAGAATTGTCGGTCCGAACTCAAGGAAACTTCGTTCATATAAGGCCTTCACTGCTGAAGTCTACGGTGAATTACTTCCATCATTCATCTCCGAAGTGCTAACTAAGGTCGGACTTCAACCAACACACCTGTTTTATGATTTAGGTTCAGGTGTAGGAAATACGACTTTCCAGGCAGCTTTAGAATTTGGAGTCAAAGAGAGCGGTGGCTGTGAAATCATGTCGCATGCATCGATGTTGACGAATCTTCAAAAGATGTTTTTGCAAAGGAAAATTCAGGTATTGGGTCTAAATGCGATGAAATTAACTTTTGCTCTATCGCAATCTTTCGTGAATAACGAGGAGGTGAGAGAAAAATGCCTTAGATGCAATGTTGTCCTTGTCAATAACTATCTCTTTGAATTCCCACTCAATGTTGAGGTAGGAAAACTCTTATTTGGACTTAAGCCTGGCTCTAAGATCATCAGTTTGAAAAATTTTATTCCACCAAGATACAAGGCAGGCCCAGAGAAAACAGTTCTCGATTATCTCAAAGTGGAAAAATTCGAGATGAGTGACTTCTTTTCAGTAAGTTGGACAGCTAACAAGGTGCCCTACTACATTTCCACAGTTATGAAGGAGGTTCGTCCTGAATATCTATAGGATGCTAATTAGTAAAAATACATATTGGGTAAGGTAGCTTCAATTGTCGCTCTCAGTTTTGATCTTCTTTACTTCTTCAGCTGTTTGATCAACCTGCTTTCTCTTTTTGGCGCTTCCGTTGCCGTTAACATGACCTTCATCCGAGAGAGGGCCAACTGAAGCCTGCTTCAAGGCGCCATTTGGTGTACTGCTGGCTTGTTTCCCTTTCTTCTTTCCCAGACCACCATCATTCTCACGGGCAAGCGCAAGCATCAAAGTGTTCACTCTTCGACTTATCTCCTGTGGCGTTCTAGAAAGCATGTAGAAATCGAACTTGAAAAGATCACTTTCTTGAATTTCCTCCTTGATCTTTTCTCCTAGCCTGTCAGAAAATATACCGTGCTTGTTGACGCAGAAAAGAATGAACCTGTCTTCGAGCTTCGAGTAGATGCGCTTCGAGTTGTTCGGGGGATACTGAATTTTGAGCTCTTCAAGAGGATCTTCGGCTTCCTCAATCTTGCTAGCGAGAATTCTTTGTTGATTTTGCATTTTGGAAGCCTTTCGTTCACTTGCTTCTATCTGTGCAACATACTTCTCATGTCCTTCAATTTCATTGTGACACTCCCAGAACTTCTTTGCATACCTTTCAATTTCCTCAACATCCCTTGAAAGAGAATTCGCAATGTCTTTGTAATTGTGTCTTCCGTAACGAGCAGATGAATGAATAAAGTTGGTGAAGTCTCTTCTGGACCAGGAGTGAAAACTTTCAGCTAAGAGCTTTTCTTTTAGCTCGAGCTCTTCCTCTGTGAGTGGTTCAGCTTCCGCAATTCGCTTTTGCTCGAGCGCCAACCTCTCCTCTCGTTCGAGTCCTTCATTCTCATCATCATCATTCAAGAACTCTTCATCACTATCGCCAAAGTCATCAGCTGAGTACTGATAATTTGTAGCCTTCTTGTAGGCAAGCTGTTCTCTCTCCAAAAGGTCACGAAGCTCAGGTGAGAAAAACTGATGGTCTTGATAGTGGTACACCTTCGGCTGTCTCATTTTGACAGGTGCACCCTGCTTGTTGAGTCCGCCCGGCGCTTTGAGCATATCTTTGTAGTAACTGTCAACTGAGTAGGTCTGTTCTTTTCTTTCACGCTTCGAAGGATTGATCCATGAGAGACCCAAACCTTCATTTGCACGCTTGGCAAAATTTTCACCGTTCCACTCATAAACCGATGCATCCGACGTGAAGTTTTGAAGATCGTCGAGCCCAAGCTTGTTGAACTTGGCATTGAGAGTCGCTGTTTTCTCTCTTCCCCTCGCTAAAATAGCGTCAACATCGTCATCAAGCATCGCGGACCCTTTAGATTCGAAGACCTCTTTGGCTCCATGTTGAATCATGCCCAACAAATCGTCAGTGGTGTTACCGATACTGTTACCTGAAGACTGTCTGCCTTGTTGAATGACCAACTGATCGAGTCTTAGTTTTTGAGCAGCTCTATCGAGGACCTTCTCCTCTATTGCGTTCTCAGTTACGAACCTGAACACCTGAACTTGCTTCTTCTGACCAATTCTGTGTGCTCTATCCATAGCTTGGAGATCTGCCTGAGGATTCCAATCAGAATCGAAAAGAACCACAATGTCAGCGGATGTTAAGTTGATTCCCAATCCACCAGCTCTTGTAGTCAATAAGAATATAAATTTGTCGGAATTGGGAGCATTATAGTCATCAATTGCCTCTATTCTATCTTCGTGGGAGGTAGAACCATCAATTCGACAGTACTCGTATTCCCTGAAGAAACAGTAATCCTCCAAGATGTCTAATAAACGCGACATTTGAGAGAAGATTAAGACACGAGATCCAGCTGCTTTGAATTTTTTCAACATCTTATCAAGAATGATCATTTTGCCCGCATTGAAAACCAAATGCTCGTCTGTCGTATAGGGAGGGCCCGGCTCGGCGCCGTCGAATAAGTAAGGATGGTTGCAACACTTTCTCAATTGCATGACAATGTTGAGCAATCTCGTTTTTCCTTCTCTTTTACCAACCACACCGTTCACAGCATCAATGTCCTTCTCGAGAAGCTTCTTGTACCATTGAATCTGCATGTTGGTCATTCCGATATAAACGTTTGTTTCTATCTTGGGTAACAACGACTTTTCAACATCGGCCTTTACTCGTCTGAGAAGGAAGGGACTCAAAACCTTATGAAGTTGCTGAACTACCTTGTCTTGATCATTTTCATCCGAATCTTCCTGGTTGGTATTGAACCATTCATCGAACACATTTGAGTCTCCAAAAACATCGGGTAGAAGAAAATTAAGAAGGGCCCAAAGCTCGTGCAAGTTGTTTTGAAGTGGCGTGCCTGTGATAAGGAGACGATTCTTGGAGTAGAATAAACGAATAATCTGAGAAAGGGAGCTGGACTCATTCTTGATTCTGTGAGCTTCGTCCACGACGACATATTGCCAACGGAATTTCTTGAGTTGAGCCTTTTCTCTGATTACCATCTCAAAAGATGTGATCAAAACATCGAATCTGGCAGTGAGGAGCCTCTCTTTGATGATCTTTTGACGTTCTTCTTTGTTGCCTTGTAGAACCAAGACATTGACTTCTGGCGTCCATTTCTGGAACTCACGTCTCCAATTATCAAGCGTGGATTTTGGCACAATGACAATGAACGGGCCATCAATGCTCTTTATGTATCGAAGGTAGCCCAAGAAAGAAATCGTCTGAAGTGTCTTACCGAGGCCCATCTCGTCAGCCAATATGCCACTGAGTCTATTCTCATAAAGCGATATAAGCCAGTTGAGACCTTGTATTTGATATTCTCTCAACTTGCCGCTCTTGACATAGCTGGGAGATTCGGTGAGAACAGTCCTTTGTTCAGCATCGTCCCCCATATGTTCCTCGTCCTCAAGAAGTTCAGCGTCTTCCTCCTTTTCAGTCTTTCTGCGGCCCTTCTTTGGTTTCTTTGCTGGCTGCTTGAAGTTGATTTGTCCGTCGATCAGCTTAATCAACTTCTTAAACTTGGGATCCTTGGACATGTTGATATCAATGAAATATCTGAATAGGTCAGTGAGACCCAACAAATACTTGAATCTCTTCGTTGAATCATCAACGTCATTCTCCTTGGCCACTTTCGGATCACAGTTAAGCAAAAACCTGTTGCGTCTCGCTAGCTCCTCTTTATTTAGCGAGGAAATGTCAACGGGTTCTTCGATCTGAGGTTTATCATCTTCACTATCACTGGACTCCGCGTAGTCGACGGAGTTGTTTTTTCTTCCAGCCATGGAGCTTGGATTTGGTGATGTCAAAAATAGGCGATTTGTAAAAACTGAAAATGTGTATGATTTTGTCTCTCGGTTTGTTGAGGTGGATTTCAACCTTGAAGGGTGTACGGGCTTTGGGGTTATTACCTGCGCTCATCTGTGTTTTTGCGGCTTGCGCAGGTATGCTTAACGCGCTACAAATGGGTGCGAAAAACTACAGGAGCTACAGAGAGGGAGCAAGGAGAATGAAGGAATTCTTAGTTGTTAGCAACTGTTCGACTCATTTGTCATAAGTCGGCTTCGTTTATAAATTGTTGAATTCTGAGGCTTGCGCCATCGTTTTGGATCATTGTGCGGCTGCAGATCGATATCTCTGACGGATAGCGTGGTGTCAATTGTATAGGCCCCAGGAGAGCTTCGCCTGGGCGTATTCCTTTGTATAGTAAACGTCTCAGATGTTTTGCATTTACTTAGTGACAGAGTTTCCCTCCAATAAGCCCCAATCGATTGGGCGAAGCAGGTTCTTTGAGAGCCACTCGTTGCAAGTTTTGAACACTTTCAGATCAAAAAATCCTCTCGAAGCCGACAACGGCGACGGATGCACTGTCCTCAAGACAAGAAATGGAACATCGGGGGAGTTCAATTGGACGCCGAAATTGGCCACCCTCTTTTGTGCTGGTGAGCCCCAAGCCATGATCACAAAACCCTTTCCTCTTTCCTTCTTTGCGTAGTTAATGGCGACCTTTATAACTTCTTCTGTGAAACTCTCCCAGCCCTGGTTGGCGTGACTATTGGCCTTGTGGGCCTCGACGGTCAAACAAGCATTGAGCATGAGAACACCTCTCTTGGCCCACTTGGTCAAGTCTCCTCCACCAGGCCTGCCCTGTTTGCTCAATTCCCTGTAGTCTGGTATCTGAAACAGAGGAAAATCAATCTTGAGGGTTTTGTAAATATTCAAAAGCGATGGTGGGGGCCTGGTGGGCTCCAAAACCAGAAATGCAAGGCCGTGGGCTTGGTTGAAGTTGTGATATGGGTCCTGACCTAGAATAAGGCATTTCACCTCAGGCAATGGGGTAAGATGGGACCATGAATAAATGCTTTTGGGCGGAGGAAACACTGTCTTGTTTCCCATTTGCACCTGAAGAAAACGTTTGAGTTTCAAAAAGTATGGTTTAGTGAGCTCTTTGTGAAGATATGCGAGCCATGTGATATGTAATGTTCTGATCTCAAGGTCAAGTAGCTCTCTCTGTTCCTCTGTAAGTGTGTTCATCCATTCATCTTTGTTGAAACCGGCCTCGTCGAGAAAGGCGGCATAGTCAGATTGATCTGTTTGGAGATCACTTTTTCTAGGGCTTCCTATAGTTTTGCTATTCACAGATTGAGCAGTCAAGGTGATTTCTTCTCCCACGACTTCTGCTTTTTGCTTCACCTCATTCTTCTTGAGATCGGCCTTTACCGTAACTTCAGTCTTGGTTACTTTCGGCTTACGCGTCGGCTTGTTGTTGGCTTGAGCAAAGAACTCGGTGATGAGCTTTGGCTTCTTTGTAGAGTCCGAAGCAGGCTCCAGCGGCCTTTTTTGAATGGACATAAGTCGTTTGGAAGGTGTTCAGTTAGATATCTATGTGCATCTTCTACGCGACGCGCAGTCTATGGGCCCGCAGGCATTATCTAAAAAAGTTTGGACAAATGGTACGGATACCCGGGGTCTTTCCTCAAAAACATGCTGGTAAGAGAGCTGTAGAACAAATAGAGCACCCCTGTGCCGATGAAGGTAAGCACTAGTCTCGCTGGCTCGGAGGAGATCACCGTGTCGGGGCCTACTTCGTATCTACCCAAGTAGATCAAGAAGACGAGGGCAGCTCCTAACAAGAAGTAGTTACCACCCACAAGGACGATTTCATCTCCGAACTGCCAATGCAAGCTGCCACTAACGTACATTATGTTCCCCTTTGGGTCTCGGGCCAAGAAGGGAATCCCCTGAATGGCAGTGAAGGAATAGCCGCCAAGAATGACGAGAAGGGTGGTAAGAGTTATGATCTTGTAAATGAGGGCTTTGTTGACCGAGCCGGTGATGAAGCCTGGTCCGCGTTTCTTGATGTAAAGAATAGCACCGAAGGTGAGACCAAATGTTGTCACAAACTTCATGAACGGGTTTTCTTGCCTAAGCATAATTTTTTTCTGCACCGTGTGAGCAATCCAGTCGGCAAGTTGAAAAGTCTGTGTATTGAGGCTGGCATCAGGAATGTCGAAGTTGGCATGGGGTTCAAGAAGAATCTCATAGTTCCCATAGACAGTGTTACCGTCTTCGTCAACAACTCGCTCTTTTTTGGTATGCATAGCAACAACCGATGAAGGTGGAACGAGCCAGACCTGTGGCACTGTTCTCAATTTGAGATAATCAAAGACCGGTTTGTTGGATGCATCTGCAAGGTCAATTGTTGCAAAGAAAAGGTAGTTGGACCACATGTAATCAGCAAACCAAGCCTTGGACACTCCTGGAAGCATGGCCTTGAGATCATGACAGGAGTCACAATTGTGTTTTGGGTCAGTGGACGTAATTGCTATCAATGTGTAGTGTTCTCTATCCGGTTGTGATATGGGAGAGAGGTCGCCATTAGTTATGGCGATGATGCCGTCAGGCAGGGCCAATGAAAGCTCTGTAAGCTTAAGCGCTTGCTCTGTTTCTGCAGCCACCAAAGCTACCCATGCCAATAGAATATGCAAAAACACTATCATCACTGTTATTATGATATCTTGGTTCGCGCTGAGATATTGGTGCACCCAGGTACTCCTCCAGATGGAAACGTTGATGAGCAGATCGGACCTAATTTAGATTGAGTCCCGCGATGGAAGTGATTCTATTAGATTGGCTGCTCGTGTAATTTTGATTTGTAGCGCTACACTTGACCTATCCTGTCATGTCTATTCCATCGATCAGGACGACTCCTCTGGGTCTTCTCCCACGAATTCCTCCTTCTCGTCTCTATTTATGACCATAAACCCAATCGTGACAACAGCAGCACCGAAAATGTACCATGCGTTCACATGGAAGCCCCTAATGAACCAGTCACCGATCATCGCCAACGGAATTGTGAGCGAGAGGCCGACTGTGACCGTCAAGGGACTGGTGAGAAGCACAGCTTTGCACCAGCAAAAGTCGGAAATAAACGTAATGAAGGCATTAGCACCTAGAAGCGCTAATACGTACAGGCCCTTTGGTACTTCGAATTCCTCGAGGCCCGTGAAATGAAGAATTATAATCAAGGGCCAGAGGAACACAAGGCAGTAGAGCCCGACAAAGCCAAAGAAAAGATGAGTGTTCAAAATACGCTCTTTTCGCTTGTCGCCAACGGTAATCTTCTTCTTAAGGAGAATGGTGTACACACCGTAGATGAGTGCACCAGCTAGAGCCAAAAAGTTACCCCATAGTATAAGCATTGGGGATGAGGCTGTTGGGGTCTGGTTGGAGTCTGAGGCATCTATCTTTGTTACAATGAGGACACCCGAGAAGGAAAGAAGAATTCCAATGATCTTGTTTCTGTTGATCGTTTCAACCAGGTAGAAGTGTCCCACGATGAGGGTGAAAAATGACGATGTCGAGGACAAAATCGTCTGAGACGCAACAGAAGTGTATGAAAGCGACGAGTTGGTCACCAAATTCGCCAGAAACCAAAGTACGATGAACTGGAGGGAAAGTTTGATTGTTTCGATCATGGGTACCTCCTCATCAGCAGGCTTGACGACTTCCGGTGGAGGCTCGGCCGTGGATAGCTGCTCAATCAGCAGTCCATATTCATTTGGCGTTTCTGGCAGCAGTTCCTGGTCTCTGAGACGTGTGTACCTTTGTTGATTCCACGATCTGCGAATAACGGCAATAAAATCATTCACCGAGAGACGTTCGTACTTCATGTACGGTATAAGAAACAAAGTGAAGCAGGAGGTATTAATCCATGTTATGAAGAACGGTTTCCGATAGATCTTTGTCTCGAATAGATCGTTAACGAGGAACGAGGACAGGACCCAAAAAAGCACCACAGCAGCTAGATTGACTAAGCCCAAGACCCATTTTTGTGCCAGAGAGAGTTGACTCTCCTGAAGAAAAAACGACTGGAAAAACGTCACAGTCGCTGTCAGTAGCCTTCTGAACATACGGGTTGGACTTATCGACAAGAATGGCAGAGGTGTAGATATGACTAAGTGCACTCCAAGTGGGATGGCTCACTGGCAACATAAAAGCGAAAGCACGGAGAGGAAGCCACAGACAAGGGTGATACCAATAACTTTATTAACTTACCTAAATATGACGAAACCAAACTACTCAAGCCATCTTCTCTTCTTCTGCGCACTGAGAGTAGCCTGCTTAACCCGCGACGAGGCAGGGTAAAAGTACGTAGGGTAGCCTGCCACCGAGGCCGTGTTCACCTTCGAGGTGACAGTGTAGTCCCAGCCAGGAGTGATGGTGGACAATGCGTTGGGGGATGGGCTGATCGACTTATATGGGGTGTATGCCGAGGTGGGGTGTCTCCTGGAGAATGTAGTAGCGGTGACAGTGGTGGCTGGCTGGGTTTGCATTGGAGCATATTTGGTCTTACCGGTTTGCAGAGTGTACGTGACTGAGAAAGACTTGGAGTTCACATCAGTGTTTCCGCCTGCGGCCTGGAGCACGGGCGAAGGCTGGTCACCCGTCACGGAAAACAAACTAGCAGGGAATGTAAATGTGTTAGACTCACCAGACATGCCAGTCAACTTGAATCTTGGAGTGTAGTGGATGGTGTAGCCGTCGTCAGGGAACACGGCGTAGACCTGGATGAAGTACTGACCGTTTGGAGCAGCGTTTGATTTGATCTCAGCATCGTACGAGGTCAGCTTAGCCAGCAAGGACTTCTCAAGCGTGGTAACAGTACCAATATTGCTGTTAGAACCAGTGCACAAGACGATGGCGTATGACTTGACCTTGGAAAGGGAGTCTGAGTCGTCTGAGTCATCTGAGCTGTCCTTCCATTTGATGCTGACCTTGGCAACACCGCCCAGGACACTGAAAGAGTCGCCTGAGGATGGATCAGAGATGTCAACGTCGGCCACAACGAACTTGAGGAAGAAAAGGGCAACAAGAATAAGGAGTTGCATGATGTGATATGGTTTGCTCAGAGAGCTATGAAATGATCTTTTAGTTGCTGGGAGCGAGTGGATGCAAGCCGTGGTCTGCCGGGGTAATGGTTCCTGGAGAGTGCCAAAAATTCAACAAGAAACGTCACTTGGTTGACGTGAAAGACAAGAGTTTGCTTGGGCAAGAAACAAAGAAGCCACGAAAAAAAGGCTGTGTCAGGCAGGCTTCTCAGGCATATACTCGCGAGTTTTTTTTTTTTTTTTTATCCTGCCCAGCTGTTTTTGTTAAAAGCGCGGCCGTGATTGAGACGCCGGCTGTGCTAAATGCTAGCATACTGAGATCCAAACGGCCGAGTGCTTTGTAGGGAAGGACTTTTGAAAGTTGTAGTTCAAAAAAAAAAAAATTAATCATCAAATTCTGTCCATTTTGTGGCCCCCATGGGACTCACCCGACGTCTTTGGCTGTGTTGCGCACTGGGTGCAAACTCAATAGTGCCAAGTCCAGTGAGTTGCTTCCGCAAAAGGAACAGCATCTCCAGCTTAGCAAAAGTGTAAAGCCAAAAATGAAATACCTGAGACACCATGGATACGGAAATAGTTTTGCAAGACAAAGTCATGCTTACAACGGATCGTGTTTTCGGGCCGTTCTATTTTTATCTCGGCCGATGTTTTTCTCACCACAGCATCCTCAGCCCAACCTCTCAGTCCAACTTCTTACAACCACCTCTTTCGCCTGGCATCGGAAAGCGTAGCCAGACGAATCCTCGAAGATGCAGGGTACCAGTACGTAGGATAGCTATTCACTGGCTGGGTGTTTTCTCTCGAGTTGATGGTGTATGTTTTAGCAGCCGTGGTGGTGGTCCAGGCGTCAGGGAAATGACTGATGGTCGAGTACGCTGTGTAGTCGGACGTTTCGTATCTGGAGTTGTATGTTGTTTGTGTCACTGCACTCGTTGGGTTTGGCTGCATGGGAGCGTATCTGACCCATCCAGACTGTGCTGTGTATGTGAGCGAGAAGGACTCAGTCTCAACCTTCAAAGCGGTACCACCAGCGTTCCACTGAGGCGAAGGCTGGTCGCCAGTATATGAGAATAGGGAGTTGGCGTATGTGAACGAAAGCTTACCTCCCTCCATGCCTGTGAGTCGGAACCGGTTGGTGTAGTGGATGGTGTAGCCCTCGTTGGGGAACTGAGTGTAGATCTGGAAGAAGTAGTATCCGTTGGGACCAACGTCATTCTCGATTTCGGCAGCAAACGAACGGTCAGTGTTGGAGATACGAGTACCAATCTGCTTGACAGTGCCTATGTTATCGTTATTTCCCGTCATGAGGACGATATCGTAGTGGTTGGCGTTGTCAAGGTCGGAGAAGTCAAACCCCTCAACATCGTCTTCCCACTCGATGTCAACCGTGACCAGGCCGCTGGAGGCATCAAAGGTTTGACCTGACTCGGGTTTTTGAATATCCACGTCGGCGATGGCAAAGCTTGCCAGAAGAAGTGCTAGCAAGAAACGAGTGTATTGCATGGAAATGGTTGCAAAAAGACCGGGTGCTACCAGAACAACACCACGAGCGAGCGAGTGCTTAATAAAGAGCTACAGCGCCAAGAACATGAAAAGCAATATTCCAGGTCCTCGCTTCCCCAGCGAGACAGGCATGTCTTGTGTGTGCTTTTGAAAAGCTTGGGCCTTACAAGACAATGTTGGTGCTACAGTGCCCTGTATCGTCCTGCCTTGTTGCGGCCTTGGCCTGTTGCGTATTTTCTTGACCCGCTTGGCCAACTGTGCCTCCCTGGAGAGCAAGACAGCAATTACGGAATGTCGCCGTTGTTACAAGCAGATTGAATACGGGTAGAGACTATCCTTCGTGTGGACCTTTTTGGCTTCTCAGCCGTGTGCTATATACTCACACTTGGTGCACTCATGTGGCCGAATCCTGGCTGCGAAATGGTCACCAGCGTGTCGCATTGTTGATGCAAGCTACCTTACGTGCTTGACACGTTCAATAGAATTTCTTCTTGTCTGGTTGTGTGATGCTCTGTGGCAGAATTTACCACAACCCGTATCAGTGCTCCGGCGCTACATGTTTTGTTGTGGGAATACATGACAGCGTTCCGATTCGAAGGTGGTACTAGGTCGTCATTGTGCAGTTTTCAAAGTTAATTGGATATATTGCCCAGAAAGCCATGTGCACCGAAGAAATTTCAGCATATAAATGAGCCGCGAGCGTCAGAAAGTATCTGTGTGTGGTGACTAAAGCGCTTAATACATCAGCCACTAAATTCCAAAAGGGCTTCTGCTTTGAAACTTTGGTCATGTGCATTGCACGTGGCCTTAATCCTGCACCTCAAGTACCAGCCATATCAAGACCATAACATTAGATACGCCATCATTGCAACAAAGTTGGCCATGTTCGCCTCCAGCAGATATATTCTTCGTGGCATAAGACTGCTGCAAGTTGCTACCAGAAATTTCAACATGGTTCGTAAAGTCCTGCCCGTCAAAAAAACTGTTTCAACCGATGCCAAAAGCGAAGCTTCAGAAGAGAATACATCGAAGTCTACCGGGGCTTTTGCCTTTCATGATAGCCCAATTGGCGGAGTTTCAGCCAACCAGAATGGCCACATCGACTGGTCTGATTCTTTCCATGGCTTGGGACAAGCATCTTTCTCCAAACAGACAAATGACATTTTGCTTGCTCCTATCGAAGACGAGGATATCGAAATCAAACCAGATGGGCTACTATATTTGCCAGAGATAAAATACAGAAGAATCTTGAACAAAGCTTTTGGTCCCGGTGGTTGGGGCCTTGCACCCAGAACCGAGACATACATAACTCCGAAGCAGGTCAGCAGAGAATACGCCTTGATCTGTGAGGGCAGATTAGTCTCAGTAGCAAGAGGAGAACAAGACTATTTTGGAGGTGAAGAGAAGCTCACAACTGCGCTCGAAGGGTGTAAGAGTAATGCCTTGATGAGGTGTTGCAAAGATTTGGGTATTGCCAGTGAATTGTGGGATCCATCCTTCATCCGCAAATGGAAAAAGAAGTACTGTGACGAGGCATTTGCCGAGCATGTCGTTACAAAGAAGAAGAAGAAGTTGTGGAAGCTCAAGACTAACAGCTTCGATTACCCATACAAAGCATGCTAACTCCACCAACATTCGCTACTGTAAATAATTTCGTTCCTAATGTATATTACGGCCCCGCAGAACATTTAAGCTCCAGCGAAACCTTGATGCTAACCTCTTTACTGCTTGAAAATACCTCTTCCTTCACCTAAAGCCTCCACAGTTTGCGACAAAGGTCTTCTCTTCCAGACGTCCCAGAATTGCTGTTGAGGAAGCTGGTCACCAGTGTTGGCTTCAGCGTACTTTGTGTCTCTTCCAGCGAAGCTAGGAGATTGAGACCAGGAAATGTGGTCAACAGCGGCGGTGATGGCAGCACCAGCGATACCAGCCATAGCCTTGTGCTTCACTGGCATGCTCTTGAAACCAACGGTCAAACAGGCCAAGTTACCGGCACCAACGGCCCAGAAAGTGTTCCAGCCATCGTTCTTCTGTCTCAAGTTGGTGACAATACCCTTAGTGGCAGTCGCCACCGTGGCGAAACCTGACACAGCCAAAGGCAAGCCAATCTTGAAAGTGGTTCTTTTCCACAAGTACAACCAGGCGTAGGCACCAACGGTGGTGTAGAAGGACAATCTAAACACTTGAAGAGTCTCCTTTCTGGTGTCAACAGGCTCCCATTTTGGGTAGCCAGCTGCATTGGTGAAGTTGACAAGGCCAGAAGGCAATTTGAATCTGGAGTCAGGGAAGACTCTCTTTTCTTCTTCAGACATTCTGCAAGGGAAAGGGAGTGTTCTGGTTTTAGGCCAATCAATTCGATGGGAAAAAAAGCGAGCGTAAGTTGTAGGTCTGTGTGCACGCTTCACCATATTGCAACTAACGAGAGCCACAATGCATTCGAAAGAGAGCTAATGTTTAATGGTTTGGGAAATAATTGGACTATTTTGAAAATTCGTGATGCCGAGAATCCTCTGCAATGGAATCCAGTATCTGTATGGTATCATGTCTGTGATGCAAGATGGTTGCGAAGGGTTTCATGGTGGAGGTTTTAAACGACTTCTCTTTCTAATTCACCAGGTTGCGTTCACTAAGCATTATTCACACCAAGAAGCCCCTTGGCTGCTTGCCGTTCCCTATGTGTCAATTGTTGAGTTGAGACATAGTCGCAGAAATGGCTGCGAAATACTGCTTTCTTCGAAGTGATCGACAAAGCTTTTGGCCAACTTTTACTCTATTTGCCAATTTAAATGAGGTGCTATCACATAAAAAAGTGACATTGAATAATTCAATAATACTCGCTGAAAATAGTGGATGGTGCAATGGACTTCCAGGGGAGACACGTATAAATGTGCCTACCAGGGGTTCTAAGAAAGGAAGATGTAATCAGCAAACATAGAGCAGAAACCATCTAGTTAATCAACGAAGACTAAAAATCTCGGATAGCTTGCTTAGTGTCAAACTGGGAAGCCGGAGTATGATGCAAACCTTCACGATAAAGGTTCAATTTTCTCGGACCTCGCAGATCACCAAGCAATACATGCTCGGAATCAACCAAAAATACTGAACACCGCCAAATTTGTAGAAAAATATTGATCCCCATTTCTCCCCAAATTCCCACCAGGACACCCCTACATGTCCCACTGGCCTTGCTGCCTGGTGCGCACACACTAAAAAGTGTACCTCAAAAAATTTTCGAATCGGTGAACTCTGAGTTTCTTCCACAAAAGCTCTAATTGTTATAATATGAACAGACCTTTGACGTTCATCTCCGTGGCTACCGCCGGTCTCGTGGCCTACGCTGTGTACTTCGACTACACTCGTAGAAACGACCCTAAATTCAGAAAGTCCTTGAAGAAGAGAGCTGCCAAGATGGAGAAGGAGAAGGAGATCGCTACTAAGATCGCCGACACTGTCAAGACCAAGGTCATCAAGGAGTATCTCATCAAGAACCTCGTTGCCAACCCACCTCCATCCGACGTTCAGCAGAAGGAGCTGTACTTCTTGGAACAGATCTCCATGGGTGAGCGTCTTTCGCCAGATCCAAGCCTGGAGCTCGAGGCCGCTATGTGCTTCTACAAGGCCTTGGCTGTTTATCCAAATCCTACTGACGTGCTCGGTGTTTACAAGAACTCCGTTCCTGCTAATGTTTTTGAGATCATCGAGCGTATGATCAAGATCCAGAACCCAGCTACTGTTGATAAGCTCACAGACGCCCTCGGCTCCGAGGCCAAGGCTGACGACATCCCCAAACCACAATCCGACTTGGACTAAGCTGATTTAAGCGTTGTATTGTATATACTGATAAAGACTGTAATGAGGCACCGAGGTGTAGATACTCAGCCCAGTACCCACGCGGCCGCAGCTACCACAACAACATCATCCGACCGATGTGTGTGAGTCTTTTGCTATTACTTCTTAACATTTGTGTGGTATCGGCCTTGGAACATTTCAACAACTATTCGAGTTTTGGATATCTGAACCACACTAACGCGACTTACTACAACTACACCAATACTGTATCATCTGATGATTTTGTTTACCGTGGAGTGGCTTTGGGCGGCTGGCTTGTCCTCGAGCCGTATATCACGCCTTCGCTTTTTCTAGCATTCAACGAAACGTCTCGAAATTCCTCCGACATTCCAAAGGACGAGTATCATTTTTGCAAAGAGCTTGGACATGAGGAAGCCTCGGCTCGGCTCAAAGAGCACTGGGACACCTTCTACAACGAACTGGATTTCGAGGATATCAAGAACTATGGCCTCAACATGGTCAGAATACCTGTTGGGTACTGGTCTTTCCAGACCCTTGATGATGATCCATATGTTCAAGGAGCGCAGGAGTATTTAGACAAGGCTATAGAGTGGGCATCCAAACACGATCTAAAAGTGTGGATTGATCTACATGGAGCTCCCAATTCCCAAAATGGATTTGATAACTCTGGCTTGTTTCGTGCCAACGAGCCCGGTTGGCAGGATAAGACAAAATATGTGAACTTGACAAGGCTGGTGTTGCAAGAGATTTATGCCAAATACGGCAGTGCTGAGTTTAGCGAGAAGTACAACGACACAATTGTTGGAATTGAGGTTCTTAACGAGCCGATGGGCCCAAAACTATCGATGCTGAAGCTCAAGGATTTCTATAATCAGGCTTACATTGATGCCAGAGAGATTCAAGATACCAATAATACCATCGTGTTTCATGACGCCTTCCAGGAAGCAGGCTATTGGAACCACTTCAGAAACAACAACTCCAACACTTCGTCAATCACGCGAAATTACAATATCCTTATAGATCACCATCACTACGAAGTTTTTGGTCTGGGGCAGCTCAATTCCTCTATCGCAGAGCATATCGAAAATATAAAAAACTATGCTTCAGGAATTGAAAAAGAGCTCAAGTACCACCCTGCTGTTGTCGGTGAGTGGTCAGCCGCATTGACTGATTGCACTCCCTGGCTTAACAGTGTGAACTGGGGTACAAGATGGGAGGGTACCTCGCCATATGATAACGAACCTGTGAAGCTGAAGGGTGTGGACTGTCTGAACATCAACAACTACCAAAAATGGACGAAAAAGCACAAAAGAGATACAAGAAAATTCATCGAAATCCAGTTGGACCAGTACGAGGCGAAGGCCAATGGCTGGATTTTTTGGTGCTACAAGACAGAAAACACCATAGAGTGGGACTTTAAGCGACTTGCGCGATTTGAACTTTTTCCGCAGCCATTAACGGATCGTCAGTATATCAAAAATGGCACCGACACTAAGCCAGACGAAAGCGAAGGAGCTAAAAAGCTGGCCTCAGTATTGATTTGCCTTCTATCGGCAATCCTGATTGTTACTTTCATTTGACCGGCCAAATCTAGTGGAAAAATGCATCCAGCTCACGTGCGCAGACACAATATTTTCCACTGCCTCATAGCCAGGGTCTATTGAGATAACCACAAGAATGACCAAATCTGTTAACGTCGCTATCATCGGTGCCGGTGTCGTCGGCTCCGCTTTCATCAACCAATTGGCCAACTTGAAGGCTCCCGTTGCCCTTAATGTTGTCTACTTGGCTAGATCTTCCAAAGAGGCCATCTTCTCGAAGGACTACCAATCTGTCGATTTAAAGTCCTACAAGACTTCCCCAGCCCAGCCTGTCTTACCTTTGGATGAATTGACTTCCTTCTTGGCTGGCGCCAAGAAACCCACCATCTTGGTTGACAACACTTCCAACACCACCCTTGCCGACTACTACCCCAAGTTTGTCGAGGCAGGTATTTCCATCGCTACTCCTAACAAGAAGGCTTTTTCGTCTGATTTGGCTACCTGGAACGACATTTTCAGCAAGTCTGCTGCTCCTAACGGTGGCTTGGTTTATCATGAAGCCACGGTCGGCGCTGGTTTGCCAATCATTGGTCCATTGAGAGACTTGGTCCTCACCGGCGACAAGGTTGAGAAGATCGAAGGCATCTTGTCTGGCTCCTTGTCTTATGTCTTCAACACTCTTTCTACTAGCGAGCAGTCACACAAAAAGTTTTCTGATGTCGTCAAGGTTGCCAAGGACTTGGGTTACCTTGAACCCGATCCAAGAGATGACTTGAATGGTATGGACTTCGCAAGGAAGGTTACCATTTTGGCTCGTATTGCCGGCTTCGAGGTTGAGTCGCCAACTTCATTCGCTGTTGATTCTTTGGTTCCGCAGCCTTTGGAGTCCTTGGCCACAGGCGCAGAGTTCTTGGAGAAGTTGCCTGAATACGACAGCGACTTCCAGAAGCGTAAGGATGATGCCTTGGCTGAGAACAAGGTTTTGAGATACGTTGGTCAGGTTGACTTCAAGGCGAACAAGGTTTCTGTTGGAATTGCCAAGTATGACTTCGACCATCCTTTCGCTTCCTTGAAGGGCTCTGACAACGTTGTTTCTATCAAGACTGAAAGATACCCAAACCCATTGATCATCCAAGGTGCCGGTGCTGGTGCTGAGGTGACAGCTCATGGTGTCTTGGCAGATGCCATCAAGATTGCCGAGAGAATCGCTAACTAAAAGCTACTAAGCTAATTTTATGACTTCGTGACATCATTATTTGTCTGCTATGCTATGTTGTAGTCGTAGTCCTCACGATCACCTTTCTTGGCTTCTCTGAAGATGTTTCGCAAGTATTCCTCGTCCTTGCACAGTTCACGGAAATCCATCATGACCTTTTGCGAATCGAAGCTGTAATTTTTCAAATTGTTGTTCTGTTCTGGGATTGCATTGACCAATGTGTTTACTCTGAGTATGTGGACGTTGTTAGGTGCCATGAAGAAATCTCCAGAGTCCCTCAACTCGACTATGTAAGCACCAGTTCTGTGGATAAACTGTGCGTACTTGAATAAAGGTAGACCCCAACTGTATTGGATTTCGATATTCTCTCTCAGGAAGAAATTTGAGCCTCTATTGTCAAGCAAAAAGCCCGCCTTTTTTAAAAGATAGAGATGGTAATAGAACCTGTTGTTCAAGAATTCCGGAGTTTCGTTGAATTCAGCATCATTGACTGGGTTGACAACAAGCTTGAGGTCAACAAAAGAGTGGAATGGATTCATCTTGGGAAGAGTACACAATTCCCGCCAAGGTGTTTCCACTAACTTCAACCCGTAGCGCTCACACAATCTGGACCAGCTTATAATAGTCTCATCTATGAATTTGTTTGTCGTATTCAACCATTGAACTCGGATGTGGTAGCAATGCTCTGGATTATGCACAACGTCATAGTGGACGTCCAACAATTCCGAACGAAATGACTTTTTGAGTGGATCACAATCATATCTTACATGTTTGCTGATGATGAACTTGTTGAGCTTTCTCGCCTTCTGAGAATCTGTCAACGACAGACTTTCACTTTCATTGTTTGTGAACTGTGGAATCAACTTTCTGAGTGTTGACGTGCTTTCGATGCCTGACAACGATGACATTGTGTCTGAGTTGTTGCGAGTGTGACCCAGTGTATTTGAGACTTGGGTTGTGAGCTTGGGACTTTGTTGGCCTGAGGTATCCGCCTTGTCTGCGTTGATGGAAGCCTTCTTTCGGAACCAGCCGCTTGAATTCTGTTTGCTATTCGAAGACAGCTTGGCATAACCTTCAGTCATCTCGTAAAAATAGTGCCCGTCAAGAAAGCCATGTCGATTCTCAACGTGAGTGAAGAGCCCCTCGTCCATAATTCTCTGTCCGTATGCTGTGGCTTCCTCTCGGTTGTCAATGTCATCGAAGAATTCAATAAGCCACGAAACAAGCTCTTGACCCAAGAAACACAGTGGATGTACCTTGAAATGCCAAGTCCTGTCCACAAGCTTGAGTCCTCCAGGAGATTGGAGTCTTTCCGCAAGTGTACTCAATTTGATATTGGTGTTGAATTTGGCATCCGATACCATCAATGAATTCGTTGGCTGTGTGCCACTGCTAGCAAATATCTCTGCTTGTTCATTGAGAAAGTCGAAGAGGTTTCCCGTATAAAAATTAATCTCCGGTAAGATTTCCTCTTTCTTTTTGGTTTTCTTCTCATCCAGGCGAACATACCTACCACGTTCTATCACAGAAATCAACTTCCTTAAGCCTTCAACTCTGATCTCCTCGTCTGAAAGACTATCATTGCCGATGTGGTGTGCATTTTGTGGCATATCTCCTGGTATGACAACAAACTTCATTTTGTGGAATTCTCTTGTCTCTCCAACGGCATCATCGTAACCTGCTAAAAGTTGATCGAACTGATTCCAATTGTAGGTATATGGTTTCGTTCCTTGGGCCGTGATAGATGTTGGTGTGTACTCATCAGCATATCTTGTTCTTATCAAAGGTTTGCTTGCTTCGTCGTGTTTGTGGCGACCAAAGGTATTCTTTGGGATTTCCTGCGGCTGTGATCTTCGGTACAATTGCACGTTCAATGTACCGTTATAGTCACAGAATATTCTGTGTATCTCATCATTTAACGACAAGTATATGCGAGCACCGGTGCAATCGCCTTGCGGCATATACTTGATCAAGCTCTCTGGGCTTCCGCTAGGCTTTCGTTCAGCTTCTGCATTTCTTACTCTCTCGCCCTGACAAATTTGAAAACCTGTAGCAAGTCGCAAGCGTATCATCTCACGCATAAGCTGATGAGTAGTCCGCAACTCCAACTTGTTTTCAAAGTTTAGGGAGACAACATAGATTTGAAAGGTGTACTCAGATTCAAGCTCCTTCACAGTTGGGAATAGGGTTGTTGCAATGGGTAGAGCCGCTGGAGCCTTTAGAGATCTCCATTTGACAAGTTTTCTCTTGATTTGAGGTGGGAATACATCAGCCCATCTGCTGCATCGAATACTCTCTGAAGCCAACTCTCTTGATGGATTATAGATTTTCATCCAGTAAGGATTATTTTTAAGACGTTCTTCTCGCTCCTTCTCCTCGGTTGAAATCTTTTTGCTTTTGCTTAATTTCTCCAATGTACCATCATTGGAACTCCGTTTGCTTTTGCGCTTTTTCGTATTAGGCGGCTTAAGAATCTTCGGTCTAATTACCTGTTCAAATCTTCTCGCAGGATGAACTCTGATTGCCAGCGAAATACTCCCCTCAGATGGCGTGGTTGGCCTTTCTCTTCCCAAGGCAGGACCACGAGTTTGTGGCTCATCAACTGTACGGTTTAAAGTATACAAAGTCGACAATGCGGAGGTATCGGACGGTATGTTCAGGACTGTTCCGTGGACAGCTGAAGTAGTTGTTGAGACGTTAGACTTTGCAGTCTCAGGTGCAAGTTGTGGAATATTAATGGTTGACAAGGGGAACTTACCCATAAGAGAGAGCGTGGCCGTGCTTCTCTTCTCTAGTAAAATGTTACCTGAATTGGTCTTTTTCACGGGAATGGTTCGCTTTCTCGAAATAGGTTTGAATGCGTCGTCGTCATAAATTTCCATTGCTTCAACGACAGGCATCTCTTTTCGAAGAGTCAACCGATCAATAAGTATCTCATTGATCTCGTTCTCCATCACACCCATCATCTGAAGCTCATATATTTTGCAACGAGGGATCCACTGAGAAGACCATTCGTCAGTATCAGTGTAGAAAGAAATATCACACCATTTCGGAACACAATGGCCCACAAGACCTTTGGTATCTCGAAACCTCAACAAAGGAACAGTGTGTAATGGAGGCTGACTCAAGGATATAACATCAAGCGCACAATCCAAGCTGAACATCTTCTTCGACGTTTCAAGCATAAGGTCGTAATCGACATCGTAAAGACCGGTCCCTGGAGTGATGACGATCATGTGGTTCACTGTGTGTCGTAAATCTGTATTCCTGAATCTGTCACAAAAGAGACTGATCGTCAAGTTGACGGCCTCCAACAAGTTGCCTTTGACAGCAGGAACTGGTTCCCCAGAGATTTTGTAGTAGTTGTCGGTAAGATGCACCAATACATCACGCTTGAAATTGGCAAATTCCAACCGCAAACTGGCCATGATCTTGTCCCAACTGAACACACTGACCTGGTCGACCACTACTCTATAATATTCTTGGGACTTCGATGGACGCTCGCCAGGTCCCAATGAGATCCAAGGTATTTGTGTAAGGTCAATGCTCGTGAAGAGCACAATTGTAATGGAATGGTGGGAGCTAGCAGTAAGCCACTTCTTGAAAATTTTAGGGAAGAGGGTGTTGACAAGCTTGTGGAACATTATCTCTCCGTTCTCTTCGAAATGCCACATTTCTCTGGACATCTGTACAAGGAACACTAATTTGGCACTCTCTGAACGGAAAATTATGTTTGTCTTTTCACCCACGTAGCCGCTTAAAAGCTTTTTTCCATCCTTGAATGTCAGTCGTATCTGACCCACCCTATTGCCCAAGTAGAGTACTCGCTGTTCCATATAGCAGCATTTCCCAACAAAAGCTGAAGCCAATCCCCATTGCGAGTCTCGAGGGAAATTGACATCCTTGAGATATATTTCAACCGTGTCTAGCTCCACCTCAGAGATGTCTTTGATACGTTGTAGCATCACCGGAGACCGAGGAGGGATATCTAGAAGCTTTTGAAGCGGCGTCGATAAAAGCGAAATTTGAAGATTAGTTTTCGATTTGGCACTCGAATCTCTGATGATGTTCCCTTTTAAAGCAGTGAAAACAAACCGCCTGGGCTTCGTTCTGCGCTGATCGTCCTTGAGTACCGGCTCTAGGCAGTAGATCCCTCCCTCCTTGACACCTGGCACAGCAGATGCATCAATGACTACATCTTCCGTGTAAGACCGTGGCTCGTGAAACCACACTGTAAGCTGGATAGGGTCGTCCAGTGTAGTGTCATCCACCAGAGCGCTAGCACTTGCCTGGCTGGAATTGATATTCCTAGTGTTTTGCTTATTATATGCAACCGGGTCGGTGAAACTTCGAAAATTCTGTCCATGTCGAATACCTGTAGATGTAGTGACCTTGTGTTTGCCCACTGTAAGGGTGCTTCCTGGAGTGTTCAAAGACATATTTCCCACAGTCAATGTGGAAGCCTTAGGCTGGAGTCTGCCCATTGGTATCTCTGGTGACTTTCGTAGATACTTTGTGAGGTCATCATTTTCGGCAACTGGAGCTTTAGCCCTGCCGTTGGTCCATCTGGCATGCTGCATAGCAGAAGATGGAGTACTTGATCTATGTGAGAACAGATGCAGTAGTAGCGATTTATCACCAGGCTACCATGATGAAGGTTGAACTGTGCAGCATGAATATTGGTGTGAAAAGATAAGATTTCGAGCCATTTGATTTGATTGTAATTATAAATTTTGTTTGGTAGAAACATGCGGTAGCCCTGCGGCGGAGTTCATGAGAATGCCATCACGATGATGAGCCTATATAATGAAGGATTGAAAAATTGACAATCATTCATCTACCCTTTGCAGCTTTCAACTTAGATAGTTCATTAATTGCGGTATTTCTATATATGGCCGCTCGATATGTCTAAATGTTCCTCTATCAGGCCTGAACCTCGCCAACCACAAACTCCTCTAAAAACCAGGCATGGAACAGAGCATCGTTGGCAAGCTCAGGATGGAATGAAGTGCCCAAATGTTTACCCTGGCGCACAGCTACAACCAAGCCGTTCTCCAACTCGTGCAAAATCTCAACTGGAGCGTCGTTTGTGCATTGAGCTTCAACAACTGTTGCAGCCTCCAACAAAGCCTTGTGGTCAAGCTCGGGTCCAACCTCCTTCCATTGACTCTTGGAAGCCACTGCAGAAACCACAGGTGCTCTGATGAAGACGGTGTTGAAGGACTTAAGCAGCGGCGCAAAAGCCGAAAAGTCGCTGTTGCACAGGAAGGAGTCAAGCTGTCTGCCGAAGGCATTACGAGCTACTTGAACGGCAAGACCACCCAAGGCGTGCTGGTGAGGTTTAGCGTTGGTGATGGAGGAGGCCATGAAGATGAGACCAGCACAGGTGCCCCAAACGGGCTTTTCGGCGACAAACTGCCGAAGAGGCTCGAGCATCTTGGTTCTTTCAGCAATCAAAGACATTGCTGTTGACTCACCTCCGGGAATGACCAAGGCATGGCACTTGGAGAGCTCCTCTGGGGTTCTCACAGCGACGAACGAGAAGGTGTGTTTGTGAAGGATCGGAGACTCTACGGCAGCACGAGCCAAATGAGCCAAGTGTTCAGCGAAGGCTCCCTGTAGAGCCAACACACCCACGGTGAATTGTTGTGTCATGAGATCAACTAGGAAAAATACAGTGTGAGTCTTATCAGTGCGAGTGAAAAATGCTCACAAAGACGGAGTCAACGGATCAAGACGGAATGGGAAGAGAAAGGAGGGGGGGTAAGCCGCTAATGGCATTTATCATCACAAGCGGGATTCCCAACTAAATCTATTTTTTGAGTATCCCTCGGGTCCCCGGGAAATCGTGTTAGGGGTTTTTCCCCAGTGCCGTAAGTACCCTCGCGGCAAGGAAGAGCGAGCAGAGCGGCTATTCAGAAAATGGTCTTGGGTGGATCGAAATGCCCAACCGGTTGCCAAGACAGCGAAAAATGAAGGTTTCCAGCCAAATTTTCACCAAAAGGTTGATCAATTACTATTATTGTAAGTAATTCGGGCCTCATTGCGGGGCATATCGACTCCAATGCCTTCTCGGACTCCAGGGTTCTGCCCCACGTTTGACTAACGCCATGTATGCGCATACCCGCGCCTTGACTCTGATGAAAAAACGTTAGTCATTTTCCACACTTTTCACCCACTTCTCTTACCCTACCACATACTCTTCTCATGTCTGAATCTGTTTTGAAGGGCGGTTTGGCCCAGATGCTTAAAGGCGGTGTTATTATGGACGTTGTTACGCCCGAGCAGGCCAAAATTGCCGAAAAGGCCGGTGCTTGTGCCGTCATGGCGTTGGAGAGAATCCCAGCTGACATGAGAAACTCCGGCCAGGTTTGCCGTATGAGTGACCCAAAGATGATCAAGTCCATCATTGAGTCCGTCTCGATCCCTGTGATGGCCAAGTGCCGTATTGGTCACATTGTCGAGGCCCAGGTCCTCCAGGCTTTGGAGGTGGACTACATCGACGAGTCGGAGGTCTTGACCCCAGCTGACTGGTCCCACCACATCCCAAAGAACGACTACAAGGTTCCATTTGTGTGTGGTGCCAAGGACCTCGGTGAGGCCTTGAGAAGAGTTAACGAGGGTGCCGCTATGTTGAGAACCAAGGGTGAGGCTGGTACCGGTGACATTTCGGAGGCCATCAAGCACATCCGCATTGTCACCAGCCAGATCAAGCACGTCTTGTCTTTGGCTGGCAACCACGACGCCTTGCAGAAGTTGGCTGACGAGTACAGAGTGCCAAAGAAGCTTTTAGACCAGCTCATTGATGCCGAGGGCAAGTTGCCAGTGGTGAACTTTGCCGCTGGTGGTGTTGCCACTCCTTCTGACGCTGCCTTGTGTATGCAATTGGGCTGTGATGGTGTTTTCGTGGGCTCTGGTATCTTCAAGTCCAAGAACCCCGAGAAGTTGGCCAAGGCCATTGTGGACGCTGTGACCCACTACAACGACCCGGCCAAATTGTTGGAGGTGTCTACTGACTTGGGCGAGTTGATGTTCGGTGTTTCCATTGACCAGATCGCCAACAAGGACAGATTGGCAGGCCGTTAATTAGCTACGTTAGTATATGAATGAATATAGTGACCTATTTGCACCCGGCCGGGCCCGGCTCGGCCGTGTTGGTGAAAAAATGAAAGGGCTACCTCAAGAACACCTTGGTCAAGATCGACAGAACCCGTTCCTTGTTCTGATCCAAGGTGACAACCTCCGGAACAAAGCGGGGCAAGTCCTTGGGCATCTTGTCATGAATGCCCAAGTCGTCCGCACACACGATTAGCGTATCCGGCTTTAGATTCTTGAGCATATGGAAGTAGCCGTCCAAATTCAGGCATCTGAGTAGCTTGTAGTTGTTGAGAAGTGTCTGGGACAATCCGCTCTTCAGAGTGTCGATGTTCCCGGCTAAGTCGTCAACCAGGAGATGTGGAGGTAAAATGAAGGTGACGTTTTGCAGGTTCATGATGATCTCTTCTAGTGGCAAATCGGAGCTGAGCACCGAGTGCAGCAACGTCAATGCAATGGATTTGTTCGTGTACTTGGAGGCACTAATCGTTTGCTCCTCGTCCTTGGTAAGGTACTTGTAAAACTCGTAACCAGCTGCTGCCACCGACGTAGCGACAACAGCCGAGATCCAAAGCGCTGGTGATTTTTTTCTTCCCATTTTGCTAAAAGATGGTGTCGAGATGATGCGGATCTCGAGACTTGATAAAGCGTGCTATATAGAGCGTGGGGAAGGTTTGTTGGTCTACCATTTTACCTGTGTCTGCTCCACCCTCGGAATACGGAAGAAAGTGGTGTACGGGTCTCGTGGGGCAAACGGAACTGCCTCACCATTCTAGGGTCCCTGACTTGGAGCGGCTTGCTACCCTCGGCCACCCTCGGCCAAACCCTCGACTCAGGCCTCGGAAGTACGCAAAGGACCCTCGGGTGCGCCCAACAAGATTCCTCCTCCCCACCTCTGTATTCACCTGCATTGTTCTATTTACTGATAACGATTAGGTGACCACATTCTTCACACAGTAGTTCATCTCCTCTTCGTCAAGTGATTTGATGTAGAGACACTTGCGGAGCAACTCCTCATCCACAGGATAGTCGTAATTTCTCGACCACTCAATGCTTTGCGAGAGTGACTTCACAATGTGCACCGAAGTTCTGAATCTAGAAAAGTTGATGAGCCTCTCAGACTCCGATTCCGCGTCCAGCCCCGTAGTCGAGTCCCCTATCGTGACACTCCTTTCGGAGACACATGCTGTGCCGCCCCTGGCTGGTGGGTCTAGAGGCTTTTGCTGGCGCTTCACAAATTTAGGACGCTCGGCATTAAAGATCAAGTCCGAAAGATAAAGACCGACAAATGGAATGCACCCAATTGAGGGTCTTACCTGGTTAGTGCAAAGACGAATATTGATGAAGTTCTTGAGCGGCGACGTCAATTCTTCCAAATTCTTCAATGTCAAGAGGTCGCCAGGAGGAAGCTTTTTCCATGTCTCCTTCAACTTGCTTACCTTTTCGCTGGTCAAAGCCAATATTATTTGCATCAATGTGGAGAAGTTCTGCGTGATTTGCGAGTGTTGTGCCACATGAATAAATCTTGACATGATGGCTATGCGCTCGCTCTCCGCCTTCGTAAGCAAGATCTCAGATATGATCCAGTTCACCATCAAGTTAAAACGGGCAATCACCAAATTCACACCCTTATTTTGTGTATAGTAATTATCATTGACAATGATCTCTAACCAACTGTTGACAGGTGTGAGCTCTTTGTTCCAGTTCAATTCAATGAGCTCCTTCCAATCGATATCCTGAAGCATATCCTTTTCAATCATAGTGAAGTGCTCAGCCAAGGACTTGGAATCATAGCTTAGAACAAAAGAAACGTGCGAGGAATTCTCCATGACGTTGTGGATCGTAAGGTGCTCGGACCCAAGACAATAGCGATCCAAAACGGCTTTTGGCGAAAGAACCGAAAATGGACTAGCATTCTCACTGTTTGTTCCGCTCATCAAGAAAGTATTCATGTTGTGAGTTGCAGATGGCATGTTAAGCGCAGATCTAACCCTTGTCTTGATAGGGGTAAGAGGCTTTTCCTCAAACTCTTTCTCGACATCTGAGGAATACTCGATTGCATCCTCAGTCACAGCATTGTTAATCTCAGCCAAGATATCCTCGGTGTTGTTGTGAATGTCGTTTGCTTCGGCCTCCTCGTCTTCTTCCATACTCTTCTCATCTTCGAAAGTTTCAATTCGGGTTCCCTCGTCCGCAGGTTGGGTACTTATTATACTTTGGTGTTTGCCGTCGTCTTTCCGTTCTATTGTGTAGCCAGACTTTGATTTGACTAATCTGACTCTTCCTTCCAATTTCGAAAGTGCGTTCTGGATTGGGTTGGTAGCGGAATTGAACGATTCGTCAGGAATGGCTGCAAGTTCTTTCAAAACGTAGCTGCTAATCCCTGGAATTGCAACGGAGTTCGATGAGGATTCATCACTGATGCTCTTATGGTCAGCCTTGGAAGTACGATCAACCTTCTCTTTCGCAGCGATGGAAAAGACTGAGCTATCATCTATGGCAGACAGTTTGCCTGAATGGCTGTTTCTATCGAGCAAAGAGCCAGATTGATAGCTGTCACGGCAGTGATTGAAGGGCAACTCAGTTAATGCACAAAGGGTACTGAACCTCACACTCTTCCTTATGGACGATCTGGAAGAAAAGTGACTTGATCTCGTGCCTTTCCATTGTGAGAGCGATCCATTCTGAAATTCGCATGACTCCATGAAGCCTGCTTCGTTCCCGTCATGCTGGGCGAGTCTTCTCAAATCCTGAATGGCGTGCTTCTTCTTCAAGTTGCCACCCTCCACGGGTTTAGCTTCCGAGTTTGTGATTGAGTATGCTGAATCGTAACTGAGGTATGATTTGATCGATTCTCTCTTAAGCATTGATCCGCTGGAGTTTCTCAGCATCATTGAATAGCGCTTGCCCATCGAAATGCCCAGGGAATCGCATCGGTTAATACGCTGCATCGTCACTTGTCGCTTCATAGATTGAGGACTCATGGCAATATTCAAGTCAACAACCTCATCTTTGTAATTTGCGAGATCACTTGGAGTCGAGATAGATGAGGTTGACTTGACATTGCTCTCATTATCGCTGGGTACATCAAAATATTGTGTCCCAGACTTGATCATCCGCTCTGCTCGAAGTGCATCTTCCTTAAATACTTCATCATTCGTGAGGGATTCATCAAGCTCTTCAGAATGTTCCAAGTTAAGATTGCCTTCATCGTTCCAATTGAGACTGGCCACTCTCCCGAAAGAAGAACTTCCAGACACATTCTGTCCAACATAAAACGAACTTATTTTCGATCTATCATTTTTTTGCTCGGACAACCTGTCGCCTTGACTAGTGCTGCTTTTGAAAAAGTTATCGATCCTGTCGATACTTAAATCGGGCAAATCTTGCATCGAGATGTCATCGTTGGTGACATCCTCTTGCACATCTGGTTTCGTTGGTGATCTATTACTCTTATCATCATCAACATTCACATCGACATCGACAAATGACTCCTTGGCCGGACTGTCAAATTTAATTTCAGATCGGCTTATGTCATCTCTATCCTCGGCCTCTGTTATGGCATTGCTCTGCTCAGCGATGTAATAATGAATAAGGTATTCAAGCTCATCGACAATCCTTGCGCTAAGAACATCCACACGGTTTCCAACTTGAAGTATTTCTGGCATTGATTGCACGCTAGTCTTGAACGTGGATGCGTTAGAAGGCTTCGGGCTCACGAATGGAGACTCTGCTTTAGTTTCGTTGAAAGACTTCTTCCATCCGTCAACGAATTTCTTGATGGAAGTCTTTCTATCCATCTCATTAAACATGGAGCCGTCTGAAAAGTTTGGCCTTCTTCTAGAATCTGAACGTGTCGGTGTGTGCTTCAATGTGATGTCCATTTTCTTCACCGGTGTGGGAGGAAGTATAGTGGACACTCTTGATGATGGAAGCTTAACATGGCCGTTAGTGGAAAAGCCGGAGGATGTGAAAGGCGTCTCAGCTTCGTCTGCGTCTGCGGACGGGTTTGACGTCTTTTTCAATGCCAACGAAGAGTCCTTGAGACCCTTGTAGTTATGCTTGGGATTATTATGATGCTGGATAGGAGCCAAGGGCTTGCGTGTCGCCTTGCGGTTTTTGCCTTGAAATTCTGAAAGTTTGTCGTTCAACGAAGATCTAGACGACTTGTGTTGGAACAATAGATTATTAATTGAAAGCTGGGGATTTTCGTCATTAGTTGTTGACTCATCATGAATGAGACATTTGTAGTGAGCTCGCTGGTCGTAAAGCGAGAGCATAGCCGACCGTCTAAAGGATGGGTTTGTACGGAGCGATGTTTGCGTGCTCAGCTTGGGCAACTTCCTGAAGTTAGCCACCTCTGAGAGCAAGGGAAGGGTCATTGCAAAAACGTTTTGGTCTGACAAGCCGGCGTTGTAGAATTCCTCAACCTGGGAAAGCCAATGGGTCTTCAAGTCAGAAATAATCTTGCGTTCGAAAACCATATCGTCGCGGACGAAAGCTGACTCGTTTGTGATCTGGTTCATGAAGAACACAAAGGTGTCGCCGAGCTTGGGATCAGCGTCAAAGTCGTCAATGAAGTAGTTCAACACCCAATGTCTCAACACAACAAATGTACGTAGCAAGACAAGCTGACCGATGTGTTGGGTGTCTTCTGTTTTGGAATTGATGTATTGAAGAGACCATATGAGCCTGGTGAGCAAGAGATTGAGCACGGTATGGCTATCTGAGAAGGTTCTGTAGGTCAAGAAGAAGTCGCAAATTAGGTTGTAGTCAATCACCTCAGGAGACGTGAGCTGAACCACCAACGCCTTGAGAGTAGCGTGGTTGATAAACTCGTCATTGCTGGCATCAAACTTCACCACAGACTCATGATCCCGCTTGAGTCCTGGGAAGTATCGATAATCATCGAAAATGCTCTCGTTATGGTTGTTGTAGGCAAAGAGATCCAGCCTCGGCATGGTGGTATCCTCAGAGTCCAAGTTGAAGCTGTGCTCGCCACAGTCCCATTGGAGGAGCGCTTCACCCATGGCAGTGTCGTGGGGCCCTGGTGTGGAAAAAAGTGGTAATTCGAGAGCGGCACTATTTGCAAGCAAGTGCTGTGTTGTTTATGTTTACGCAGAGACGGCTTTTTTTCTGTATCGCACTTTGTTTTGCTAGACGCCAGTGTGTTTATACTTCACTGCAGAAAGACACCATCTCGCAGAGGTGGGGCGCGCTTTTTCCGCCTAAAGGCACCAGGATACAGACGAAGCATGACAAGTTAGAGTTTGACAACAAGAGGAATTTTAGGATTTTAATAAAGGTTTTTTATATTAGGGTTTTTGCGAATACCAGGCAACTCAATTCCAATCCTCGCTTTCCCAATTGGGCCAAACAGCGCTGGGAATGTGCGGCAAGGGCAAGTGTCAGTGCGCGAGCTGGTCTGGGGCAGACTTTGGCGAGCCTACCCGCTGCCATTGTGTCACGACAAATTCATGGGCGGTTTCTGGCACAAACTTAGACGACAATAAGCCCACGGTGTCTCATGTTTGCAGGTAAAGGTCATAACTGCTTCGTTCAAGGAGAGATCAAAGACACACGAAGTGCCATTGGTAAGCCCACGTTGTAAACTGTAGCCATGGTAATTTGGGGCTAAGGACGAATCAGATCACGATTGATGACCGGCTTAAAGTTAAAGGCAGATTGTTCGGCAGACATGGGCTTTTTACGGGCAACGATCGGCAACGCAAGATATTTCCTCTAGCTGTTCTTAGGCGAGAGCTTGACGGAATGGCCAACCATGCATTCTCGGTTTCTTCGTGCAGCGAGCTCGTCTCGGAGAAAATCTATTCTGTTGTGGGTTGTGCAAAACTTCAAGGGTTACATCAAAAATGGCCGATGCCTGCTGTCGGTATTAAAATCAAACTCAGCATTTTGGGTCAATCTGCCATTTATGCGTGCGAACAGGCGGTGTCTCACTTTTGATTGTTCTGGATAGCCTGCTTCAAAGCATCAAATGGGGAAGCCTTGAACTGCTTATCCGTAAGCACCTTGTTGAAGTGTCTGTTCTCCATCTGCAATAGTTTTGCGTGGCCGCCTTGCTTCTGAGGATTAGGCTTGTTTGCATCCTTGTTCTTAGCCGCAATGAAACCAGAACTTTGCTTGACATCAACAAGATTGAGTGTTTCTGTCGGAAGACTCAGAAGCAAATCATCCATCTTGGGCTTGAGGTTCTCCTTAGCCCTTCTCTTCCTTCTTCTAGTGGCAGATTTGGAGATACCACCGGAGAGGTTGAATGTGGTCTTCGCCAAGATCCTCTCATTAAAGTCGGAGGACTTGGTTTTCTGCTTCTCTTTCTTTGTGATTTGCAGCAATTTGAGAAGAGGATTCTCTTCGTGGTCGTTCTTAGGCTCCTGTTCCTCCTTGAACCTCCTGATCTTACTAGCAATCGATGTCCTTTTGGACGACTTGGCTCTAAGTCCAGCTTTCTTTTTATAGACTTAAATGTTAGCTGCTGGGTGACATCACAAGTTCCACTTCTTTACGTACCATTTTGATATAGATCAATCAAATCAGATCCTGAACCTCTTCGGTACTCATCACTCTTCTGTACAGGTCTATCGGAGGGTAGCTCCACATACTTTTCAATAAACCTTGATATGAACAGGCATCTCGATTATTTAAAAAGGACTTTTGGATTAAGCATGCTTATTAAGCTATGATAGTGAACCCCATTTCTTTGAATTGAACGAACATTACGGCAATTGTTTTGCAGCCATTCACTTACATGCTTGTAGGTGACCTGGATTAGCGGTTTTAAGAATTGGTCTAATGCTAGTCAACTTGATCATCCAGTAATTTGAATGATGATTTTAAATTTTTGAATGAAACTTCCCCTGATTCTGTTTACCTACATCAGCCATGTTGGCCCTTAATCTGTCACACGCAAGCCTTATAAACCACGAAGCAGATTGGATGGCTAAGCTGACACTGAATTTCTAGTACTCTGCTTATTTGCAGTTTATTTAGATTTTTGTATTTGTTTGTCTTCTCATCTTGCGGGGCCTTCCGCCTTATCTTTTTAGTACAAGGTTCGCATAATTCTTCCCTCACACCCCATCTCGAACAAAATGAGAACTCAAAATGTGAAACACAATAAAATTTTAAAATACAAAGAGAGCTTTGCTTCAAATCTTTAATATATCTCGACTGCTACAAAAAATTCTTTCATTTTGAACTTACACCACGGAATTGAAGGCCTCTGACCAAATCGAACAAGATGAGTCTCCTGTACGAACCTTGAGATGAGCGAGAAAACATACATACACTTTATACCACGTTCCATCGCTAACTGTTCAATTCTTAAAAAGACCCATATACTGTCAAGGACCATTATATAAGATTGCAAAACTCCATAATGAGCACGTGGCAAGCTCACACTGACCACTCTGCCACAAGCCCGCGGTCCACGCTACCTGCAACGAAACAGCTTGATTCCGATGCCACTCCTCGAATGTCTCATCTGCCTACCCCTCTGGGGGAGCTAAAACTGCTTGCGAACAATGACCTACTACGAAAAAACCCGAACTTTGTAACATCAGAAGCTGCGCTCAGCTCGACCATCGAACAACTGGATTTGGAGACACTGAAGATCTCAGCCTATGCAAGACTCGACTTTGAAAACTATACCTTTTTCGTCCAGACACTTCAAGTGGTGTTAGGAAGAAAAGCTGTGGAAGACGCTGCACCTACCCATCACGCTGTGGATGTTCATTTGTCATCAAAGAAGGCCATTTCGAGGCGGCATGCTAAGATATTCTACAACTTCGGTACGCAGAGATTCGAAATTTCCATTCTAGGCCGGAATGGTGCTTTTGTAGATGATCAGTTCGTCGAAACAGGCATAACCGTGCCGCTTGTGGATAATACGAAAATTCAAATTGGTGATATTCCGTTCACCTTCGTGCTACCATCACTCGAACCTCCTGAAAAGAAGAATGCTACACCTGCCAAGCCCTTCAATCCTAGTGATGCCATCAACCTACGGTCTAACTTGTACCTGAACCCTGCTTCTCCAAACAGGAAAAAGAGTCTCACTGACGAGCAGAAGAAGGCTCGCAGGAATCTGAGAGCTGATATAGTCAGAAGGCTTTCTAACGCTAGACGTAAATCTCTTGCATCATCAACTAATGACGAGATTACTGCCCTTCTTAAAGAGCTTGAGGACATCGGAGATGACGACGAAAGTGATCCGTTTGATAAAGAGGTCAATGAACTCCTCAGGCTGGGTAATCTTGAAGCAGAAGAAGACGAGCTTGATGAGCTAGTAAAACAGCATAATTTGCTGCAGGGAATTGGTGTTGAAGATAAGGACCGAAAGGACGTTGACGTCGATATGAGCGTCCTTGACCAAGAGATTGCATCTTTGGCCCCACTTATAGACGGCCAGCATCCAGAAAAGGATGTCATCGACAACAAACAGGGTGTTTACGGCAGGCACGGAACAACACTCGCTTCTGATACAGCAGATAATAAAAACGCCCCGCTCATGGGCCGTCCTGCTGGTCCTCGCATGGGCAAACCTGCTCAGATACAACCTCCTGCTAATAGGGCTTATGGAAGACAACCTGTGGGTCCAATGTACGGCTACCCAAATTCGGGTACATATCCACAAGGTTATAGTTCGCCATACGGCTCTCCTGCTGGATACCCTACAGGGGCAAGGAATTCAATGTACCACCCAATGATGATGCCAACACGGCCTCCACCACCGAAGCTTGAGGTGGAAGTGGAAACAATCAGCACAGTTCCAGTAAAAAGTGCTACAATCCCATTCAAGGCCATCTCTACAGGAGTAGGAAATGTTCAACGGCCACCTGTCTGCGTTTTCAAAACCTTGGATATCCCACTGAACAAGCCCAAAATTCCACTCAGGCGGAAGGATGCGCCTAGCATTAAGAGACCGAAGTCACAAGGCAACAAAGATATTCCAGATCAGTATAAATCGAAGCCAACGGTTAGCATTACGGCTATGATTACCAGTGTGTTGAGAGGACCCAATTCTCGCAAGTCAGGTTTCACTTTCAGTGAGATTTGTGACGGTATCAAGGAATTTTATCCTTACTACCAATACTGTCCCGACGGCTGGCAATCTATGATAACCCACAATTTGAAGACTCACAAAATGTTCAAGCGCGAGTTCAAAGGGGGGCTTGATTCCGAACACTTATGGGTGATCGACGATGACTACTTAGCCGAGAAGGAGCGGGTTAGAAAGAAACAGCAAGAGGTCGCAATGGCCAAGGCCAAGGAGGCCGCTTTGAAGGCAGTCGAGCTTCGTCTGAAACAGCTGACTCCTCAGTATGGCGCTGTGGGTCGACCATTCATGACCCCATATGCGTCTTCCCTTAACCAGCCACGCTATCCAGCATCCCGTGATCTGTCACCGCCAATGCCAAATGGTGCTCCGGGACAAAAGCCGAAGTCCATTGCTGAACTTGCCAGTGAGATCAAGCGAGATTCGCCAGGCGCCTTGAACTACTCATCTTACTTGCCGCGTCTGAGTCTCTCGCCTACTGTGAATTCAGCTGAGCAAAGCAACAGCATAAAAGATCAGCTTGCTGCTAATAGATCAGCCGGTTCATCGCTGACTAACATCACCGGTGATGTAAAGACTGAAAGAAGCTCTCCTACTCCTCAACCCGTTGCTGCAGCTGCAGCAGCAGTTTCTGCTAACACGAATTCTGGTCTGGTTTCAAAACTGTTGCCGATGAATGCAGATACGAAGAAGTCTCTTGGCTATTTGCAGAAGGAGCTTTTTACTTTGTACAAGGCCAGGAAACTATCCTACAATACTGCTACCACAACCAACATCATCACCAAGGCCTTGGCTACTACCATTGCACAGGTCAATACCATTGGTGCTAAAGCTGGATGTGGTGATAATGCATTGAGCTTCTTAGTTGAAAAGGCACCTCAGCAAGTCAGTAAGATTCTTGACATTGCATTGACCAAGTCCATCAAAGAAATTGAAGGTAAGCTGTCCAATCCCACAAGCAAGGAGTCTACGCCTGTTCCAACTGCATCGCCTGCTGCTTCTAACATTGGTCTGCTGCAAAAGCCTACCGCATCTATAGACAGTACCAGCTCTGCTTCAAGACCGGCAACTCCTAATTCCCCAGCCGGTGGTACACCGAAGCCTAGTTATTCAGGAGGATTGAGTCGTCCACACTTTAGTGGGATGGCAAGACCGCAGAACCCTGGCAAGCCTGGAGCGTTGCTGAAGGGCCCTCTGTTTTTATCCAACAAACCCAGACAAGAGAAAAGACCTGCTGAGGAAACTGGGGAGGATCCGCTGAAGTCGATCAAGCTTGAGTAATTTCCAGTCATTGTAACTCAAGAGAGGACAGACAGCAAAAACAAAAGAATATCATAGAAGGAGATAAAAGACCGTCATCTGTACTATAATTCATTAACAAAGATTTAGAAATTTGTAGTTTCCAATTTGCCCAAGTAGGGCTTATCAAGATGTTTCTACTGGTGCGACCTGCACATTCATCTGACCTCACTTCAAGAGAGTGGCAACAACTACACCAAACCCCAGATCTAGCTCATTTCGAAAGCACAACACATCAGCCTAAAAAAATCTTCGAAATCAGCATGAACTCAATCGCAAAGCAGTTCACGAATTCGAACGCCAATGCTCTTCGCAATGAATTCCATGGTGCTACCGATGGGTTGGCTCAACAAGAACAATTCGGCTTGGCTCCACAAATGCAATTGCCTCCTATTTCCAAACCTACGGAATTCTTGAGAGCACACACAGATGATGCTTCGAACCCTGACTGCAAGATCAAAATCGCACACGGTACGACAACCTTGGCCTTTAGATTCCAAGGTGGTATTGTTGTCGCAGTCGATTCCAGAGCTACTGCTGGTGACTGGGTCGCCTCGCAGACAGTAAACAAGGTCATCAGAATCAACCCCTTTTTGTTGGGCACAATGGCCGGTGGTGCCGCCGACTGTCAGTATTGGGAAACTTGGTTGGGTACGCAGTGTAGACTACATGAGTTGCGTGAGAAGGAGCGTATATCAGTGGCTGCCGCTTCTAAGATCCTTGGAAACTTAGTGTATCAATATAAGGGTATGGGCTTGTCGATGGGTACCATGGTCTGTGGCTACACGAAGAAGGAGGGTCCGACCATCTACTACGTCGACTCTGATGGCACAAGATTGAAAGGTGACCTTTTCTGTGTCGGTTCCGGTCAGACATTCGCTTACGGTGTCTTGGATTCCGAGTACAAATGGGAGTTAAGCGTCGAAGATGCTTTGTACTTGGGTAAGAGAAGTATTTTGGCTGCCACACACAGAGACGCCTACTCCGGTGGCTCGATTAACTTATACCATGTCACCGAGGATGGATGGGTATACCACGGCAACCACAATGTTGGCGATATCTTTTACGACATTAAGGAGAAGGAGAAGTCCTTCAACAATGTTGACGGTTGAGGAAGCAGGCGTTATCAGTAGACGCCATAAGGCGGGCAAGACACGAAGTATACAACGAATAATACAGCAGATAAAGCTAGAATTTGTACAAATTGTAGCAGTCTGAATTGCAGTTTAAAAGCTATTATGCCTTAGGGCTCGCACCCTGAGCTGTACAAATGCACGTGATCACATCAACTTACGTGCACATCTCAATTCGCACCTTCGGTCTGCCTACACTGAAAATTTTAGTAGGGGAAAAAAAAGCTCTTATCCAGAACTACAAACTACAGCCAAAATGGTATGTCAAACGCCGTCGATAGCGTCAAATCAACAGTGAAGGAATAGAGAGATCGCAGATAGATCCACCAAAAAAGTTTCTCCCATTCACAAATTTCCATCTCTCCCTTCATTGTCGAAACCAAAGCCCTTGATAATGAATACTAACAGTCAGTCTGCTCAGAACCCTATGCGTGAGTTGCGTATCGAGAAGTTGGTCTTGAACATCTGTGTCGGTGAGTCCGGTGACAGATTGACCAGAGCCTCCAAGGTCTTGGAGCAGTTGTCCGGTCAGACCCCAGTCCAGTCTAAGGCTAGATACACCGTCAGAACCTTCGGTATCAGAAGAAACGAAAAGATCTCTGTCCACGTTACCGTCAGAGGTCCTAAGGCTGAGGAGATCTTGGAGAGAGGTTTGAGAGTCAAGGAGTTCCAGTTGAAGAAGAGAAACTTCTCTGCCACTGGTAACTTCGGTTTCGGTATTGACGAGCACATTGACTTGGGTATCAAGTACGACCCAGGTATCGGTATTTACGGTATGGACTTTTACGTTGTCATGGGTAGACACGGTGCCAGAGTTGCCAGAAGAAAGAGATGCAGAGCTCCAATTGGTAACTCCCACAAGACCAACCAGGAGGAGTCTATCGCTTGGTTCAAGCAGAAGTACGATGCTGAGGTTTTGGAGAAATAAGCTTCAAGCTTCATGTATAAAATATTATAATTGGCGAAATCTAGTGTAGAACATAGGTACTTCTTAAGGGAGTCTGGAATGAGCGAATTGTCCGCTTCACACAGCATGGAGAGAAGAAACCTTGGCGGGGTGGTGATGTGGGCGATCTTAAGAAGACATGTAAAAGATGTCCACGATATGTTAGCGCAAGAATCTGAATTGCGTAAAAATGGATCACAAAGCTGGCTCCCGTAGGCTCATCTTTTGCTTAATTCCGTCAACAACGGCGCTCAGCCACTTGAGCAACTTATTGACTCGTGAAAATTGCATTCAATATCTTTCGGAGTAATTGGAATACAAATTATTATAAAAACCAGTAGCCCTACTTTTTTTGCGTGGGTGCTCTTGCGATCTCATCCACAGCGATATGTCTGACTCAGACGTCAACATAGCTTCACCACAGGCATGAGTAGCCGGGTAGAATGAACAGTTCCAATTTACTTTCAAATTAATCTAAAAGCCTTTTGTATATTTTAAAAAGCCCGACGGAGCCGAATGCCTATGACCGACCAAGAGCCCGTATCTGTGTGGCAGCCCCTCATCTTATACGCCGCGCCCACACAATTATCGATCATTTCTCCAACAAATCTTTACCTATCAGGATATTAAAAGCGATTGATTAAGTCAACTTTTACTCCCAAGAAGTCCCAAATAAGAATCGCTTCATTAATACAACACCAAGCTTGTTGACCAAGCCCACTGCTATGCTTCCCACCAGCTTCACACACTTTGACAACCTTGACAGCTTACCATGTACGTATTGCTCCCTCATCACTTCTATGACTATACACTAACACCTAGACATCGACTATGACATCACGCCACAGGAAAGAAGAAGAGTCGAAGAGCTTGTGCAAAATGAAGTAGCTCAACTAGATACGACACAAGTACACCCAGCAGCAGGCCCCGTACTCCCGCTTTCTTCAAGCATGGACAGATTTCGCCGGCCCCAACAAGGTGAACAGGCTAATCAAAACGATCCAGATTATGATAATGCTGAGCCACCTGTCATCCAGGGTATCGATATGTCAAGGTACACGGATTTTCACGAAGAGGATGACAATGATGCCGATAGCGATAACCCAGACCACACCAACCAGGACCGCATGTACACAGCCTTGTCTTATTCGATGCTACGGGAACGCAACTCCCGCCTCGCCCTTCAAAACGATGGAAGCATGGGTAGCATTCGAGAAGCCCACCTCGAACTGCTACTGAAAACAGAGCTGCTGTATCGCAACGAGTTGGAACGAAAACGCCGGCAGGTTGACGATATCAATGAAATTCGAAAGAAGCGTCAAATCGATTTCCAGCCGATAAACGAGCATCTCGAGGAGAAATGGCACGACGGTATTAACTCCATGATCGACATGGGTATCCAACGGCGCACAAAATAAGCGCTGTTTCCTCTGTATATTTATTAGCATTTCAAGTGATGAGCCCCCGGTTGGGACGCTTGTTGAATACCATATCTGCCTTGGAACTGCCTACATTGGTGATTCTAGGGCAACCTTCCCTATGTTTCTCCTGAACGACACACTCGTAGCAGTAGTAAGCCGGCGTTCCGGACTCGGCATTCTCCCCCAAATGGTGACCACAAAGGATACATCTTTCACCTGCATTGCCTGAATGACAGCTATCACAGACTCTAACCTTCGCCTTCGGTTTGACCATCGAGTCACATATTGGGCATCTACCATCACACAGAAGACATAGAAGACCTATATGTGTTCCAGGTTGCTTCATGCACTGGACAAGATCAAACTGGTGGCGAGACATGGTGCACTGTAGGAAGTATACTTGTAGAAGTTAGATTAGATGTGCGCGATGCCATCTGGGGTATCAAGCAGATGCAACGGATTAAGTTGACACACCACGAGAAAAGCTCAGTCGATTAATAAACGTACTTGCTTATTTCGAGACAGATGCAAACCTCTGCCCATATCGAGATTCTTCGCTAAAATGGGTTCTTGGATCCCAGACTTGATACTAATAATGATACACTAATTCTTCGGTATACGGGATCTCTTTCCGGGTATTTATGGACTGTTGACTATTAAAAGAAGCAGTAATGTAAAAGGCTGAATTAATTGTACAGCCTGACGTTCTGACACTCGGTCTCTAACTAATGTAAATGGCTGCAAAACTTGAGTGCACCTGTTTAAGAAGAGCCACACACATCTCACAGACGATAAATAGAGCAAATGCTCTTATTTTGAAGATCGACCCCACAACAGGATCCATTTATAGATATGTCACACTCACCTTGCCTACTCGCATCTACTTTATGCAACTCTGGTTGCAAGCAAGTATCAGACAGTCCAGTATTTACTCATGATTATGTTCAAGGCAACATCACTCTTATTTCAAACTTCTAAATTATCCATTTCCATCCACCTGGAACGTTGTATATAGTCCCTGGTAGGACCCTGTCATCTTGCCATCATGCACTGCGAGAGGCTCACTGCACCCATCGAGACCGCCACTACACCATTTTCTACATATCCACCACAAATCAACACTTCAGCTATGGAAACGCTCGAATGCCCCATATGTCTTGAGGGAATAAAACCTCCAGACATAATAGGTATCGTGCAACCCTGCTCTCACCACTATCATGAGCAGTGTCTTTTACAGTGGAGCACACAATCGAACTCGTGTCCTACGTGCCGAAAGCCGTTTCACAAAGTGAATATCGCTGTCAAGAGCAACCCCGAAGCGATTTTGAGATCCTTCAGCGTCCAGGATCGCCTTATGCCAAACGATGCCATCAACAATATCCCCACTGAGTTCGTAATTCCACCCAACCTGATACCCCAGAGAGAACCTGTCGAGCAGGATCGAGACATTCAGCCTGCTGGTGTATGCCAGATATGTTCAAGTGCAAGTTACGCTCTTCGCCAACGTGCCATGGCCAGCTGTGTGGCCTGTAATTCGTCCTTCCATGTCTCCTGCCTTGGCGCTGCTTCGCATGAGCCAGGCTCGACTGAGTGGTTTTGCCCAAACTGTGACTGTTATCAAGAGCTTTATTCTTCAGGCCCGAGCCGGTCTCGGACAAGGAGGCCAGCTCGAGCCATTCCAAGGTCCAATACCCTCATCACAACCGACAGCGACCTAGCCCAGGCCGTGTTTGAAGAAAGCCTCGACTCGCTAGGAACGGGACCCTCTCTGCAACGGGCTAGATCTCATGTGCTCAATGGCGGAGTGCTACTACGGAGAGAGGAAAGAGCCTTAAGGAATCTTACGCCTGAGGAAGCTCACCTGTGGGATATGTTCGAGCAAGCACGAACTGGCGGTCTGGGCACCGCTCCTACTACCCCCGTCGAGGAGAAACCTAGAAGGAAACGGAGAAGGCGAGGAGAAGCCGCTGCCGAACCACTGTTTGCCCAATCTCCTCCAGAACCTACTCAATCCCCTTCAGAGGCAGGCTCCTCTAGAATCAGCTCTCTTATGAGCCAAATAAGGCTGAGGCCGAGAAGTTTAGTTACTGACGAGAGATCCGCTGTCCAGATACCATCTGCTGCTCTGACGATGACTAGGATGTCCCCGTTGATCAGCCCGGTGACCAGTGACAGTGAGTCTGAACTTCGGAGACCGCCCATCGAGCGCCCTGGAAGAGAGCTTACCCTCGAGCAAAAACGCATAATTCAAAAGCATGTTCGTGATAATCTTCGTCCATTGTATACTCCAAATGATCCGACGAAAACTGGAACCATTACTACAGAAGATGAATACATCCGAATCAACAAAAGCATTTCCCGCAAGATCTACTCGGCAATACTCTCGCTGGGAGAGGAAGAAGGGCCGCAGATTTATGAAGATTACTTCGATAATCCCAGCTCAAAGCTAAGAGATTTGGTCGATTGTTGTGTCCAGCGAGAACTAGCAGGTATTAGATATGGGTAACTAAGTGGTGAGAAACGACAATATATATTCATGTAGTCTATCTTCTTCTTGGTCCTTTGGGTTTGGAAAATCTCAAGTTACTGCTGCTCTGTTGCGAGCTTTGGGAGTTCTCAGGCTCTAACCTGGAGATGTCAATTTCGTCTAAATCTCCCACCTCGAGCACGACATCAAGCTGAGAGTCTTTGAGGTGATCAGCTTTAAGATGTGTGAGAAAGCCTTGTTTGTTGGCAGCATACAACATTCTGTCTTTAACCTTTGACCCAGAAGGACACAGGTAAATGAAGGCAACCTTCTTGTCGTTGTAGCCAAACAAGGCGTAGACGGGAGAAGCCTCGTTACTGCCCACTGCCAGCTCTAAGCTGCTTATAAGAGTCTTTGGAGTAACGTCAGACACCGATTTGACCAATTGAAGCGTTTCGGCCTCTTTTTGAATCTTGATTACAACCAACTTCCCCGATAACAGGCCCGAGATCTCATTTTCAAGATCGGAGTCAATCTTGAAAAGCAAGTTTGAGCCAGAAGTGGTCAGCTTTTGAGTTGAGTGCATTGATGGCAATTCTCTCTTGAATGACTGGTCGCTGGACTGGCCCAAATTGAGGTTTTGAACAGAGTTTATCTGTGCTAGTATCTTTTCATCTGACGTCAAGAGCGCTTCATTATCGCCATTGATCAAGTGCTCATAATGTGATAAAGACAACTCGTCCACGTCTGTGAGTGCCAAAATGTTTTTGGTTCCAAAGTTACTGGATCCTAACTGTTGAAGAACAGTGTTCTTGGTAGAAGCAAACAACATCTTCTGTCTTATTGGAGCAGAGTCAGGGATAAAGCTGACAAAGATGTTGTCACCACCCTCCTTTTGGATGATAGCATAACCTGGGGTGGGGTATTGTGCTTCAAAGTACTCACTTAAGCTATTGAACACCAGCGAGAGATCTGTTGAAGAAGGCAGGGTGTAGCCTGAGTCTGGGATCAATTGCGTTGAATCGTCGTTCAAGGTGATCACAAAAGCACCGCTCTTCAATGCCTTGAAGCTGTCAAGTAGCTCTTCCGATGCTGTAATACCAGATTGCGTAGCCATGATTGATAGTGAGAACAGATACGTGTGCGACTATCGGTATAGTGCGGTGTGAGATCAGACTATCGGTAACATCGAAAACTTTAAAACTCTTGAATTTCTGCATTTTCATATTTTCTCCAATTGGGACAAGGCTGTGACGTGAAGTAAAAGTAATTGGTTGTATTAACAGTAGTTTGATTGAATGGTGCATGCCACTTCTATAGTACCCATTTGCAACGTACAACACGCATTCAAACAGACTTTCTTGAATACATTCACGACAAAAATGCCGGTGATAACGATTTTTGAGCTCGCTGTCTAGAAGAATTATAGATTGCCGGTTCTGACAACCCTCAGACTGTCAAATGTCATCGGTTTCTGCCTATCCCGCGAAGTTCGAATTCGTCGAACAGCACTGAAAAGACTCGATACCTTACTTTATCTTTTCAAATTTCGAATTCACACCATGGTTGTGTGGTCCCTAGTGCTCATGTATGCGATCTTTGCAGCCGATCTCACCAGTAGCCCCACACAATTATTGCACTTATCGGCATGCATCATTTTTTCTTAATTTCCTCTTGAGAAATATTTCATGAAATCTTTGGCAATGAATAAAAAAGCTCGTTGAAGTAGTCATGAATTGTACTAAATCAAGAATACACTCTTCTCTCAGAGAGCCTCTCAAAAAGGTACCGGACCATTTATGCCTGCTCGCTTGTGTTCTCATGCAGTAAAACATAAACTCTGAACCACCTCCATGGGTCTCTTTAGTTTCACGGGTCCCACGCAGGGGGCCAAAATTCCGACGTTTGAATTGACTCCTCAGCCCGACTCGACAGATTTGCGGATACGATCGCTTCTATATTTGTTCAAGAGGCTACGAATCAACAAACTAGCTGCATTCCCTAACCCGGACGGGTCGTTGAAATACACGGACAGTGTAACCCAAGACGATCCGTCACTTTCTACCAAACTCGACAGCTTGTACAATTTGGAGAAATTTACTCTGCTTCTCGTTTCTGAGCCTCAAAGAGTGCTTATCGACTTCCCTAAGAACAAGTTCCGGGCTTTTTGCATACTTTCGGAACTACCTAGCGCCAATTTCTCAAGGCCCCTGTCTCCTGTGAAGGGGATTCTGTCAGAGAGGAGTGATTTCGAAAATGGCTTTCCTATATTTGTCGACACAAGGGGGAGGAGGGCACAAAACTATGCTTTCTCACTCCTTCCTTCAGGACATCAAGTCAGCATTCGTGAATTGTCAACAACGTTGGCCAATTCGTTGATCTACTCAGAACACCACTCATATGTACCATTTGCTGCCCGATTCTCCGCTGCCAAGAGCTCTATACAAAAAATATCGACTATGGAGCTCACAGACGACTCTGTGTGTCGCTTAAGCGAGGCGTTCAAACATGCCATTGTATTTGAGTACTTGAAGGAAATGGCGTTTTTGGTGCAATTGTTGCGAATTTATGATGAATACGTCAAGAAAAGTGCTTCTTCGACGCCGCCTTCAATACACACTAGTCTGCCGCCTATCCCTCTGCCCCAGACATCTCCCAAAAAAGCGGCTCCTTCTTTGACCCCAAAGAAGTCCACCGCTAACCTCAAAGGAGAACGCACACTCAAGGCCCGTCCATCGATATCCAACTTCAGATCCAACGAACTTTACAATCCTGTTACTTCGCCCCAGAAGAAGTCTTTGCAGGCCACATCCTACAGCTCCCCTCGTGACATCTATGGCAGAGAGATTGTGCAAGACTTATGGGATAAGTGCAAAAACTCAATTCGCACGAAACTCGAACATGAAAGAGTGCGTATTGAAGCCGATGGTAAAGTTTTTTGATTTTTTGGGGTCTTTGGCAACTTTTATGGCGTTGGTACGTCTCCTGGTAGTGCACACAGTTTGCCCTAGCTGCTCATAGTCCATCACAGTTGCAACCTCTAATCATTATTGATAATGATCCGCCAGTGCCGTATCCCCTTGCGCCGGTTTAGCACGACTCGTCTGTTACAAAACTTATTTGGAGGAGGCAAGTCTCCTCAAGATATGCTTGCTCCTTCGGGTAAATCAGAGACTACCGCCAATCCGGTTGATCTTTTCAAGAAGAATGATATCCTCATGTTCTCACAGAAGCCTATCAACTACATCGAATCTGTCAAGAAAGATGGCTACCACCTTGCAAATAGTGTTTTAATCACGTCACCAGACAAGCAGGGCCGTGAAATCGGTACCCTCCTTCTAGATACAGAGAGCTTTGAAATCAACCTCTCTGATGGTGGCTACAGCATCACAAATGGTTTCATCGTGCATTTCGATGAGCTGGCACTCCTACTGATATTCGAAAAGGTTCATCCAAAGCCTGAGATAGTGGTCTTCGGTCTCGGCAAGAGATCTAGAGTGCTCTCTGAGCAGAACAAACGATTCATGAGTAACCTTGGCATTCAGTTGGAGCTTGGAGACTCCAAGAACGCTGCAAAGATATTTGACCTATTGGCCACCGAGAGACCTGGTGTTATCGGTGCCTTACTTTTACCACCTAACGTTTAGCTATCTGAATCATATGTGCATAAATTAAACCAGTATTTAACCATCGCTGTCCTTTACCATTAGAGTTCTCTTAATGTCTCATTGTCCGTCTAGCCGTATCATGTTCGAAAAATTTCCAATTTCGGGCTTTACTTGTGTCCCGATTCACTTTCACCAGGTTGCATGACATGTTCATACTGGTGAAGATGCTGATATAGAAGCGCCATGGGCTCTCTGTTGCTAGGAGATTCCTCGGCCATGAAGGCATTGTTGTTTATGCTGGAGTGTTGTGGGGTGCTCATCACCATGTTCATCCCCATCTGCGGATTGTGAGACTGATCTGGGTGTCTGAGAGCTTGTTGAGCAGCATGTTGAAGTGTCAAGTGTTTTGGAGGAGGCATTCCTTCCTGGTGGTTGACCTGCACTTGATGGAAGGAAGAGGTCATCTGATTGATGGCCTGCGGTGATGCCTTGTCGAAAGAGTTATCCAAAAGATATTTCCGGTTCGGCGTTGATGCCATACCTGCGTTATTGAGCTCAAAAGACGTGTGCTCCGTAGACGAGAAGTTGAGGTTTGCACCCGTTGTGTTTTGTGAGGAGTTAACTCCTAGCATGCTAAATTCCCTTGAAGAGTTCATTGTCGAGTTGTAGTCCTGCGACGCAGAGAGCGACGATGACGTGTGCTGAAACGCATAGGTCGGGGGAGGCTGCTGTTGTAGATGCTGGTGCTGTTGAATGGGCGGCAGACTCTGTTTGAACTGATGCTGATGAGCGTCTTGACGAGCTGGCCTCTGGGCTCTTTGGCTCAGCCTTTGAGATCCTGTTCTTTTGGGCTGATTTCTTTCCTGCTGTTGCTTTTTCGACCGCGTTTCTGGCTCCTTCTTCTTTTTGCTGTTCATCAATGTGTGGACGTCAGTGAAGACAATTTGGAACTTGCTGGTGCCTGCCTGGTTCTTCTTGGTGTTCTTCTTCGCGGCGGGTTTGGATGCTTCAGCCTTTGGCTTTTGTTTCCTCTCTGAAAAGATACCCATAACTGGCTCTGAATTGACGGCCGTAGTGCTTTCAACTCGCTCCTTGTTTGGTGTCGGGCTAGGAGGCACAATACGCGCCTTAGAGCCATCTTCGTCGGGCAGCTTGTTCACGCTCGACATAATAACTGTAGATGGAGAAGACATCTGAGTCGTCTTCGCTGGAGTATGGTAGGCGTTCTTGTTCTTCTTCGAGGCAAGGGGTGTTTGGTTCAAAGGTGTCTTATTCAACAAGTTCCCGCTTGTCTCCTTCAAGACATTCTTTTTTGAAGGGGTGACGAAGTTGTCCTCGTAAGGCTTGTCATCCTTATTCTCGTCCTCATTGTCAGTCTCAGAGTCGTCGTCGACCTGAGAGTCGTACTTCTTGAAAGGGTGTCTGGCAGGAGTATCGATCTGGCCAATGGAACGTTTAGTCGATGTAGCAGCATCCAATGTGGATGATAAGGATTTGCGCTCAGCGCTCATGGCAAACCGGGATGGAGTGATGGTCTCAACAGCCTTCAGCGGAGAAGGCCTCAAAGGAGAATCAATGAAGAAGTCGGTGAGATGCATGCTCTTGTCGTAAAATGGCGTGAAGTTGACGTTGCTAGAAGGGTTTCCGGCCGAGTTCTGGTTGTTGAGGAAGTTCAAGTTGTGTGTGAGGAATGGCGTCAAGTTCAACACGGGAAAATCCATGTCGTTGGAAGGGGCAGAGCCACTTGCGGTGGCCTGGCGGTAGAAGCCCGGAAGAACCTTGGTATTAGGTGTAGAATTGTGGGAAATCATCTCTCCGGAAAGTGTCTTCAGCACCAAAGGAGTCCAACCAGTGGTGGGAGGAGCGGTGGACTGAGCGTTCAGAAGAAGCTTGGAAGCGGGGGGTAGGGAGTCGTTGTTCTTCTTTTTCTCCAGCGAGCCGCTACTGTCTGGGTACGAGTATATCAAGGGATCGATGACCAGGCGAGAAGGCGAGGACATGGTGGAGAAAGAGTGTTGTTGTATGTGTTTTGTTTGACGATTGTTATGATTTGGAAACGGTGCGGGTTCCGCAGGAACGTAGCGTGAATGGGGCGGATCGGCAGGGTGCACCCAGGAGACAGGTCAGGAAATGATGAAGATAAAAGTATGGGGTATTTGACTTCGATCTGGAAGAGCAGAGGTTAATAGATGAATTTAAGTTTTTATGGCGCAGCGAATGTTTTGGTAAGCGCGACTGATGCAAAAACGCAAACACCGAAGGCCAGTGAGATACGAGTGAGCAACGATAGTTTCGAGCTCCGGAATGGGAATATTATTTTGAGAGTGTGGGGAGAGCATCGTCTTTTTTCTTTGAAATGCCCTATACGAGATTAACATTGGATTTTGATATCATGGGTATTTGTTTTATGGAGTTGCGCCACTGATGATTGTGGCAGCGCAGTGGCTGGTGGAATGGTTGCAAAATGCGGGTCAGCTACACGCTCTGAGATTGTCCTGATTAGACTCTACAGGACAAGAGCTTTCTTATACTTTGGTATTGTTTGTCCATTTAATCTGCCGAACAACCCAACATTTATTCTAACCGACATTTTTCACTCGATATGAACTCGCCCCATCTACCGCTTCCACCCCTCACAGTCGCCAATTTCTGCCTTGGCCGCCTCGGTGGTGCCTCGGGTGTCTTGTTTACTGCTCAGACTCCCTCACATGAGACCCGCCATGCCTTGGGTCCCACTGCTTGCTGTCAATTCCAACCCCGAGTTTGCTCAGTTGGGCGGCTATTTTTGCAGCAACTCATCACGCCAGGGGTACTTACAAGCAAGGAGGCAATTTCTACATTAATTGAACAATGATACACAACATAGTATTAATTCAGGCGGGCCGACTCATGAGCAGGCGCCCGGCCTGGTGTCTGAGCAAGGCAAGGTAGGGACATGGGGTACGCTTAAGCGTGGGCCTTCTGCTCCCTCCTCCCACTCGTTTTCGGTAACCTTCAAGTTCTCGGTCTCCTCAGCCAATTCATCGGCATCGTAGTCCTCGTGGGCAGCGAAAGACAAGGTTGGCTTGACAACGGCAGTGTCGAAAGTCCAGGCAGCCAAGGCGTTCTCGGCGTCGACAATGATCTGCTTGGAGGCTTCGTAACCGTCGTAGGCAGGTCTGGTCTCGCCTGGGGTGACTGGGGACTCGTCCAACAACTCCAAGAGAGCCTTACCGTAGCCGGCAATCAAGGCGATCTTCTCAGCGTGCTCTCTGGTGGAGTCAAACTGGTAGTTGAAGGCGGTCTTCAACTTCTCTCTGGTGATGTTAGACAACTGGGCCTCGGCAACAAGAGACTCAGCCTCGGCTCTGACCAACTCTTGCTCCAAGACGTTGATCTTTGGGGATTGAGGGTCCTTGTACTTCAAGTAAGCAATGTTGTCCGTGATCTTCTGCTTTCTGTCTCTGGAAGGCTGCACGGAACCCTCAATGTCTCTGATGGACTTCAAGGTGATTCTGTACTGGTCGTATCTGTCGATGAACTGGTCCTCCAACTCACCAATCTCGTAAATCAAAACACCCAACTTGTCAGTGATGTCGGAAATGTCGTCGTCGTTGGCCTCACCCCACAAGGACAACTGCTTAGCGGTCTCCTTTCTCTCGTTGGAGGTGATTTCAATGGAACGCATCAAGTTCTTCTCCATCTTGACCAACTGGGCCAACTTTCTCAGCAACTCGGGGCCCCAGGCACCGGCAGTTTGCTTTCTGAAAGAGGAAGAAAGCGAGCCCTTGCCAAAGAACTTGGACTTGGTGGAAGAAGGAGGTGGAGGAGGAGCCTGCAATTGAGCAGCGGTAGGGGCTCTCAGGGATCTCAAGGAGTAGGTTCTGTGCATTGGAGGAAGAAGAAGTAGTTGGGGTGGTGAGAAAAACCAGTGAGGGAGGGAAAAAAATGTGATGGTCCGAAATTGTGATATGACCAGGCGGGCCAAAAAGATAGCACAAACGGCAGCGCCCACCAGATCTGCAATATTATGCCACGGGCAGGGCTTTTGATTATTTCTACGTGATGGTTTTACAAAAAATAAAAAATTATTTTGGTCTGTGATTTCGCCATTATCAATTTGCTACATCTCTATTTTCCCACGCCATTTTTTTTCCCCAGCAACCTTCGGTTGCACCCCAGAACTCCTGCCTGAAGCCGCCCGGACTGCCTTATTCTCCATTCTGCAGGACAGCCAGCCACCTTTGTTGCCAACCACAAATGACAACGGGGTTTCTAGAAACAATAAAAAAAACCCTTTGACAAACCCGCAGCGTCAATCGGTTCGCCCATCGTCCATCCATCGTCCACCGAGGGTAGGTGCTCTCAACTCTGTTTGGACGCCGCAGACGTATCTGGCAATGTTTTCGCCCAATTAGGAAAGTCGCCTGTCATGGAATGTTTCTGGTGTCAAGCAAACAAGTTACCGTCAGGGCAAGGCTGAGGACGGCTGTTTTCTGGGCTTGTGATTGGCACGCTTTGTCTCGGAAAAAAACCTCCTTCCACGCCGTTGGTACCTATGTTTACCTCGGTTTTGCTTGCTCTTATCTGCCGTTTTTTCTTCGCTGCGCAAGAATGCTGCAGCAAGCCGCGCTGTCTTAAAAATGTTTCTTTGCTTGGTTGCAACCGAAAGGTTTTTTTGTTGATGGTGTAGTGAGATTATTTTCGTGGATGCTGAGAACTTCCACGAGCCTGACCCCTCCATTGTTCTCCGCCTCGCCTCGCCTCGCCTGACCCTTTTTTCTTCATTTCTGCCAACGTCTCTATTGTAGTGTGGCGAGTGTGGCTGCGAAACAACGGCATTCTCGCTTCGACTAGTAACGAATTAGCGTAATAGAGCAATCATGGCTTGGGTCTGTACGGCCCTGGAAATGCCATTTGATGGGTAAGGTCGATACTAGCCTTCATTCCAAATGTGCTGCATCGACAACAGCTGAGCCACCTGAGAACACATGACCGTGGGGTGTGGAGGTCAACATTGAGCATGTCAAGTTGAGAATACTAGATGTTGATCTTTGGTGAAGAGGTGCCACCATTTGGCATCCCCGACACATCCCGTGTTGGACAATCATTAAAAACACATCACGGACTCAACCACAGAAGCCCGCCTATTGCTTTCCGTGGTTATGATCAACGTCACTTGTCGAAGACTCTTTCTTTATGCCGTATGTTTCTACTTTCCTCCATCTACAGATTGGTCCGGTATGGGCCGGCGTGCCCCGAGACCTGACGTCACAATCTTCGTTATAAGGTTTGAAAATTTGTAAGGTCGATCACAAATGGTCACTCTCACTGCACGGTCCGCTTCTATTGTAGAAAACTTCATGTGAGCTTGCGCTATCAAACCGCCAGTACAGGTCTGTCTACATGCTTTGACGAGCGAGGTTTTCCATCATCACCAAAATCACACCCTACCAATTTTTTGATATCCAACCACCAGTTTTCTATCTCTTTAAACCAAAACCTAACCAGATTTTCCTTTTTGTGCCACTTTGTCGTCCGCCATAGCACTGTCACAGAAGCTTCTTCCATGCACCTCGAGCCGCTCCTTCGCCTTCTCTGCGGATCAAGATCTCGCCATCAGGAGACGATTTATGCTCTAAGTGGGAAACCGAGTAAAAAGCCTTCTATCACCACCTCTTCTTCCTCAAATACACTGTTTTTACAATGCAAGTTTTCGGAAGCTACTTCTCCTGTCTCTAGCTGCAACCTGGAAATGCAGAATTTTTCACCTCTGATTCATCTTTAACCAGTCCACTGCATGCCCTTTTTCCGTGCCTACAACAACCTCCTAAAGACCCACCCCTACAAGACCAACATGGTCTCTACTGGGGTGTTTTTCGGCTTGGGAGACTGTTTGGCCCAGGCCTTGTTCCCCCACCATATAGACGATGATGTCAACAAGGGAACCGAGTTCCATTACCAGCGAACCATCCGTGCCAGTGTCTACGGTCTGCTTATTTTTGCTCCACTCAGTGTCAAGTGGCATCGCTTGACGCTTCCGTACTTGAAAAGTCCGTTTATGCTGGCAGCTAGAAGAGCTCGTCTGACCCCTACTCACATAGATGTGCATGACAACTTGTTCAGACTCGCCCTAGACGCCTTGCTCATGCCTGGGCTCGTGTGGATTCCCCTATACAACACAGCCATGTCGGCATTAGCGATGCATGAAGATCCTTTCAAGGTAGCTACGGATAAGCTTCGAAACAACTGGTGGAACGTGCTTCGGGCAAGTTGGACAGTGTGGACGCCTTTGCAACTTGTGAACCTATTTTTTGTGCCAGTGCATCTTAGGATTGTGCTAGCCAACATATGGTCGATTGGCTGGAACTGCTACTTGAGTTTCGTGCATAACACCAAGGGTCACGGTAAAGGCAGCGGCCTGTTGGTGGAGGAGTTGGTTGACATTGAATCTGCCGATGAGGAGCAAACAATGGTCTACGCCTAGGCGTTTGAAGACTTTGGTGTGCCGTTTGATACGACCAGAACATGTGTTCTCAAGCTTATAGACATCATAGACTCGCTTGGCAGAACTCACAAATATATTCAACTTATAGATCAGTGATTGAGAGAGACAGCTGGAGTAGAACTTATTTTCAAATTCGGCCATCGTACCACAATTCGAAGGCGGAACACTTCAATGTTGCAGCCATTCCTGCGCGGTGCAGACTTGATCCATCCTCATCACCATGCTCTTCCAACTTTACAACCGTATGTTGGTCAGAAGGCCATATGCGACCAATGCCGTGACTACAGCCTTTCTTTTTGGTGCTGGAGATGTGTTGGCGCAAAAAGTTGGGGCGTCAAAGGACTACGACTTCTCCAGAACCGCAAGAGCAGTCATCTACGGTGGTGTGGTATTTGCACCTTTGGGAGACCAATGGTATAAGTTTCTTGCCAGAACTGTTATTGGCAAAACCAATGTCACTCAAACCGCTGCTCGAGTCGTCGTGGATCAGGGCGTGTTTGCGCCATTCATAGGAATTCCGCTCTATTATCTGGCCATGGGGTTGATGGAAGGTAGAAGTGTAGAGGACACTCAGCAGAAGTTGTCGAGAAACTGGTATACCACATTAATCTCAAACTGGTCTGTTTGGCCGATTTTTCAGGCAGTCAACTTTGCTTTCGTGCCGGTGGCCTATAGACTAATGGCAGTGAATGTGGTGAGCATCGGCTGGAATTGTTTCTTGCTGATGAAGAACGCTGAGAGCTGAGTGCACTCGGTGAACTATGTTGAGGACTTCAGGCTCTTTGATTTTAGCTGGCTAATGGTGTACCGCTTCGACACTAAAGGTGTACTTGGCTGCATCGTTCAACATCCGTGCTAGCGGAATTCACTTCACACGGACTACGAACAAACTGAGCTCCATTTTGAATCGGATACAGTTATTCGATGGCCTAGATAACCCCTCGACGTCGGCAGATCAGGTACATCTGATGACAAAATGACTAAATACACCTCGAGTGCGATCTAGTGCTCCCCAAACTCAGCATTCTCGAGAGATCAAAAGTCTACCATCCAGTGCCACGCCCTTTTCTTGCATTCTAACTTCAAATAATCTGGTGTCGCTTCCAAAGCCTAATTAAGAGGCACTCACCAGTCTAGGCCTTTTCTCGAGGCTCCACCATGAGAGGCATTACCCACGGAAAGTAAAGTAGATCAACAAGAAGATAGAGCGCTATCAAACCACCATCACAAACAATAAAGACAATCAGATATCCACCTACTCCCTCCACATGCGAATCGCCTACTCCCGCGCGACTGGCCGTTCTAGGTCAGGCCATAAAGCACTGCCTATCTTACTGCGCCCCTTACACTCAAAGTTTAATAAATTTTATAGAAGACGCCAATTTTCTACTGAAGCCCGTAGTAGCATGTAAACTATTCTGTTCGACGGTTTTGTGCACCCAGACGGTGCGTGCGTGCTTGTCAACACTCCCGCAAATAATCCTCCAACCTCCAACTTTCTCACCATTCTCGACTTCCTCCACGCTGGCTGTTCGTTTCTAGTGCACACAGAAATCCATACCGCCAGAGTTTTCGCCAAAAGCAATTTTGCCATCGTCAGAACACCTTGCGTTTCTATATACTGTCCAATTCTTCGTGACGCCCGCCTAGGATCCCACCCCCTCGGTCCGGTTGTTTTCTCTCCACACCGTTAACAGAAACGCCGACCCCAACAGCCCATCATGATGAAGGGCTTCAAGAACCGCCTTACGAGGAGCAAGAACCAGTCCTCGAGAAAAAGCGACAAGAAGGAGAAGGAGAAGGACGCGGCGAGCAAAGACCTTTCCCGTAAGTCCCTGCTGTCTTCGCTATCAAACTCCAACAACCACAAGCCAACGAGCTCGTCGTCATCCATCAACTCCGCGGGTTCTAGCAGCCCTAAAAAGGATTTCCTGCCGGCCCCTGACGCTAGCCTGCCTCCTCCATCGTCCAGAGTCAACCAGAGCGCTGTGGAGCAGTTCAGTGTCTCTGCCGCTGGTCCTCTGTCCTCGCTTTCACCGGGCGCTGCTGTGCTGCCTCTGACACCCCCTCCTGCCGGTGCTCTGGGTCCGGAGTCTCCTAAGATTGTGATTAACGAACCCGTTCAAACAAACCTTGCAAACACTACGCCGATAACCCCAACCCCCAGCTCGCCAATAGCCGGCAACTCTTATGCCGGTATCCCCCACGACAACCGCTTGGCCAGTCACTCGCAGCAGACGCATCCAACAGCTTTGAATCCGAATATCAGCTCGCCCAACAGGGACTCCTTCGATATTGACCTCATTGTCACGCCTAAGAGACATAGCTCCCTGCGCTTCGAGCCCACGACAAGCGATAACCGTGAGATTGTGAAGCTTCCTAACTTCGACGAGGTGCCTCCTGAGGAGCAAATTTCACTTTTCATCCAAAAGGTTGATCAGTGTAATATTATTTTCGACTTCAGCGATCCCACCCACGATATCCGGGGCAAAGAATTTAAGCGTGTCACTTTGCAGGAGTTGATTCAATTTATCATTGGAAACCGCTTCAACTACACCGATGAGATGTACAAACACGTCATTGATATGTTCAAGAAGAACTTATTCCGTCCGATTCCGCCTCCAGTCAATCCTGTGGGTGAGATCTACGACCCGGATGAAGATGAGCCTGTAAGTGAGCTTGCCTGGCCACACATGCAGCTGGTCTATGAATTCTTCTTGCGTTTTGTCGAGAGCCCTGACTTCCACCATCAAGTTGCTAAACAGTACATTGATCACGATTTTATTTTGCGAATCTTGGAACTCTTCGATAGTGAAGATCCTAGAGAGCGTGACTGTTTAAAAACTACTTTGCACAGAATCTATGGTAAGTTTTTGAGCTTGCGGTCTTTTATAAGAAAGTCCATCAACAACGTCTTTTTGCAATTTGTTTATGAGACGGAGAGATTCAATGGTATTGGGGAGCTTTTGGAGATTTTGGGCTCCATCATCAATGGTTTCGCTCTACCTTTGAAGGAGGAACACAAAATCTTCTTGATACGGGTCTTGATGCCCCTTCACAAGGTCAAATCTTTGTCCTTGTACCACCCCCAGTTAGCATACTGCATTGTTCAATTCTTGGAGAAAGATCCAACCCTTACCGAGGACGTGATCATGGGCTTATTAAAATTCTGGCCCAAGATCAACTCGCCTAAGGAAGTGATGTTTTTGAATGAGATTGAGGACATCTTTGAAGTTATGGACCCCACAGAGTTTACCAAAATCCAGATACCTCTTTGTGCCCAGTTGCTGAAGTGCATTTCATCTTCGCATTTTCAAGTGAGCGAGAAGGTGTTGAGTTTCTGGCAAAACGACTTCTTCTTGACCCTTGTTTCTGAGAACGCAGAAGTTGTTCTTCCAATAATATTCTCCGCGTTGTATGAATTGACCAACGCGACTCAGCCGGGAAGTGCTAATGGTCAGCTTCAACAGAAGCTTCTTGAGAATCCAAACTCCCTCACTGACGCCAATGGCAACCTTGTCGATACAGGCTTGATGCTCAATGAAAATTATGAGAACAATGGTCACGGTCACCAAGTTCATGAGGGAAGTAACATGGAGGAGTCTCAGATGATCAACGACATGACAGATGAAGAGTACTATGATTCCTTCTCAACCCCCCAGCAGAATATGGACATGGATGAGTACGGAACAATTCCTCCACACAATCTGGCCACCTCGAATTGGAACAAGACTATTCATCTGCTAGTTTTCAGTGCCTTGAAAGTGTTCATGGACCATAATCCTATACTATATGATCATTGCACGATGTTATACCATCAGTCTCTCGAGGAGCTGAGAGCTCGTGAAGAGAACAGAAAAGAAGGCTGGAGAAGAATTGAAGAATACGTGAAGAACTGCAAGCAGAACAGCCAGCAGCCTGGCCCCAAAGACTCGCAGGTAAATGCTCATTGATTTGGTGAGATGACAGCATAAGCGTGCAACGCACATTTAACATTGCAAGGCGAACAACGAGAAAAAAAAAAACTTTTGCAACAATTTTTTTTTTCTTCGAACAACGTTCAATAATGTTCGTTATATGTATGTTGGCCACAGTTTGTAGAATACAAGATGATTCTAGCTACGCTGTGTGTTTGTTGGCTCCGGCTGGCAGGCAGGCAGTCTCGATCTCCGCTGAAGACAACATATAGAACCGCTACACTGATATCTACAATCTTTAGAATTTCAACTAACTAGCAGTGCAACACTGAGCCAAACATTGTGTATAGCAACGTCATTCATGATCCTTGCATGTTACAATGTATTACATTGTGCAGCCTCCGTGCCTTGGCCTTGCTATCAAAAGAGGCTTTTCCTTTTTTTCTTTTTGAGATCACCAGGAGACTAATCGTCTGACTCAAACTCCGGTAATTGCGCCCAAATGCAATGTCTCAATTTCTTTCTTATCTGACATAGATTAGCGACGTTAACCCTAGTGTCTCCGCGGTGTATGCGCGGTGCCTCATCGATTCTGCCGTTTTTTTTCAATTTTTTACTAAGATTCGCAGTGGTGGTCCTCTATAAATAAGCAGCCTCATCCTCATCGGTCCTACTTTTTTTTTTTTTTTCTGGCAACACTCTGCCCATCGATCAACACAATGGTTTTGGACTACAAAAACGCCACCGCTCACTTGGCTTCTTACTCTAAAAAGGACGGTTTGGACGTCCAAACTTTGATCGATTCCGCTAACTTTGGTGGTTTGACCTACAATGACTTTTTGGTTTTGCCAGGCTTGATCAACTTCCCTGCTTCCGAGGTGAAGTTGGAGTCCAAATTGACCAAGAAAATCACTATGAAGAGCCCTTTCTTGTCTTCTCCTATGGATACTGTCACTGAGGAGAACATGGCTATCCACATGGCTCTCTTGGGTGGTATTGGTATTATTCACCACAACTGTTCCGCCGACGAGCAGGCTGAGATGGTGAGAAAGGTGAAGAAGTTCGAGAATGGTTTCATCAACGACCCCATCGTTATTTCCCCAAAGATCACCGTGCGTGACATCAGAAGATTGAAGGAGACCATTGGTTTCTCTTCTTTCCCAGTTACTGGTATGTTTCATTCCCCACTACTATGTGTTTCATGATGAACAAAAAATACTGTATAACTTTCGTTCTACCGAATAGCATCAAACGATGTTGGGGACAACTTATCTTTCCCCTGAGAAACACTCAAGTTCAAAAACTTAATTACTAACATATAGAAAACGGTAAGCCTGGCGCTAAGCTTTTGGGTATCGTCACTTCTCGTGATGTTCAGTTCTTGGATGATGACACTATCAAGGCTGAGGAAATCATGACCAAGGAACTTGTGACCGCTCAGAAGGGTATCACCTTGACTGAGGGTAACAACATCTTGAGAACTTCGAAGAAGGGTAAGTTGCCTATCGTTGATGCTCAGGGTAACTTGGTTTCCTTGATCTCTTTGACTGACTTGCAGAAGAACCAGGACTACCCTGACGCTTCGAAGTCTTTCGACTCTAAGCAGTTGTTGTGTGGTGCCGCCATTGGTACTATTCCAGCTGACAGAGAGAGATTGGACAAGTTGGTTGAAGCTGGCTTGGATGTTGTTGTGTTGGACTCTTCCAACGGTTCTTCTGTTTTCCAGTTGGACATGCTTAAGTGGATTAAGGAGAAGCACTCACACTTGCAGGTCATCGCTGGTAACGTTGTTACCAGAGATCAGGCCGCTTTGTTGATTGAGGCTGGTGCTGATGGTTTGAGAATCGGTATGGGTTCTGGTTCCATCTGTATCACTCAGGAGGTCATGGCCTGTGGTAGACCACAGGGTACCGCTGTTTACAATGTCTGCGAGTTCGCTCACCAATTCGGTGTTCCATGTATCGCCGATGGTGGTATTGGTAACATTGGACACATCACCAAGGCTCTCGCTTTGGGTGCTGACTGTGTTATGATGGGTGGTTTGTTGGCTGGTACTTCCGAGACTCCGGGTGACTACTTCTACCGTGACGGCAAGAGATTGAAGACTTACAGAGGTATGGGTTCTATCGATGCCATGCAGTCTACCGACACTAACGCCAACGCGTCTACTTCTCGTTACTTTTCTGAAGCTGACAAGGTCTTAGTTGCTCAAGGTGTGTCTGGTTCTGTCGTTGACAAGGGTTCGATCACCAAGTTCATTCCTTACTTGTTCAACGGTTTGCAGCACTCTTTGCAAGACATTGGTGTCACCTCTGTTACTGACTTGAGAGAGAAGGTTTACGGTGGTGATGTGAGATTCGAGTTCAGAACCGCCTCTGCTCAATTGGAGGGTGGTGTCCACGGCTTGCACTCTTACGAGAAGAAGTTGCACAACTAAAGATGAGATAGTGATTTCATAGCCTAAGTCTTAAAAAACTTCTGTATTTATATGGGTTAATTAGAACGATTCAGTCAGGTAAAATACGGCCAGTAGAGAGCGCGAACTCATGATGAGGTGTAGAATTCAATGAGTTACTACACTAGAAAGGAGTCTTCAGCGTCAGGGCAGAATGCCTCGACCAATTTGGATCAGGACTTGCATCTAAGTAGAGACGCCAAGTATAAGAAGTCCGAGGCCGAGGTGAAGCAATGGATATTTACCACCTTGAATGTCGCAGACGAGAAGGTTCAAGAGTTCGAACAGCACGACCAGGATCTCATTGACATCCTCAAGGACGGAGAATATTTGTGTAAGCTTGGTGACCTTGCCTATCCAGAAGGTCCCACCAGAAAATACAAAAACCTGAGAATGCCCTTTGTGCAAATGGAGAACATCCTGTTCTTCCTCAAGACTTGTGAGTATCTCGGAGTGGCGCATGACGAGATCTTCCAGACTATTGACTTATTCGAGAGAAGTGACCCTTATCAAGTTATAATAACGTTAATGGCGTTTTCAAGGAAGGCGAACGAAGAGAACCCAAAGGTGTCTGTGATCGGACCCAAGGTCGTCCGTGTCAAGCCACAAGTACCCAAGAAGCCAATTGGCCTCCGAAGCTGATACTGAAGCAATTCATAAAGTCAGAATGGTTGGCGTAGCATTGGTGGGTTCCAAGCACAGGTACCCTGGTCATCGCTAGGAGCTTTCAAATCAAGTAGCTTTTAAGAATGCTACAGGTCGTAGAATGCCATTCGAGGATTTAATAGTCGGGGCAACTTCCATCTTGGGCTTTGTTAGTTGGAAGATTGGGTGCATGGATTTGCAGCCAACATCGGAATGCCGTTGGAGTCAAGATTCCATGACACATGTTAAATACCAAGAAATGGTGAATACCTCACTACTTATTTTGGAAAATGTAATTTTATTCTAGACGATTATCAATCCACCTGGTGTGGTGGACTTACTAAGTTGTATGTAGGCTCATCTCAGGATCTATCTTTTTTTTTTTTTTCTGGCTCAGCTCTTCGCATTATTTTAACAGAATCACTTATTGGTTCCACAGCTCATCCCCTTAATATCCCTACATCAACTATAGCTTTTTAGCTTTCAGAGACATACCTCTAGCTTTTCAGGCTGCGTCTTTTCATCCTTTGCATCAAACTTCAAAACAGCATCAATCATGTCATCAGACGAGCTCATCTGGGACGTGATCAATAACCAGTTTTGCGCCTTTAAGATCAAAACAGGCAAAGGTCAGGACTTTTGCAGGAATGAATACAATGTCACTGGTTTGTGTGAACGAGCCTCGTGCCCGTTAGCTAACTCAAGATACGCTACAGTGAAGAACGTCGAGGGTAAATTGTATCTCTACATGAAGACGGCTGAGAGAGCCCACATGCCCAAGAACCTTTGGGAAAGAGTCAGATTGCTGAAAAACTTTGCAAAAGCGATGGAGCAAATTGATGAGAACCTTATCTACTGGAACAAATTCTTGATCAATAAGTGCAAACAGAGGTTGACCAGGTTGACCCAGGTCGCCATGACAGAAAGAAGACTTGCATTGACTGAAGAGGAGAGACACTACGTGGGAATCAAGCCAAAGATTAAGAGAAGGGAGGAAAACAGAGAAAGAAAGGCTTTGGCCGCCGCGAAGATCGAGAAGAATATCGAGAAGGAGTTGTTGGAGAGATTGAAGAGTGGTGCCTATGGCGACAAACCATTGAATGTGGACGAGAAGATATGGAAGAAGGTCCTCGGCAAGGTCGACGAGGTCGAAGACGAAGAGGAGTTTGATGAAGATGACGATGTCGTGTTGGAGAGTGGTGATGAGGACGATGGAGGAGAGGTTGAGTTTGTTGAGGACGATGGCGATGATGAGTTGGTCGACATGGAGGATCTCGAAAGATGGCTTGGCGACGGGTCTGCCAGCGAGTCCGACGATGACGATGATGAAGACAACGAAGACAACGAAGATAAGGCTGACAGCTCCAACAAGCGTACAGCTCCACAAGAGAAGGCCGCCAAGAGAAGAAGACCCAAGGTGGAGATTGAGTACGAACAAGAAGACAACCTTCAAACCAACATTGCCGTTTGAGCACCCAGCATTCCAAATTAATAGCATAAGACCAATGTACACTAGTCCATGGCCTTGATGTAGCAGGCCTCACAGGGTTCCCATACATGCAGCCAAATGGTTGCAAAATAGCCTACCCTCTATGCGGGACTCCATGGAGCGTGTAAAAAGAATCACCCCGCTTATCCTCAAAAAATATTGAATATAAGGCGGTGGGGCGGTAATTCCCGATTCCACCGTTCCCGCCTCCGTATTTCATGTAGTCCGAAATCTTTAGTGCTTGCATGAGCACGTAACCTTTCTTGCACCAAATTGCCCCACTACAACCACTTAGACACTACCCCTGAAGCTGATGAATTTTGAGAGTATCAGCTCGAGGCTACAGTGGACCCCTTCCAGCGGGTACCCAAGCTCGACCACCACTCTAAAGTCTATTGCTACGGAAAATATTCCTGATTTGACTCGCCTGCTTGCCAATGCTGTTTCCAGCTTGGCCACACAGACGTACCATCTAGATGTCATATCCTTATCTGAGGCAGCCAGAGGTGCACAAGCTTCTTTATCAGCCATCAGTGCCCAGCAGGTCTTGGCAACGGCTACAGAGGAGCTGGTTTTGGCTCAAGCTACAGAAGCGCTTTTTCAAGCAACATGGAATTTGAAGGTGTTGAAGGACGAAAGAAACAACTACCACTATGAGCTCAACAGAGGCGGCAACATCTTCTTCTTCGTCATATTTTGCTTAGTCTTCGGATACACCACCGTTATGTTGATTTGGTCCCGGTACCATTGGTACAACATTACCTTCTTCTGTGGGTTCGCTTTGCAGGTATTAGGGTTTTTGGGTAGAATTCTTGCATTCTCCGACACTGCCAACCTAGACTACTACTTGTTACAGTTTGTCTCTCTCACACTTTCTCCTGCCTTCATCATGGCAGGGGTGTACTTCCTATTTGCACAAGCAGTCATCCTATACGGAAGATCATACTCGGTTTTGAAACCAATGTGGTACTCATATTTTTTCATCACCACGGACTTCTTGTCTCTTGTTGTGCAAGGTGGAGGGGGCGGCGCAGCTTCAATGGCCACCAAAGAACAAAGAGATCCTTCCCCCGGCACATGGACAATGTTTGGAGGTATATTATTTCAGGTCGTTGCCATGTCAATCTTCCTTATCTTCTGGTTTGAATTTCTACACCGCTTGTATTACAAAGATGCCTCCCACATAGAGGCTGATCATCCCATGAAAAAATGGAATCTCACAAACACCTTCAAGTTTCTCTTTAACACGAGATCTGCCCGAGAATATAGAATGGCCTATTTGGAGCCTTTCTATAATCCAAAGTATAAGACTATTCGCGTTCGGCCCTTGGTGCCTTATCTTCCCCTAGCCATGACTACCGCAGTCATCACGATCTACATCAGATGTATTTATAGAGTTGTGGAATTGAAGCAGGGATTTAAGGGCTACCTCATTAAGCATGAAGTATTCCTCATGACGCTCGATGCCACAATGGTCGCCATTGCTGGACTAATCTTCATTCCTTTCCATCCTGTCAACGTTTTTGGTAAAAACAATGTTCTTAGATTGGCCACTATTAAAAGAAACAGAGATGAAGAAGACGAAGATATTAAAGAGGCGGGTGTCAACTCCGAGACCACTGAGTTCGAACGAAAAGTTGGGGAAGAATCATCTTGAGCTGGGGAAATGTCACACAAGTAGATCTTCCCACTTCAACACTTCGATTGCATCATATAAGGACCATATTCTGAGAAGTTTTTCAGAGTCCATTTCCTGCGACCTCTCACAATTACCTGCTCGGTAATCTTCCCATCAGACACCCCCAGATCGCATTAATTGCTAACACTTGTTCTATATAGAAAAGAGTAATCAATTTTAATTATCTGAGCGAAGACAAATTGTAAATTGAGAAAGGTTGATATTTATTCGACTAATTCAAATTGCGAAGGAATATGTGTCTTTCGCATAAATTTTGAAAAAGAAAGCTGAAGCTGTTAGTGTTTGACAATCAAAGTCATATCAGTCAAGGGTAAAAATTGAAGTTGATAAAAATCCAACCATTTTCTGTTGTTGTTCTGATTCTCGAATTTTCCTATTGATCAGAACACGGTTGATCATCATCCAGCTCCTCGCGGAGTCTCTGGCCTTTCTCCTTGTAGAAGCTGTAGATGTCCTTCACAAACAATGGATACAAAAGATCCTTGATCCCTTCATTTCTGGCAATTTCTAAAGCTCGATCATAAGGAATCCAAACCCCCTTTAAATTCATCGAGCCGTTTCGAATAACTCTTCTGCCCTTCTCCACCTTAAGGATTCCATCACGACGACCCCGAGACATTCCGGTGACATTGAGTAATTTTGTTCCGTTAACAAAATCATCACTTCCCTTCCTAGAAACAACTATCCCATTTGCTTTCACTTGGTAGCAGACGGATTTTTCTTCCTCCCAAAAAACAGTAGCCACTAAAGGTTTGATGATCTTCCTACTCACACGAGAATTATTGGAGCTCATCTTAGTTAGAGAGCTAGCTGACCTGAGAGAGGTAGCACTGTGTACATAATTTTGAGACTGTTGATCGTAGTTTGACACTGGTGTTTCAGGTAATTGCTCTTGTGTAGATCGCTTGGCAAAAGGTGTACTTATAGCTGATGATCTCTCATCGGAGCTCCATGGACTTTCTTGCTTCACCAGGTTGCAAACACTATTTGAAAAATAACCCTCATTATATGGCTCAGGTATTGCACTGGTGAAATCGTATGTCTCAGGCTGGAACGGTGAACCAAGTTCCCCATTATTTGTTGGTGGCGCAAAGGAGTTTTCCATTTGAAAATGTCTTATATCTGGAAACTGACTCATCAGCTTTTGAAACAAACTTTCAAAGACCATGGTTTCGCTTTGAATGAACCTCTTATTTATTAAGTGGTCCTATGAAATTTAACAGACAATCTCAAAAATTGGTGACTTGCTCGACTTCTTGCTAGCGAGGACCGTCTTTATAATCCTAGTGATAATGGAATAAACTGGTATAACAGGAGAAAAGAAAAAAGAAAGAAAAAGGATACTCGGCCAATACGATATTTTATAAGTCCTCAACGGAACACTTCGGATGTACAAAAGAGGCATCGCTCTATAAAAATCATGTGTCATGGAATATAAGACCGGTGGTCCCAGACCATAAGAAAGAAGAATTTCGGTAGACAATGATTCTAGGCACGGCATCAAAGATCGACACACCACTAACGAGATCAATGGATGGGGCTGTGATCGAGCGACAACGCATGCGGGAGGTGCATCTATAGAGATGTGAAGGAGGCCTAGCAGAAGGGCAGAGGTCCACAATGAGGAGTGATCCATGCAAAGGAAGAGCCAAGGCATGCCTACCTTTATTGGTAATCTCATCCAATGGAGTTGAGTGACAAGATCATGCTAGTATCATTCCCATATCATCATATTCGGAAACTATATAATAATGAGCAATGTAGAATGAAAGAGGTATTCGTGAAGTTAGCAGGCTAGGCCTTTACTGAGTATCCAAGATTCCTTTCCGTCCAATGAGTGCTTTAAGCCTTGGGTAGGTACATATCATGGTGCATATTCGAAACCAAGAAGCAGCCCAGGGCGGCGAAAACTTGCCGCTCAAATAATATTTGAGAAGAAAAGAAGACATTCAAGTAGGAAGAAGCATATCTTCGCCGTGGATAATGATCGGATAATCTATCTCCAAGACAGTCAAAAGGGAAAACTGACACGAAATACTATCAGCACGGGAGCTTTTGAATTCATAAGCTTGATTTGATTTAAAGAGTTTGATTCATGGATAGAATCTTAAATTTGAAACACCATGGATATAACAGTTTGAAGAATGATTCAATTATTATGAATCTGAAAAACAAGACAGCTACTATGAATAAGGCACATGAAGTGGACAGTTAAAGCAACAAAAAAATCCTGCTTGGGCTTCTAGATTCCCGGACTTGGAAGTCTTTGAAAGGCAGTACTCCATCCTTGCAAAATATCAGCGTCCACATAATAAAACGACTGGGGGCATTGCTTACTATTGGGATTTGCGATGGGTGATGTGACCTTCGGTACATGTAGGGTACATGTACAGTGGAAGAAGAGGATTCATGTATCAAACAATGGAAGAGGCGCTTCCGATAAGTACATGGTCACTACGTGAATAAGTGGGGGAGCACTACGCAACGTACACGGCGAAGCAGAGAATAATTGTAAATGAGGAGGTGGAGCGTCAAAAATTTCAGACTATCCTATTGGTCGGGGAATCCTCGAATTTTTTCCTTCCGTGAAGTATTCACCATAAAGTTATCTCTCGAACAAGGATAGACCCAGCTTGTGCGCTGATCAAAGTATTTACAGCGGCCGAGTATACCCGTCGCAATAGAGGTGTGGATGGGGTGTTTAAGATTCAATCACAAAAAAAAACTAACCATTCAAAGCTTGAGAGGAAGATTCGACCGTAATCACCTCATTCTTCGGTGCATTGCATTAACAAGGGTTCTGATGTGCGCGACATGCTATTGATGTACCCATTTTTCCCCGAATCTCATTCACCTGAACCGTCATTTCGACCGTCGGATCATCGAAGTTTACTGGAGGAAATACCAAACTCTTTCGCAAAACCGTTCTCTCTCGGTACTGTCTATTTGAGGCTCCGAGGATTTATCAGCTGCTATTGCTGCATCTATTGTTGCGATAAGAGCCGAAATGTCATCGCCAGCTCCCATTCAAAAACCACGAAGGCGTTCGTTTCTAGATCATGGCGGTGCAAACTCGATCAATAACTTTGCATCTTCCTACACGCGTGCCCAGTCCTACGCTGGTCTGTCCTTGTTTGAGGACACGGACCTTCAAGAGGATTTATCCCCTTGCCTGTCACCAGCACCACCACCAGATCAATTGGAGTCAGCCATAGGCCTGGACGGCCGTCGTTCAAACAGGACGAGCCAGGGTTATGACCACATTGATACGTTTGATTTTCCTCGAGGGAATGAAACCACTCCCTTGAATCAAAGAGAATCGAGCGTGAGGAGTAGTAATTCGGGCAGTATCTTTTCATTGCCAGCTGGAAACTCCACTGGCCCTCAAACTGTTTTTAATTCTGTCAACACACTCATGGGAATTGCAGTCTTTTCGCTTTCATTCGGATTCAGACTTTCGGGATGGGTGCTCGGACTGATAATCCTCGTTGCTTGTGCAGCCACTACAAATGTTACTGCCAAGGTTCTCGGTGCCGTCTTGAACCGGAATCCTCAGCTTCTGACTTACGGTGACATTGCTTACCTATACGGAGGGAGCCGAATGCAGCTTTTTGCAACTATAACCTTCACTTTGGATTTGACTGGTGCCGCCCTTTCGTTGATATTGTTGTTTGCAGATTCATTTCACCTCCTTTTACCGGATGTTGATGCACGCGTCTTCAAGGCGATCATTGTGTTGATTACTCTCTTTATGAGCTTCATGCCGCTCACAGTGTTATCAATGGTCAGTTTGACTGGTATAATGAGCACCATGAGCATACTCGTTCTTGCTATCATCAGTGGTCTTATTGTGAAAAAAGGGGAGGAAGGCTCCCTCTTGGATCCGTCATCCACTAGCCTCTGGCCAAGTTCATTCTTGGAGGTCTTGCTAAGTATTGGTATATTCATGGCTCCATGGGGTGGTCATCCAGTTTTTCCTGAACTTTATAAAGACATGAGACATCCAAAAAAGTACAATAGTTGCTGCAACATAACCTTTTTGTCTTGCTTGAACATGGACTTTTTGGTCGCTGTCGTGGGCTACCTCATGTTTGGCAATAAGGTAAAAGATTCCCTAACAAAGAGCTTGATGGGCAACACAAGCCTACCGTCCTTCATCAATCCGTTGCTCTGCGTTTTTTTGGGATTACTTCCTATATCAAAATTATCACTTGTGGTTCGTCCCATTATATCTGTCTACGAGAAGCATTTCCACATGAATGATTCTAGCGTGCTTACATACAAGGACGGTAAAAGATATCACCCTTTCACCATGAAGAAGTTGTTGGCTAGAGTACTATTCTTGGGACTACTCTTCATTCTGTCTCTAGTGTTCACATCATTCGGAAAAGTCGTGGCGTTCTTGGGAAGTGCAATCTGCTGCACAATCTGCATCAGTTTACCCTTGATGTTTTACCTAAAGTTCTTTGCCGAAGAGTTGTCAGGTGCGCAAAAGATCTTTGTCCGGATTGGCATTGTTGTAGGATTTGCAGGAGCAATCCTTGGAACATACGCATCCTTCGTTTATGAAACGACTTAATGATAGCGGCCCGACTTGTTTCAAGGCTCAGGACCACACCAACTTACAGCCTACAGACAGTCCATATCATCGTAGAGTGTGAACATTCTCGACCTCGCTCACAGTAATATTTATTGTATTTAATTTTTGCAATTGAACCTAATTGTCAACGTTTTTGTTCTCAGTTTCGTTTTTGCGAGCACCCTTTTTTGTGTCCGCTTCGACAGGTACTCTCTCATTTCTTCAGGTGTAACATCATTGGCTAAGATGCTTGTTGCGTAAATAAAATTGTCATGTTGTGACTTCGCCAAGTATTGAGCCATAACTTGGGAGCCCGAAAATGAGGAATGGCTGCGATTAGCCAGAGGCATCGTACTTCCAGAGTACGAGTTGTGATGCACGAGTTGCGGCATCGAGCCATTCATGGAGCCACCATAAAAGCTGTTCGACCTCGAGGAGCCTGGAATGGATGGTGGATGATAGGGGCCCATATACATTGGTTGAGGCATGGGGCTGAATGCTGGAGGGTGGTAGCCCAGGTAATTTCTGTGGTTGGAATTGAGGGACAAGGTTGAAGAGTTTTTAGATGCATACCAATGCTGTTGCGAGTAAGCGTCACTATGGTCGCGATAGCCTGATTTGCTAAAGCGCCTTTGCTTGGGAGGCGTGATGTTTTTGTTGGAAGATGTCGTCACATCCGATCCGATTATGATCGATATGTCATCGTCATCATCGTCATCGTCTTCTTCATTTGCATCCGCCACATCATTGTTGTCTTTTTCGTTGGCGCCATTGGGCTTTGTCTCCGGCTTTAAGCCTCCATTTACGCCGTTGCTTGCAGCAGGCTCTGGCAGGGATGCCACAGCGTCCTTGGCGAGACCTTCGGGTTCGTCATCAGAATCCACAGATGTTGCTGACTTTCTTGGAGGAGATGTACTAATACCAAAAACCATTGCTGCCTCCTCTGTGATCAATGAGTCTTCTTCAACTGCTGTCTTCTCCTTCTTTTTGAATGGACTCTCATCGCGTGATTCCCTCTCATGCCCATTCTCTGTTCTTGAAAGATCAAATTCACTTGGGTTGAAGTACTCAAAGCTGGAGTTCTTTTTCTTGAAGCTGAATTTTGGTGGATTACCGCATCTGTCCTTACCAAAACTGATCTTGAAATTCTTGTACTTCTCATAAAATTCCCCATTGTCACCAACGATTGCCTTTATCTTGGTAACATTGTGCGTTTCCATCAACTCGACAAGACGAATCGCGTTTGTTATATTCGTGAAGTTGATGAAGCCGCAGTCCTTATTGTGGTAAAAGTTGATTTGCTCCAAATCACCGAACTTCGAGAAATCTTGGCGCAATGTCTGCTCATCAGGAAGCTGAAGCAGTTCATCAGATCCGCTCTTTGCGCCCTTTACACCGATGTAAACGTTACGAGAAGCGCCAGCTGTAACAGCCAAAGAAATATCTCTGCTTACGGGACCAGAATGATTCTTGCCCCAACTAACTTTAACATCGTTGCCATGGATAATCAATTGGTGTAACACTTGATGATTGAGGTAGAATTTAAGAGCGACAGCGGGATCAACAAAGGTGATGAAACACATGCGCTTTGCTTTGATGAAGTTGATGCTTTCCACGAGACCACCTGCCCTTACGTTATTAGCAATCTCTTCAATCTGAGTATACGGGTGCAAATTACCCAAGAATATAGTTCTGTTTCCCACATTGAATGGATCTGGGTTGTACTGATAAGGATGAACGTGATTCACAGGAAGAGAATTTGGCGGCATGGGTGGGGGATACATGGGGTGAGCAAGTTGCATCAGCGTATCAGAAATGTCAGGAGCATACGGATAGTGATGTTTCCCGTTGAGATGACTAGGCAGTAGAGGTACTCCTGCGGGCGATGGGGTGTGACTATCCACAGCGCTGACACTCTCTAATGAGGCACTGTCATCTTTACCCACCAATACCCCCTCAACAACAGGGCCTAAGCTGGGTTCATCCTTGCTGAGCTCAGTCTCAGTTGTCAAGACAGGGATCATGTTATCCGATGAGTGCTGAGGGCTTGATAGAGGACTCACCACAGCTGGGTTATCGATATCGGTGAATGCCTCTGCGGGCGACTCTTCATGCTCGGGAATGTTTTGGATCATGCTATTGAGGGGACGCTTACCGACCTTAGGGGAAGACGACAAAGACGCCTGTGAGCCATTTGTAGGGGGCCTGGGAAAATGAGATGTCAGCGAGTGAGGCGAGGGTTGAAGTTCTGTGCGGTCGCAACGGTCACGGTGGAATTTGACGAGTAAGCACTTTGTGGCCATCTTTTCGGAACCACCAAGATCAAGTTGGCGAGCATGGTCACGGCGGACCTGCTTGGAGTAATGTTCGTAGACCTTGATAGCGGCATCAATAGACGTGAAGTGGACAAGAAGCTTGACGGTAAGATTTGGTTCGCTTGTGGACGACTTGAAATCTTCAATGACGCCAAATTTAGTGCACTGGGCGCGGAACTTCTCTTTAGTGGGAACGAAAAGATCAGGGGACGCAGTTTCAAACTTGATGGTGATGCATCGTGTAGCATTATACTCCAAAATGTAGTTGAGTGTCTTGAGCTTGATAAAATCCTGCTTGGAAAGATTGTTCAGACCCACCGGGGGCTGCGCGTTGAGGGACATAGTAGAGCAAGGTTCGTTGAGCAGAAGCTTCATGTGTTTGGAGCCCTTGAGACGTTCCTTGAGGGAGCGCAAGTTTTGAGTGCTTTTCGTGTACTTGTGGAAGAAGGCCACAGAGACCTTGGTGTTGACGAAGGATATGTAGCAAGTCTTTACCTCCTCCACGTCTTTAATGTGAGCAGGGGGCGTCGACACGAACATCTTACAGTACTCGATAGGACCGTGGTCGATCTCGGACAAGAGCTCGTTGAGCGAGAGGTCAGCGCTAAGGTTTTTGAGGATCACCGTGCGAGAAAGGTTGAGGTGGTCCAAGCCCAGCTTCGCGTGGGGGTGGGTCAAGTAGGGCACGATAGGCAGCAGCTGCAGTTGCGAACTCCGCTGGTGGTAGGCGTGCTGGCCCTGAGGCAGCTGAGGCTGGGACGGGAAGTAGGACAGGCGACCGATATAAGGGGGTGTCTGAAGCAAATTCGCTGGAAGCATCAGCAGGTAGTAAGGGCTGTCAGGCGGATAGGGAAGACCGTGTTGTAGATGGGCGGCAGGCAGCAGGACGTAGCCCTGGAACGGGGAGCTTTGTAGGTTTGGGTCTGAGTAAAGGTAGCCCGAGTACATAGCGAGTGTGCTTTTGTTTTGGAAATTAAAAAAAAAAAAAAGGGCGTGTAGCGACGGCAGGGGTTTACAGCGGCAGTCAGGGTGCCTTTGCAAGGATAAATGTTTGTTTGCGGTGGTTGTGGGCGTTGCAAGGGGACGGGTTGCTTTTTTTAGTAGTTGTAGGGAGTTATGTATTTTCGAGGTTGGCGATCTCAGAAAAAGTGGTGAGAACGGGCCAATGTGGAGAACAGCGAGCCAGAACGAGGGAGGACGAGCGGGAGGCACGAGGCGAGTTAATTTTTTTTTTAAACAACGAAAATCGCCAGCAGTAGTCAAAGTAGCTGATCAGTAGAACAAATTTTTTTCTAAAACCAAAAAGAACGGTGATTGTTGATGGGTATGAGCCGCGTCGAGCAAGGAAAAACCCAGTACCGACTGGGAAAAAGCGGCCGCTCTGGCACCAGTGCAGCGGAAGATGCAGCACCGGGCCCGCACGGGAGAACAGGCGCTGGGCAGAAAGGGTGTCTCAGGCCCAACTCGGCGCGCAGCCCGAGGCACCGTGTATGCTTGCTGAAGCACCAGGCTGAGGACGGCTTTAGAGAGGCGCTAGAGGAAGAGGTGGCGGGGGCAAGAAGCTGCAAAAGAGAGTTGGCTGGCGGTGAAGCTGGTGCCGGTGTAGCGGCTGTTTCGGCAGAATTGGCAGAATTAGCGGTGGAAGCAGCTACAACATGGGTACACTGAAGGCGGGAATTTTCAGGCGGTGGGGCCTCATGCGATGGCTGGGCGGTTGCCAATGGTGGTCCAGTACGGCTGGGCTCAGGCGGGCCAGGGGTGCGAGGATCTTCTGTCGCGTGGTCTGGCGCCTGCAAACGGATAATTTGGCGGCCGTGAAGAGAATCAGGTTCTTTGGTGTATGGTTTTGAGAGCCTGGAGGAGGTATTTGTGGAGGTGTGGCAGCTACTTTGTGGGCGGTTCTGGGGAGGTTTAAAGAGGGTATGTGGTGAGGCCCTGGTGGGTCGAGAACAGGCCTGCCGAACACGCGCTGTTGGCCCAGGTGGGCACAAACAACAACTGCTGGACGGACATGTAACTCCGGTTTCCGTCAATTCCCTCACGATATTTTCCAAATTCATTTTTCAGATCGCCTCCCTGGCTGGCCATGGTGCCTGGTAGGTTGGCTGCGAAAAAGTAAGCCACAGGCTAGGGCCGCAAACCGTCCTGCGGGAACATCCAAACGGGAGATAGGGGCAAACCCGCAGGGTGCCCTGTTCGGCAGCCACAAGCGGCCATTAACAAAATGAACCATCCTACTCCAAGACTTTTTGTTTGAATATTTGCCTCGACGTCGTTGGAATCCCACATTTTGCGAAAAGTATCCCCTGCCGAAGAGGTTATCCGCGTGGCTCAAGGGGTCCTCAGCATTCCACGCCAGGCAGCTCGCTTTGCAACAATGGCCATGGTCGGACGAGGTGAAGCCACTAGTTATTCCAGCGTCGTGATTTCTGACGATTTGGGCACGACTGGAGCGTGCGACGTGCCTGGGTTATTTCTATGAAAAGGGCAATTCCAGCAATCCACGCACGGCTGCCTATTTGACCAATTCTTTACTCCCAGGCCAAGACCTCTGTTGCCGGATTGCAAACGAACGATAGTTGCGAAAAACGTGCGTGGAAAGGTGCCTGGAGCCGCACTGTGCCCACCCTGCCAGATCAGGCAATGATCTTGACATTCATATCCAACCTTGGAGAGTCCACTCCGTGACGACCCACCAAAGACACAATTGACCCACTAGTCGTAGACTACGAGACCGGTGCCGGGTGGGTCAGAAATAGCAACGAAATCCGTCAGATCAAGTCACGTGACACATAGCACGTGATTAAAAATGCCACTTCCGTCACCTTGACCGTGCTTGTCTAGCGGAGAAGAGATCATCTCCCCATCTTCTTTTCCCCCAATCTCTGAATTGGTCTGTTTCTTGTCAGCCACCTTTGTAGCCCCCGCATCGTCATCACCACCATCCAATCGACTCCTCTTTAAGGTGGAAGAGCGCAGCCTGCAGGTCATCGCACACAGGTTTTTTCGACCCTGTTCCCTTGTTTTCTTTCTCTTTTCTCTTCTTCCCACTTGATTCTCTTCACGAAACGGATCAATCCATCCTCGCGCTCGTCAGAATCACATCATCCAGATAACATGGCTACTCAAGAGGTCCCCACTTTCAAGTTGGTGCTCGTCGGTGACGGTGGTACTGGTAAAACCACCTTCGTCAAGAGACACTTGACCGGTGAGTTTGAGAAAAAGTACATTGCTACCTTGGGTGTCGAGGTGCACCCATTGGGATTCCACACCAACTACGGTGAGTTGAAGTTCGACGTGTGGGACACTGCGGGCCAGGAGAAGTTCGGTGGCTTGAGAGACGGTTACTACATCAACGGCCAGTGTGGTATCATCATGTTCGATGTTACCTCTAGAATCACCTACAAGAACGTTCCAAACTGGCACAGAGACTTGGTCAGAGTCTGTGAGAACATCCCAATCGTCTTGTGTGGTAACAAGGTCGATGTCAAGGAGCGTAAGGTGAAGGCCAGAACCATCACCTTCCACAGAAAGAAGAACTTGCAGTATTACGACATCTCCGCCAAGTCCAACTACAACTTCGAGAAGCCTTTCCTTTGGTTGGCCAGAAAGTTGGTTGGTAACCCTCAATTGGAGTTCGTCGCCTCCCCAGCCTTGGCTCCCCCTGAGGTCCAGGTTGACGCCGACTTGATGCAGAAATACCAGCAGGAGATGGAGCAAGCCACTGCCTTGCCATTGCCTGATGAGGATGACGCCGACTTGTAAGTATAGCCGCAGCCTTAATAAATGTCGGTCCAGTATTGTTACAAAAGTAATGGCCCAGTGCCGTGTGTGTAAATTTTTATGAAATAGACAGATTCTACAAGCTGGGCGCTTCCCGTGCCATATGCACCGCAATCGCCTTTTGATCTTCTTCAGCGTATCGAAGAACCGATGGTGGTAGTGTCTCTCCCGCTGGAACTGGCGGAGGCGGAAGATACAAAGGTTCATCTTCCTCTATAGGTTTGCCGGTTCTTTCCAGTTCTTCTTTTCGAAGTTTGTGCTTGATGAAGTTTGCTCTTGAAGGCATTTTGCTGTATATGTAATCTAGATCAATATCGTATTGGTTTTCACTGAGATCCCAGATGCCTAGCTGCTTGGCCTTCTCTTCATAATATGCACAGTACTTCTTGATGTGTGTCCTACCTTGTAGATGTGATTTTCTGACACTCATAGTATCATGCGTAAGATAAATCTTACAATAGTCACAATAGTATTTTGGCATGTTGTTGGTTAATTAGTGATGGTGATGTAGTTACGGAGGTTGTTTGTATAGGACTCAAATGCAGGCACAATGGTTGCAAAATAAAAAAGGTCAACCTAAATCGATGAAGGAACACTTTTTTGCAATCCCAAAATCAAACCAGTCATGGCTTTAACTCTGTAAATGATCGAGTTTTATTTCTGTAAATAATTATACTTCTGCCTATACTTTATCCATGCTGCTTCATGGCAGCACCTCGCCTACAGAAGAGCTCGACACTTGCCAGCTACACAGCTCCATAGCTTGATTAGGCTTTTTTATACCACGTTTTTCATGTTACTTTATAACTACTTTGAATCCTTCTTATGAATTCTCTCCAGTAATTGGTCACGTGCTCTGACTTTACCATACTCGACCAATAAAATTCACGGCACATATTTTGAGGCCTTTCGGTGCGCACACGTACCCGAGACTCGGTGAAGATTGAGTAGTACTTTCAAGCCAAACGCACTTAGAACTCGTATACAACTAGCATATATCACCATGTTCAAGCAATCGATCGTATGTTAATTCAAATTGACCAATCAAATTACAGGAGACTTTACTTTGAACTGCTTATTCCCGGCAATTCGCTGACAATATCCAGTGTTCGGAACATAGAATTTTCCGACACCATGGCCAATCCATCCCCGTTTTAAAGACTAGAAAAAGCAAAGCCGTGTTCACAGAACAATTCACCCACAACTCCCATCCTCAAAGCTCCGTATTTGGCTGGTTGTCTCGGTTCGTGACCATAGATTTTCGATGACCCGGACCTCAACACTTCACCAATTATCAGAACATGTACTAACATTTAGCGTGCTGTGTCTTCCAGAAGATTGTTGTCTGTTACCCCAAGAGCTCAAAATGCTGTGAGCGAGTTGTACATTCAGCAGATTAAGCAGTTCAAGCCCACTCCTGTGAACGCTGACTCCGAGGGTATCAAGCACTTTCAGTTGCCAAGCAAGCCATCGATCCCTTCTGACGAGGTCTCTGCTGACGCCGTGAACGCTTACGAGTCTTCTGAGGTCGAGACCGAATCTGCTCCTGCTGCTGGTTCTGTTCCAGCTGGTGAGGAGGACTGGTTCGTGTTCCCAGAGGAGGAAGAACACCACTAAGCATAACAAGGCGGCTTCGGCGGCGTTGTGGCCATATGTTCTTACGAATAAAACTAGTTTCATGAATAGAGTTCACTCACTAGCTTGCTCAGGCGATGCCAGGCGGAGCGAGTTTTTGTCTCGGCATCAATAAACAAAAGACGAAAACCATTGTAGAAATGAAGAGAGGCCCGTTTAGGTAACGTGCCAGATGAACGACGGTAAGCAAACATGTTGCATGATTGTAAAACAATCGTTAGGTATGGTTGCAAATCGCATCGAAAAAAGCTATGGGGAAGTGAGCATCAAAACAATAACATCATCAGTATTAGTACAAACAGTCCTCCTTAGTTTTATGTCCGAAGCACGAAACATCGAGCCAATTGAGAGTGCCTCAGAGCTCCTCAACACAACGCTTCGTTCGAAAGGCTATATCAAAGAGACACTCAGATTCCCCAGTATAGATTGGAATGATCTCATCCGAGACCAACCTGACCGCAAGGCCCTCCGTAATCTCGAAGTCACGGACACCATTTTTGACAATGACAAAAACATCATCAATATTATTTATTCGCTTCTTAGAGCAATTGACCGACATAATGATCAGCAAAAAGCGTTGTACCACAGTTTGAGTGTGAAGAGTAAAACAATTGAGGAACTTGAGAAGAAGGTGGAACATTTGGAATCTGTGAATGAAAAGCAAGAGCGAAAACTTGATAGGTTGGTGCTGGTGGATCAGACGCTAGCAGAGAAACGTAACACTGACTTAATGAGGACGATAAAGAAACAGAGTACCGAGTTGGCTCGTCTCAAAAGCTGGACTGGCGAGATTCAAACAAAATATGACATTGAGGTGAGAAAAAGAAATATCGAGATTTCACAACTTAAAGATAAGGTGTTGGATCTGAGGGATCTATCCTACCGCTTGTCGTATGGTAGAGCTGCACCATCATCGATCAAAGCCCTACCGGAGATCAACCCAAGCGTTCTTCACAACAACATACACACGATTGACAATGACGTGCTACCGAATATTGAACCACATCAAAACCAGGCAAACGCGCTCAAATCTGAGTATGATGAAATGACAAACCAACTCTCTGAGCTAAGCGAAAACTTGATCAAAGAAAACTCAAAATATGCTCATTTTGTCGAGGAGCTTAACACCTACTTTGACAAGCTCAACCTCCAATTATCAGCACTGAACTACAGGAATCTACCGAATGAGCATCTTGTCAATCCCTCAGACGAAATTGACTTGGCTCGTATTCTCGAAGCTACGAATACTGAAGTTGATCCATTCGATCATGTATCAAGTCCTTTGTTGTCAAATGTATACAAGAACAACCACTATGTTTCCGCTTTAGTCGAGTTAGCAGTCACAGGTGGTCGCCTGTCCAAAAAGAATGAGGAGGACGAGATTGAAAGATTAAGAACTGAAAATGCGCAGTTGTATGAAAACTTGGACGAAGCAGTGCAAACGCTTGAAAGATGGCAAAAATATGCGCCAGGAAAGAGCTGAATCATTCATTCTTTCTAGAAGTAGACTCAAGCTGGTGCATACCCTTCGTATGCTCACAATGATCTGCCACGGTCTCTTCACTGGATATGTAAAGCTCGTCAGGCTCATGAAACTCTAGGCTATCATGGTAAAGTAATTCGTCGGATTCAATTGACTCATGGTCGAGGAATTTGCTCTCCAAAGTCACGCATGAGATCGGAAAATCTCTCACCATCTGATACTTCGAGGCCTCGTCGGATCTATATTTGAGTTGAACTATGCCTGTGGCTTTGTCATGATGCAAGTATGTTCTGAAGAGGGCACCAGAGCACCATATATGCGGGTAGTTAGGATCCTCCAATTCTAAAACTTCAGGCTCAATTGTAGGACAAGGTGAGATAAGACCAGCTTCCTTGAGATCTCTTTCTGTGCTGATTTGTCTATCCAATGCAGCTCGGTATGATAAATCCGAGGTTCGTTGGTAGGAGGATCTATGGCAAGAATGGTACACGCTTGACCTGTCGTCGACCTTATCCATCACTTGATTCTTCACAAAAAATTTTACCACCTTCAAAATTTGGCCCGGTTCCAAGGATTCGAACTCGAGGTTACGTTTTGTCCCAGTGAAGGGAGTCTTCACTATCACCATGCTTCCCACCTTGATGACTCCAGAAGAGTGCTGGTCTTTAATTTCCGTGACAGATTTTGGCCCGTTTAGTACCTCCTGGGCCATATTCTGAACAACAAGCGAACGGTCGTATAATGAAAAGTAATGGGCATAGACGCTTCTTGCGTTCTTGTCAATCTGGTTCAGAGTTGAGATGCTGCAGCCACAATAATTGACGAGCTTGATTGCTGAGAGCCGATCAACCCTTCTGCCTGTGAGGTTCATCCTCTCGTATCGTTGTTCATCATTTCCAAGCCCGTCAGTCTGTCTATCGAAACTCTCCAACTCGATGCGGTCGAATTCGAGAACAGTCAGGCCCAAATCGGGCTCTTGCTCGAGGGAGGTTTCGTGCTGGCCGACCCCATCTGTCTCGGCAAACTCCTTCAGTGACCGCTGCTTCCCATTAATTGCCAATTCGAGATCTCTAATATCGATTTCAGACTGATCTGTTCTGAGACGGACCACACAGCACTTGACAACAACAGCGGCAACGAGGAAAAAAACAAAAACAACAGCACTAGCAGTCCCAGCTACAGCAATTCCAACGGCACTGGAAAGCTTCATCTTCTAACTGTGGAAAGCTGGATATCAGCCTTTGGCATGATGCGGGTCTATATATGGTGGCTGCGAAATGCCCTCTGATCCGCCAGGAGTCAAATATGAAACTAGGTGAGACATGAGGCCTATACGGCAACGCAAAGGGGCTGATTTTGAAACAGCCCTCATTTAATGCTCCGCTTATTGGTATTTTTATTCGGGTTGCCAAGCATTATTGTCTCTGATCATTGGTCGTTGCAATCGTGGGTTATGAACTGGGGAGTTCCAGGTAGATGCGGCTCACGGCTAGCCGATTGTACGTACACAGTGCACAAATTGGGAGAGGCCAGTTGGGTTACTTTATAGCTTTGAAGGGTGGCATATACCTTTGAAGAGAGGTATACAATTCTGAAGAGAAATGAGACTCAAGTAATCTGTCACACGAGATTCTAGGAATTGCCACACGTATGTGCATCAAAAGGACACTTCGCTTAACTTGCTCGATCAAACAGACTCACATAAACTTAACAGCTTGCGAATTTAAAAAGTTTTTGGCTGCTTTTCGAATATTACAGTCTAGATGTACGAAACCACTTTCAGGCATTAAAGGTGATCTTGTGATTCAGATCAATCATAATACCAATAGAGCCATGGAATATCTCAGAATTTCGATCGTTCTGCTTTCAAGAGTTCCTTCTTCCTCTGACGGGATGCCTTCATATTCTACTAAAGCATCTATCGCACTTATGTGAGACGTCCTAGAAATACGCACAACCACATACATTAGAGGCATATGAAAAAAAAATAAAAACCAGACCCTTCTCGATTCTCTGGAGAGAAACCTTTTCATTCCATTCTATCTTTCTATCTTTCATCAAATGGGTATCATCCAACTCAGTTCACGCCGTTTGAGGACCTCAGGTGTCCTGCCTGCGGCTAGTGATTCACGCGTCTCATTAATATTCCCGTTTCGGCGCGCCATCTTCACCGTGCACCTACTATTTTTCTTTCAATCGTTACCAACTTTCTTCCCCCATGTCGTACCTGAGGGCAGAAATTTACTCGGCTCAGGTCTTACCGGGTGAACAGCCCGAGGATAACTCGTTTAACGAAATCACGAAAGCGTTCCGGTCTTTCATTATGGAATTTCGCCTCAACAACTCATTCATATACAGAGACCAATTGAGAGAGAACTTGCTAATCAACAACTTCTACCTCAAAGTTAACTCAGAACACTTGATCGGATTCAATGAGGAGCTCAACAAAAAGCTCTCTGATGAGCCCGGTGAAATGGTGCCACTTTTCGAGAACGCCATCACTGACATCGCCAAGAGAATCGCCTTCCTCTCTAACGACGAGGTTCCGCGTGACTTCCCACACTGTCAGTTGATTTTATATTCAAACTCGTCCACTATATCCATCAGGAACTTGGATTCCGACCACATCTCAAAGATTGTGAGAGTAAGCGGCATCATCATCTCAGCCTCAGTGCTCTCCTCCAGAGCCACCAACGTCCAATTGGTTTGCCGTAACTGTAAGCACACATTGAAGATCAAGGTTGGCTCTGGCTTTGGCCCATTGAACCTTCCTTCAAAGTGTTTGGCTACTCACAACCACGACGAGTCCATGTCGCAGCAAAAGTGTCCTCCTGACCCATACGTCGTTGTGCATGACAAGTCCACTTTTATTGACCAACAAGTCTTAAAGTTGCAGGAGACTCCGGACGCTGTTCCCGTTGGTGAGATGCCTCGTCATATATTGGTCCAAGTTGATCGTTACCTAACCAACCAAGTTGTGCCTGGTACGCGTGTTACTTTGGTCGGCACCTACTCCATTTACCAGTCCAAACAAAGGTCTTCGGGCTCCTCTAACACAGTTGCCATCAGAAATCCTTACTTGAAAGTATTGGGAATTCAGACCGACGTCGATACTGCCGCTCAGGGTCTTTCCTTTACCGAGGAAGAAGAAGAGGAGTTTCTTCGTATTTCTCGTTTACCAAACTTATACGAGGTATTTTCTCGTTCCATTGCTCCCTCAATTTATGGTAACAATGATATCAAGAAAGCCATTACTTGTTTGTTGATGGGTGGTTCGAAGAAGATCTTGCCTGATGGCATGAGGTTACGTGGTGACATCAATGTCTTGCTCCTTGGTGATCCTGGTACTGCTAAGTCTCAATTATTGAAATTCGTGGAAAAGATTTCTCCTATTGCTGTTTACACTTCTGGTAAAGGTTCGTCTGCTGCTGGTTTGACAGCTTCGGTTCAAAGAGACAGCCAGACCAGAGACTTCTATTTGGAGGGTGGTGCCATGGTTCTAGCAGATGGTGGTGTCGTGTGTATCGATGAGTTTGACAAGATGAGGGATGAAGATAGAGTCGCTATTCACGAAGCCATGGAGCAGCAAACCATTTCTATCGCTAAAGCCGGTATCACCACGGTTCTCAACTCAAGAACGTCCGTTTTAGCTGCTGCAAACCCTATTTTTGGTCGTTACGACGACTTAAAAAGTCCTGGCGAGAACATTGATTTCCAAACTACCATTCTTTCTCGTTTTGATATGATCTTTATTGTGAAGGATGACCATAATGAAGCCAGGGACAAGCTGATTGCGCAGCACGTTATGAATGTTCACACTGGAAACAGCAACAACAACGACAACCAAGAGGGCGAGATTCCTATTGACACAATGAAACGTTACATTCAGTATGTTAAGACGAAGTGTGCTCCAAGACTCAGTCCTGAAGCGCTGGAGAAATTGCTGTCGCATTTCGTGGCCATCAGACGTCGTTTGCAAGTCAATGAAGCCGATATGAATGAAAGATCCTCGATTCCAATTACAGTTCGTCAATTGGAGGCCATCATCCGTATCACTGAATCATTAGCCAAGCTTACCTTGCTGCCAGTCGCCACACTGGACCATGTCGATGAGGCAATCCGCTTGTTCACCGCATCCACGATGAATGCCGTGGATCAGGGTATTCAAAGCGGTAACTTGATGGCTTCGGGCAAGTTTGCCGAGGAGATCAAGATTGTTGAGCACGAATTGAGGAGGAGATTGCCAATTGGCTGGTCCACGGCTTACAGAACTCTTCGTAGAGAGATTGTTGATGCTGGAAGAGCTACGCCCGAAGCTTTGGACAAGGCTCTACATATCATGGAGAGGCACGAGGTGATCCGTTTCCGTCACCAGAGACAGAATATCTTGCGCGTGGGTGTCTAACGGTTGTATTTGTATGTTGTACGTTAATAAAGGGATAATATAAAACAGGAAGACAGCGGTTTTGTGATCAAGTCATTAAATTTTGAACATCCTTATCAATTCGAATTCCTTGAGGAAGATTAGTGTGTGCCTCTGTTGGTAGTGCACGTATGGAGCTCTATGCGTGAAGTTCTTCCTCAGTGCACCTCTTTGATTTAACAGTAACTATGACCGACTTTCTAAAGTATGTACAACCTGAATAAAACAAAGGCCATTCTAACATCAGACCCAAAGAGACAAACCCACGTGGTATCCCCAAAGCACCTTTCATCGAGAAGGTAGAGGCTGTTGTCACCGATCCTTCAAACTATGAGACGATCTTCAGCGCTTTCTCTGATAGATTACAGCAATACAAATACATGGAGCTTTCCAAGAAGCAGCAACTTGCAGACCTCAACATAAAAATCCCAGATGCTGAAAAGAACCTACAAGTGATCGACCTTCTCAAACAAAAGAAGGAAAATGAAGAAGACGACGACGAAGACAAAGCCATCGAAACAAACTACGAATTGGACAGCACGCTATACACAAAAGCTACAATTGATGCCAAAAATCTCAATTCGGTGTACTTGTGGCTTGGCGCTGAAGTCATGTTAGAATACCCCTTGGATGAGGCAGTTGAGCTCTTGAACTCTAGATTGGAGAGTCACAAGAAACAGTTGCAGACAGTCGAGGAGGACCTCGAGTTCTTAAGAGAGAGTATTACTACCATGGAGGTGAACACTTCTCGACTTTACAACTGGGACGTTAAGAGAAGGAGGGAGGAGAAGAAATAGGTCAATAGAATTCGTGCAACGTATCATACGTGAATCTCATGCATTTATGTACGGAAGGTATCGAGAAACTGCCTACCTAGTGGCCTTACTGGCGTCTCTGATCTATTTTCAGGCTCCTCTGTGTTTCTGATATCATCAATTGTCTCCTCGTGTTCTTCCTCTCTTTCTGGGGTAGGCTCAACATCAGCAGGAGGAGACCGTGGAAGCGGTTGAAAGCCCCGAAATCTTTGTCTAAACAGTCTGAAAACCGTGACATCTATTTTACGTGGATTGACGAAAAGCCTGAACACGACATTAGGAAGATAGCAATTCTTGGAACCAGCCAAGAGGTCGTTGGTGTAAAGACGCCCCACTATAAGCCCTATCAAACAAGGGAGAATTGACGCTATGCCATTGTTGAGCATAAGCAAAGTAAAAAGTATGTGAATCTGGAAATGGTCATTCAACGTGATTTGCTTCGGTAAGAAGCTATCAGAGCCTGTAACATTGGACAGCTCCTCTGTGTCGGCCTCTGATCCGGAAGATACAGTTGGTTTCCCAAAAAGAATCTTGAAGTGATAGGAAACGGGTATGTATGAGCCATAACACATGTATAGCGATGCAATGATTCCGAAGGGCCCCAGGGCGACGGAGTTAAAAAACGTATCTCTGTAGACAAACTGGTAGTTCGATTGAGTGATCAACATATTGACAAGACTCAACAAAGCATTGAATGTAAGCTGGCCCACGGATAGCACGAGAAAGGTGATGACCGCATTGTAGAAAGCGAATATGGCGATTAAGGATAGATATTTGCGGGGACCGAAGAAACGCTCTAGGGTTTTAAAATGAAACCATAAAATTGTACTTAGCATGAAGTCGCTCTCATTGATCACCGCTAGCTGAAATGTGGCAATACGCCAGTACTGAGAGTACTGTACTATAAGTGGATCTATGGCAAGTCTGACATAATGCTTTGCTTGTAGCGTCAGTAGAGCTAACGCTAGTAAGAAGCCAATGAGGATAACCGACTTTGTGACTGGGGTGTTCGTGAAGCCTCGGATCGGCGTTAGTTGGGTCATTTGTGGCTAGTTAGAAGCTGCTGCTTGATGTATCACGATAATGAAGGCGTGGTACGGGGTGAGGTGCAGGAGCACCGACTGGCTGCAAAAGGAAAAACTATTGAAGACCCAAATAAGGGGAAAGCGAAACGGCCCCAGTAACTATTTTCAATATTAGATACTCATATCCAGAGAAGAATATTATAGACGACCCGAGTAAATACGAATCGATGTCTCATTGTGCTAACAGGTGAGAGTGAGGCACGTTTTAAGATACAACATTAACTTTGATTTTTAAGATTTCAACAAGCAGTTGAAAGCCAATCAATGCTTCAGATGGCGGGTTTAAGCATTTTTCCGTTCAGCCCATCGGTTGCCCAGATAGATAGATATCAGCTGAGTGTTTCTGGTTATCAATCTAAACGAAACAGTAATAGTTTATTTTGGCTAATGGTGACTTATGACTTTTATTCAAATCTCGACTCGAGTACCCAAAGACCCCTTCTCTTCTTGATGACCCTTTCGAATCGCCGAATGCCGACTCGCAAAGTGATGTCAGCCATTTGAGTTGCGCACAAGGGCGGCAGATAAACACAGAGCTAGACTCCAGACAAATAATAATCGGAATTCCCAGATGAAAGCTTCCAAGGATTCAAAATAATGTTCCTGATGGTTTCACCTTTCCTGGTATGATATAGATCACGTGCGAGGGCTCAGCCCTACCGTTCAAACAAGCCTGCACGTAGTTTCTAGGTGCACCGCACCATCTAAAGAAAAAATTTCCACTTCTCAATCCATCGGTTTCTTCCTACTACAACAAACATGGGTAAAGATCACGTCACCAAGCAGCACGTCAAGAGATCCCAGAGATCCGCTCCTAAGTCTGACAACGCCTACTTGAAGGTCTTGGTTAGATTGTACACCTACCTTGCTCGTATGTATCACAATTAAGAAATCGCCTCTAGAGGCCAATAACACACAGCTTGTTGATGGAGATCACAAACATAGTCTACCAATGACTGATATCTGCCACCGCTTCAGGCTCCGATCTCGTACCTCAGTGTCCATGAAGATATGGAAGTATCGCTGTGGTACGCCCATCAACGTTTCCCATTCTGGTGATTCAGAAGCCCAAGCAAAATGCTTGTTGAGCACGGGAAACATTCTGCGAGTGCATCTTTCTCTGTTACTGTGAAGGCCACGATGAAAGAGCTATGTTTTTTCACCTTGGCAATCATGGTAGCATCGAGAAGGAGAATTATTGTGCGTCTAGTGAGCAGAAACCAAAGCTTAAGTACTAACAGTTCAGGTCGTACCGATGCTCCATTTAACAAGGTTGTGTTGAGATCTTTGTTCTTGTCTAAGATCAACAGACCTCCAGTGTCTCTTTCTAGAGTCAACAACACCTTGCAGCAGAAGGGTGCCGCTGACAAGACTGTCGTTGTTGTTGGTACTGTCACCGACGACGTCAGATTGTTGGATGTTCCAAAGGCCACCGTTGCCGCTTTGAGATTCACTGCCTCTGCCAAGGCTAGAATCGTCAAGGCTGGTGGTGAGGCCATCACCTTGGACCAGTTGGCTGTCAGAGCTCCAAAGGGCCAGAACACCGTCCTCATCAGAGGTCCAAGAAACGCCAGAGAGGCTGTCAGACACTTCGGTTTCGGTCCTCACAAGAACAAGGCCCCAAGAATCTTGTCTAAGGGTAGAAAGTTCGAGAGAGCCAGAGGTAGAAGAAGATCTAGAGGTTTCAAGGTCTAAGTTAGTCTTGAATTTCTTGGGCTTCTATATCACGGTTTTCTCTTCTCTGTATCTAATGTAATAATAACGGAAATATAAGTTGAGGAACTAGTAATTCGTAGTACAATCTACACAGAATTTTCCAGGCCATGATTGAGGTTCTTTCACTACTTGCGGCTAGCGTTATCGATTACAGTGCACCGTTAAACACGTCAGATTATATGTAGTCGGATAAGACAATCGCTTCTCTTCCTCAAACAGTGCGTCTCCCATTTGCTGCAAACTTCTTTGATGGATACCTTACCAGAGCAGATCATTCACGAGGTTGTATTTTGGCTCACTGATTCACTGTTAGTTTTGGAAGCATCTGCTGATGACAGAAGGTTCCCTTTAAATGAGCGTCCGCCTCTTCTGTTCACACCTAATTGTTGCAAGTTTAACAACTACTCGTCCGTACTTCAGCTTTCCACGACTTGTAGGCGATTTCGACGTCTTCTAGCGCCAGCATTGTTTAGTTTTCTTAGCTTGGTTAGAACATCGGAGATCGATTCGATTCTCAAGTACGCGACTGATAAAGCGAATAGCGCCAAACACAGCCAAAGTTTTGGGACACAGTATGCTAAAATTTTCGAAAATATCCAGTCTTTTGCAAAACATTCTGCCCTCAAACGAACTCCTGACCAGAAATGTTGGAGAATGAATAATTATGTGACGCACCTAGAGGCTACTCAAGATGTTTTAACCATAGGGTCTCCAATCTCCATCTCTGCATTCCCCGTGCTCAGACACCTCAAGATTCTAGATAAAAGACCGCTATCGAATGCACTTGTCCTGTTTGGACACACTCAATTATTTTCGTTAGCGATACATCTGGCTTGTTTGTGTTCATGTGGCGCTCTTATCTCTGGGCTGCGCAAGTTACAGAGATTGGACCTTGTACTTGATATGAGCACTATGTATCCGAAACGACCAGAGAACAACTTGCTTGACCCGCTAGGACTACTTGATATTGGTGACAAATTGTCGAATTCCAGCTTGAAACAATTAAACCTATTCATCATGAGCCCGGAGGTCCTTCTCTTAAACGATTTCCTAGCATTTTTGACCCATACAGTTGGCGGGTCTGCAATTGAATCATTGACAATACGCACGTTTAAATCTCGAGAGACCCTTGGTTCACAATGGGGACTAATTGAGTCCCCCAATGGCCCCAGATTCCTAGCAATTCTCAAATGTGCAAAACTGTTAGTCAATCTAACTTTGGACTATGCTTTCATGAAGTACTTGAAATTCCCTCAAAACTACCCCATTACGAATGAACATGAGAAATCTATTCCAGTTTCCTTGAATATAGTGGATGAGAGTTTTGGATTGCCGACTTTGCTCCCAATCGAAAGAGAAGTTGTAACTTACATTATAGCTACAATTAGGTCCACCCATGTGGGCCTTATATACGGCCGGGTTCAAGAAGGTTCTCATTTAAATGCTCTTAGCTTTATAAACAACCTTCTATCTCATCTTGGAAGCTTTTCTTCCTCCAATCAGATCCTGCTCGTCAGTCTATATGAGGCATGGTCTTACTCTGACGACGGCATGATGAGAGATTACTACCAAAAAGTTATAAACTCCATCGAAGCAGAATCAAAGAATTCGGAGGCACGAAAATTCAAAATGGCTTTGTTGAATGCGTCCAGGATATCTAGATTCGACTTCAATTCTCCTCGATATCAGAAACAAGAGTTCTATAGTGTTCGTCCGCAAGGAGGACTGCTATCTATGGACACCAAACCAGTTTATCAATCCGAATTGCCTATCGATAACTTCAATTCCGCTGAGGCATCTTTGAGAGATTTAGAATACTACTCTTGTCCTAGTAAAGAGCTCAGCGCCATCTGGTTCTGAATCCGGAGGTTCATTTTGCAGCCATTTATAAGATAACGTGACTTTTGTGACTGCGAGAAGTCAAGTCCATTATACTGCATATTCTCCTCATATTTTCACTAGGCTCCATAGTTAACGCTCTCATACTCGCGGTGGCTGGAGTGTACGGGTCTTAGACGCTCTCATACTAACGAACTCGTGAGGCCTACCTGCAGTTCTGAAAACTTTCTCACCCACCAAAAAAAAAGAAAATTTCTCCAAGTTTCGCCCATCACAGTCCTTGAATATCATCAACATGCCAGGTGTTTCCGTTAGGTATGTTTCTTGTCGAGTTAATGAGCCAGCGTTTTAAAGCAAATATCGTTTGTGCCAACAGCCCCCTGTTTCCCACGATGTCAGATTGACCCTTCCATCTGGAGTCCTACTCCCTTCATGAATCCACATTCTATCCCCAAGATCTAGAGACCCATTCATCATCACAACGAGCCTTTTCAGGTCGCTTGCCATCATTGCTAAGCTTTTTACTAACAATTCAGAGACGTTCCAGCTCAAGACTTTATCAACGCCTACGCTCAGTTCTTGCAGCGTCAGGGTAAGTTGGAGGTTCCAGGTTACGTTGAACTTGTGAAGACCTCCGCTGGCAATGAGTTGCCTCCCCAGGAGTCCGAGACCTGGTTCTACAAGAGAGCTGCTTCTGCTGCCAGACACATCTACTTGAGAAAGCACGTTGGTGTCGGTAAGTTGAACAAGTTGTACGGTGGCTCTATCAACAGAGGTTTCAGACCACACAAGCACGCTGACGCTTCTGGCTCTGTCAACAGAAAGGTTGTTCAGGCTTTGGAGAAGATTGGCGTTGTTGAGATTTCTCCAAAGGGTGGCAGAAAGATCTCCGAGAACGGTCAGAGAGACTTGGACCGTATTGCTGCTCAGACTTTGGAAGAAGATGACGAGTAAGCCGAGGGCTCGTTCGTTTGACATAATGTTTCCTCCTTTGTACTCTAATAAAGAAATCGCATCGTAATTTAACATGTATTCGTTATTTGGTTATCGTGATCACATTTTTACAGATCAAGGCAGCTTCGTTGGCCAAAGTGTCTGACATAGCACCACTGTCAAGTCCAATCCACTCATGAGGAATGTTATCAGGTAAGTCTTCGATCCACTTCGCGTACAGCTCAAATTCATCATCAAAGGGAATCTTCAATTGGGTGTGGGGCAAGTTGTAGTCATCATCGCAGCATCTTGGATTGAAAAGTTGCATCGCAAGCTCCTTGCAAAAAGCGGCGTCCTTTTCGATAGACACTTTACCACCGTATAAGACTTGCCCTAGAATTGACAGAATCTCATCCCAAGGCAATTCGTCTGTTCGAATGACGCTTTTACCATCAAGAGAGTTGAAAACCTTCCTCAAATACAAGGCTGTAGAATTGAGGTCAACCTCACTGATGTCGTACTTCTTCGCAAATGCGTTTGGCACAAACTTAAGGTTCTCTTGGATTACCGAATGGTACCAACTAATCAAGAAACAAATGGTCTTGGCGGCAGGAAGGAGACAAATTTGCTGTTTCCAAAGATAGCTAAAGCTTTCGAGTAGTATAGCTTTGAAGGTAGGGGTCTCTTCGTGCGTCAAGACATTCGATTTAGATAACAATGCAGATGGGATATTCGTTGCCGACAACAGGCACGTCATGAAGAGGCCAAAATTGTCATGAGCTTTACGCTTGTCGAGCAATTGATCCAATTCATTGAGCCAGGCCCCACTCAACTGCACGTTCTGAAGCACAACCCATGAGCCAGATATCAAAGCTTTCTCAACTTCCTTGTACGCGGTCTTCAAGCCATCAGCGGTACCCATTGCAATAACTTTCAAATTACAATTCTTTTCAATTGCTTGACGTTCAATCTGAGGCGTCAGATCAATGTGGTCAGACTCGGCAATCAAAAAAATGGATTTCTGGAATTTTCTCAAGTCAGACAATCCGAAGGTCTTAGTTTGACTCAAGGGTGTGCCAAATACGGAGTTTGTTGCTGTTTCTATTGCATCAAACCAAGTCATCTCTGAACCAATAAGCTTCAAGACCAATGGCTTAATCGACGCAACAGCAGGGCTATCTGCTTTCTCAAGAACATCATTCCATTGGCTGGTCTCTGACCCATCACCGATCTCCAACGAGAAATAATCTTTCAATAATTCTGCAAGTTTGGCACTGGGGGGATTCGTGCCTACCATTCCAATGACTGATAGCAATCCTTGGGATACGGTGTATCCTTCACTTACTTCAAAGTAGCCGACAACCAAAGCCAAAGCTAGAGAGACTCTGTCCATATTTCTCAAGGCAGGGGCAACGGTTGCATAAACGTCGCTATAGAGTTGTAGCCTCAAAGTCAGTACGCTTTCCCTTTCACTTTGGCGATCAAGTATGGCCTGAAGTATGGCAACAAGCGTATTAAACAGGAAGTTGTATATCTTGGACCTTGATGATAGAACTGAAAGTATTTGATAAACCTTGCCCAAATGTTCAGCAATATCAAGGTAGGTAACTCTCACTTTTTCAACTTCCATCATCGTTCCATTCAACTCACCAAACTTCTTGTCAAGTTCCAGTGATTGGGATTGTATACTCAGAAGCGTCTCTGTGGCTTCGTCGTTATCTAAGATCGTTCCGGCCACATTATTGAGCGTGTCAAGAAGTTTTTGACGAAGCGCATGACCTCTGGCTAGATAATCGCCTTGAAGTAAGGTAATCTCTTCATGTTTTTGGTAGAGGTCAGGTTGAACTCGTTTGAGGCACAAGTTCAATGTTTGCCTCTGAACATTACTTGTGGTAGTCATGAAGTTGAGGACGTTAACTCTTGACAAGAATGATGATGGAATAGAAGCCGATGGATCATCCGACACGAGAATTAATTTGAATTCAGGCAGAATATCAACTTCTTTATTTTCCAATTGAACTAGTCTTCGTCCTCCGATGTGAGAGATTTCCTTCCTGATTACGGGATCCATGACTGGATCGTAAAGCTCCGCATGAGATATCAAGATCGTCCCGCCAAATCTCATGGCATTTTCGGTATCTCTCATAAACGACGCATCAAGAAAACTAGTTCGCTCCACACTCTTCGCCGATGTTGAGAAGGTCAATGCTTTGAGAACATCGTCCACAGGGTTAGTAACGAGCACAAACTCTGCCCACTCCTTGATCGCAAAATTCTGCTCATACAATTCATCCTTGGGAAGACCTCTGTGCGTCCAATCTGAGGTCTGCCTCGAAGTTGCCAAACTCGTGATGGGGGAATAATACTTGTCGAATGGTATGTGAAGCTCTGTGAGACTTTGCTTCCATTCCATTAAAAGGGCATCTCTCTTAGATTGCTCGTAGCGACCAGTGTAAGTAGCAAAAGCAGCAGATAGTATGCTGTTTCCTGCAATCCGCAGTCTCTCCTCGTCACATATTTTCACATTTAGCTCCCATCTTCTTCTTTCACTGGTGAGATTCTGGATCAACTCCTCACTACGTGAAACTTTTCTCTCAATGGTTTCCATCTCGACTTTCAATCTTTCAGCTTCACGAATGATGTCACTGTAACTGGTCTTGTATTCCACAATTTTCTCCTCGAGTTCTCTTATCATATCGGAAATTGCAATTAATTGGGCCTTAGACTTTTTTGCTGCACCCTGTAGATATGCCACTTCTTCCTTAAGAGGCATCACCTTCTCTAATATCGAATAATACCTCAATTGAGCAATTACCCATTGCAACAAAGGACCACAAGCTTTGCTAGCACGGTTAACAGTCTCGAAATTGAAATCAGATCGGCTCAAATATGTTCTCTCCATATACTCGCTTGATTCTGGAGTGAGCTGTGTTTCACTGTCATACGAAACGATACTCGTAATAAAGTCGTCCTTTCTAACCACGAGTTGCACGTCTCTCCAAGTCTTCACATCATATCCCAAAAGGATACACACAGATTCCATTGCCATTTTGACAGCAGCTGGCGGGTTTGACATACTCCTCATCTCGGTCAAATGTTGCTTCTTAATGTTTTGAACGCCTCGCTGAGCCTCAAGCACAGCGGGCTCTGCAAGCTCAAGTTCTTGCATCACAACCTCGCGCCTCTTACTTATCTGGATCTCGTTTTTTTCAAGTTCCTCCTGAGTGGCTACCGAGAATTCACGTTTCCTCTCCGCCTCGTTCTGATTAACGATCATCTTGTCCAACATATTTTTTGCATCAATCTCCTTAGCGTGCAACCTTTCCTGCTTCTTTGAAAGAACTTGCTTCATTTCAGTCACTTCAAGCACGGTTTCACGAAGCTTATCTAATCCAACTAAAATATGTCTTTGGTTAACATTTAGTTCGCTATCCTTCTGGTTGTACAAATCGATAGTTAGCTGCAAGAATCTCATAAATTGATTCGGATAGGCATCATTAGATAGATGAATCGAAACACATACACTGATCATTGCACCACGAAGGGTTTGATCAGCAAGTTTGTCATCGGATGGTGGCTCGTAAGTTGAGCTATCTAACGCAATATCCTGGAGCTTTACGCTAGCGATCTCCTCGAGTGACCTTTGCGTCCAATCACCCATCCAGTTAAGTACACATCTGTTGAAAAGAGCAGGAGACGAGTTCACTTGCATTTTATCTCCATGGCCAACATCGCTGAGTGTGAAGACCACATGTAAATTTGTGCTCACTTGTTCGGTGAACCAGGCGTAAAGCTCATCTTCGCTATCCAACAAGAGCCCCTGCGCTGTAGACTCTATTGCGCATTCTTTCATAAGCAATGTGTAATCATCCCCTTCAAATAGTCCTGGTACCTCTGAGTTTGCGAGTAAGGTGTTCATCCGCTCGATAAAGGCTGTTTCGAGTAGGCTCGATTCATCCATAAGAAAGCACAACTTCTCTCCCTTGAGGCAGTCAAAGAGGACTTGCCGAAGCTTCTTCTGAAAATCTTGAATCGAATATCCTCTGTGGACCCTCATTTGAACAACTTTGATACCATTCATCCACGCAACAAATTTCGTAAGTGTTGATTTACCACTCGAAGAAGGACCAACCAAAATCATGTGTCCCTGGTGCTGCCTTAAAACTCTGTCAATTCTCAAAATATGGTCGAGCATATCCTCAAAAGGAACCAAAGCGGTTTCCAACTCTTCTTCGCTAAACACTCGACACCTCTCACGCACAAATGAAGCTAAATCATCCATCGAGACGGGTTCATAAGCCGAAGTGAGCCAATTTGAGTATAATATTGGTTCCTGAAAAGCGGATTTGAGATCGGTATGTGGAAAATGTTTTGCTGCAGCTTCAAGGAGTAATTGTTTCGTCCATTCCTTCTCCTCCTTCCCACAAAGTCTGTCGAAAAATAGTCTGAGACCTTCGTGAAACCATAAACGAAGGAGACCTGGAAGATCATCATAAGTGCTCTGAAGTATAGTTTCTAATATCCCTCGACACCATCTGGTGAGCTCACGAGGCGAATAGACATAATGACTTCGAATAGCACGTGTGAGCTTTTCTTTGCTTCCGAAGTATACGTCCAACATAGCCGAGGTCAACGGTTTCCCGAAACCACGGAGATCAGGAGCACACTTCAATGAAGCGTGATTGAAATTTTCGTAGATCTGCGCCATGGAGTTTTTGCCTGGATAGTCGACCATGACAACGCAGACATGACGCAAGAATCTTTCCGCTAACTGATGCCTACCGGGATCGTTTGGATCATTGCATGCACCAACAAATTGAATGTTTTCTAATGTGACCCATGTCTTGTGACGAGAGCTCCAGAAGCCTTGGCGTTCCACCATGAGGCGAATTAAGGCGATGACTCTTTGAGAGCCATACTCATCCATCGAAGGAAGATTAATTTCGTCACAGAAAACAACAGTCCATTTACCACTGACGTTGGGTGAGAGTGTTAAGCCCTCGTTTGATCGCTTATAGCGGCAGTGCTGTTCGAGCAGGTTGATCAAGCTCTCTGGTGTAGTGTCCTTCGAAAAGTTAAGTGAAATTAAATCTAGACTTGGCAGGTTTCTGAGAGCTTGCAAGAATGTCATGGTTTTCCCGGAGCCAGGCGGTCCACACAATAGAAGAGGGGTACGTTTGTTCATGAGCGAATTGATTATATCTTCGTGAACAAGTGTATCAACTGTTGGAACTATAGTGTTGGAATCCATGACATGGTGTGGTTCAAATTCCACAGGCTCGATATGTTGCAGCCACGGAGACCATTCGAAATCGACTGGCGAAATAAAATACTCCGTTATGTTCTCTGGCACAGCAAGCAGCTCAAACAAATCCATTGAAGCAAGTTGAGAAGCAAATGCATTCCTTTGCTCGACAGGGCTGTCGCCCGAGTAGCCCCAAACCAAAGAAAGAAAGATTGCGCTCATGACAAATTTATTGAGTGAATCCCATGTGTGTGCTGGATTTTTGAGTTTGAAAGTAACAATCTTTGATATCTGTGTCTCAAGAAATGTAAAAAATGAATTGAGGGCTCTTTGAGAGCTATGCTTCATGATATGGTCAAAATTAAGAGAAATCTGAAAGACTTGATTAAAAAGTTCCTCACTTAGTGTGCAAGCGATTTCTGCAACATGTTGCTGAATTTGAATTTTCTCCATCTCAAAACCCTCGAAGTCTTGTGAACTCTGCATTTCTAGACTGTTCTCGCGTAGCATGAAGAGAAACTTCTTCCACACTAGTTCAGGTTTGATAAGAGATCGATCGAACCATATCATTCCGCAACGAGTGATAGTGGCTAATGTAGCGTGGGTCAAGTTATCGACCTCAAAAATTATTCTCACGTTGTCCGGGAGCTCGAGCCTTTCACCGTTTGGGAGTGTCAATATTTTGTTGTCGTCAAGCACACTATTGAGGTTCTCTGCCCATTTTGGGTCAATATCACCATCAAACACAACCCACAGACGTTGAGATTTTTCCCCCTTAAATTTTGATTAATAGCCCTAAGATGACTTGTCAAAATTCCATCTGTCCATTCACGAGTAATTGCATCCAACGACCCAAAAATTTGCTCCTTAGTTAGCACTTTGCAGTCGAGCACTAGTGTCTTGTGGGTAACACCCTCTGACAAAGACAAGGCGTGTATAACCTGTCTGAGAATTGTCGATTTTCCAGACCCGGACTCTCCGACCAAAATTATTCCATGATGCGTCTTCTGGATCTGAGCGATTTGAGAACATTTGCGAAGCATTTCATCGGAGAAAGTGAGACCGATTTCATTTGCAGACTTCACGATGGAGCGATTAAGTGTTTCGAATTCAAAATGTTTGACCTTGACACCCTCGAAAACTTTGGACATCAAATTGTAAAAAACTGTAACATCCTGTGGGATTAACTTGGGTAAAACTGATTCCTCTAGGCTCGCCTTAAGAATCTCGAGCTCTTTGAAAAGTTCTGAGTCATTATGAACACTATGAGTGTCGCTGGATTCGTTTTCGCATCGTTTCGAACCACACATGCGTAATATACTTTTTATTGCACGCAAGCCAAAGTCATAATGTCTCTGGTCTGAGACAGATACACTCAAACCCTTGAAGAAATGGACAATTTTCTCTGAAAGGGCTTTTGTGTGAACCAATTTATGTGACATGAGAATGACATCGATGATCAACTCTAAATCAGGTTTCTCCATTGAAAAGCTTCTAAAGAGTCTTTTCATGTTCTCTGGTAGTTCATTACGGCCAGCATAACCAGGATTCATTGTCACGAACAAACCAGTGTTGGGATGGATTGAAAAGGAAGCTCCTGAAATCGCTACCTGTTTTGACCTGTTGTTGAGGCCCTGTTGTATTCCCTCGATTTGAGACGCGAGAGCACTAAGGTTGGCGGCATCGAGTCTGTTGAACTCGTCAAAACAGCCCCAGCATCCAACCTTACAAAGACCGAGAAGAATACGCTCCATTGACTTAAAATCAAAGGAATCGTCGCAATTGAAAACCTTCACCATTCGGCCAAGTGAGAATCCTAGAGCCTTTACGCTCTCCGTTTTTCCAGTTCCAGCAGGACCAAATGGAGACCCACCTAACCCTTGAGCTAAGGCCAGTGTCAATGCCAAGTAGCATCTGTCGACAAGAGGAGTAACAGCGAGTCTCTCAATGACGCCCTGGTATTCAAACCCATACGGTAACTCAAAGCGTCCCTGGCTGATTTTGAGGCATTGAAGTGGAGATACTGCATTAGGATTCAATCTGAAGCATTGAACTTGATTCAAAATGGAGATCCGCTGGGAATGAGGCTTCGAATCGAGCTCTCGAGCGATTTCTCGATGGTGTGTGAGCTCAATTATCAAAGACTCAATTTTCTTTGCTTCATGTGACGCTAAACTCGAATTGGAAAACGAAGCAACGTCCTTCAATAACTTCTCGTATAACGTACTTAGAGGTGCATATTCCATGTTTGCCTTCTCGGCCATCCTTGTGAACATCACATTAAAAGCGACAACAAGCACTTGGGCAGGGAATTGGCTTGTAATGTCAGCAAGATTCTTGACATCAAATGTTCCCCGGAATACTGCTTCTAACTCATGGACAGCCTTTAAAATGAGGAGCGCAACGGATAGCCTTATTTGAGTTTCCAATTGACTGAGCAACTCGTGTAATTCATGAACCTTTAAAAGGGACACGGGGTTGGCAAGTTTCAACCTTTCTCCTTCCGGGCTCACGACCTCGACAATACATTGTGTGTCGTCGTCTTTGTTTAAGAAGTCCACTCCAAAAAACATCTGTTTAATATGTTTGTTTATCCTCGTAAAATCACCAGCGCCACCAATAAGCTCTAACAAATCTTCATTACCCAAAAAGTAAAACCTTGGGAATAATTCACGCTGCAACTCAAGATAGTTGGTCAAACCTTTTTCGTCCGCTCCAAACTTTCTTTGATTTTCAGTAGACTATGCTTCAAACCTTTGATGGAAAGTATCTCAAATACCATCGTCATTTTGCTTATGCGCTGGAGAAGGCCCATGAACTCAAAAGAGAGGTTGTTGAAACGTGTTGATTCAGTAGGCAATGATGATCTGATATCCGAATTGTTGCTGAAGACTCCATCGAGATAAGCCCAATGCTTTTGAACTTCGATCCACGAATCAAAAATTGACTCAAGCTCATAGAGTTGTCCCTCAAGTGCTGATCTTCTCTCCTCAAACTCTCCATATGATACCAGGTTTCTCATGCTTGACAAGGTACTGATGTTGGCTTGACAGACATCAAAAAGCTTGTCCCAATTACGAATAAGTCGACATTTTCCGTGGAAATCGAACGTCTCGAAAGTGACACTGGACAACTCTTCCTCGACTTTATTTAGTGACTCCTCGATGATGCGCTCATCATTGGCTTGTTTGATAATTGTTTTAATAAAGCTTTCATGCAAGCGAAATTCCAATTCAAACATCTGCGACAACTTCAAATTTTCAAGCAGATGAGTCGAGGGAGATCCAACGACCGCCATAATTTTCTTCCAATGCCGAGGTTTGAGCGCATCATTTTTAAGGTCTGAAAGCATCTTTAGCTCACTGATATATGAAGCGATTGTGTTTTTCAACACTGAAAAAGCCGCATAATGCCGAACCATAGCGGGAAGACCTTTCGTAGAGGATGTAAGGCTCTCTAGCTGCTGCCTCACCTTTCTCACGTTGGCTTCTGCCCAACGAATGGCCTTTATATCATCGACGGATTCCCACAATTCTTGAAGTGCTTTCCACACAACAGTCAAGTCATTGATCTCATCTTGGAAAGATTGCATCAGCGATGCGGGGGAGTTGTGACTTGTAATTTTTGTGCAACTATGGAAATCTGCTTCTGATAATCTTCTAAATCTTTCAACTTTATTGTTAGCTTTGTCAAGAGAGACAACGCAAGTCCAGGCTCCATAGACGCAGTTATAGGTCGCTTATTAAACCAGTCGCTTGTTATTGTCTCGAACTTGTCATTGCAGCTCTTCACTTCTGTTGCTAAGGCTGCCTGGAAACGGTCAAGATTATCTTCTAAGAATTGCATTCTAAGTTGCATGAGCTGCTGCAAATTGGATATTTTGTTCTCGAAATGGTCAGGAAAAATCCAAAGCATTGAAAGCTGCTTACTGTTTTGGAGCAAGATCTTTTGACATTCGGCAACAAGGCTTTTGGTTTGCGAGCCATCCGCCACAAGTTGTTCGGCAGAGAACAAATGAATAACATATTTGACCATAGCCGCAAAAGGTTGCTGCCAATTTGGGTCAAAAGCAAGGAGTCTCTCAATATCGCTCATCGAAAGGAGATAAGTTCTGCTATGCTTTGCAACACTTTGCATGAAATTATCAAGGAGCAAGGACTTAAATGTTTCGTACTGGCCTAATAATTGATTTCTCACCATGGAGTACAGAATATCAAGAATACCGCCCAAGGTGATCAACCCCTTTGGATTCTCCAACTGACTTCCACACCGAAGTATCAATCTGACTTTTTCTAAAGAATTTCGGATACCAAGATCTTGAAATGGATCTTGTTTCGCGTGACTCTTGAGTACTTCTCCTAGCTCGTGCCAGTCTTCCATCCGCCGATCAACCGATTCAAATAAATCATCTATATCGCTCAAAGTTCGCCAAAGATAATCTCTTGTCGATTCCGGAAACAGTGCAATCACTTTTTGGGGACTTCCGTTGGAGTCTCTGAAGGTGATATTTCCGATTATGGACTGCAAATTATTCAATTCAAGAATCCACAGGAATTTAGATGAGGCAAGCGGTGGTTCTAGAAAAAAATTGCCGCCCTCATAGCGAAGAACATGGTATGTTTTCCATTTAGACAAGAGTGATGCATCTTCATTAATCCCCTTGCTGAATTGTTGAAGACAAGCTTCAAATTTGGCAACAATTGACTCTGTCAAGAGACCTCGCAAAGATTCCTCGAAAGGGCTGGCATCTGAAACTTTCTGCATAAGAGGGACAGCTGCGAGGTCGATCTGTTCAACACACATTTGAAGTTGCAAACTCTCGAGTTCACAAGCCTTCAAGGTAGGTAAATATTGCTCATCCATCAATCTACAAAAGTTATCAACCCAAGTTTGTAGATCAAATAACATGTGTGTTGTTTCTTGAAACTGATGAACAAGCCTCATGGACGTCATGGCGATTTTGGAAAAATCTGTATCCTCTGACAACAAATTGGCATCCAGTGTTAAGTCTGACCACGAGAGCGAGCTGATTTCTAATAATTTGTGAAAGGCGTCTTGCTTGAAGGATTCGAGAACTGACTCTAAGCCATGAAACTCACAGACCGTATTCATCATTTGAGTGAGTGCCTCGATGTGTTCATTGAGTGTGAAAATGATTGACCCCACGTTGTTTATCCTTGAAACTTCCAAAACTAGATCTGATGGTATATTGAGACCAACGCTTTTGCAGATAGAAACACATCGCGGGACGTCGATTAATTGAAGAGGAATACTTAGAGTAGGTACTCTCTTCTTTAAATTCAAACCCTCGTCGAGACACAAAAGTTTATCCACTCTATTCAATTCGGACAAAGCTGTTCGTACAGATTGGCACCATGTCTCGAACACCTTCGTCACATTAAGCTTCTCTCTCAATGAGGTGGCCAAATCTTGGATTTGAGAACCAACTGCAAATAATTTCCACGCTTTGCCCAAAGACCGATCCAATGTTTGTAAAAACTTGTCAACGTTGTGCTCCATTGAAACCATGAGCAACATTGTATCAATTACGTCCAATGGTGATTTTGATTGTAGTCGAAGTGGCTCAAGCCGAAAGTTGTGCTTCGAACTTATCAAGAGTGCCTGCAATGACTTCGACGCTTCTGTCAAGAACTTGATCTTGTGGTTGTCCTCGATGAGAGGTAGTAGAATGTTTGCATCGGTGCCTGCTTTAACAATATTTTCAAAAAAGCTCACATAATCGCTATATGATTCACAATGATCAATTCTGTTGTTCAAGGATGAGGCCAAATTTTGCAGGATCTTGTTGTGTATCCCTAGATAGCTGTCCTCTTGAGCAGTCCAAATCAATAAACCGTCTTTTGAGAGATCAAAGTATTCTGCAGCAATTATGTGTTTGTTGTAAGCATCAAGGAGTTGATTGGTGAGGATCTTGTCCGTAGCACAATGCAAAAGACCTTGCATTAATGTATGGTGCTGGGATTTGAGATTTACCAAGTCATCCACTCTTTTTTCAATCAAATTGATGCGGGTTTGCTCTATCTTGATCACCATAAATTTCACCAGCCCTTTCCTCATGAACTCTCTCAATAAATTTGTCATGCTTTTGATAAAACCATCTATGTTTTGAAAAACCCTTCTTAGTTTTAAATTTACGGTCGTTTCAAATGCATCTTGAGGCATAGCCATAATAGAAAGGGAGGACAACATCGAGGCTAGCAGAACAGAAATATCCGAAAGAGCTAGCTCGGTGAGTTGTATAATGCGTGGTAATGGGACGGACGACAAGGTTTTCCATCTTTTTAGTTGACTGAAGATAAGAGAAAGGCTGGAGTCAAATTCAGCAATGGCATCTCTTGAATCTTTAGAAGTGACGAGTTCGTTGAGATTTAGATCTTTTAAGAAAGAATTGTATTGCCTTACCTCTTGTAGCTTTTCAGTCACCTGAAGATTATTTTGGAAAACAAACGTCGTCTGATAACGTTTTGAGGCAGTCAAAATACGGATGAGATTCTCTACCTCTTGCTGTTGTAATTGTTGATGTAAGGACATTAGGGCAGACTCCATCGAGACCCAGAAACGTGTCTCATCTGCCATCGACCAACTATCAGAGGGGCTAATGCCCTTTTTGGTGATGGATTGTACCTGCCTGATCCATGTGTTGGCGATTTGGGTGAGCTCATTAAGAGTTGTCGTATCTTGCACGATCATCTCGTCCGCAATCTCAGGCTCACGTAGAAGTTCCATAATAGCTGGTGGGACATGGCCAAGCAAATCGGGTACTTCAATTTCCAGATCAATATGGCTCAAGGTCGCATTGAGCTCGTTGAGCTTCTTTTTAGCAAGAGTAAGAGATCCTGACGCGCTGCTCTCACCATCTTTAGATGAAAGGCGATCAATGTATGGGGCCACCACATGAGTGAGGAGATCTCTGACGAGGATAGGGGAGTGGCTACTTTTTGAGTTATAAGACCCATCCATTGGCGTGGAAAAAACGTTAATTTGAGATCTCAAGGAAACGTCTGCTCGGAGAATGCCAGAATGTTTCAATAATATGGTCATCAGCACCGTGTCAGCGGAAACCACATCAACCAATTCACTCTTCACAGAAAACTGGCCATCTGATTTGACAGGCACATATAGTGCCTGTTGGATATCGGTGCTTGTGTAAGCGGATAGAGTTGGCTCGATCACATCAAATGGATCGGAGCATTCAGCACGACTCTCTGGGTTGCTGATCAAAGCTTTTATGAAATGTAAAAGTGAATCTGAAGACACTGACTCGAGCAGATCAAAGCTCTCATCTTTTGTGTCAGTCATGTGTAAAGATGCTCGATCAGGGTATAGAGCGTTGTAAGGGTACATAAAACACATATATGCAGATGTTTGTTGACATGTATCACGTGAGCTGTCACGTTCGTAGGGTTTCTAAACGTGTCGTTATATTATCTTACACCCTGATTAAAGAAAAAGATCTGGATTCATATCGAAGAGCGCTTGCCGTGATCGTTTTGTTCTCAGGGCGTTTTACCGCTTCCATTTTTACCCAGGCTTCGATTGTAAACGCGTAGCTGGCTTCCAAAAAGTACTGCCTTAGCCAGAGTATATAATTATCGAGCACTTCGAAAAATTCGGCTTAATTTTAGAGCCCCTTCAATTGCCAAGCACCATTTTCACTCTTCAGGGTATAGCATGCGATTTTTCGTATATATTTTCAGAATGCGACAGTTGCTTGCTTTGAGCAATCTTTTGCTAAAACTGGCCAGATATTATTGAGAAACAAAAATTCGCAGCCATTACATATTAGGTAACAATTCTTCTTCCCGAGACTCAATAATGTGCAAATGCTGCTCTAAGAGATATGAATGAATAAGGCATTTTCAAGCTACTTTATCTGCTGGTGGGAATTAATTTTCTTTTACAATACTGATGTCAACGCCTAATACACCAGTCTTTTTCTTTCTTTTAGTTATTAACCGTACTTCTTTCATCGTTGAAAGCTGGATCCCTTTTCTACACAAGTATAAGGACAGCACAGAACTTAAAATACAAGTACTCTTACACTTCTTGGCGAAAATCTATGCCTTCCCCATTTCATCTTGTATAACAGCTTAGCGAGTCAAGCCTGGAACTTTTTGGTCACATGACCTTTTCCCACAACAAATAGACAGCCTCAAAAAGTCGATTACTGCTCGGCAGGCTCTTACAACCCTTTACACTCAAACGCCCACCCGGCCAACCCATATTCTGCATTTGCATGACCTTGTTAAACTTAAGGTTTACTTAGACTTCATTGATTATCATAATATTCACATAAATGGACAAACCACGAAAAACGCCTGATGACTACCAGACTCTTTTTGACAAACTAGATATAGAGCAAAAAGGTCAAATCACCTTTCTGGAGTTCAAACATGCTGTCAAGACTTTAAATCACCCTGTTGGTCGCAATGCCGATCTCCTTGAACAAGTCTTCCATTCATTCGACTCCAATCACGACAACATCATCGACTTCAATGACTTCAAGCTATACTTAACGACTACTGATGACCAAATATTGAAAGGATTTAACAAGATCGATCTGGACAGCGATGGAAAGTTGACGCGAGCAGATTTCATCAATTATTTGAAGAAGACACTCAATCTCAGCCCGACCGACCATCTCATCGATGAAGTTTTCAGCAAGATTGACCACAACTGTCATGGGTATATCACCTACGATGAATTTCGAGACTTTCTTTTATTGATGCCTCGTTTACACGGTTCCAGAATCAAAACAGCCTATACCTACTTAGCTGAGGAGCTTGATTTGTCCGCAGACGGTGATGTGACATTGATCAACTCGTTCCTCAGCGGATTTGGCTTCTTTTTGGCTGGAGGTCTTGCAGGAGTTGTATCCAGAACATGTACCGCTCCATTCGATAGAATCAAGGTATTTCTCATTGCCAGAACGGATCTTTCATCCACCATAATGCATAACAAAAAAGAGCTCGCCAAACAAGTGGAATCAGGTGCTTCCACGCAAGCCATTGAAAAGGCTAGACACAAGCTCCTCCAATCACAACGTGAAGCTCGTATAAGTCAGGCTGAAAAGCCACATCACAAAACGATCAGATCACCAATGATACAAGCAATCAGGACACTTTGGAAGCAAGGTGGATTCCGGGCATTTTATGTCGGAAATGGCTTGAATGTGATGAAAGTGTTTCCTGAATCTGCTATGAAATTCGGATCATTCGAGGCTGCTAAACGTATATTCGCTAGAGTGGAAGGTGTTGATGATACCTCAAAGTTGTCGAAGTTTTCGACCTACTTGGCAGGAGGCTTGGGAGGTGTGGCTGCTCAATTCACCGTTTATCCTATCGACACTTTAAAATTTCGTGTGCAATGTTCCAATCTTGAATCACTGGTGAAGGGTAACCAGCTCCTTATCCTGCAAGCCAGACAAATGTATAAAGAAGGAGGACTCAGGATCTTTTACAGAGGCATTTTTGTGGGTTTGAGCGGTATGTTCCCTTACGCAGCTCTCGATTTGGGAACATTTTCGACGATCAAGACTCTACTTGTGAAGAGGGAGGCCAAAAAGCTTGGTATTCCCGAGGATGATGTTCGATTACCAAATTACATGGTGCTTTCCTTGGGAGCCATTTCCGGTACTTTTGGAGCAACCGTGGTCTATCCTATAAATTTGTTGAGAACTAGATTGCAAGCGCAAGGCACTTATGCTCACCCGCACAGGTACTTAGGCTTCAAAGACGTTTTTCAGAAGACGGTGGCTAGAGAAGGAGTGCCTGGACTTTTCAAAGGTCTCGTACCTAATCTTGCCAAAGTTGCTCCCGCTGTTTCGATCAGTTACTTCATGTATGAGAATTTGAAGAACTTGATGCATCTCGACAACAAGCTCGACTAAGTGTTGATATATTCATTGTGAATGTCAAATCGCATAAAACCAATACTAACATCTCCCACTGGAACGAAAACTGTGCGTTGTGTGTCTTTCTCCAGCGTTAGTCTAATCCAAGGTGAAGGCAGTGAAGAAACCTTATTGAGATTGTTCTCACTATCGACATTCAACAAAAGTTTAAAGAAGAAGTCATTTGGCTGTGGAGCCTCGGTTCTCTTGAGTTCCTCAATATGGTAAAACATTAGGCTGCGCAAGTTGGTGTTCACCACCTCTCGCGTGAAGTTTGGAATGTTGATTTTCGCTGATTGCGTATCTTTGAGAACATTTGCGTTCAGAAGAAAGTCAAGCGAAGAGTATTGACCCTTGAGTCCAGGAAACTGGCTAAAATTGGCAATATATCGCTGGCGCACGTGAAGGTTAGTCTCATCATATAGTAACACCAAAACGTCATAGACCTTACCCCCTCCATCTTTTTCTACCAAGACAGTGATCATATCTATCGCAAATCTCTCTATGAACTCATTTAGTTCAGGTGCCCTGCATTGATAGACCACAATATCAAGATACAGCTTCTTGCTGAAGGCATCATCTGGGTAAATATGGTTGAAATAAATTATTTGGGAAACCCAGATGGCAATGAAGTCCCTTAGTGCTATAAGAACATCAGGTACAGTCAATGTAGACATTCACTTCAAGATGCTCGAAATACAGCTAAGCACAACCCTAGTTGATAGTGTTATCAGTAGCACAAATTTCGTGATTTCCGCACGTGATACAACTTCTACAACTTCACAAAGATCACAGGAAATTCCAACATCCAACTAATCAAACGCGTTTAAGCTGACCTGGCCTTGCGTTCGTTCGATACGGTAAGCTAGAAGTTGTTTCTGATCTGGAGATATTTTCGTTGCGGAGATGCCCATCACGTCTATCGACGCGACTGACGTGAACAAGCTCACATCAGGACAGGTTATCATCGAGATACAGTCTGTCGTGAAGGAGTTAGTTGACAATTCACTTGACGCAGGAAGTAAGCAGATTGAGATTCTGTTTAACAACTACGGGATCAAGGGAATTGAAGTCATTGACAATGGCAAAGGGATAGACAAGGATGACTACGAGGCCCTATGCTTAAAGCATCACACCTCAAAACTCTCCAATTTCGAGGATCTAGAATCGGTCTCCACATTGGGCTTCCGGGGTGAGGCATTGGCTTCGTTATGTGCTGTGGCAAGAGTGAAGATCACAACATGCTCGGCGTCCACATACCCTAAAGCAGCTACACTTGAGTATGATAGCATGGGTAAATTGACGTCTCAAAAAATGGCCGTGTCTGGAAAGAAAGGTACAAGTGTCATTGTCCATGACCTATTTTATGGCTTGCCAGTAAGACAGAAGTATTTTGCCAAGAACGCAAAAAAAGAATACTCGAAGGCTTTGTCTCTTTTGGTGGGCTACCTCTTGCTTTATACAGATGTACGTTTTGTGGTATATCAAATAAGTGGCAATACTGGAAAGAAGTCGATGGTAATGGGAACTCAGGGAAGAGGAGCATCTGTATTTGACACACTTGTGAGTGTATATGGAAGTAATGGTGCCCATGGCCTCGTTCCTCTCGACATTGCCACCGAAAACATTGAAGCCAGATTCAAACTTGGGATGACAAGTGTGCCTGTTTCACTTAAATTTCGTCTTAAGGGCCTTATACTGGATTATTCCTTCGGCATGGGCAGGGGAGCACTGGATAGGCAATTTTTGTATGTAAACAAGAGGCCAGTGATACACAAAAAGTTCACAAAAATACTTAATGAGGTCTACAAAACTTTCAATCACACGCAGGTGCCGGTTTTTGTCCTTGACATTGAGATTGACCAGACGTTCGTCGATATAAATGTTACGCCCGATAAGAGAAGCGTCATGGTACAAAATGAGGATCTTTTAGGAGAGGTTCTTCGAGAGGAGGTGACCAAATTCTTCGACGGTATGCATAATATAGTACCAAAAAGTGATCTTGGTGTTATAAGATTAGGCTCCGGCCTGGAGGGCCTCGATGCGAAGCGGAAAGCGCTGTCCGATAGTCTTGCCGATGCAGATCAGTCAAAGCGCCTGAAGCAGAAAACATCGAGGTCATTAACTCAAACATTTTCTAGCAATAGCGATGATATTCTGAAAGAAGCTGGGTCTGAACCTTTACCTGCCTTTGATATGCACGAGGGAGAAGGAACAGAGGGAGAAGGAACAGAGGGAGAAGGAACAGAGGGAGAAGAGCCAGGAGAGGAAGAGGAAAGTCGAGAGGAACATGATAAAAACAATCATGAAGAAGTACTACAGGTGGACGAGGAAGATGACGAAGGGGAAGATAACGGTCTTGAGGAGGAGCCACAAAATGATTCTGAAAATGTCAGTCTGCTAAAAGAAAGTTCAGAAATTTTCAAGTCGTATAATGAGGTCAATCAAGATCCAAGCGAATCAACTCGTGATGTGCGCCACGAGGCACAAGTTGAGTTCCAGCCATATCGAAGAGAGCATGAGAATGTGGCCTCAGAAGATGCCGTGGAAGTCATTAATGTGACAATGGGACGCGGCGATATCCATGTCTCTGATGACGCAGCAGATGATAGCTTTTTGTTTACTGAAGAAGCGCAGCTTTTTGTGCAACAAGACGAGACAATTGACGCCGATAACACGGGTGTCACAAGTGACCATGAATCAAACGAAAACATCACAAAAGTATCTCAAGAAGAAGCCGATGCTAGTGTGTGCGCCACAGATGAGGGAGAGAACTCTGATCATAAAGGCCACCATTGCAAGCATTCGCTACATGATGAGACATTCGAGGTGGATGAAAGCCAATTCCCAACTCACTCAGTTGGTACGGTGCTTGGGCCAGCGGACCGTCCCCCTCACAAGTCCCGGAAATAAGTCATTCCATAGCGAACCTGTGAAGGGCATCAGCAGGGTACTCAAGCTTGACAAGCTCGATTTGAGCTGGTTGATCCAGCCTGTGCCAGCGATCAAGAAGGAAAAAATCAAAGAAGAGAAATCCACCTTGGTTAATGTTCACGATGTGAGGGAGAAACTTGTGATCCAAAAGCTGGATTTCCCGCTCATGGAGGTTGTAGGACAGTTCAACCTTGGGTTTATTGTGGTAAAGCATGAGGAGAGGCTCTTCATAGTGGATCAGCATGCGTCGGACGAGATCTTCAACTACGAAAGGCTTCATCGGCTGCTTCGGCTCCGAGCACAACCGCTTGTGATTCCTCGCGTGTTAGAGCTTTCTCCGATTGACGAGATGCTTGTTCTAGACCAGCAAGAGCAGCTACGCAAGAACGGCTTTGTAGTAAGAGAAGCGCAGCAGCAAGAACCCGGCAAGCGGGTGGAACTTGTGGCTGTGCCTGTGCTGAAGAACGTGGTTTTCGACGACAGTGACCTCCACGAATTAGTACAGCGCCTACATGACGTCGGGCCTACCCAAGGGTCTATTGTACGTTGCAACAAGGTGGATCTGATGATCGCTCTGCGAGCGTGCCGCCTGAGTATAATGGTGGGGCAAGCGCTCAACCGAGGCACGATGGGCACGGTTGTGGCACATCTAGCGGGGCTCGATAAACCATGGAATTGTCCACACGGGCGGCCCACCATGCGCCATTTGGCTGATCTTGAAGGTCAAGGTTTTACTGAAGACTACGAATTGTAAAATGCCGAAGCTTCATTTGCCTATCTGGAAAATTCGCTCGGTTTGCAGCCATAAACCCTGGTGCGTCGCGTGATGCACACGAGTCGCTGCGCCCGCAGCACGGCTTTCGAACAAAGCCAGCAACTCGTAGATAAGGCTTGAGCGCCGTCTCGAAAAAGGCTGTCAATGCTCGGCACAAAGCTTTCAGACAAGCAACAAGTTTGAGTGAGTTTCTCGGCGCTGCGGGTCATCGGCAGAGGCGCTGTGACGCAAAGCTTTATGGAAAAAGCAGGACAACCGCCTTCTCTCGAACCAATTGATCCTTCACACTAGTGAGCCCTTGCCGCTGGCAAACTAAAACCCCCAATTGTGCCGCATATGTGGGGCAGCCTCACTTTCTCTTACTTTTGCGCATTTTTTCAGAAACGACATACTGAAACAACAAGCAAAAAAAAAAAAAAAAACCTTCCTTTGTGTTCCTTACTATCTAAGACATCACCAAGGAAACTAGGCTCTTCGGTACTGTATTGCTCTCTTGGACGCTTAGAGCGCTTGCGAGGCCATCGGCTGCATGCAGCACGACAAAAGGGAACTGCCTCTGGCAATAAACAACTAGAAACCTGTCCACCGCACTCACTGACATCAACGAGGCACCGCACTCTATAGACCAGACATAATTGGTGTCTGAAATTTATCTCCTTTTTCCTTCACAATCACTAGCCGCTTGCCACTTTCGGCATCTCTACCAGAACCCGAGTACAAAATTACTGCTGCTTTATCTGCCCCTAGCAAATGTCGCGATCTCCAGGCATGGTCAAGCCAGAGAGAAAGACAAGGCGAACCCATAAAAACTCGCGAGATGGTTGTCCAAACTGTAGGGCTAAACGAATCAAATGTACGGAGGAACTTCCTAGCTGCTCCAATTGTGTCAAGAAAAAGCACAGATGCGGCTACCTTGACTTCCCTCAGGAACGCTTGGATCATATAAGACGCAAGAACGAGCACAAGCACCACCTAGATCCGCTGGACCAGTCGGAAAAACCCTCATCGCTGGTGGATACGCATCAGGGCAAGAGAAGCTCGGGCAGGAACCCGGTTTCTTCCGTGGAGTCAACGCTACGGCTGAGAAAGCCTTCTAATGGCATCCAGAAGGCCTCATCGGTCTTCACCAACAAATCAGAGAACTTCAGGTCCCAGGTCTACTCCGCTATCTTCAACGACTTGAATAATAACGACATAAGCGTGATCCGTGATATGCAACGGACCGAGCTCAAACCGTGGCAGGACTTGCTGACGATGTTTGAAAGCTCGGTCGCCCCCGACCTCCCGGACCTATCGATGGAAAACGCATACTGGCCTACACATCTAGATTTCAGCGCTCCAGGCTACATTGAACCTCAAATGGACCGTTCGGACTTTGAAACCCCATCTCACCTCACAGACAATAACCACGCAGAAACTTCCAGCTTTAAAATCGACTTCAACAGTTCCAATGAACTGTCGCCGCAGATCAACGACAAAATAAAGCGCGAGATATCGCCGCAGATCATTGATGAATTTAAAAGCGGACACAAAAGACGGAGCCCGTCCCAGTTCAGAAGGCAGGGAACTCCCCTACCGCACGCAGTCATTCGAACCACCAGATTCACCAGAACTGTTGTTCCTCCCTCCCTCAAGAATCCCTTTCTTGAAAATGCCTTGCGCGGCTTGAAAAACGGCCGCGTTGACGTTCGCGAGTTCACCAACGATAAGTTCACTGCCATAATCCAGCCGGTCTGGAGAGAGCAGCTATACCAGCAATTTTGGCTTGCCATATTCAATCAGGCATCCATTCTCAACTTGTACTTTGTTTACTTCATCGATAAAGCGGTGAACATTTCCAAAAGAACCGCGCAGATCATCGTGAATCGAGAATTTGAAAATGTCAGTAATCAGTCATCCGCAAGTCTGACGTCCACGAGCTCCTCTCCGTTGAGCAATCAGAGTCTAAGTCCTGCAAGCTTTGGAAATAGATACTTCGACTTCTTTTACAACCCGGATGACCTCAAGAGACTTAATCGTTTACTGTATGTCACATACGGAAGACTCTTACGCGCATTGCGTGAATCGACTGCCAATTATCATCAAGAATATCCCATCAAAATGTCCATGTTTTCTGCATGGGCATGCTTTTGGAATACTTCATCTGATGTTTCCACACTTTGCATGATGTTTACCGGTGCCCTCACGCTAGCGACGAGACTTCTCGCAGATGCGTCCACTATTGATGACGTGAGCGTGGCCGTGAGACAAGAAATTATGATATTAAATCTTCATTCCACTGCATCAATCATCCCGGACTTTCTGATTACCGCTATCAATGAATTGTCCAATACATTTAGCAGCTACAAAAGAATCGTGAGTGACCTTCTTTACAATCACGAAAACGGACTTCTTAAGTATGAACCCATCACGGTGGAGACATTGCAAAATCCGATTTTCAAGCACAATGTCCACGAAATGAGTTCGTTCTTGAAGAAACTCCAGCATGAATACATTCCTCAAATGAGAGCCATCGATCACCACTTCAAGAACTTGAATGGCATCGACCCTTCGGTGCAAGACTACAAGTTTGTGTCTCCAACTCTCATATACAACTTGACTTACGACTGGTTTAGGGTCTTCAGGGGAGACAAATTTTCAATGATCCCCAACACGAGCATTTTGAATAGGATTCTTTCATTGTTTTTCCATGCTCTTGGCAGGGCCATGGCCCAATGCATCCCACCAATACGATGTGTGATGCTCTTGGATCCATGTTATGTTATTGCTCCAATGCACGGTTTTGAAGTCCCGCAACCTCGCTATGAAACGATGAACGAGTTCGACGCTTTATATTCAATTGATATGGGGTTAGTGCGGATGATCAAATTTTTCGAATATCGCCAAGCTCTTTTTGGGTATCATATTGGCCATACATTGGTGTCAGACTACATTCATCGTGTAGCGGAAATGGCGCCGGCTGATTTCGAGTACAAAGATATCGTGAGACTCGGACTTGACAAGCTTCGCGTCGCCGAAATGCAGCCCGCCAATCTTATCACGGGATCGCTCGAGGTCCAGAATTACCCGATTTTTGGTGATATTTCGCAAGATCCGCAATGCTGCCATGCACTTCGGCAGGAGCTCGACCGGCAGGCAGTCGCCAGACGTACCGAACGTTGTCTTTTCGATTACGAGAAAGGTTTACTGAATCACGACTTCCAACCGAAGGAGGTTTTGGAGTTATACATGAGAAAGAGACAGGCCGAGCTGATGACACAGATTTCGCCTGGTCTAGAGGAATTGCGTGTTTTCGCTGAGCTTTTTTCAAAAAGCGGAAACGAGCTCATCAATGCCATCAACAAAAATAAAAGGGCGGTTTGAACGCACATCAGCGAAGTCAGCTGTAGCATATAGTCCTAAATAGGACAGAGTGCGTACGGGGACGGAAACGGACGGAGCGGGTGTAAAAAGGACCGAGGCTATTATGGAAAAGAAAAAAAAAACCAAACCAAGGAAAAAAAAAAAAGGGAAGTTGAGGGAAAGGCACACCATCACAAAATTCCATCGGCATTTTACGCTACTGAAAGCCACGCTTTCCGAGACATCCTCGGCCGGCTGTCACCTGTAACTCCGAATAAGGCGCCCCCACGGTCCCCCAATTATGAAGAAAGGGCAGTTGCATGCCTGGCTGCGATGGGCATGGCTGCGAAACCATGGTGCGATTCCTCTTGCTTCAGATTTAGGAATAACCGCTTCAGTGACTTTCATGACTTGGCACTGACTCAGTTGGACCATCACAGCCAGCCCTGACAGGACATTTCATTTAACAAAAGGCTACAATAGGGAGGCAAATACGATGCATTAAATGGTTGTTTTTCTCGTTTCATGACTCACTTTGATGCAAGGATGCATGCCCGTTTTATTGGCCCTTTGCTGTCTGTTGGAGATCTTGCATCTGGACTCGTTCAAAGCAGAGCTTACTTTATATAGCCGTGTGTCCGCACTACGTGCGCGATTGCCGCCAGTCTCCACATTCCAACAGTCAAAGGGTTCACATAAATCAATGGGCGAGGAAAAGAAAGGGCTATCGAGAAAAAAACATAAAAACAGCAAGCTAGGTTGTGCCACCTGCAAGCGCCGTCGAGTCAAGTGTCCTGAAAATTTACCCGCTTGCACCAATTGTATCAAGCATGGAGCACGCTGCGAGTATATGGACTATACTGAAAAACAGCTCGAGGACTTCCACAGAGCAAAGCTGGCTCAGGTGAAAAACCGTGAAAGGCTTGACAACAGAATCAACGAAAGACTGTCCGATCAGGATCTACGGCGTAAGAAACCCCCTCCAGAAGTCAAGAAGGAGCCTGACCTGCCTTATTCGAGAGAGGCTCTGGCTGAGGCCGAGGAGTCTGATCGAAAGGGCCTTGCTAGTCTTCGTCTTGATGATGGCGAGCCATCTGCTCGGGGGAAGTCTCACGCAGACATCCATGACGAGCCGGTACATTTGATGGCATTAGACACAGACATCTTACCTTTGGAGAGCCAGCACTTTTTGGACCACAATATAATTGAGATGAATCATGAAGTCTCTGGCCAAGGCACACTCCCTGGTGGAGTTCTGGATGTTCTCAATTTTCAGCACAACGCCATCACCCAAAATTTTGACAACTTGTTGACCACGGGAGACGCTACCCAGATCATCTACCCAGTTTATTCCATCCACAACAGTTCCTCTGTTACCCCGGGTAATATGGAATGGGAGGGCGAGTATCCTGGAACAGATAATATCCTGGATCTTTTGCAGTATCAGCGGTCACAGGGCCCCACAGGGCCATTCGCTGCAGCCAGGGATGTATTCCGTTCCCCAGAGGCTACACGTCGGTCAATGAGCTTGATATCATCAGACTCGGCTCCCTCATTTGTGCCGATATCACCGGGACCGGCGCTTCCGGGAGCACAGGTTTCTCGTAAGAGATTCAAAGTACGTGCCAGACATACCACTAACTATGAGGAGCTTCTCTACAACACCACCGCAACGTTGGCGCCACGTATCGCCAAAGGTGTGTCTACTCTACCTGAGATCAGAAGCTTGTACCATGTGTGGATCGGCTACTTCATTTACAAGGCATTCAAGTCGGGTGTGATGTTTCTGTGCTTGATAAACCTCACGACAAATTATCTTATCACAAATGTCTTTTCAGCAGAGCTGGATACTCGGTTCGATGCTCTTGTGCTGCTTACCAAGACAAGAAACATGCTCTTGGTTCACCTGATTCAACATTATGCCACCGTTATCAAGGGGTTGCGCTCTTTGCTCAATCATCATGGTGATCCAGAGATGGCGGCGTCAGTTTCATATATTTTGTCACTCATGTCAATTTACGATCCAGGGGCCACGGCACACTCGACCACTTGCTTCCGTGATGGCATGTTCCTGGTGCTTAGTTATACGTTGCATCAGTCAACTCGGCAGGGTATTGAACCTCCAAGACTCATCCCCATTCATTTGCAATTAATGACGAATGTCGCAAGAACGGTATACTTGCCAGGCTATGGGACACTGTTCTTGTATGAGTTTGAAAGCATGTTTGCGAGATTTGGCTCCCTTCTCGATCGTGCTGAGAGGGCGCAGACGCATGGTGGTGGCAACTTGGTGTTTTTGAGAAGAAAATACAACGATTTATTGCTGTTTTCAAAAGATTCCATTAGACACCACCTTCCAGCATTGGATTCGCACATGGACGACATTGAATACCAGGAAGATGTCCTCTTCACTATGTTCAATCGTTGGTCCAAGCTCCAGCCTCCCAGATTTTTGGCAGCCAACGGGTGTGCAGAGGGACTTGAGAAAGTGCTAAACCTATTCTACCGAGTGTTTCGGAAGGCAATATTTGCTGTCGTACCGCAGGTACGGTTCCTATTTCTTCGAGACTTTGATTCGCCGCTCATGTTGGATGTATTTGCCAATTACAACACGACGACGATCTTGGAAGAGCTCAAGGACCTGAGCCGTGCTTCAGTACCGCATGACTTGTACAACGAGTTTGTACCAGAGCTTCAGTATTTGGCTGCTTACTGTGTGCGTTTAATTACTTTCCTCACAATCAGAACGGCAATCTTGTACCGTAATTTGGTGTACGAGGAGAAAGTTCGGCAAATGATCCCTATTTATAACGTTGTGGAGTGGCGAAAGTCGATAACTAATATCGAAGAGACGAGACAGGAATTCCACGAGCTCATTGGGCTTCTGGAGTACCCCATTCTGTCATTTAAGGATACATACATAACGCTGTCCCACTATCCGCAGATAGTGGATCCGCAGAGTCCCGGAGCCAAATTGGCCACCCCACGTCCTCCAGAGAATGATGGAGCTGACGGTGAAGTTGACATGCTTCTGCTCCAGGCCAATGGCTTGTTGAAGCATGACTTGTTTCCGGAACTCTGATACTTATTTATTATGAACTATGGGTTTGGAGAATGTTCTTGTAGTAGCGCGCGTATCAACCATTATGGACGAGTACAACGCCTTAACCTCCACGCTATATGCGTTCTACACATTCGACCGCTGGCTGTATCAGGAAGTGTACAAGCCAAAACTGATCAAATTCAAGTCTCTTTCGTCCGATGAGCAAAATCTTTTGGACTTCTATCCCCAGCTTCTCAGCAATCTCGAACAATGCTTAGGAATCAACGATTCATTCACCAAACAATTGGCTTTGATTGCTGCCGAGGATTGGGGTGTTCCTGCGTCTCCAGACCAATGGACTAAGTGTACCCCACAAGATCATGATAAAGTTCGGCTGACGCTTCTACAACTTTCACGAGAGTGGAGTAGTGATGGTGAGGTAGAGAGAGAAACAACCTACAACAGGATTATAGAGGCGGTACAAAAAAGAATAAAAAACGGCAAGGTTCTTGTACCTGGATGCGGCCTTGGGCGCCTTGTGTTTGAATTTGTACGCAAGGGCTACTGGACTCAGGGAAATGAGGTGAGCTATCATATGCTACTAGCACTGGGATACGTGCTAAACCGAATGCCCATGGCACACTCACACACGGTGTTTCCTTATATTTTTAAACTGCTGCATGTTCTGAGACGTTTGTTTCAAGTACGTCCCGTCTCTGTTCCTGACGAGACCCCAACGTCTATTTACGAGAACCCTGATGCCGCTGATCTCATGTCGATGGCTGCTGGGTCGTTTGTAGACCTCTATGGTCCACGCGATTTAGCTGTAAGCGAAGCTTACACTGAAGATGCTGCTGCAAGTGACTTTAGGGAAGAGAATGAAGGAGCCTTTGACGTCGTGACGACATGCTTCTTTTTGGACACTGCGCACAACGTGTTAGATTACATCAAAACCATACACCACTGCCTTCGTGAAGGAGGTTATTGGGTGAATATGGGACCTACGCTTTGGCATTATGAGGGAGATCTGGGGACAATTGAGGTTGAGAAGGATGGGAAGAAAGTACACTCAATAATGGAAGGCATGGAGTTGACGAGGGACGAATTAACCAGTCTCGTGGAACGGATGGGATTTGAGATTGAGGAGCAAGATGCGGTGAAAACTACGTACTGTGGCGACCCCAAAGCCCTCGGGAACTTTGTTTACGACGCCGAGTTCTGGGTTGCGAAGAAGAGACCCACAACAAAAGTGGCCACAGAGGACACTGAGCCGACTGCGAACAAAGACGCCAGCACAAGCGAACCGAATAAGTAAATTTGGCGTTTATTCCCAAAGCTGGAGGTCTAAGCCTTGGCAATGATTTGGTGTGTTTCCATCTGTGAAGTCTGTGTGCGTGGCTGCGAAATCTGCCCTGCGTGTCGACTTGCGTAGGCGAACTGAGGTGCACTTAACGAGCATTTCACAATGGAAAGTTGGCCAATTCCAAGCTTCATGGGCAAAAACGAGAAAAAAGCTTCATACTCGAATCGATGTCAAAAAACTTCGAACCAGCTTGACCGGCGTGTTCATGGACGACTCCTGGCAGTGCCATCTGTTCTATTGGCGCCGTCACATTCATCGGTTTGGCAGCTTTCCATCGATAAGACGATATCCCTGGCTTCTTCCTGGATTTAAGGGCCCTTTCTACTTTCATAAGTTGTGATCACTGCAAACGCAGAGTCATAGATTGACTGCAAAAGGCACCAGGCCGCTTCCTTCTGCTCGCTTCGCCACTTCAAAAATCATGTGAAATTACCGAGCTATATAAGAGTTTGCTGAAATGGAAGACAATGCTGAAGTATGTGAAAAGAATTGTGCATACTGCCCTGAGGCCCGAGAGGTATACCGCTGAATGCCAATGCTACCGCCTACAAGTCAAGGCAATATGCAGCATCAACTCATCTATTCTGCAGCAATTCCAAAGATTTCGCCAAGCCCCGCAACTATTAAAAATAAAATTTCCTTTGAAATATTATTCCGAAGATAATTTTGGAACATCTCGTTGTTGTTGCCTCTCGGGAAGCTGCTGCAAACCAGGCAATCTTATCGCTAGAGGTAGTGCACACAGACCAGCGCTTCAAGTACCGCCCTGTTAACTCCTGACCCACATAGATCACTCTCGAAATTCTAGCCACCCAACCCCCCATAAACTGAATATACACCATGAGCTCGGCTACCTCGGTTAAATTGGTGCTTTTAGGAGAGGCTGCCGTCGGCAAGTCCTCCCTCGTAATGAGATTTGTATCGAACGACTTTCAGGAAAGCAAGGAGCCTACTATTGGGGCTGCTTTCCTCACTCAAAAGTGTACCATCGGCGAAAGAACTATCAAATACGAAATCTGGGATACCGCAGGCCAGGAGAGATTTGCATCTTTGGCACCCATGTACTACAGAAATGCCCAGGCGGCTTTGGTAGTCTACGACATAACCAAACCAGCCTCCTTTATCAAGGCCAGACACTGGGTCAAGGAGTTGCACGAACAAGCATCGAAGGATATCACCATAGCATTGGTGGGCAACAAGTATGACTTGGTTGCTGACGAGAATGACGATGACGATGACTCGTTGCGTAAGGTGAGCGCAGAGGAAGGCAAACTGTTGGCAGACGAGGAGGGCTTATTGTTCTTTGAGACCTCAGCCAAGACGTCTCACAATGTGAACGATGTGTTTGTGGCGATAGGCTCCAAGATCCCCGAGGCCAAGCCTCAGGCTTCTGAGGCCACCAGACCTCAAGAGGGTGGCAGGATCGACTTGAGTGGCAATGCAGCACAGAGAACCAACTCCCTGAGCTGCTGCTGAAGGTAGAGTATGGTATGGGGCCATTTGCTTGTTGGGAGGCCTCACGGCGTGGTGCGGCCGTACCAGGCTTTTGAGCCACTCAATCGATGTGTCCTCGACTTTGGCCGTTAGGCGTAATTATCATGGGTCCTGGGTTTATATAAATGCTACGGCGTAGACAATCTAGTGTAGGCTCTTGTTGAGTTCATCACGTGCACCAAATTCTCCACAGCCTGAGTATGAATGAGAGGATCGATGGATATATGAGTATCTGCACCATGTTGACGGTAGCATATATCCCCGAACATTTTCTGACGCCTTTGTTTTTCGCTCAAGACAATGGCTACTACGCCGAAGCCGGAATCGAATTGAAGTTTGTGCCTGTAATCGAGGGTAGCGGAAGACTCATTAAACTTCTAAACGAGGGACAAGTGGATGTGGCAATTGGACTCACAGAGGCATTTGTCAGCGATATCGGCAAGGGCAACGAGAAAATCAACGTTGTTGGCACTTATGTTGAAAGTCCCCTTTGCTGGGCAATCTCTTCGGGTATTAACCGAGACGATGTCACGAAACCAGAAGAGCTAGCAGGAAAGCGGATTGGTGTATCTAGAATTGGCCTGGGCTCGTATGTGATGTCCTTTGTTCTTGGTCTCCAACTCAATTTCCCTACTCCGTACTTCAGCGACTTTCCTGTTTTGTCAAATTTCAAGAATTTGAGAGACGCTGTCAATGAGAAGTTCTCTGACGATGGTGTGCCAAAGCACGCCGAGGCATTCATGTGGGAGCACTTCACCTCAAAGAAATACTACGACTCTGGTGAAATTAAGAGAATTGGTGAAATCTACACACCTTGGCCCTCTTGGGTGGTGACTGTGAGAAAAGAGACAGACACCGAGGAGGTGAAAAAGTTCCTTGGAGCTGTCCGAAAGGGAATTGATTTCTTCTTGCAGAATCCTGAGGACGCTGTCAAGCATATCTCCACAAACCTCGATTACTCAGCAGAAGATGCTCGCGAGTGGTTAAAGACTGTGAAGTTCAACGAGCAATTGGGTGAGAGGGAAATTGACTGGGAGAGAGTGGTACTGAACACATCAAAGGTGCTCAAGACTGCCGGTGTTCTTGAAGATAAGCCAGAGGTTGATGAGAATTTGAAGAACCAAATCTACTCCCTTTTGGTCTAGGCTGCTGTCTGGGATCATAACAGTAGCTAATGAAACCAATAGGATGATTCTCTTTTATCCGTAGTTCAACTTATTCTGGTCAACAATCTACATTTTTCTCTTGGACCTCTGAGGTGCTCCTACAACGCATCTGCAAGACCCTGCCTTGGACTGCAGATTCACTTTTTAGAGCCCACACATCGCCAATAGCAAATTACTGGATATACCAGTCGGGTCTTCTTGCACAATCGCATTGAGTTCACTCAGACTTCTTTTCAAACGTCAGATGTCTCCAGCACCGGCATTCCTCAAATTGAGCCCCGCAGAGCAACGGGCTAAGTTTCTCAGAATCTCTCAAGTCTGTGACGAACATCTAGACGATGCTTTCGAAAAAGTGGACTCTGAGTGGGCCATGCTAGAAGGACAGAAGAAGGTAAATGCCAAAAGAAACAGATATCTGAATGTGTTCCCGTACGACAAAACCAGGGTCACATTACCTGTACTTCCTGGAGCAAGGTCAGACTATATCAATGCGTCTCATATAAACTTGGCCGGAGGGTTCAGCTACATCGCCGCTCAGGGTCCGTTGCTCAATACAATTCCACATTTCTGGGCCATGGCATTTCACCAGGCTGAGTTACAGAAAGTTGATACCGTGGTGGTAGCGATGATGACGCCCTTGGTTGAGAATGGAAGAGAGAAGTGCAGTCACTACTGGCCCGGTGCAAAGGACCCCACTTGGGATTTCAGTGAGACCTTGAGGTCAGAAGGGATCTCTCCAGGGGAATTGAAAATTACATGGAAGAGCAGCGAAAGAATTCACAACGGAGACCTCATTCTCTCAGAGTTCAGGTTGGACTCACCGACTACGTCCAAAAAAGTTCTCCATTACTATTTTCAAAAGTGGGAAGACAACAAGGTTCCTGATCTGATGGACCCAATTCTCGCTCTCTCTTTGGAGATTCGGAAAACCACTGAGAAGGACCCTCGAATAGCACCCATCGTTCACTGTTCTGCTGGTGTGGGAAGAACAGGAACATACATTGCCATAGATTACTTGCTCAATGGGCCCACTTTCTTTGCGCTGGACATTGATGACCCTGTTTTCGATATAACTACCAAGCTCCGTAACCAAAGGATGATGATGGTTCAGACAGTTTACCAGTACATGTTTTTGTACGGTGTAGCCAGGCGGCTATATGAGGAGAAAAGCATTGCCAAAAACGCTTAGAAGATGATAAGTAATGTCTAGATGAAATGTCGATGTCGATTGTAGTGATATTGGAGGGGTAAGTGAATCAATTAGGGAAATGGGAGAAGAAAGTTTTAAATGACCAAGGTAAGGTCGTCCACTTTTATTTTTGGGGTCAAAGGAGTCCCTCGAGTCTGGCGGGCTAATGCGTGGGGCTTGTTTCATCTGGGTCAGGGTGCGCCTGGCTGCAAAAAAGTGGCCGTCAAATTATGTCGATTAAAACAGCACACATTTTGAACCCAGAACAGCTTATCATGAATAGCGGCTCCTTTGGCATTGAAATCCTTGTTTATTCCCTGACGGAACTCTCTTTCCAAGTGAACCTTCCCATGTCCGAGATGGAGGTGATGAACTACATCAAATCCACCTTCTCCACGCGTGAGGTGGTTGATGTGGTGAAGAGAATTCAGCATAAAGCAACTCCCGTCACGAAAACCCCCTTTGACTCTCCGTTTGCCGAAATGAGAAAGTTAGCACCAGACCTGTGGGAGATCGTCGTAGCAGGCAACGATTACATCCTCGGTGATTTGTTGAATAGCATTCACAACAGTGACGGGTCGTCGCATGGTGGAGTTACTGCTTTAGAAATGGTGGCTTCGAGGGAGTGGGTCCGTTGCTCTGCCTTGTGTAGCATGTCGCTATTCCAGCTTACGCCGCCGGCTCTGATTGAGGAAGTCTCACCGGATCTGGAGATGGAATTGAGACCTGGCAGCTCACATGAGATAACTGATGTTGTGCTACTTCCAAGGAATAAGATATCTTACATCATTGGATCTTGTGGAAAACGAATTGAGAGAATCAGAGAGCAGTCATGCTGCAATATCACCATTCCACCCATTGCCCCAGCCAAACTCATGCAGTTGAGGGGAATGTCAGGAAGCGACTATCAACAGGAGTTGGTTTTGAAGGGAACAGACTCGCAAGTCGCTGAGGCAAAGTCTTTGATAAGACGCCTCCTCATAAGCTATTAAACGAGTTAGCGATGGCGGCCCCGACTGCATTTGGCAGCCATAGATGCAAGTAATATGGTACGACTAACCCGATGAGGAAGTCTAATGATGTGATGATTACCAGTCCTCAGCAAATGAGAAAGAAGAAGGAGGGAGCTTGTGTTTTTCAAGACGACCACGATTGCAACTACTCGTAAGTCAACAGCCCAGTCCTTGCGAAGGTCCAGAGGCATGAATAACAACCCTACTCTGAAAGTAAATTACGCAGTTGGGCGCTACCTCTCTCTTCTTCTTCATCACAGAAAGTAAAAAGTATCAAAAAATAAATTCAAGAAAAAAAAAAGGTTGTTGCCTCTCACTTGACCTCTTTTGTGTAGCGGCTGGTTGAGCCAAGCAGTTGGTCGGGTAACACCCGCAGAGGGAAAGGAGAGATGTACGGGTGTACCCAACGGTTCCTAGATGCCCACTGGATGCAAAATTTTCAGGACCCGCACCAAAAATTTTTTCACCTCCATCACCACTTCTTTCTTAGTTCACATAATCAAAAATGGCTGACGGTGTTTTCCAGGGTGCTATTGGTATTGACTTGGGTACCACTTACTCGTGTGTTGCTACTTACGACTCCGCTGTCGAGATCATCGCCAACGAGCAGGGTAACAGAGTTACTCCATCTTTCGTCGCTTTCACTGCTGAGGAGAGATTGATCGGTGACGCTGCCAAGAACCAGGCCGCTTTGAACCCAAAGAACACTGTGTTCGATGCTAAGCGTTTGATCGGTCGTGCTTTCGAAGACGAGAACGTCCAGAAGGACATCAAGGCCTGGCCTTTCAAGGTTGTCGAGTCTAACGGCAACCCCCTCGTTGAGGTTGAGTACTTGGGTGAGTCCAAAACTTTCTCTCCTCAGGAAATTTCTTCTATGGTCTTGACCAAGATGAAGGAGATTGCTGAGGCCAAGATTGGCAAGAAGGTTGAGAAGGCCGTTGTCACTGTCCCAGCTTACTTTAACGATGCCCAGAGACAGGCCACCAAGGACGCCGGTGCCATTGCTGGTTTGAACGTCTTGCGTATCATCAACGAGCCAACTGCCGCCGCTATTGCTTACGGTTTGGGTGCTGGTAAATCCGACAAGGAGAGACACGTTTTGATCTTCGACTTGGGTGGTGGTACTTTCGATGTTTCTCTTTTGAACATCACTGGTGGTGTTTTCACCGTCAAGTCCACCGCTGGTGACACTCACTTGGGTGGTCAGGATTTCGACACCAACTTGTTGGACTTCTTCAAGGCTGACTTCAAGAAGAAGACTGGTCACGATATCTCTGGTGACTCCAGAGCTTTGAGAAGATTGAGAACTGCCTGTGAGCGTGCCAAGAGAACTTTGTCCTCTGTCACCTCTACCACCGTCGAGGTTGACTCTTTGTTCGAGGGTGAGGACTTCAACGCTACCCTCTCCAGAGCCAGATTCGAGGACATCAACGCTGCCCTCTTCAAGTCTACTTTGGAGCCAGTTGAGCAGGTTTTGAAGGACGCTAAGCTCAACAAGACTGCTGTTGACGAGATTGTCTTGGTCGGTGGTTCTACCAGAATCCCAAAGATCCAGAAGTTGTTGTCTGACTTCTTCGACGGTAAGTCTTTGGAGAAGTCCATCAACCCTGATGAGGCTGTTGCTTACGGTGCCGCTGTCCAGGGTGCCATCTTGACCGGTCAGTCCACCTCTGAGGACACCAAGGACTTGTTGTTGTTGGATGTCATCCCATTGTCTTTGGGTGTCGCCATGCAGGGTAACGTCTTTGCTCCAGTTGTCCCAAGAAACTCTACTGTCCCAACCATCAAGAGAAGAACTTTCACTACTGTTGCTGACCACCAGACCACCGTCCAGTTCCCAGTTTACCAGGGTGAGCGTGTCAACTGTTCTGAGAACACCTTGTTGGGTGAGTTTGACTTGAAGAACATCCCACCTATGCCTGCTGGAGAGCCAGTCTTGGAGTCTATCTTCGAGGTTGACGCCAACGGTATCTTGAAGGTCACCGCTGTTGAGAAGTCCACCGGTAGATCCGCCAACATCACCATCTCTAACTCTATCGGTAGATTGTCTACTGACGAGATCGAGAAGATGATCAACGACGCTGAGAAGTTCAAGAACGCCGACGATGCTTTCGCCAAGAGACACGAGCAGAAGCAGAAGTTGGAGGCTTACGTTGCATCCGTCGAGTCTACTGTCACCGACCCCGTCTTGTCCGCCAAGATGAAGAAGTCTGCTAAGGACAAGATCGAGTCTGCTCTTTCTGACGCCATGCAGACCTTGGAGATTGAGGAGTCTTCTGGTGAGGACTACAGAAAGGCTGAGTTGGCCTTGAAGAGAGCCGTCACCAAGGGTATGGCCACTCGTTAAACATAGCATCGTGGAAAACTATAAGAAGGATGTGATAATTCGTGTATAAAAACCTTTCCATCTGTTTATTAAGGGCAATAAAGTTAAGTCAAGATACCGTTGTAAGTCTATTCATCTAATATGTAGTTACCCAACTTATCCATCTTGAGATTCTGGTTGCCCGCAGAAATGGCCTGAATAATTTTCTCGTTATCTTCTTGTAGGTCATCCTCTTCTTCATCTTCCTCATCGTCGTACTCTTCTTCGTCGTAGAGGTCTTCTGCGTCATCCTCATCATCCTCTTCCTCCTCTACCTCTGATGCCTCATTCTCCTCATCATCTTCCAAGTCTAAACCTCTCATTCCCAGAACAGCATCTTCCAAATCCTTGCTTTCCTTCGTTTTGTTTGACGTCCATCCTGAGGCCTTCACCTGAGTATCGAGGTCAGCTTCTCTTTTGACGTCTCTGATAAAGTTAGGATAGCCATACTTGTAGCCTTCACCATAACCCTCAGTGTCAAACATGGTAGCATCGTGGCTAGGGGCGTAGTTAAACTTTCTTTCAAAAAAAGCTCGTATGCCCTCGACATCTCTGTCAAAGTAGAATTTAGCATCAGGATGCTCTATAGAGACACACTGAGGGAAGTCGATGACAACGAAATCGTAACCGTTCTTTGGTTCGTTCCTGATAATAATGTTGAATTCGTTGAAATCACAGTGGATCAAGCCGTGGTTAGCCAACTTCACAATGAACTTCATCAATTCGGAATATAACTTCTTGTATGCGGTATACTTCTTCATATGCTTCATAGGGTATCCCTGAATCCATTCCATCAATACACAATGACGCAGGTAGTCATATGGCGTTGGCACGATGAAACTGTTGTTGTAAAGGATATTCATAAACTCGTACTCTTTCTCCGCAGCGAGTCTACTCAAGTACATCCAGTTGGAAGTATTTCTGTTTTTCAAATAGTCACGATTGTTCTTGACGGTCTTGAAAGAAGTACGACCCAAACGATGAATTTTCAAAACCTTCTGTGTACCGTTAGGGTCACTCACAGAGTAAATATCAGATTCTTTACCAACACCAATGGTAGTTCCCACCGAGTAGAGGGAGTTTCTGTTCAACATGGTCTTCAAGGCCAAATAGTCGAAACCAGTATGCATGAGTCTCCAACCGTCATACTTTGCATTTCTCAAACGAGCCACGAGTTTGAGTTTGGCAAGGTCTCCAAGTGATCTGTTTGTAGCAGAGGGTGATTTAAGACCTCCCACAGAATGTATGATCTGGGTGGGCACCAACTCGTGGTTTCTGGAACCGAGCTCAACGGCTTGAAGGACACGAAAATCGTCAGCGGTAAGATACCGCATATGCGACGTGTCAAGCTTCATTTTGTGTCCGGTGTGTGCTGATATAGAAAGCCTTCCTTTATCTAATTGGTGATGAGCATCAAGCTTCGCACCCGTACATATCAAGATAACGATCCAAGCCAAACAACCACTTTCATATTTATTCAATCACACGCTTCGATGTTCAATCGGCGACGTTACAATCGCAAGTCAGGAAAACGAAAAGCATTTCGGCCGAGAGTCCGAAAAAAGGGCGTCATTTTGAAGCCTCCAGAACGCAATCAGTACATCCCTCCCAAACCCGACTTTGATGCATCGGGAATAGCTCCATATATGTGGCAATACTGCCCACAAAGTGAACCCATAAAGGTTAAACATCGACTTGATACGATACCCTCTTTAAAGGACATATGTGCCCTGGTTTTGGCTGAAAATGCCGACGCTTTGGAACCATCCTACTTATCTACATGCTCCTGGACTTGTTGGAGACACGTGTGGGAGGTTATTTGTCAGTGGAACTTAGACTCACCTTACATTTTCAAGATGTTTGCAAAACAATTCGGCTCAATGCCCGGATTTAAATGTCATTACATGCGTCTGACAGATATCGGTCCACGTTCTTCTGCCCTTGCATCTGCAGTGATACCAGTTCGCAGCCATAGAATAGACAATGTTTTTGCAAACATTTCACATAGAGATTTCGTGGCCTTTTTGGCGGGCTTTGATGCCCATGTCATCTTGGACTGTTCATCGCTCAAGGACTTGGATAAATCACAAGCTTTAAACTTTTGCAATACTTCAAACCTCGCAGGCTTGGATCTATCCCATAACGACTGGGTAGATGATCAGTTTTTGTACACTTTGGGTCGAGCCATAAGCTTCAAAGATCTCCCGAAACTTGGGCTTTTACGCCTTGTCAATTGCCCTAATGTTTCGGATCGGGGCTTTTTAGAATTTTTAAGGCAGCTGCTGGCTCAGCTCACCTTCATATCCACAGACATTCGGGCCCTGACCAAATCAACGTTTCAAGCTCGTCTAGAAGAAAAGCCAGAGTTGCCAGTGCCTGATTCGAACTGGGATCTTTTGCTGGCTCACAGCGCTCACTACAGTATGCTCCTGAAATACAATTTGACCATGAGCGCTCACTATCTTCTGAGAAACACCGATAAACTACACATACCAACGAACTCTCCAATCTGGGATATCAAAATGTATAAGGAATGTGTCGATTTCAGAGACTTTAAAACTTTTTACTGCAAACTTGAGGATACTTGGAGATCAAGAGAGAAATCATCCATGCTGCGACCGGTGTCCAACCTGTTCGTCTACATAAGGAGGGAAGGCGTGTCAAGTCCACCGAATTTGTCCGTCCGCGATGTCAAATCGCTGGCGAATGTCCACAAGTCCACAGTAATCGATTCGGCGATTACCAAGAGAGTGCCTAAAAGAAAGCCAAAGTACAAGCTCAAAGACACTAATGCATTTTTCGGAGTATAATCGAAATAGTCTGTACGTCAATTTGATGCGTGTGGCATCACGTATTATGAGGTATTTGATGGCCCGCGTCTAAGAATGTTCAACAACTCGTTTCGTCCGTTATCTGCGGGTTTAGGAACTCCCAAATGAGCTACTTGTGAGGGAGGCTTCTTTCCTAACAATGCAAGTAAGTTGGCGCCATTCTCATTTTGTTGACGTTGCGATGGAAGGGCGTTTTGTAAGTTGATGGTTTCATTGCTTGTGCCATAGATATCGTGAAGGCCCTCAGGCTTCAGCATATACGTGGCTGATGAGCTCGAACTACCCGTAATGTGAGCTGTTTCAGGAACTGCGTGAGCATCTTCAAAATCGTCATCATCTGTGCTTTCGACATATGGCTTGACCTGCGAATCGGTGAACTCACCGTCGTCTTCAAAGTTTTCAAAGTCTTCAAAATCCTCAAAATTTTCAAAGTTTTCTGGAGTTTGTGACTGCTGAGGTGTGATTCTCACAGTGTCAGGGGTGGCAGATTTCCTGTTGAGAATGTCCAAAATATCGTTTCCAGGTTTGTTCGCCTTAGACGTTGTAGTGACAGGAGAACTAGTGTTACTTTGCTGAATGCTTCCAGACCTGGAACCTTCTCCAGTCAAAATGGATTTAAGGTCAATTGGTGTCCCTTCACTCTTCTTGGCGAGACGAATTGGTTTATCCGATTGCTTAGATGCTTGATCTGAAGTCTTAGAATCCTTACCTTTCTTCAAAATCCCTAGGAGATCCGCTGAAGCAGACAGGGAAACCGGCTGGGGGGACGACACAGGGTTTGAAGCAGCACAAGCACTAGTATCTTTGCCATTGAGGATGCCCAATAATGTACTAGAAGGATTTTCTGGTTCCTGGGGTTTACCTTGAGGCTCAGTAGGCTTCGAAGCTGGCTGAGGAGCCAGAGATCTTGACTTTGATGATGCGTCTTCGTCTCTGGTAGGTGGCTTTTTCCCAAGTAGTCCGAGTAAAGTGGCCGATGCGTTTTGATCTTTGTCGCGTTTCAATAAAGTGATCTTCTTTGGTGTGGCAGAACGATTTGTAGCATCCAGTTCGGGGACATCTGCTTCCTCTAAATGAGAAGGTTGCACCTCCCTAGTAGTTGCAAACTCTGATGATTTGACTCCACTATCCAGTGGGCTACTACTTGGCTCCTGTTTCTGGAAGAGTTTGAGAAGCTCATCCGCTCTTGATCTATTGCGTTGTTTCGCTTCCGCAGAGGCCTCTGAAAGCTGATCATGCAGTGATCCTTTCGGAGCCTGCTGCAAGAGTGACAAAAACTCCTTCGAGTTCTTCGACGTCGAAATTCTTTTTGGCAATGAAAGACTTTGTGCTGAAGGCTCCAAAGGTTGTGTTTGATACTGCAGAAGGTGTTGGACATCTTTTGGAAGTTCATGTGGAGGTTCCGAAATTGTCCCCTTGGATTTGAGTTGATCTTGCGGTGTCTGCAGCTGAGAACGCGGGCGACTCTGAGCAGCTTCCGCGAGAGGTTGCTGAGTTTGACTTGGCGCTTGTGGGTGTGGCAGCTGAATTTGAGGCAGTAAGCTTTGATGCTCTTGAAGTGGTCGTAAAAGATGAGCAGGAGGCATAAATGGTTGTTGTCTAGGGGGAAGAAGATGAGCAGGCGGAAGCATTGGATAGTATGCTTGTGGGAGAGGCTGCTGGGGAACAAATCCGTTAGGAGGGTAACCCAAGGGTACTTGGTGATTGAAGTTAGGAATCTGAGGCTGTTGTGGAAGGCGAATTTCCAGTGGTGCCAGCTGCAGCGGTTCTAATTCCGGCTGAGAAGCACCTTGCAATATATCAAGCAACTCTCTGCCTGCTTGATCATTCTCCTTGCTGACACCAATACCCATTATAGCCTTTAGCTTCGCCTCCGCTTCTCTCAATAGTTGTTCCTCGTTTACTAATCCCTTGTTCTTGTTAACCCAGGTCATTAAAGCCTTGATAATAGGGTCGACAGCAAAGAATTTCTGAGGGTTGTTCTTCAAAGACTTTTGCAATTTCTTCAAGTCGAACCATTTGATCAGTGAGATCTCGAATCTAGATAGCGCAGCAAATTCAGTATGCTCTGGTACACCGCGAGCTAAGAAGATTTTCATGTTCTTACCAAAGACGGTTCGCTCAACAAAATCCTTCTCATTGACGTAGGCTTTTGCGTCGAAACCCGTCTCCTCCCTCACCTCTCGAATTGCACATTCTAAGTCACTTTCGCCTTTTGAGATTTTTCCACGTGGGAAAGACCAGGAGCCCGATTCCATACCTTGAACCAAGACAATCTTGGTCAATTCCTTATTCATCAATGCAATTCCTCTCACAGGGATCGTCGATTTATACTTTCCGAACTTTGAAATAGCATCTCTCGGATCACCCCATCGCCAAAGAAGCGGACATTTGGATAAAAGGGCTGGTGCAAATGACTTCATTTTCATTGTGGGCAAAAGTGGATTGAGTTGCCTGACAAAATCCAAGTAAAACCACTGAGCCTCCTCGACTTGAAAGAAGATACGTTCAATCGAAGATAAATCTTCATCTGGTGCATTGACGAGAAACCTTACTAAGAGGTCCTCAAGTACTCTGTCCACAGGTTGCCCTGATAGACCGTCTTGAAGTTGAATGCTCATAGTTTGTAGCTTGGTTGTGGTGATAGAGAGCCTGTTCAATACTCGGTTTTTCTCTGACTGAACGTTGTGTACATAAGATCATTCAAGTTGGATGCTGGCTATGACTTAGTTCATGCCCCAGTATGGATAATGATACAAAATTCGGAATGCCCGAATCAAGCAAAACTAGACGTTTCCGAAATGCAAAATATCATCACAATGCTTCTTTCAAGTTGTTGTTTTGCAGAAGTTGTGGAGAGATCCGTGCACCAGTGGAGTATGGCATATCGAGCACGATAGACACTGTAGTAGCGTTACAGTTATGAGGTCTATAAGAGCGTTTAGCGTGTCTGCTAGGCAGCTCCAAAGGCCTAAGTTTCTGCAGCCACGATTTGCAAAAACCGTGGAGGAGGCTGCCAAGCCTGCTCTTCAAAAGCCTCAACCGATCACGAAACCATTCGGCTATGAGGAGCCAATATTCTTGAACAAGCTCAACGAGCACTCAATTTCAGAGACTTTCTCAAAAGAGAGCAGAGAAAGAAGGCAGAAGGAAATCGATTATGATTTGCAGCACTCTCCGTTCTACGACTCGAAATCATTCGCTAATACACACGGCAAGATCTTCCTGCCTCCGATTTCTTTCTTCAAACAAAGCAAGTCTCTTTACTTTCCCAATTTCGAAGGATACTCTTTGCTGAAGAGTAAGAGGCAACTCTATGATGTCTTGAAGAACAAGGTGACAATTCTTCGGATGTCGTCTGCAATCTCGGGTGAGAATTGCACCAACAGTTATGTCCAAGACTACCTTAGTGGCCCAGGCCATGAACAGTTCAAAGAGAAGTACCCTCATTCTCAAATCGTTGATATTAATATTCCTCAGTCCTGGATCAAGGGCTTCTTCGTTTCATTGGCCAAGAACAACATTAGGAAGATGATCCCTCCGGCCAGACATGATCTATATTTCGTTCTTTCCCACAAGCTTTTCACGGGAGATGTTAAGAGAACTCTCAAATGTGATAATGCCTGCTCGGGATACTTGTACATATTAGACGAAACCGGAAAGATAAGGTGGGCTACGAGTGGAATGTCAGATGAGGAGGAGAGCACAGTGTTATGGCGGTCAATGCGTGCCCTCGAAAAAGAATTGATAGAAAGCAAGGAATCCGAGATCGATCAATAAATAGTAAGTTAAAAGGAATGCTTCAGGGACTAGGTAATACAAATTGTAGAGTGTTACCCGCACACGCTGCCATATAAAGATGCAGGTAATTTCTATCTAACTTCTTCTACTTCTTATGACCGATGATGAACCTTTCAATTGGGAATCTCTCTGACAATCCAAAAATTATACTGGAGAAAACCATATAATTGATTTCTGACGGTCATCTAATAAGACTCCACAAGCGAGCATAGAAATGACACGGTAGACTACATCTCTTCGAGACGGTACCTTTCCGAGTGTCATTGAATGGAGTCTATTTCCATCAAGTCTGAAACTTGTTAGGTGATGACTTCTATCTTTCTTTTTTTTTTTTTTTTTTTTTTTTTTGAAGACCTTTCTTGACTTCAAATGCTCTATATCGCAAGGTTGAACTTCATAGATCCCTTGTTGCTCATAGACCTCTCTCCCTGTTTGCATGTACATCTTTACACCGGTCATCCGAGGCTACACAGCTGGATTTCCCCATAACTTGAACTCTTGAATAAATTTGGAGCACGGTTTTCAGCACTGGGGTCAAATGATTGTATAGGGCTTGAGCCCTAGAGAACCCTATCGACATCGCGGTAATTTTGGCTAATACAATCTGCACGTGACTGGGCTGCTGGACCTACAATTTTTTCAGACCTCACCAAAAAATTTCCTTTCTCTAACAACGTCTATTAATAATGTCTGCCCCAATCAACAAGGAGAAGGTCCAGGAACAAGCTGAGGAGATCCACAAGATCAGAATCACTTTGACTTCCACTAAGGTTAAGCAGTTGGAGAAGGTTTGCTCCAACATCGTTTCTAACGCCGCCCAGAACGAGATTGTCAAGAAGGGTCCTGTTAGATTGCCAACCAAGGTGTTGAAGATCACCACCAGAAAGGCTCCTAACGGTGAGGGTTCCAAGACTTGGGATGCTTACGAGATGAGAATCCACAAGAGAGTCATTGACTTGCAGGCTCCAGCCCAGATTGTCAAGAAGATCACTCAGATCACTATTGAGCCTGGTGTGGATGTCGAGGTCACCATTGCTGCTTAAGCGGTCTTGGTGTCTTAAATAACGGGGTACATCTCGCAACTGTGCTGTGGCTTCACGCACCATCGAGTGGTGTTTCATGTATTGTAAGTGACGCTGTGTCCAAGTGCTCTAGGCGTGCCGTGTAACGAGAGTTACACTGACGTTGTGGTGTTGCTATCAGGATTTGGTACGGCAATCGGTGGTGGGTCGAGTTAGTGCAGTTGTTTAATAAAATTTTTTACTCAATGAGTTGTGTAGTACTGCGCTTATAGGTTCTTTTTGAACTGTTTGAGCCTTATCATTCCCGTAGTGGAGGCCTGTTTATCATCCCATCTTTTCGTTTGAAGTGCTAAATCGTGGGAGTAGCAGCTGTCTTACAGGTGAGAAAAAAACGAGATATTTTATTGAAACTGACAACTTCTTATCGGGGGGTTCTCTTCTGGATTACTGATTAACATGCTGAAAAAATTCTGTGAGAATTTTGATTTGAAGTTAAATTGTGTTCCCTGTATTTTGGTTTCACATCTTTGATTGGGCGAATTGACAGGGATCACGGCCATGATCAGCTTCAAGTTTGACGAAAAGCACTTCAGATCCACAATTGCCAGAGATTCTAATACACAAGGAAGCCTTTCAAGCTTCTTTTTATTGTTCCCTGAACCTCGATATTCATTACTTATGGCTATGGCACAAAAGTTAAAATCTTACCTTCTTGGGAAGTAATAGGCTTCAACCTTGAGTAATAAACGAAACATGTATCAGAGCTAAAAGACGCTGCATTTGAAGAGCTGGAAGGAAAAGAGAATATTATTACAAAAAAAAAATAAAACGTCCTGACTTCGGATATCCAGCTGTGTTGATTTGATCCTGGTAGTACCACCCCTGTATATCGGTGAGAAGTACACTCGGCTTTCAATCACTAAATGAAGTCGATTTATTTCAATCATACATAGAGTCAACTTTATAAAGATTTATCTGACTGCTGCTAGATTGGCTTCATCAATCCCTTATCTGCCTATCTGCGTGTATGCACTCTGCTTTCTCCGGCACACACAAATGAGTGGACACTGTTTCCTTCTTGTTTGTGGCTTTTCAACTTTCTACATTAGATTCATTTTGATTAGCAAACCTTTTTGCATCGTCAGTTTCCGTCAGCCACTTTTCCCAGGCTACTAATATATTATCGATATTTTGGGCCAATACGGAACACATCCCGCAAACCCCTTTGTCCCCGCTTTCACCATAACCCATGTATGTCCTAGCCCCCAAACCAAGGCTATTTTATGTTGCAGGTCGTCAATTGCAAAATGGAAGACGCTTGTTGAATACCCTGGCCTCTTCTGCCGCTAGGAAGTCCCAGAGCAGATTGTTGCGCAGACGCAATGTGGCTCTAGTCTCGGGTGTCATCATCGTTGGCTCCTATGTCACATTCAACCAATCAAACTACTACAAGTTGGATACAGCTCCACCTGGGTCCAACTCCCGACTCACGGGAAATCCAGCCAAGGCTGTGACTAGCATCGTTGACAAGGAGGCCTTCTCCTCCACCACATCCTCGATGGTGCGCCAGAATAGTGTGGGTGCTCAACAGCACAAGGAGGGAGTCTTCCTTCTCAATGATGAGCAGGTCAGTGCTAAACTCAGGCAATTCGAGGAATCATATAATGTGCATCGTGGAAAAGGAGTGACTAGGTACGACATTTGCCAGCTTCCTTCCAACTCCCCCATTGAGGATGACAGGGCCGAAGAAATCGTCCAAGTACCAATCTTGCAAGACAATAATGTGAGAACCTCCACAGACTGGATGTTTTTCGGTGTTTATGATGGTCATGGCGGCTGGACCACCTCCTCTAAGTTGCGTGACCAGTTGATTCTGTACGTCATCACTGAGTTGGGCACCATTTTCAAGCCATCGAAAGAGGAGAATTTGCGTTACGTGCCTAACCTGGCTACCATTGATCAAGCTATCAAGAACGGCTTCTTGAAGTTGGACCACGAAATCGTGAACAAGAATATTGAGAAGCTTCTCAACGACAATAATAAAGCGAAAGCCGCTGAATTGTTGATGCCGGCTTTGTCTGGCTCTTGTGCTCTTCTCTCTTTTTATGACACCAATTCAAAGATGTTGAAGGTTGCTGTTACAGGTGACTCTAGAGCGCTCTTGGGCTCCTTTAAGAACAACCAGTGGACGGTTCGTCAATTGAGTATTGACCAGACCGGCTCCAACCCTACTGAAGTCGCAAGAATTATTTCAGAACATCCAGATGAGCCTAATGTTGTTAGAAACGGCCGTGTTCTCGGATCTCTCGAACCAAGCAGAGCTTTCGGTGATTGCAGATACAAATTGCCGGGGTCTATTCAAGACAGACTCTACAAGCAGTTTTTCGGGAAGAAGCTCCCTAGCAATTTGAACTCTCCACCATATGTTACTGCCGAGCCTGTCGTTACAACGACAAAGGTCAGTCCTGAAAACAACGATTTCCTTGTCATGGCAAGTGACGGTCTTTATGAGATGCTTTCTAATGAAGAAATTGTCGGTCTTGTTGTGAAGTGGATGGAGAAGGAGAAGCTTGTCAAGCCAAACAAATCGTTTTGGAATTATTTTGGCTCTTCAGAGAAGGGCTTGCCCCAGGTTTCTGATATCACCAATGATAAAACTTCCAAACCTCCCTTCCGCAGAAACAGACTTAACACCGGGAACGGTTTTCTTCTAGAGGATAAGAATGTTTCAACCCACTTAATTAGAAATGCCCTTTCGAATGGTGGCTCTAAAGAGCAATTGTCTATGCTTATTTCGATTCCAAGTCCTGTTTCTCGTCGTTATAGAGATGATTTGACAGTTACGGTTGTCTTTTTTGGCAAGGATCTAGATGAGAATAATGATGGAAAATTGGAGACCAATGCAGGTGCCACTGCTGGCGGCATTGATGCCTCGAAGCCCAAGCTTTAGGTGTCAAACCACTCGCGACATTTCGCCACCCTATAAACTTGGTTTAGCTCTACACATACTAGATAAAGATGTTCTGCTGAAACCACAGCAAACGTTTTTTACAATTAAATTGTAGCTCTATATCATTGAGTACCCAAAATATGGAAGGATGCATGTTTCTCAGGTATTGAAATGCGATGCTCAATGCCTATAACTTGGTGAAACATCTGGAGATTATGAGCTTTGTAAGCTTTGCAAAGCATTTCGATGCTTTAATAATTCTGAGTTATTGAAAATTCTTTTTCACCTAGCATATAGAAAGTGTTGCCTTCAAAGCTCACGTGTCCAGGTTGCATTGTGCACAGTATTTCAACATCGCCTACGCAATAGACCTATTATCACGGCTTCAAAATCAAGCATTGAGATGGCGAACAGTTCAATTCTTGACCCCAAAGAAATCCTAGAAACGCCTCAAAGTGAAACATCATCCAAAGATGTTCTTGCGGCACAGCTCTTAGAGCCCTCAAATCATTTAACATGGGACGTGCAAGATATTATCCAATCTAAGCCATCCGTTGATAAACAAAGAATTTTCGAATCGTTGTTGGTTCAGCCAGAACCTGTAAGCCGAAGCTCGTTTCGCTTCAAGAGAAGTGGCCTCAAGGGTGAGATAGTTGGTTACAAGGAGGAGATCAGGATCTCTGAGCTCGATAATGCTACCTCCGCAAACTCACTTTCAATCAAGAGAAAGTACGGACTGAAGCAGGACGCAACCAGTGGGAAGTCAAACTACCTTCCGTTCCAGCCGGGTGGTTTGTTCAGCAGCACACTGACCAATCAGACCCTTAATACCCAACAGAATATGTCCGAATTTCTGTTTTTGCATAAGAATAGTCTTGGACTATTCGACGTCCCACCAGGTTTCTCTCGTGGGCTAAATATATCCGGTGCAGCTGACACCTCTGAGGGCGTTGACGAATTAGAAGCTGGGGAGGATGAAGAGGAGGTGAATGAGAATGAGGGCGGGCCTACTGAGTCCGATCTTATGGGCAAGTTGAAAGACGATGACTCAAAAGATGACGTTGGAATTTCAGAAATTGATGATTTAATCCCATTAGACTATATGAAAATTAAAGCAAAGATGGAATCCGAGCAAAGAGTCAAGAAGAATTGGGCGCATGTCGTTGATCTTGACCACAAAATAGAAAATTTCAAGGAAGTGGTGCCCAACATGGCTCGTGAATGGCCTTTCGAACTTGATACATTCCAGAAAGAAGCTGTGTATCATCTAGAACAAGGTGACTCGGTCTTTGTTGCTGCCCACACTTCAGCAGGTAAGACTGTTGTGGCAGAGTATGCTATCGCAATGGCAGCCAGAAACATGACCAAAACGATTTATACCTCTCCAATCAAAGCCTTGTCAAATCAAAAGTTTAGGGACTTCAAAGAAACTTTCAAAGATATGGAGATCGGCTTAATCACAGGTGATGTGCAAATAAATCCGGAGGCCAACTGCCTCATCATGACGACTGAAATTTTGAGATCCATGTTGTATCGTGGTGCAGATTTGATCCGTGATGTTGAATTCGTGATCTTTGACGAAGTTCATTATGTGAATGACATTGATCGTGGTGTCGTTTGGGAGGAGGTGATCATTATGCTTCCAGATCATGTGAAATACATTCTCTTATCAGCCACAGTACCGAATACGTTTGAATTTGCCAATTGGGTGGGCAGAACGAAGCAAAAGGATATGTATGTCATTTCCACGCCCAAAAGACCCGTTCCATTGGAGATCTTTATATGGGGTAAGAAAAACCTTCACAAAGCTATCAACGCTCAGGGTGTTTTCCTTGAATCAGAATTCAGAAAGTATAGGGATATCATGGCACCTCCCCAAAAAGATCAACCCCCTAATGTGACAGTGAGTTACGGTCTGAGAAAGGGCCCTGGAGGAACGGCTAGAGGTGGAAACAGAGGTGGAGGGCAGGCTGGTAGAGGTGCTCCTGTCGGAAGGGGCGGAAGAGGAGGTGCTCCTAGTGGAAGAGGAAGAGGTGGTGCCAATTCTGGCGCTCGATTTGCAAGGGATGGCCCCAACAAAGGTACATGGACTGAGTTGGTGCAGTATTTGAATCTGAACAAATTGCTTCCTGCTGTTATTTTCGTTTTCTCCAAAAAGAGGTGTGAAGAATACGCAAACACCATGAGTGGTGTTCAGTTTTGTAATGCGAAGGAAAGATCCGAAATTCATATGTTTATTGACAGAGCTGTCTCTCGTTTGAAAAGAGAGGATCGCGAGTTGCCCCAAATCTTGGCTGTGAGAGACATGCTCAGCAGGGGTATAGCAGTTCATCACGGTGGTCTTCTTCCAATTGTCAAAGAATGCATCGAGATTCTTTTTGCGAAGTCTTTGGTTAAAGTTCTTTTCGCAACTGAAACCTTTGCAATGGGATTAAATTTACCAACGAGAACAGTCGTTTTTTCTGAATTGAGGAAGCATGACGGAAGAGGTTTTAGAAATTTGTTACCAGGCGAATTCACACAAATGGCTGGTAGAGCTGGAAGAAGAGGCCTTGACTCTACGGGTACTGTGATTGTCATGTCTTACAATCAGCCATTGTCTCCGACCGATTTCAAAGAGACCACCATGGGTACCCCAACCAAGCTTCTGTCCCAATTCAGATTGACCTATAACATGATTTTGAATCTTTTGCGTATTGAGGCTTTAAGGGTGGAAGAAATGATCAAGCACTCTTTCAGTGAAAACTCAACACAGACATTACTTCCAGAGCACCAGAAGAAAGTTGAACAACTTAAGGAGGAGCTCAACTCAACTCGAGTCGAAACCAACTCCGAGATCGAGAAGTACAAACATGCATATTCGATCATCTCACAGTATCAAGAAGTTTATGGACAAATCGTTGCAGAGGTTTCCAATCTGACCTTGACTAGGACTGCACTTTTGCATGTCGGAAAACTTATGTGCTTCGTGGATGATAAGGGTCTTTCGAGGACAGGTTTTCTTGTCAAGTGTGACTTGAACTCAAATATGATGATTTTCCTCACTTTTGATCATGGTCGAAGTTTCGAAGAACAAGAACAATCGCTTCCGTTCCTTCCAGTACCGCAATATCTCAAAAGTACAAGGCCGGAGATTCGCTACAGTGGTGGTCTCAGAACGACAAGTGTTCCCTTCGCAAATGTTCAGTTTGTCAGCTCCTTTGCTTTGAGAACCAATTTCAGAAAACTTCTTAGTAACAAAGAGGATACCGTGAAGGAAGCAGAAAATATCATTGAGCGCATTTTGCATCTGCAGCTTTTCTGGTACGAATTAGAGTATCAAAAAGCCGTTCAACTATCATTGCATGAACTTGTCAACAGAAAGAACGATCTTGTTTCACAGTTGAGAGATATGGACATCTATAACAAGCCTGACTTCAAGAGAATTTACTCTCAATTGGCTCAGCAGGATACAATTGAGCGCAAAATAGAGTCATTGAATCTCTTAATTTCGGATGAGAACTTGGAATTGCTTCCTGATTATGAACAAAGATTGAAGGTACTTCAAGCTCTTGGCTTTATCGATGATCAGCAGCGGGTGGTGCTTAAAGGCCGTGTGGCGTGTGAGATTAATTCAGGTTGGGAGTTAGTTCTTACAGAACTTATCCTTGACAACTTCTTGGGTGATTTTCAACCCGAGGAAATTGTTGCTCTCCTTTCATGTTTCGTCTATGAAGGACGGACTAACGAAGAGGAGGAGCCTCCGATGACACCCAGATTAGAGAAAGGAAAGGCTCAGATCCTTAAAATCACGGACAAGCTCCTTAAGGTCTACAACGAACACCAAGTATCCCTCACATCTGAGGAGGAAGAGTTCCTTGAGCGCAAGAGATTTGCCTTGGTTAATGTGGTGTATGAATGGGCAAGAGGTTTGACATTTAGTGAAATTATGCAAATTTCTGTCGAGTCTGAGGGCACTATTGTTCGTGTGATTACAAGATTGGATGAAATTTGTCGCCAGGTCAAGAATGCTGCTTTGATAGTTGGTGACTCCACATTGCATTCGAAGATGAATGAGGCTCAAGAGAAGATCAAGAGAGATATCGTTTTTTGTGCGTCATTATATCTATAGGTGACTCACTCATTTCGTTTTGAGCTTGCAATGCTGTATATGCCATTAGAACCGCTCAACACTTTGTCATGAATGAACTCATTATTTACACGGGTTGTGCCGAACCGAAGCACAAGTATCCCTAGTAAAGAGAAAAAGCTGCCGATAGCAGTTTTATCCTTGATCTTTACTCGTAGTAGCTCGGCGTCAGTAGTCAGAAGCAATCCATAATCCTGGATACCTCTGTATGGGATTGAACAGTCATATAAAAGCTGACGCTTCATAAACTCTATGACCAAACGATCGTAATTTTTGAAATATGCGAGGTTGTGCTCTAGTTCAGACTGAGACATGGATAGGTAGGATAGACCTGTGAATATCGTTGCATTGTTCAAGCTGCATTCGAAAAGGCGTTTGCCCACCTCACGAAGAACATTTTGATGAACGAAGCCTCTCTCAAAGGCCGAGCCTGTCGGGCTTGAGCGATGTTCGATTTTCATGTTTGCAAGTCCGCATATCATCGGAAGCAAGTCCTCGAAGGGTAGTTGGAAGGTGTCTCCGAGGAATCGTTGCACAAGGTGAGCTCGGCTCTCAAGCAGCTTTTTGAGTTGGGGTTTTCGATCGAAAAGTTCTATTAGGTCGGAGTTCCGCTTATAGCCAACTCCATCCAAGTAGGTCGAACTGAACTCTGTACTTGAGGTTGGATAGAATTGGAAGTTGTGGTTTTTGATTGTCTCTCTGGCAGGTTTCCCTAGACTTTGATCTTTCAAAAAGATGTCTCTACTCAGCACAGCTGCCCAGTGCCTTAGTCGGACATGTTTTAGTAGTGTATGTGCTTGAGGATAGTTCATGTTGGGGAGACCTTTACTTCAATATGCGAAGACTGTTTCTCGATATGCATGTGGAGTCCATCGCGATATCTCATCACAAGTTACAACTAGCACTGAGTTGATCATGTCATCCAAAACGAAAAAGAAGTCGGCTGGTGCTGACCTGAAGAGTCAGATAGATGCTGCTTCACCACCCAAAAAGATCAAAGTTCCGAAACTGTTTATCGCCAGACCTACTCCGACCAAGCAGACATCGGTCTATTTGCAACCTCAAATTGCCGAAGCCATGGAGCTCAACAAGGGTTCCTTCGTTACTGTTTCTAAAGAAACTGGGCCCGGAGTTGTAGCCATTTTAGAGTTAGAGGAGATCGAAGAATCAAATGTGTTGAGGATTCCCCAAAGGCTCAGAGAACTTGGTGGGATATTACTAGGCGACAGGCTACAAATTACAAAAAGATCTAGTCAACCACTATATGCCAAACAAGTGGTGGTCCAAATTCCCGAGAACCAGAACTGGGAGGATCTTAATAGCGCAGTCAAAAAGACATTCGGCGACATTGGTGTTTTGCAAGCAGGACTCACCTTGGAGGTCAAGGGCGTCACTATCACCATAGCACACATTTTTGACGCTGATACATCCATTGATGATGTGACGACAAAGCTTTCAAACATGAGCTTGGAATCGTCCGCAGACATGGCATTGGTGTCTCCCGTCTTCCTTTTTCACTCGTCAACAAGCATTTCGTCTACAACACAAGGGATTGACTACTCCATTTACCCAAGAATTCCTCGTTCCACGTCACTCGATAATGTGGGTGGTTTGGAAAAGCCTATCTCACTCCTTCGATCAACCGTCAACTTGCCTCTTCATCATCCAACGTTATTTTCAGATTTTGGCATATCACCTCCACGGGGTATTCTTCTACACGGTCCACCAGGCACTGGCAAGACTTTGCTATTGCGCTGTATGGCACATGAATCAGGTGCTCATGTCCTAATGATAAATGGACCCTCTGTAGTGTCTAAATACTTGGGAGAAACTGAGAATGCTATTAGGGATCTATTTGCAGAGGCAGCGAAGTACCAGCCTTCGATCATTATTATGGATGAAATAGACTCATTGGCGCCAAAGAGAGGCTCTGATGATGCAGGCGAGACTGAGTCTAGAGTCGTCGCCACTTTGCTCACGATGATGGATGGTATGGGTGACTCTGGACGGGTGGTGGTAGTTGGTGCCACAAATAGACCCAACCTGATCGACCCCGCCCTCCGAAGACCTGGACGTTTTGATCAAGAGGTGGAAATTGGCATCCCCGATGTTGAAGCCAGGGCTGACATCCTAGCCAAGCAGCTTGCTCGTATGAAAAGCGAAAAGTGCAACCTTCTGGAAAGTGACATTAAAGAGGTTGCATCAAAAACGCATGGCTACGTCGGAGCTGACTTGGCCGCACTATGCCGTGAAGGTGTCATGAAGACAATTGCTCGTGGACTCTCGGGTCTGTCCGCCCCCATTCATGTTGGCGCCATTGCATCGCTTGATCTTTCTAACATTGAGCATCTCGATTCAAGAATCAGGGTTGAAAAGGCGGACCTTGAGGCCGCCTTTGTGGATGTCAGACCATCAGCCATGAGGGAGATATTTTTGGAAATGCCCAAGGTATCTTGGGACGACATTGGTGGGCAGCACGAGCTAAAGCAAAAGTTGACCGAGGTAGTTCAACTTCCTCTCGAAGCAAGTGAAACTTTTCGTACATTGGGCATCTCAGCACCTAAAGGTGTTTTACTCTACGGTCCTCCTGGCTGCTCCAAAACTTTGACGGCAAAAGCGTTAGCTTCTGAGTCTGGACTCAATTTTTTGGCAGTAAAGGGTCCAGAAATTTTCAATAAGTATGTTGGAGAAAGTGAGAGAACCATCAGGGAGATCTTTAGAAAAGCTCGTGCTGCTGCTCCATCCATTATCTTTTTGATGAGATCGATGCCTTGGCTTCTTCAAGGGAAGAGTCACTGACTCTGGCAGCTCAGCATGTGCTCACATCGTTGCTCAACGAGATTGATGGTGTTGAGGAATTGAACGGTGTCGTGATAGTTGCAGCCACCAACAGACCGACTGAGATCGATGCTGCTCTTTTACGTCCTGGTCGTTTGGATAGGCACATTTATGTTGCCCCACCTGACAAGGAAGCAAGGCTTCATATTTTGAACCGTAAATGTGGCAAGTTCGAGATTGATAATTCGGAAGCTCTTTTCGAAAGATTAGCGCAGGCCACAGACGGCTGTTCAGGTGCTGAGGTTGCATTACTTTGTCAAGAAGCCGGTCTTGCCGCCATTATGGAGAATAAGCAAACCCGTAAGGTGGACGATAGACATTTTGATCACGCTCTTCTCTCTATATCCAAGGGTATCACTCCTGATATGCTTGAATATTATAAAGAGTTTTCCCAGAGAAGCGGACTCACCATGTAATTAGAGAACTCAACAAAATCTATCTATATGTACATCATTTTATCTCATTGCGTAATTACTGCTGCTTGCAGCCCTCCTCTAACTCCTTCTCAATATCCTTAGGCAAGTCCTTCGAATCAAAGTCAAGCCCGTCGGCACCTCCGCCGAGAGCACCTCCACCGAGAGCACCCAAGTCACCGAGACCAGGGAAGTCCTTAGCATCTCCAACTAATTCGGTTGGGGGGTTTCCAAGCTCTTGCAAGCTTTCAAGAAGCTTGTTCACCTCCTCTCGCTTTTCAGTGCTTTCATTGTCGAAGTCGGGACTTTCAAAGAGAGCCATGATGTCATTGGTAACCTCGAATTGTTTCGTATATCTGGCATGTTCATCCTCTGGAAGCTTGTCCTTCTGCTCCTTCAAGAACTCAGGGAACTTGGTGTTAAGGTCCTTGATAGGCTCGTAGAGAACATCCTTCGAAGACAATTGCTCCAACATATCAGTCAAAAGCTTGGACATGTCGAAATCACCATCACCGGCGCCGCCTCCCAAACCGGCCAAAAGCTGTGTGAGCATGTCCTCAGGATTAGAACTAGATGGATCGTTCTTCAACTGTTCATCAATATTTTCCCCTGACTTCTTCAATCTTTCCATAGTGTCTTTCATCACGCTATCAAAATTTTGAGGGTCCATGGCCTTTTTGGCGTCGGCTCTGTGCGTAGTCTCAAACTGCTTGACCAAGTTCTCAAACTCGTCCTTGGCTTTAGGGTCCTCAATGTTGAGATCCTTGATAAGCAGCTCCATATCGTACTGGAAGTTATCCTCTTGAGGGCCCTCAGAAGGTTTTTTGGTCGTGCTGGTAGCTTGGCTTTCACCAGCAGCAGCTTGAGGCGCTGATCCTGGAGGCTTACTTAAAACCTGCTCGTCAAACTCGTCCAACAAGTCGTCCAAGTCATCTTCATCATCATCTTGAACTTTCTTTTCAGTCTTTGGTTCGACCGTTGGCTCCGTAGCGGCTTCAACTTTCTTTTCCTCGTTGACACTCATGACTGGTAATAGAAAAGACACTATAGGTGGTATTTCTTCACATAGTCATGGCATGTGGGGGTCGACTGGACAGAGAAGTTTTGTGCAGGATTTGGATCAACCAAAGCGGGATTAATGGGTGCTGAATGTCCGTAGATTTTGAATCAATGACGACTCCTCGGCGAAGTTTAAGCGCTTATGACCCTCCTTTTAGAACTTGTCAGTATCCTCATGAAAAAGCTAAGCGCCAGCATATATCACATTTGTGGGGTACTGCGGGCCGAGGTTGGGTGCAAAAAAAGGTATGAGACAAGCGGCAATGTGAAGGAGATACAACACAACCGAGTCGACCTCCTGTGGACACTGATCTGTGCCGCTGAATAAATCTCTGTCTTTGGACAACAAAAACTTGGTTATTGGTCTTCAAACCTTTAAACCCGAACGACGTATGTCCTTAGGGCCTTTAGACGGTTATGATCTGATTTGCGAGACCCTCCACCAACTATTTCACTTCTGTGTGAGAGTTGTTCGGCTCAAGGAGATAGTTCTTCATTTTTGAATTCTGGATCCTTAATTCCGAGCAATCAAGATGTTTGCGTTGATTATATGAAATTTCACAGGGAGATTAGAATCCGTGGACTATTGCCTACATCACATCCTGCGAACAATACAATGTTCTCGTCGTGTGATGATTCGTATCTTAGATTAAACCCCTTTCTCCATTTCTCTTGCTTAAACGAACAATTCCTTATGACGCCAGAAGGAGGTTTTTGAAGTCGGCGAAATTTTGCATGATCAAGCATAAATACTTTGAAGTATTTCGTGTGACTGACAATTACGGCTGCAATCTGTGGACTTTTACTCACGCAGCCATACTGAACACATGAATCGCATCATGATGGGAAGGCTGAAAATTCTGCCATTCCCAAACTCGAGGTTTTAAAGGGCTCCTCGTACAACCTGCTATTTTTTTTATCCGTCCCTTATGCTTATATGAAAATTGAACAGGTTGGATCACTACAGATTTGCTGATATGCCACCAGCGCCTTTATGCAGGTCAGCCTCAAGAGTTATGAAAAAATTAGGAGCCTCAATTGTTTGTATTACCTTTAGACTCAAACAAATTATACAAGCATGTCTCTTTGCAAGACCCGATTACAAGAGGAAAGGAAACAGTGGAGAAGGGATCATCCATTTGGCTTCTACGCTCGCCCAAAGAAAACCTCAGATGGCTCTCTAGACTTGACCCACTGGGATGCTGGAATTCCAGGCAAACCAAACACCCTATGGGCAGACGCCACATTTCCCGTGACGATATATTTCTCGGAGGAATATCCGTCGAAGCCACCAAAGGTGATGTTCCCACCAGCATTCTACCACCCAAATGTATACCCTAGTGGCACTGTGTGCTTATCTATTTTGAACGAGTCGCAAGATTGGAGACCTGCGATTACCTTGAAGCAAATTTTGTTGGGAATCCAAGAACTTTTGACGAACCCAAATCCTGATTCTCCAGCTCAGGAACCAGCATGGAAGGCTTTCAGCAAGGATAGAACCACATATGAGAAGAAGGTCAAGGAGCAGGCAAAGAAGTATGCGAATGCCTCGTAGAAATGAAAAATGTCTCAGCGCATAATTATCAGCTGTATATAATTGTATTGTATAGGAGTCTAACTCGCCAGGAATTAATGATTAGATAAGATAGTTGCTCGCCAGTGTGCTTTCATTTGTTCTACGTAGCTGAGTTAGAGATCAAGTCACGGCTCTTCACAGATCCTTCGTTGACAGACCCTTCGCCCAACTGCGAGGTTCCCTTCTCCTTGTATGTGCTCACAGCGGGAATGTCTGCCTTGATTCGCAGCACAAGCGTCAGGTATGCACGGGGCTCCAACTTGATGAGCGTATGCAAAGGTATCAGCATCCATGGACTCTCCTCCTGAGGCACGTTCATGAAATAGGCATAAAGACAACGTAACACGGCTTGGTGAGTGATAATTAAGATGTTTTCTTGACGTTCCAACTCCATAATTATGGGCTCTAAGCGAATCACAATATCTCTGTAGGATTCACCGCCACGATAACGGTATTCATACTTGTTATCATCACGAGCTTTGAAATCATCTGGAAATTCTGTTTCAATCTCCTCATAAGTCATACCATCACACTCACCAGCATCCAACTCATCCAAGGCTTTCCACTCTAGCTTTTTTTGGTACGGCAAAAAAGAGGCAGTTTGTTGTGTTCTCTTTAATGTAGAGGTCCATACCGTAAGATTCGTGTGCTTGTGCTCCTCGCCGAGCGATTTGAGAACAAGTTCAGGAAGCTTCTTGGCGTATCTCCAACCGCGTTCAGAAAGATCCAGATCGCCTCCAATCTGGCCCGTCAAGTTGTATTGGGATTCACCGTGTCTCGATAGCCAGATACTTCTGGGTTTGATATGCAAGTTCATCACATAGTAGACAATTCTCAGCTCCAAATAGCTTTCAATTCTGTTGACGATAATCTGGGAGGTGACATTGACAAGCTTGATGAAAGTCAAGTCAGCGTCGGCAGCCAGGTCCATGGTTTCGTAGTACTTTTCGTACTGCTTAATACGGCCTAAAAAGTCGTTTGTTGCGTACTCCGAGTCGAGGTCGACGTAATCGGGAGACGTGGTTTTCACATCGGCGATGTTCTGCAAGATTAAATCCTTGTCATCACACCACAGCTCCAAAAAGATAGGCTCAATCAAGTTTTCTCTGCACAACTTAAGAAGCTGGGATCTTCTGTTTCTTGTTGAGTTGGTGGCATCGAGGATACCCACAACACCATTCTCCTCGGCGAACCACTTCATCATGTCCTTTACTGCCTGGTTGACCGCTTCTTGCCTGACCTTGAGACCAGCCTCATTTTCAGGGTCGAAGAAATCAAAAGTTGTATCTTCACGCAGCGTCAAGAGACGACGGTATGAACCAACATTGAAACATTTGCTCTTGATGGAGAGCCACAGGAGATAACGGACAATCTTTTGGGCAATCAAGGACTTTCCTCGGGCGGGCAAGCCTACCATTATGACGCAAATGCGGACATTCTCCACATGTGAAACCGAGTACACTGGCATGGTAGCAGAATGGCCCAGAAAGAGGTGGATGTGAAAATGGCGGGAAACAGAACGGTGCGATTCCCCAGATTTTTTCCTCTTGCTCGCTTGTGCCTCGTGCACCTAAATCGTGCTTTAAGACCGAGACCTAGACCACTACTAAAGCGAGGTCTCGGACATCTCAAGGTTGCTCAATTTGAATGTAATAGAGTTTGGAATCGTTCTAGTAATTCAGCGAAAAATACTACAAACACCACCGCAACAGAGGCCGTAAGCTCCGAGATTGGCTTGTAGGGTAATTGTTGAAAGGAAGGTAGTTATTGGAAGGGGGGCATTTCGAGGTTCATGACGAGAACGTTGCTAATTTAACATTTGAAGATTTGTCAAAAGGTTTTGTGGTAATCCAAATTGGTGGGTAACTTAGTTCTAGAGGGTGCTAAATGTGGAACCACTTTAGCGCATTGAGGGATGCGAAATATCCCCCGTAATCACATAACCAGAATACGAGCAGGTGCATCTTTTCAGCTGAAGCATTGACGGAATCAGCATTTCCATGAAAACCGGTTGCGAACGAAGTTCAGTTTTTGCCAACATCCATAACCATCGTCAAGTTACGCCTCAAGTCAATTGGCACGCTGCATGCCAATACCGTTGGAAACGATCCTTCCTTAGTTAGAGAATGGTACTTTTTGATTTTTACCAAAAGCAATCCGAAAAAGTAGAGATCAAGAGCCCCTTTACCAACCTGTTATTCAAAAATTAGGCCTTTAGTTGGATATTCATTATCTGACTTCTACACGTGACCCTTGAGGCGCTACCCTTCTTGTTCTGCCCTGCGTCTTTTCTCCTCCAACCATGAAACGGTTCCTTCCGAAACAGAGAAAAGAATCCCAGCGGGACAATTATGAGCCCCAAGCTGGCTCCGCAAACGCATCCACATGTTCAGAAAACGATTCTCTTCACGAGCTTCGGCCGATGTTTCAGCATGAGAGTTCCAGCACTACGAATGATATCCAACTCAACACAAACCCTAGCATATACGCACCATCCTCCCGAGCAGAAGAGTCAGACGTATCAAGGTCCCTCTTCTCCAGTCGACAGTCATATTCAACAAGGCAGCTGTCGTATGCCTCCTCCAAATCGAAGAAAACTTCTTCAGGACGAGTTGGACCGGCTCTTCAGGTATTTGATATTCCTGAAGACAAAGAGAATGGAGGCTCTCCTCAGGACTCTATAAGTGAGGTTCTTCATGTTCTTTGGCAGGATGTGTCTTACATCAGGACTGAGTATCTCAACTCCCTGCTTACCTTATCCACCTGCGTGGTCAACATCATTGACTGCCTCAAGGACTTCGTGACATTTACTGAATCGTTCGACGATGGCCTGGTTTGGTCATTCTCTGCCTACGACAATGTCGATGTCAGAAGAGTACTCAAGACCTACCTCCACCTTTACGATAATCTTTTGAAAGACGAGGCCTACATCAGGCTCAAGCTCCTCTTATGCAAAAATTTTAATGACTTCACTTCTTCCTTGAAGAGTACAACAAGAAGAAATGTTGGCTCTTCCACGGTTGCAAAACCAAAGAACTTTGCTATCGGCGCCAATGGAGGTAAACCGTTACCACGCCAGGAGGCCATAACTCGGATTTTGCGAAGGATTGCGCAAAGTTCGACCCCGATACAAGAGCAGAACGGTTCGTTCATTGCACCGATTGCCCGAGGTCCTTCTGAGGACATGAATGTCTTGTGCTTGTATTTTGGATACCCAAACCCTTCCGAATACCACAATAATGTTATCAATACTATACACGAGCTCTACGACGACATTCACGTTTTGGTTAACAAAAATAAGATTGAAGCGGCGTCCATGGCTTCCCCATCACCCAATGCTCATTTCCCCGACGTCCATGTTCCACCCACAACGCCGCATAACCCCACGCGCTTCAAACTACCTTTTAGGGTTCCAAGTGACTCTACCAGTCCACCAATGTCTCTCTCAGTATCGACAGAAAATGCCAAGCGGGTGTCAGGAACAATAGGTGGGTTCATATACCCCAAGATCGACACAGAGAAGCAACCGCATCTCTCTTCCTATGCTAAATCGAAATTTGCCATGACATGCGGGCATGTTTGTTTAGACAAACGCGAAGAAAGTGTGGACTATCCACATGTATCATCGCCCTCGTCTGTTCTAATCGGTCTCTATAAGCAGGCTCTACAGGAGCAACAACAAAAGTGCGTTGAGAATGAGGACAAGTCAATGCTTGATTCGAAAATTGCCTACACTTCGGTGTTGAGGCAACTTGACGAGATGTTTCCGTTAGGAAAAGTGAAGGTTTATGACCCTAAGATCAAGCAAGAAAGATCTGAGGTTCGCAACTTCCCCAAACATAGGTTTGGTCAGATAATATGGGGCGAGAGGACTTTGATACAAGCGAAGCGTACCAAAGATGGCCGTAATTTGAAGGAAAAAAGACTCAGTGATTTGGCAGTTATCAAAGTCAATAAGTTGCTCAAGTGTGATCAAAATTTCCTTGGTGATGACATTGCTTTTAACGAATATGACACCTCGTTGATCTTTGAGAACCTTTACGTAAGGAAAATTATTCTGCTTGGTCGCCTGGCCAGAGATATCACCGAAAATATCAACGAAGTGGATTCAATGGCGTCGACAAACTCTATGGACTCAGATGGCAATACCACTCACAGAGGTCTACTGGTGTTCAAGTACGGATCTACCACAAAATTTACAAAAGGTTTCCTCAATGGAATCAAACTCGTTTATTGGTTGGACGGTGCCATCCACTCATCGGAATTCGTGGTAAACTCTTGTGAGAACACCACCGCATTTGCTGCTGGCGGCGATAGCGGTTCTTGGATCTTGACCAAGCTTGAGAATGTGAAGGGTCTGGCCAAGAAGGATGGTTTGGGAGTTGTTGGTATGCTTCACTCTTACGATGGTGAGTTCAGACAGTTTGGTCTTTTCACACCCATGACCGAGATTTTAGACCGTCTAGAGGAGGTCACCAAGATTAAGTGGGGCGTTGTTGGTGTGCAAGAGAAGGGGAGCGAGATCGTTTCCAATGAATCCGAGACCAGCTCGGAGCTCGATAGCGACTCGGAAGATGACAGCGAATATGAAGATGTGTTAGAGGAGCAAACAAAGGCTCTAGGTGTTGATTAAAGTTTAAGGATATCGATTAAGAAAAGGCATACATTGTGCGAATATAAAAAAAAGAAGAAGAAGAAGAATTGAAGATCCAAGCAAAATTCACAACAGATAAAGCTAGTAAGTTTCATCAAACAAGCAAGGCAATCAATCCAGCAAGGCCGCCAAACACGGGTGTCAATTTGACGCCAGCAGCTTCCCAAGAAGACACACTGGTAGGAAGAACAGTGCTTGTTCCACCTGTTGGACCATGCGTGGGTTCCTCGGGGATACACGACGAGACCGTGACTGTGGTTGGCTCAGATACAGTGATTGTAGTTGGCTCACAAGTGTGGGGTCCGCAAGTAGTAATTGTTATGGTTGTCTCGGTAGGGCAGTAAGTCGTGATGTCAGTGAGTGTTGTAGTAGTTGTATTCCAACCTCCGCTAGGAGTTGGCAAGGGTGAAGGAAGACTGATTGGTGGGATTGATGAGGTGTCATCCGAGGGAATTGGAGAAGGAAGACTGATTGGTGGAATCGACGAGGAAGTGTCATCCGAGGGGATCGGAGAAGGGAGACTGATAGGAGGCACCGAAGATGAGGAATCATCATCAAGCTTCTCGGCATGGAATCTCACTTCACTGCAATCATCAAATGGCTGGGTCTCGTTGGCATACACCAAGTTAGACCGTTCATAGCCATTGGGGTCTTGAGTAACACCACAACCCCAAGTCTTGCTACCCAACTGAAGATAATCGTTCTCGATCAGAACCTCGCTTTGACCGTCTCCCCGAGAGGCCATCACCACATATTGTCCCAAAGTAGCCAACTTCAGGTCCCAGCCTTCGAGAGAGTGTTCATCCTCATCGTACTCCAAGCCGATGCCTTGGTTGTGGAGGTAAACATAATCGTTACCTGACCTGGCCTCCTTATTGGCGTAGAGGTACATGCCATTGAAGTTGTCGTTGGAAGACTCAACTTTGAACTGGTAGCGATCGGCGGCGACGGCGGAAGCGAGCAAAACGAGAGAAAGATACATCATTTTTTTGGTAGCCAAATTAGACTCGGAAAGCTTACCTTTAAATATTCCGAGCAATGGTCCCTATCCATGACCAATCTATATTTGGCTTGTCTAAATACGGGAGAGGCTTGCAAAAACAAGGGGCCCAGATGCTCGGAGTAGCCCAAGCCACCTCTTGAGACGAATTTGGTCATCCTAGGTCGAAAAAAGTTAATTTAAATATAGCATACATGACAAATTTCTGTCCAGTTACCCTACGTAGGACCCCTGTTGGCCGACTTCAAAGCCATGCGGCTGTATCAGAATCGCACATTTTACGAGGTGACGCACTACCCCTGCCGATCAGATTAGCGGTACGTACACACGGCTGCATCCATGATAATGGCAAAACTTGTGAGAGTCTGTGACCATAATGGAAACATTTCTCTTCTTTTATCGTGGCTGGCAACAGGAATTGGTCGAAGATCTAAAAATATCGGCCAAGAAGCGGTTTCTGTCAGTTAGACAGCAAGCGGGGAATGTATGTGTGCGTTACCTAGATCTACACCGTGCTGAAAGATTACTTCATTTAAAAGCTATTTAAAGTATCCTTTAAATCAAAACAGAACGAAGAAAATGATTTTTTGAAAGTATAACTCAGCCCGAGATCTTTGTGTCTAAACGAAATTAGGAAGTTAGATCAACAAAGCAGCGACACCGGCAACACCAGCGACGAAGCCTGCAGCGTTCTTCACAGCAGCACCCTCGAAAGAGGTGACGGAGGCAGAGGTGGATGGAGCAGCAACAGTGGATGGCTTGGTCTCGGTCTCCTTTGGAGCGGTTTCCTTTGGAGCAGTCTCCTTTGGAGCAGTCTCCTTTGGCTCGGTCTCCTTTGGCTTCTCGGTTGGCTCAACCTTGGATGGCTGTGGGGTGGTGGTCTTGTCAACGAGACACTTCTCAGTGATGGTCACGGTCTTTGGCTCGGACACAGTCACCTCCTTTGGAGCACAGACCTTCTCGACACAGGTGGTGACGGTGAAGGTGGTTGGCTCAGGGCAGTAGGTGGTGTAACCAGTCACGGTGACCTGCTTGGTAGTGGTCTGGTTCCAGCCATCGTGGGATGGAGCTGGCTCCTTCTTGTCACCGTCGTCTCTCTGCAAGGAGATCTTGTGACAGGTGTCGTTAGGAGCCTCATCACCAGCAGCGACACCGTAGTCCTCGACGAAGTGCTGGGATGGGTCGTTGAGCTCCTTGCAGGCCCAGAGCTGCTCGGCGATCTTGAGAACACCCTCATCGTTGAAGGTGACCTCAGATGGCTCGACAGCACGACCACCTAGGAGGAAACCGGCGTCAACACCAACGTTGGCTTGGTCCTCACCGTCGTACTGGTAGAGGCGGGCCTCCTCGGCGTTGTAGTGGAATTCAGGGCCAACCTCAGCCTCGAGAAGGAAGAAGTTGATGCCAGCACCTTCTCTGACTGGGGAGATACCCTTGCCGTCGACCTCGGCGTTCTCAGAGACGACTCTAAGGTTGAAGGTCTCCTCGGCAGCGACGACAGCGGTAGCGAATAAAGCGAGAGTGGAGTATTTCATTTGGGATTGAAGAATTAGCGCGATAGTAAGAACAGAAAAAAAGAAGAACACTTCTCTTGATACAGAGGTTCCATTTATATATCCATGAATAGGCTGGTTAGTTGGGCACGGACAGTGCTTGGTGTTGCAACCAATGGGTCCCACGCAGGAAACTAAAAATAGGGGGCTTAGACAATGTCTGGGTGCGTCAGGGTCCTACGCATCTCCCTCAGAAAATGCGCTTCGCACCCAAATGCAGCGGTAGCTTGACGTGTCTGTGCACAACCAGATGGTTGTCTTAACTCAAACCAAGCCAGCTGTTGCTTGTTATAGCAATCCCCTCTACATGGCTGCAATTTTTCTTTCGCTTGGCGTCGCTTTCAGCGCGATCACGCCGGACAACAAATAGCGACCAGCCGCTCATATGATAATAAGCGGCGGCTCCGTGGCTGAGTTGCTTCAGCTTCCTCGTTTCGGTTAGATGGTTGTGATTCCGCACTCTTGTGCAGCAAGCATGCGGTGCAAACTAAAGCTTCCAGAAGAACCGCCTCACCTTCCACGGCATCACCGCTACATGCCACGGCGACTACAGACTACATTTGTTATTGATTCATGATGTTTTTTTTGTTCTCCTCACACCAGCAAATTGTGCACCGTGTTTCAACTGCGGGCTCCTAAAGGGTAATAATTCTTGCTACTTTAAAGCTTGACTCTGCGAACTTCTATTGTGTGCGTGGTCCATATGTCGACCCTAGAGCAGTGAAAGGCACTTCATTCTTTTGTTAAAAATTTTTTCTCAACCAAATTCCTACCGCAAACAAGTCGAGTGGCGTTTTACCATAAGAATGAGATTAGGAATCTGGCAACTGAGAAAAAAAAAAATCAGGAGATCTTGCTTCGAGTTTGCACAAGATCTTTACAACCTTTCATGCCGCTTGTACTCTATGAAGCGGCTCAAATTAGTCCATGCTTCTTCTGCACGGGCCCGAAGCTCGGGTTCCCGGTGCTTGTCGATGCGCTTGTAGCAATTGCGCACGGTTGGTTCAACAGTTTCTAACCGTGTTAGGAACCCGCCCTCGACAAATACAGGCTGGTCATACTCATACTCGGCATCCCCAAAAATATCATAAAATTGGTTCAAGCTCTCCACAACAATTTCCACTGCTTGCGTTGACTGACCTGCCCCTTGCGAGAAATGGTCGATTGCCCCAAGTAGGAACTCACCGATGGCCCTCGTAGTCTGAATATTGCCGATGGTTTGTGCCAATGTTCCCATAAAACCGATGCTAGACAATACAAACTCATACCCCAATGCAGGATCATCGTGCTGCGTAGCGTTCCCAATCACCTCTTGGCATTTGTTTAGCAAATTGTCGACTATTTCGGGTCTCACTTTTCTCTGTACGTCCGAACCGAGACACTTGCTGAGAGCCCAGAAAACATTGAGGCAAAGTCTTTGGGTATCAATGTCTGCACTGCCTGACACACTTTCGATGGAATCCCAGAGCTGCAACGCACAATTGTACCACGGAACTGGTGTTTCCTTGCTTGTAACAAAAAGCCAGCTGAGATTGTTGAGTGCTACTAACACCTTCCCTGTAAGGCCCAATCCAGATGCATGCTCGTAGTCAAACTTTAACAAATGTAAACATGATGCAAACGCGGTGTCTAGAAGAAACGATCTGACTTCCTCTCCCAAAACAACCAGGGCTTCCACAGAACCTTCGTCAATTGCGAGGTACTCACACAAGCTTGTAAAAAGATCGATCGTCACATCAATAGCCTGTAGATCTGCAGAAGCTTGAGCTTTCTCAGGACTGACTCCACCAAAAGGCACATCAATGTCTTGAGGCTTCTCCTCCTTTTTGTCGCGGTTATCCTTTTGAACTGGCTCGGTGTCGGTTGTGCTTAACTGTTTGTGTATCTCATCAAGGTTCGTGCCTGATATAATGTGAAATATGTTTCCAAGTATAGAAAGACACGCCTTCTCTTTACTGACTTCTTTCTTGGCTTCAGGGTCCACCTCGTATATGTGGAATCGAAGACCTTCCACATAAACTTTTCCCAAATGGTTTTTGTCATGAATAGGGTCTTGCAATGCACTTTCTAATGCGTTGAGGGAGAAATTTGTGTTATTGACAAGTTCCACAATAAAGTCGGAAGAGTCCGATGCAAATTCATAGAGGAGATCCAAAAGCGCATTGAATAGCTTGAGAGAAGTTCTTAGCTTTGGGGTGTTGAACTCAACCAACGAAACTGTAAGAGGAAGGATACGGTCCATTTTGCTGAAGATATGTCCGTATAACTCTTCAGAACTTGCTGCAATAGCAACAACGAGAGACAAAAGATTCTCTGTGAAATCATACAACAAAAGTGCCCTTTTCTTCTCCATCTTCTTCTCCAGATTGTTGTCAATGAATTCGAAAGATTTCTCGATCTTTTCAAGCCCTTTTTCAATTGCAGCCCAAATATTCGACCGCCACAAGTGTTTGGCCACCTCATGACCTTCTTCAATTGTCAAATTCCTCAAAAGGCCGAACAGCTCAACCACGATCTCATCATTCAGATCATTGAGGGTCTGCTCCAATAATGTAGTCACAAGACGCTCTTTTAGAAGAAGCCTTCTCATCCTCGCATCCTCAGCGAGAACCATGATAGCACTGAGTGCTACAGATCTATCATTTGGAGCTGAGGATGATAACTTCGAAATCAATGGAACGATCTTGCTTTGTCTGGTATTCTCATCCTTTATGTCCTGTTTCGATGAACCATCTTTACGAGCAACAGGATTCGACCTCGATTTTTGGGATCTTCTTCCTTTCCTCAACTTTCCCATTTTGAGGTATCTTCACTCGTAGTCAAAATACGCATCGATGAGATGGGCAGTAGTGCACTTCATATACAGGCGATCTATCATTGATTGAAATCGTTAGGCCTCATTCACCGTCGACCAAAGCAAAACTGTAATATTTAAACGAGCGTTATTTACTTTTCAAGCGCCATGAATAACGTGAGCGGTGTCTCATTTCTGTTGATATTGTGCCTGTTTAATACGTGACGTGCAAAACCGTCGGTGGACATGAATTGCTACTTAGGGGAATGCAACTTCAATTGGGAGTGGCTTATCCCTGTAAATGGGGTACATCATGTTTAGCTTCAAAATGCAATGAGTTTGGTTCTCGACGATAATTGCTCGAAGCTAGTAGGCCGGCCACAAGGACAATGAAACAAGGTTCAAAACACCACGCTTTTGGTGCATCCGTGATTGACCACCTAGAAGTAATTTAATTTGGCTTACCAGTCGTCTCAACTGAGTCTGTTCTGATCTCTGCATGCTGGAGGTCTTTCTGTAGTTCCTCCCTAGGCTCATCCTTGAGAGCTGGGTCCAGAATCTTGCTGAGGGTGTCCTTGACATCTTGCCAGGATTTTGGCTGGTCATCGTAATCTCTCACATAGACGCCTTCCTTGAGATTGCCATCCTTCTTAAGTTGTTCACTGTTGTTAGTTGAATTCAGCATTGTTGAAGCGCATCTTACTTACACGATCAATGGCTGCCAGAACTTGACACCAGTGTACCAGCCAATGGCGCCTACAGCGACGACTGTAATAGCTTTTCCTGCTCTTCCTGACATCACCGGTGCTTATGATCAGCAATTGAGAAATTAGAAGAAACAACTTTGGTCACGTGCAACTATTTAACATTCGATCGTTGTCAAGCGAGGAATGGATGAATAGGAGAGGTTAACCAATGGGCATTTAGAATAGAAAAGAAAGTAGTTTATCTGCTTGTAGTGGACTATTCGTGATGGGCCAATGAGAGGTGGTGCGGTTTGCACCCATTGTATCGCTGTAACGAGTTCACCAGATCAAGACCGGAAGAATATTTGATACTTTAACAACAGAAATATTTGTTTCGCATTTATATCCTAGAGAAATGATATACTTAAGGTATTTTTGGCAAATACCAAAACCCTAGAAATTAGATGAGGTCGTGCGGGACCCACCGAGGTATATAAGGTCTCAAGTTTTCCATCATGTCTTTTCTTCTTCAATCAAAAAGTAAACGGGAATATTTGCCACGACGAGATAATGTAAACTGTCAAGTTATCATCGTTGCCATATTATCATAATATTGCATTCCCCAGAGTAGCTAAAACCCACTAGGAAGTTTGCTATCCGACGGGTCTCTTAAGTGAGGCGATGGATTTTGAATGTCGATTAATTGGGTTACATCTTTGAGAAATCACTCTCTTGTAGTGTCAGCGGCGTTCTTTCATGATCTTAACCGAACCACCGTCATTGCTAGTGACCTTTGACAATCACTTATGACAGCAAAAATTATAAGAATCAAAGCACGTTAGGCTTTTGATCAAGCCAGTGGAAAATGAAATCGAGATCGTAGTTTCTTCAATCATATCATAGCAAATATTTGCTTCGAAAGCTCTTCAATCCCTGGAAGGGAACTTCGTATCTTTCTTAGTATGAGCTGGCATCTGATCTCTCACGACTCCAAAACATTTCTCTACAATCAACTTTTCTCTACAATGAATGTTACCTATCGAATGATGATGTATTTATACAGTAAAACCGCATTAGCCCGTGGGCCTATGATAAGATTAGGGTGACAGGGTTTTAACGGTACTTGTTGAAACCAATGTCCTTAGCCTTCTCTCTGAAGCACTGACGGCAGACGTCCAAACCGTACTTTCTGATCAAACCAGAGTGAGTACCGCAAACTCTGCACTTTCTAGAACCCTTACCGTAGTGTCTTGGGTGGGAGAACCAAACGTTTTCGTGAGCCATATTCTGTTGGTTAGTATAAAGCTTATATTGGGAAGATCAGATGATGATGTGATGCAAGGGACAGCGTTGGAGATGACTAATATGATAGCTTGTATGAAGTGGAAGTTTCTTGACTTTGATCGTGGTGTTATAATATGTTGTGGAGACCGGATTGAATATGGGAAGGACTATCTGAACATTAAAGACATTCATGGAGTATGGTTGAGGTCGGCGCTTGTAAAGTGACATTTTGATTTTTGATCCTTTCAATGGGACACATCATCGATCCGTAGTGTTGACTTTATCACATACGAATTACTTGACTTTGGTGTAGCGTTTGAAGTAGATATTGAAAATTTCCTTAGTAACGAGCGCCAGTCCGGTAGATTGAGAAAAATTTGCTACGTGCGGGTACCGAGATTCAAGGTCGCGAGCGAACCTGTACACCCATACTGGGACACTACACCGCCGCACCTAGGGCTTATGCCCTAAGGCCATCGCGCCTGCGATGAGATTCATTATCATAAGAGTAAACCCCACAAATCCTGGATTAACATTATGGGAAGAAGTGGTCATTCGCATAGAAGTACCCTTAAGAAAGACCACAAACCCTTCAAGTCAAGACATGCGTCAAAGGGTCTGTTGAAGAACCAGTATAAGGGTAAGGTTGAAAAAGCCGGTCCCGGATCAGGAAAGACACAAAAGGTTGTGTCCAAATTGCAGAGAAAGAACCAGAGCAAGCAGCAAAAAGACCATAAAATATTAGAGACTAAACTTGCTAGACGTTTGTTTGAAGGAGCTTCGGGTGCTGAGAAGATCATCACCGTTATTGCACTTACACCTGATCTTTCACCAGCAGGCATAGCATCTCAATTGGTTAACAGTATTAAGGCCACTCCAGACGATCCCGACATCGAATTCTCCAGTCCTTCGGTGGTTTCGCTCAGATTGCCACGTTTCAAGTCCAATGTTAAGTTCGTCATTCCAGATCAGACCAACTTGATCTCCATCTTGGATGCGACCAAGGTGTCCGACTATGTCATCTTTGGCCTTTCGGCGGAACAAGAAGTTGAAAAGGACTATGGTGAACTGATCTTAAGAGCCATTGTGGCCCAAGGTGTTGCATCTGTTGTGGGTGTTTTACCCAATGTCATTTCTGCATACCCAAAGAAGAATCTACAACAAGACATCCGTCAATCTTTACAATCATTCTTCACACATTTTTTCCCTACCGAAGAGAAGCTTTATGCTCTCGAGTCTGAGTCGGAAGCTCTCAATTGTATTCGTACAATTGCACAAAAGATGCCAAAGTCCATAAGTTGGAGAGACTCCAGAGCATACGTCCTTGCAGACAGCTTGAATTGGGTTGCTGACACCGACCAAGGTGGCTTTGTTATCGTCGAAGGTACGGTAAGAGGTGTGGGATTCAACGCCAACAGACTTGTGCATATTCCTGGCCATGGTGATTTCCAGGTTCAGCGTATTGAAAAGATTGCTAAGCACAGAAACCCAATGGAAGACGAGGACATTCTTGCTTACAACGCGGACATAAACCAAGAAACTCTTGAGGAGCTCAATCCTGAGGAGGCTGACATGGAAGATTTTGATGATTATGAGTACGACGAATATGGTGTTAGAATGGAGGGTAAGAATTACTTTGATGAAGGAGCTGACGAGCAAAATAAGAGGTTCAAAGCACCTGAGGGCACCTCTGACTACCAGAGCAAGTGGTTGCTTGACGACGTTCTTGAGAATGCATCTGACGCGGAGAGTATCGATGAAATGGGGGAGATTGGTGAAGATAATATTGAGGAAGATATGGAAGACAATGGCATGGATGATGATGATTCGAAATCGCAATTCGGTGATGCTCAGCTGGAAATGTTTATCGAATTATCTCCCGAAGAGGAAGAAGAACAGCTCAGACAATACAGAGCTTTGGAGAAGGAAGACCGTGAGTTCCCAGACGAAATCGAATTAGCACCCGAGGACTCAGCTAAAGATAAGTTGGGCGATTACAGAGGTATCAAATCTCTTGGAAACTGCGATTGGCACTGGGACGAGCAGGACTCTGAAAGACCATCAGTATACAGCCGGTTGCTTAGGATCAATCACTTCAAGGCAACCCGTAACAAACTACAGAAAGATGCCGCTAAGGAGGCTCAGACTACCCCAGGCCAGAAATATCGTCTTTTCATTCGTGCCCCACCCTCCGTTGTGGAGAACGTCGATGTCAGCGTCAACCCATTCGTTGTCTACCTGTTGCTTCAGCATGAGCACAAGTTGGCTGTTTCCAATTTCTCCTTCACAACTTGGGAGGACTACGAAAAGCCAGTCCCATCTGGCGAGCAGCTCATTGTGCAATACGGGTTTAGAAGACAGGTCATTAACCCTAGGTTCAACCAGGCATCAAACCCCTCCAACAATGTGCATAAGAGTGAAAGGTTCGCTCACCAAGGAGAAGTCAGCATTGCTACCACAATTGCTCCTCCGATTTTCCACAATGCTCCGGCCATTTTCTTCAAGACCACATCCGAGGGTGGTTTAGAGCTCGTTGGACAAGGAACTTTCTTGAACTGCGACCACACCAGAGTGATGGCAGAGAGAGTGGTTTTGACGGGTCATCCAGTCAAGATTCACAGACGTCTTGTCACGGTGAGGTATATGTTTTTCAATTCCGAAGACATCAACTGGTTCAAGGCTGTGCCTTTGTTCACCAAGTCTGGCAGGACTGGTTTCATCAAAGAGAGCTTGGGTACCCATGGTTATTTCAAAAGTACTTTCGATGGACGTCTTTCTGCACAAGATGTTGTTGCTATGGCTCTCTACAAGCGTGTCTGGCCTACGTTGTCTCATCTGTGGGTGGCTTAATTTTGTAATAATAGAAATGCTAGGTGGGCCCGTGTCGTAGATACAAGATCTGAGGGAATTGCTGCAAAAGGTACTGAGTCAGGAGCAATTCTAGTAATTCCCATTTTTTGACGTTTGTTTAGGCCATAACTCAAATAAGCTTTTTTTCTTGACTCGGCTTTTTTTGTGATCCATGAAATTCCTAAAGCATGACCGCTGAACTCCGGCCAAAGTGCGATGAGTTGATTACCGAAGATGAGAATCAGATAATGCAGATTAAAAATACTCTAACTGTGAAAGATCTCATCAATTCAAATAACTTCTGCCCTTAGAAAAGTGAGAGAGAGAAATTACGATAAATTATCCATATTTGGCTTCACAGATCTGCAGAGTCTAGCCCAACTAGTCAGATCTTATCGCCTCATTATTCGCACTTTCTATACCTCTGCATTTGCTACTCATCTCCAACCACAACTTATTATGAGTGTGACAACTTTACCACAAGGGTTTACCCCGGCTACCGCCAGCTTCACATGTAACTCGTGCTCAGTACGGTTCGTCAGTGCTGATTTACAGAGACAGCATATGAAGACTGAATGGCACAGATATAACTTGAAGCGAAGGGTCTCTGGACTCCCACTGATTTCATCTGACGTCTTTGCGGAGAAGGTCCTAGCCTCTCAAAACCCTAGAAGCGATGCTAGAGAGGAGGACGAATTTGGCTTCCATGTCAACCACAGAAGAAAATCAGGAAAGGGAGAGAGACAAATTACTAAAAAGGACTTGAAGCAGATGGCAAGAGCAGAAAGAGGCAGAGAGCTCGATCACCCCGCGACGGTATTGGAAAGAGGCACTAGTCCTGCTCCGTCGTTTGATTCTACATTCTCATTGGGTGAATCAGAGCACTTTTTGTCGGAGGGAGACTTCGACACCGGCTCTGAGTTGAACTACTCTGAGCCAGAGGGCACATACTCCGGAAGAGATTCTGATACCGAGGAGCTGTATGTGAGTGGTTCTGAATCAGAGCCCGAGGACGACCTCGACGAATTACCAAACTACTACTGCTTCTACTGCGGTAAAAATAATGCCCTGGTGGAGAATAATTTGAGGCACATGCTGAGCAAGCACGGCCTATATATTCCTGAAAGAACATTCTTGAGTGACCTTGATGGTTTACTTACATTCCTTAACGAGGTTATCTACATTGACAACGAATGCCTCACATGTGGCTTTGAGGGCAAGTCCATTGAAAGCATAAGACAGCACATGATATCCAAGGGACATTGCCGCATGCCTTACGAGACCAAAGGTGAAAAAGCTGTTTTTGACGAATTTTATGACTTTTCTTTGGCATTGGAGCTGCCAACTGCAACCACCACATCGAGGAGGGTGGCTTTTTCGGAGAACGAGGACCATTTCGAAATTGAGGATTTGCCAAATTACACCGCAGATTCCCGTGAGCTCACACTTCCATCGGGCTCTCGTGTGCTTCATAGGGACGTCAGGCAGCCTCGCCTGTCCACGAGTTTGGTTGTGCGGGATGCTCCAGAACTGACGAAGACTGTTGCTTTAGTCGACAGAAGGTTTGCGCCTGGCATAACACTGAAGGAGGTCACGAAACAGGAGAAGGCTGTCAGGCGTATGGAGCTCAAGAGCAGGAATACACAGGAGAGAAGACGTAAGAAGGTCAATTACCAGGCTCATTTCAGAGACGAGCTTCTCCAGTAATTGGCGAGCTGATATATTGGGTAAATAGAGGCAATAAAGGGACTTTGCTTCTGCATTTTTTGCAAAATTTTTTGGCGTAGCATATAGTACTGGTCTGGCGATCAATGGTGGGATGCCGGAACATGCCTTGATCCCCTTCGTCTTTTGTCTCTTGGTTGAACCGTGGTGTGATTGCGCTATACACAGTTGCACAATTCAGACTCAAATATTAACTGCGGAGAATATAGAGGAAACCCACTTCATTCTTGATTTACAAACTAACACCTCCGGGTTCAATCAGATAATTTCTTCCAGTATCTTCCTTGGATTGTAGACTTGCGTACTGTCTCGGCACTGCAGCTGGTTTCGCAGCCACAGATAAGCATTTGGTCTACTCCAACCGTTTTGCACTAATTCTCAGTGTTGACGATCAAAGTTCGCTCTTAATCTTAAATATCATCAAACTAGTCCGAGAAGCAAAAGACACTTTCATTACATAATGCATCAGCAGAAAGATGTCATTAAATTCGCTTCCTGTAAGGTTACATATTCTACACACTCCACGCGCCTCGCAGAAGGCGATCGAACTTCCAGAAACGCTAACTAGTACAGTGAAGTCCTAGCACCATTTAAGTCTTCTCATTCCTTCACTATCGTGACTATTTCTCTTTATGCTTTATGGTGTACGAGACATATCTATATGATTTGTTAGCAGTGACCCCACAGGCACTGGGAGATGAAATTGGCAAAGCTTACAAGAAGCTAGCGCTCAAGTATCATCCAGACAAGACCAACCATGACCCTGATCTCACAGAAAAGTTCAAAGAAGCAACCAAGGCTTACGAAGTTCTTAAAGAACCGCGTACAAGACGAGTGTACGATGTATACGGCCCAGGCGGCCTAGACGGTCTGGTTGCAGCCAAACAGGAGCAGCAAAGGAGAGCAGCTCCACTGAGATTTCCTTTCCAACAAGACCTATTCTCACATATGTTTAACGAAATGAGCTCCGCGTTTCAAGGATCCCCTTTTGAGGAACACTTTGGGCTTTTTGGCGGTTCTATGAATGCTGCAGGCAGTAACATGAACATGGGGTTTAACATGAACATGAATATGAACATGAGTACGCCAGGCAATAGCAAACGTGTCATACGACCAGCCCCAGCCGATCCTCGTAATCATTCATTACAACAGGGCCCCGACATCCACCATACATTTAAGGTGTCACTAGCGGACATGTACTATGGTCGCCTGGCAAAATTCCAGCTCCCTAGAAAGGCCAAGTGTGGAACCTGTAACGGTATCGGTGGCCTCAATCCACAGACGTGCCGTCAATGTAAGGGCCTGGGTCGCGTTCATGTGCTGATGTCCAATAGATTTTCTAGTTACGAAGAAATCTCCTCGTGTCAACCTTGTAAGGGCACAGGTATTTATTTTTCCGAAAGAGAGAGATGCCCTGATTGTAAAGGTGGCTTCAAGATGGAGAAAAAATTCTCAATGTCAGCATACTTCCTGGACTGAAGCACGGTGACAAGTGTATCATACGAGGAATGGCAGATGAGGGCAGAAACATTGAGCCCGGAGACGTGGTGATACACCTTCAAGAGCTTCCACACCCCTCTTTAATAAGGCGCAATAATGATCTCTTTCTCGAGCAAGACATTGACTTGAAGACAGCACTTGTCGGCGGAACAGTCTTGGTTCACGACTTCATCAACCCTGGAGAGGACCTTAAGATATTCATCAACGTACACGGTAACGATGCCATGAACGACTCAGTGAACGCTGCTATCAAGCGCGGGGAAGTTGTGGGCTCCATCAACCTGAACACACCGAAGATTGTGAAGGGAATGGGAATGCCTATAAATTTGAGTATTCGCAATGGCAAATATTATCAAAAGCCGAATTTGGAAACAGATTCTTCTGATATCACTCGTGGGGACTTGTATATCAGGTTCAATGTCCAGATACCATCGATAGATCAGTTCGCAAGCATAGATGACATTGCTCGATTGTCTAAGATCCTACCGGGCAAGCCGGCAGAGCACCCGGGTAAGGCTGTGACTCATGAGCATAATCTCTCCAACTTGCCAGGTCCCGAACCAACATCCAAACAATCGCCAGAAGAATATGATTATGACCAGATCGAGGTCGACAGTCAAGGCCTGAGAGAAGAGGAACAAGACGATATATTCTATATGGGTGAATGGTCAAAGGAAGCAGAAAAGAAGAAGAAAAGAAGAGTCAACGAGTAAACTCTGGTTTCAGAATTATGAGACTAAGTAAAATATCCTTTCCGATATCAAGGATTTGATAAACGTCTTATATAGTCCTGATGAATATAGTGGTTTCGGCTCTCGACTTTCCTGTACGCGATATCAGCATAGATCAATCTCACTACAACCGATAAGTAACAGGTCAACGAATGAGTGAGCCACGTGTGTTGGAGCCTGCGATCATAAAAGATCTCTCCAACCATATTTATGAAAGGAGAAAAGCAACAGCATTTCAGATTGAGGGTTTTACGAAGCAAGCACTCGCAAGAAATGATTCTCCAACAATCTCCAAGATCATAGCTGAACTTACCGAGCTTCTCGATGGTATTTCGACTTCTGCTACAATGGGAGCTATTACCGCGCTTGGGAGTGTTTCTGTCGCTTTGGGCTCCTTTGCCATTGCGTATTTCCTAGACGATATCGTTAGACCCATATTCCGTACATTTAGAGACACGGACGCAAGAGTGCGTTATTATGCATGTGAGTCTCTTTACAACATATCTAAAATTGCAAGAGGCGAAATCCTCTTATACTTTAATGAAATCTTCGACATTTTGTGTATCTTGGTGACGGATACCGAGTCGTCGGTTAAGAACGCGGCCGACATCCTTGACAGATTGATTAAAGACATTGTGAGTGCCAAGTCAACAAACTATGTCTCAATTTTGCATCAGAAACCCGAGGAATCTACTGAGATTGAGTCAAACGTAATGGGACCAGATGGTCGCTCCATCCAAGTGAATAACCCTCAGGATGCGTCCAAAGCGTTCTCCTTGCCAAAGTTCATTCCCACCCTTTTGGAACGCATGTACACTATTGATCCCTTTGCAAAAAAGTTTCTATTAAGTTGGTTGGAATTGTTCGATGATATACCTTCATTGGAGTTGCTTACGTTTTTGCCAAACTTTTTGGAGCCTCTCCTTCGATTTTTCATGAACAATTGTCCATCAGACGTCCGTGTCGAAACGCACAATCTTCTCAACATCTTTTTGAAAGAAATCAGAAATATCTACAAAGTGAAGTATGAGTTGAAGAGGAGACAACTTGTCACAGAAAGTCAAAAAGGCTCTCGCCAGAACATCGAGGAAGAAATGGAAGGACTAAGCGTTGAGCCCAAACAAGCCGCCGATGAGGATGATGCATCTATAAAGTCCAGCTCAACTACTGTCATTAGACGGCCTGCTCATCAGGAAAAGGAGCAAGCAGATGGTGAATCAAATGACATATCTCAAGACGATACTTCTCTTTTCATTGATGGTCAAGATATTTTCATAGACTGTCCTCGGATCATCGATATCTTACTTTCTTTCTTGAGGTCCGGTCTGTCCAACTCTGCTGCGGATGTTAAAATCAACGATCTTTCTGCCGAGTCCCACGACATCTACTTGGAGATACAATCTACTGTCCTCAAATGGCTACAGGAACTTGTTTGCATCACTCCAACAAGCTTTTCCAAGTTTCTTCCAGATTGTATCGCAATCAATATGCATAATATCTCCTTGACGGACGACAACAAGGATAACGATCTCAGATCCCAGTTTTTGAATTTCAATCAAGCTTTACAATCATACCTTGTCAGGCTTAATGAAAGTGCTGCGGACTCAAACACCACAAAATCGAAAGACGGTAATCATGACCTGCCAGAAATTAGCGACAACGCAATTGAGGGACTAAATAAAGATGTTTTAGATGAGTTCACAGAGTTGTATCTCAACAAAGCATTGAGAGTGGTGATGAACGAGTGTCTACACAATGTCAACGAGCTTTCACGATTGACACTGATGGATTGGCTCACATTCCTTTACTCAAGTTATCCAGGAAGTTTCTTCGAAATCGATGAAAGCAAGAAGGGCGACAGCCAGGATCGGTATCTTTTTGACTTGACGGCTCTTTTGAGGTCGTCTACCGACTCGAGTAATGAGGTTATTTCCAAAGTATTGCTGTTGGCATCTAAGATCTCCGAAGATAATCAAGAATTTTTCAAGGAGTTCATGGTGAAATTGATATTCTTCTTTGAAACCGATGGCGTGGAAAACAATGGAAGAACAGGAGAACCTGACGAGCCATCATCAGGGCCAAATGCAATTTCAAGAGGCAAGGTCGAGTTCATGATTAGAAGGCTTTGTGTCTCTATAAGTGCTGAAAAGATTTTCCAAACGCTTTCTGAGGTATTGGTTTCCCTTTGAGAAGTTGAACCTAGAGTTCGTTGGCAATATTGTTGTTACACTCAACAATATTTTGCTCACAACTCACGAGCTTCAGGGTCTTCGTACGAAGCTAAAAAATCTTGACTTCCAGAAGCCTGAAGATTGGGTGTTCTTCTCGACTCTTTTCCAAAGCTGGTGTCACAGCCCTGCCAGTGCTTTGTCGATATGTTTACTCACTTCCAATTATGAATTGGCTTTCCTCATAATTAAATGCCTTGGTGAGCTGGAGGTAACTTTTCAATTACTCACTCAGCTTGATATCCTTATCCAGCTTCTTGAAACTCCAATCTTTTTGAAATTGAGACTTCAGTTGTTGGAGCCGGATAAGCACCCGCATTTATACAAAACGCTTTATGGCATTCTTATGATAATGCCGCAGTCGTCAACATTTACAACTTTGAGAAATAGGTTGTCAACCGTGGCCCCTTTCCATGGACAGAGCAGTAATAGCGGCTTCTCATTGAATACGCCAACCTCAACTCCAGGTGCTGTCGCCTCTTCAAATAGTGCCCAACTCAATACGAGAAGAAAGAGAATTCACGAATTGGCTGACAAGTTCAGCAAAGTGAATGACTTACGTCAGGCCTACAGGTCAAGGCGGCGCTTGCAAGATTCTATTGTGGTCGAAGACTCTGGCAAAGACTCGCACAGACAGACAACTGAGCCCTCAATTGCAAGTACCGAGCAAAAGGGTGTCAAGCCAAAAGATATTAAGAGGTCTAGTAAGAGATAGTTCTTATTATGTGTATCACTTATTTATAAAGAATGCAATGTGGTTCGAGATGCTAGATGAAGGCCCTAGGTTTTTTCACTGATCTCAGGTGACGTCATGAGTTAGTGGTCTTCTGTTTTGACGGGAAGATTTTGGAGAAAATGGGGTTGAAGAAGCTTTGGAAGGATCCGGGGAACTGTACAACGAATCGGGATTGACACCCAGGGCCACATCGAGAGAGTACCTATGGTGTACCATGGCGCCTTCGGATCGCAAATAGTGGAATACGGATTCGGAGAGGTCCTCCAAACTCTGAAGAACTGAGGTGTTGGTTGTAGATTCGGATGTTCGCTTCTCTTGATTTGGACACTGATCAGTTGAGGCGGACCCACGAGAATTACTCTTAGTCTCTGCTGTCGAGTCCGAAGTTCTATGAGTGTAGACATTTGGTAACATAGGCTCTGAAGAATTCTCCTCAGATGATGTGAATGTTGCCTCTGATCTTGCTACCGGCTGCATTGAGTAAAGCGCCACATTCGACAAGTTTGGCGTTGAGCGCTCTTTTTTAGAAACAAGGTCAACATTATCAAAGTTGTAAACGTATGTTTGGGAAGGTGTCTTGCGATGTCCGTTGCCGTTTGTAACCAAATGTGAATTGCCCGCTCCTCTACCAGGCGACTTCTCGAGCGAAGATATATATCTTTGTTTCCAATCCCCGATACTCACGGGCGAATTGTTGTACACTGGATCAAACATGTTAGCATTGAAGCTGATTTGTGGAGATGGAAGTGGATCAGAAAGAAGCGAAGCGTTTTGGTTATCTGATTCTTTAGCAGGTTTCGTATTTCGTGGTGTCCTAGGCTCACGACGGCTCCTCTTACCGATGTGCTTGTCCGGACGATCAGAGGGACCCGAGGAAGAAGAAGACAGGAAATTCTGGCTAGGCTTCTCCTTTGGTCTTCTCTCTTTCTTGTGGAAGCCCTGCTTCTTAAGCCTAAAGTCAATTTTAGCTGCGATCGTTCTCCTCAATAGGATCTCAAAAAGAAGTCTAGTCTCAAGCTGTTCTTTCTCTTTGCTGGTGAAGCTTTGTGCCTCAAGGGGAAACAAAACATGAAGTTTTGGCGGAATGCTGCTTTTCGTTTCAAACGCCGAATCCCTATATTCCCTGAATACCCTTTCCTTGTATTGAACATTATCGTTGTAAGTGAGTTGCTGTGGTCTCTGAACCCTGGGAGGCGCGAGCGATCTGCCTTGTGGAAGTGGTGATTTCTCTGAAGCTAAAACTTCTTTTTTTTGCTGCTCACTGTCCCGGAAGATGGGTTGTTGAGGGGGCAAATGCATCAATTGTGGATAAATGTTGATCGTGGGAATTAGACTCATGATATTCGTGAACTGGTAGGCAGCCATGGACTGCGGTAGAATTTCTTTCATGACGTCTCCGCCGTGTGTATTGAGAAACTTCTCAAACTCGTTCTCAGATGAGAATTTGGGTGCCGCCTTGATTGGATAGTAGTTGAAGGACCTTCTTCTGCGTACTGGAAACAAAAAGGATAACTTCGGTTGCCTCTTTTTCCGCCCTTTGGACTCTCCGCCTGACGTTGTCAGCTCATCGACTATTAGACCTTCAGGTAGATCTTCTCTTCTAACCATCTTAGTCCTCTTCCTGATTCCATTTCTATGTCTCATAGAGGCCAGCCTCGAGATCACAGAGTTACCCCGCCGAAGCTCAGAGTCATCTATTAGGGTCACTGTTGGGTGTCTGTTATGGGATGATGTGAATGCATCGACAGGTGATCGTCCGTTATTGATACCATTTTCGATATCAATGTATGCTGGGGATTTGGTTGGAGATGGGTGGTGTCTTTGAGGCGAGTTTGAGTCGTATAAAACACTGAAAGGATTGCTCTGTTGTCTCTTATGGGCTGTATCATGGGGCTCTTTTAGTAATGGAGTTCTACCAGGGGTGCTAATGTGAGATGCTGTGCTGCCGTAGGAGAACTGTCGGGATAGTTCTGATGCCCTTGAGCGAACCGATTGGACCGTGTCCGGATCCGGCCACTGAGGGGTAGATACTATCATGGGCGGGTAGTTGTGGAATTAGTGACTGGGATCAAAGGTAGTTGGTTTGAGGATCAGAATTCATCAAGGGTGACAGATGGGATCAGTATGGCTGGCTGCGAAAACCTCATTAGGAAGGCATATGTATGTACTGCATGAAACGTGCCTTCGCCAGATTTGCAAGCAGCACCGCCGAAGCCGCAGTAAGGGACGAGTTGAAAAGGTTTTGTGAGTCAGGTGGGAACAACTGCTCAAAGATAGATTTTTGACGATGATCATTTGAGATGTGAGTTCACGCATTACATGGGTTGACGAGCGCTCGTTAGACGAGTAGGAAAGACAGAAGCTCAATTAAATAGTTTCTTCATTAAGCAAAAAGGTAGTATTACTAACAAGTATCAAAAAGGCAAAAAGAAATGCGCAAGCCCGGAATCGAACCGGGGGCCCAACGATGGCAACGTTGGATTTTACCACTAAACCACTTGCGCATAGAAAAGCTCCGAGACGGGGGAATTGAACCCCGGTCTACCACGCGACAAGCGGTAATTCTAGCCACTAAACTATCTCGGATGTTCTGGAAGTGTGAAAGCACTGGTTCTATCAGCTCTTTAAAGTTGAATTGACTTTTAAAATTTGTCAATCTTTAAAGTATGCATCGAAGTATTTAAGGTTTTTGAAAAGTTACTCATAGCTTTGATTTGCAATATAACCAAAATTGAAGGATCCACCCCAACTAACAAGAACAAGGTGTGAAGTCATAGCCACTCTGGTATCTGGTAACTTGAGAGAAGGTTTTTACTATATAATCTCGGTTTATAGCTTTTAAAGCTGAGGAGTAGGTGAGTGAGACACCGATCCCGAAGCGACCTTCAATCAACGTTTTCAACAAAAAAAAAAAAAAAAGGATTTAGCGTGTCTATCTCGTCAATGAGTCATTTCTAGCACTTGAAAATTGATTCCCAATAAATAGTTTAACGAATATTCCTACCTGAGCTATTTCAATATGAGAACATCATGTAGCCTTAGGTTTAATTCCTAGGCAAGTTTAATCAATGGGTGCAAAATGCGCGATAGTTAATTGAAAAGCTCCTCTGACTACTAGAGTTTCAACCATCACAATGATCTCGCGCAGTCTTTTCAAACTACTGGCTGTCAATTTTGGTTTACGATGTTTCAGCATATCCAGGCAGCATAATCAGTTTAGAGTCGCTGTTGTTGGAACTGGTCCCGCTGGGTTTTACACCGCTCATCATTTGCTTAATAAGTCTAATGGACTTCCCATTAAAATCGATTTCTTTGACAGACTTCCGACCCCCCATGGGTTAAGTCGCTATGGCGTTGCACCTGACCACCCAGAAGTAAAGAATTGTGAGGAGTATATGGACAATATCTTCAGAGATCATGGGGAAAAGGTGAGGTTCTTTGGCAATGTGAATGTCGGCATAGATATTCCGCTCAAAGGTCTACTGGAAGTATATCACTCCATTGTTTTGTCGTACGGATGTACCAGCTCAGACAATAGGCTTAATATCCCCGGAGCCGACTCGCCTGCGGTTATCCTGGCTCGTCAATTTGTCAATTGGTACAACAGTCATCCAGACAATGCGAACAGTGAGACCAATGTTCCTCCTCCGTTAGAAAAAATAAAGAATGTGACCATTATAGGAAATGGTAATGTTGCAATTGATGTTGCCAGGGTTCTTCTTGCGGATCCAGAAAAGCACTGGTCGCCGACTGATATAAGTGTTGAGGCCACAGAGTTGCTCAAGAAGAGCGCCGTGGAGAGAGTCAATATTGTCGCCAGAAGAGGTCTTCTAGAGTCGGCCTTTACTAACAAGGAGATCAGGGAACTTATTGAATTGAGAAAGCATCTGGATGTGCAGCTAGTTCCAATTGACTCAGAGATTATGGATGACATCAAGCCAAATGCTAAACTGTTACTGAGAGTTGACAAGCGCAAGTTTGGTATTCTTGAAAAAGCGTCCGATGAAGCTGCTCTTGATCCCAAACCTTCTCATAAAAAGTGGGCTCTCGAATTCCTTAAGAGCCCAAAAGAGTTCGTGTCGGATGAGAATGACCCTTCTTTGCTCAAAGAGACGAAATTCGAAATCAATAAGTTGGTGGAAGACAAGCTTACGAAGAGAGTTAGCGTAAAAGGTACGGGACAATTCGTTACCTTACCCAACGAATTGGTAATTTTATCGATCGGTTACAAAGGTTCTCCACTTGACGGCTTCGAGGAAGTTGGGTTGGCATTCGACAGTGGCAAAAATTGTCTTGTTCACAAACATGGTAGACTCATGCTTGAGAAAAACCTAGATAAGGATTTGGAACACAACTACAACTATGATAAGGGTTGGTATACTTCAGGGTGGATCAAGAGCGGTCCCAAAGGTGTGATTGCAACTACAATGATGGAGTCATTTGATACAGCTAACAATATATTGGAGGATCTAAGCAATGGTGTCTTCAACAAGCCCTCAAACGAACATGGTGAGGTAAATATTCCCTCGCCATGCAGTTACATGGGAGGGTTGGACTAAATTAAATGAGTACGAGCTCAAAGAGGGAGAGAAGCTTAGCAAAGCGAGGTTGAAGGTACCCACAGTGAGCGAAATGCTTCGCATATCAGAGGGTGATTAGAGATCTTGACACCCCGTGATCTTGAAGAAATAGTTGACATGATCACCTCGGCTAAAAGAGCTTGGCAACATTGACTGGTAGTCAAGTAGTTGATCATCTTCCACATAGTCCGTGCCTCTTCTGATCATGGTCTCTGGTGATTGCTGAGGGCCCTTTGCACTAAGATAGTATTGGTAACCACACTGCTTATAGTGAGAGGTCGGCGGTAGCATCGGAATAAGATCATGCTTATGTGTTGCTCTAATGAGACCGCTTGAAAGGGTGTCGAAGGAGTGGTACTTATTAATATGCTCTTCAACATGGTCTGTGTCGAAAAGGTGATCGACAAAGTCGACAAATTGCGAGTTGCCCACCTTCGGCCCACCTAACGTGACAACCAAAGTCTTGAAGCCTAAAAGCCTGAACTCGACGCCGGAGAGGGTTGCGAGAGCTGCACCAAGTGAATGACCAGTGACCACAATCGAGTAGTCAGGAAGTTTTTTCTTCAATTTGACAACCTCACGCACGATATCCTCGCCGTTGGTCTTGATAAAAGTGTTGAATCCCTTGTGTATTGTGCAGCTTTCACAGGTTTCCTCACACTCTAAGTCGAAGTCACCATGCATGTGTACCAAAGGTTCGTAACGAGAATGTAAGAACTCAAAGTTACTGATCCAATCCTGGGTCGACGAGGTTCCACGAAAGACGACGTAAATTCGCTTCGTTTCCCGTTCGATTGCTATGAATCCAGAACCGACAACTAACCAATCGGTGAAGTTGAACACCTTATAAACCTTCATGTTTCTTACACTGGGATACGTGCACGAGTGTGAGGGACAAGCATCTTCTTGATCACCCAACTCTCCGGTGTGAAGCCCCTTCTGAAGGCAGTAGGCCACTGCTGAGAGATGTGCATACTTGTGAAGCTCTTCAAAGTCGTAGTTGGAGGTGATGCCGTGAGAGCCGGAACCCAAAGAAGTCACGTTTAGTGGAAAAGCTAAAACAGCTGTCAATAGTAGCACGAAGTGGACAAGCATTTCTGCAAAAGTTTCATAGCTACAAGCACTGGCAGCGTTCCTTTTATTATAACTGTTATCTCGTCACCACTGAGGCATGCGCCCCGTATCTATTTACAAGCCTTATTTGTCCTTTTTCAGTAAGTCCTCGCCGAAAGGCTGATCCTCGCGGGCCTTGTCCAACATTGGTTTTATTTTATGCTTCGCCAAAGCAGTGTTCACACAAGTGATGTACTCATCCCAGAGCTCGGTACATTCGTTGTGAAGCGACTTCCCCTGCAAAAACTTTTCCGTGTACCACTTGTTGAAGCAGTCATCGTACTTCGTCTTTGCATCCGTGCATTCGGGGGCGAAAGAAACCGACATGATATTGCCCATTCCTCAAAGTCGATGGAGAAGCTGAAGTTGAAAGCGGTAATCGGAAGCATGCGCACATGGAGGTCTGGGTGCGAGCCTTCATGATTTGGGTAGGCACAGCGATTTCAGTCAAAATGATTCAATTCGAAAAAGGAAAGTAGAATAGAATCTTTTCGTGCTGCAGGCTGGAACGCCAGTGTGTGAATCATAAGATTCGCTGTGTATGGCGTATTTGGTGGTGCTGTTGACGGTTGCAAAATGTGCGACACTGCTGTAGATACGGCACGAAGATGAACGAGGCCTTCTATTCTGGTTCACGAACGAGAATACTGAAATCTATAAATTCTTTGGATTCGTTTCAAGGATACACTGGCTTGAATGCAAGTTCTGAAATCAGTGAGAGCAAATCACCAACACCATCTACGTGGAGTACATCGGCGATGAATTTTGATGAAGGATATTCGATTGTGTAAAGTTCAATGCCTTGAGTCTTATTACCGTATTATTCCCAAGAAGATGGATTTGTAGACCATCAAATTGACTTAGCCGATGTCTTATATAGCGTTCGCACTGGGGATGCAATCTACCTCCGCGTTGCTTCGTACACCAAACGCGCTTCAACATCAACACATCAAAACATTAATATCATAGAGTCCAAGACGATGGAATCGAGAAGGAAGTCCACAGTCCACGTCAACTCCGCCAAAAGGGAAAGGGGGAGTGGTGCCTCTGCTCATATCGAGTTAGAGCGCTTAGAACAAGAAACCACATTGGTTCTTCAGGAGATCGACAGGAATCTCTCCCAAGCCAACGCTGTAATCACGGACAAGATTCTTCCTGTTTTGACGAAATACCACTCAGCTCTGAGCAATGTCTGGGGCAATGTTTCATTTTGGAAACGTTTCGTCGAAGAAGCCTCAGAAACCAAGGTCTGTCCCGAGGAGTCCAAGGTGGATGGAGATACTGCGCAGACTGGATTTCAACAGACCGAAAGTACTTCAGAGAAGAACGACATGCTCAACGAACTAGATATGCAACAAAACTCGACATTGACCTCAGACTTCCAAATGGAAGCTTCAACTCCACAGCTCAAATCGAGGCATCTGCTCCAGCCCAGCACGTCCCCTCAAAGATCTGCCACAAGATATCCTCGTGTACTGATATCGCCTCGAAAGCGCGGCTCTGGTCGCTATGATGCTACCGATCCAAGAAGACTGTCCATGCTACAAAATTTTCTCAATTCGTCCCCTACCCTTCCCGAACCTCCAAAACTCACAAGTGACGTGAACCACCATCTTCCGTCGAGTTCAGGAGTCTCTAAGACAAACCATTCGGATCCAATCCCCGACCCCGCCGCCGTCAGACTTTTGCTGCCGGCAGAGGTGACACCAAAAGGTCGTCAGAGGTTCCCACGTACACCAACATTCGGCTCAGGCGCCGGAGTCGGTCGGTCACCAATGAAAAATATTCCTTCTTTACGGAGAGGGAATGAAGATCTGGATCAGGTCTTACCTGTACCAAGAATGACTTCCATTAATCCAGGAGACGATAGCGATCAGGTGCCTCTTCCTCAACTTCAAACAATCCTGGTGGGGGCTTCTGTGAATCATTCCCCGACACAAGGAGAAGAAAGTGTATCCAAGCGAAGAAGGACGGAGGGTGACGAATCGGAGAACGTATTTCTTGATGCCAATTATAAAGATGATACAAATAACAATAGCAGGAGCCATTCCATTGTCTACAACACTATCAGGGGCCAAAGTGAGCAGCAGGCTGCTGATCAGGAAGCTGCGGACCAAGAGGAGATTGAAAGCGGAGAACAAAAGTCGAAATCAGTATCTCAAATATTCGAGGATGTCTTACAGCCGTCTCCGGGAAAAAAAACAACAAGAAAAGGAGGCTGAAGAGAATGCACCTAACATCGCCAATGTTACACAAAACTTACTGAGAAGCATTGATCAAACCAACGATAGCACTGTCAATAGCTCAGAGCTTGGCTCTGTCCTCGGTGAGCGATGGAAGGCTCTCACTCGGACACTCAGAAAATCCACCTAATGCCATAAGTAATGCCCAGAAGTAATGAACATCATGTCAGTTTCTAGCAAGTGTAGCTACGATTAGATCATACAAATTTCGGATAAAGCATTACGTAGGCATCTACCCACTCATTACACTGCTTCATTCCACTTTTAGCCCTGCTGAGCCATGGTGGTATTTATTTTTGGTATGAATAAGGTAGAATAAATAGCCAATCGCAAGTCAGTTGTTTGTCATATTCCTAATCAGACAGCTGCATGATAAGCATATCTGTCACGCTGACGAGATGCAGCAGAAGTCTTTGTAAGCTGACTATTCTCTGCGCGCTCATTGGCTGACTTCATTTTCGACACGTGACTAAGGCCCTTAGAAATCAGGTCACCTCATTATATGCAGATCATGTGGAGTTGGTTGCAAATAGAAAAAAAACTACTTAAAGCGAGCTCGAAGCCGTCAAATTAACTCACAAATCAAAAAATCTTCTTAATAAAAAATGGCTTGTGCTGCTGCTGAATGTGTTTGCGCTAAAAGATCTACTTGCTCCTGCGGAAAGCAGGCTGCCCTTCATTGCAACTGTGAAAAGGCCCCTGTCGAGAACGCCATTCCCCCTTCTGAATCTGCCTGTGCTTGTGGAAAGAGATTGAAGAGCCTGTGTAACTGCGGTGTTGCTGAGAACGCTTGTCACAGAGAAGGTGAGACTGACTTCACTGGTACCATGTAGTGTTGGGTAATAGGTCATAAATAGGTAATTTACTAAGGTTGGGATTGAATTTGTAGAATGTGTTCGGGAGCTTCCGCATTGGGACTACTCGGACTTTTTCTGGTACTCCGAGTTGATCCTGCGTACATGATAAATGCTGCTTTATAGGTCCGTATTATTTCGCAATTACAATGGAAGACAGTCTACGATTGAGAGAATTTGATTCGACCATAAAAGTAAGGGATCTCAGTTCAAGGCTCCAGGAGTTCTCAGTAAGAGTGAAGAAACTTATTATGGCTTCTAAATAAATCTGCAGTTAGCAAAATTCTCGAGTATTTCTGCAAAGCATGGGTTTGATCTCTCGCTTTACAGATCACATCTATATAACCAATGATACAACCGTTACCAAAACAAATGCAACCATATAATTTTTTGAGCCCTTGAGACTTTTTTTTTTTCTACCTTTCTTTTGATCAGATGAAGTTAGCAAATCAGGTATCTTCTGACGCCAGGTCTAGGTCCTTTTGGATGTCTCAAGAAGGTGTGTACCCCAGATTCACGCGAAAGGCTATCACATGACCCAGATCACACCTTAAGTACTCGACTCTTCTCGAGAATGCAGACTTCAGCTTCTCCTTAACCACCATGGCCAGACTTTCCGGACTACAAAGAGAAGTTCTAAAGCTTTACAGATCTTGCATGAGAGCTGTGAAGACAAAGCCTGTGGAGAATCAGGAGCATTGGCGGTTGTATGTGCGTGAGGAATTTGGTAAGCACCGGAAGCTCCCAAAGAAGTCGTTCTCAGTTATAGAGCATCTTCTTCGAGTTGGCCACCGTCGCTACGAGATGTACTCGAATCCAAATATCAAAGACATCCATTAATTAATTGTATATAACTAGAAGAAATAGTGGTTCTTCTATAATGCGTGCATGATAATCCCGATCAAACCTCGTAGTTGGCAAATACCTTCGAGAAATTCAGCAAAAGTAACTCGGTTGTATCGTTTCGAGGACCCATATCCGTCATCTCTCTTTCTCCTGTGGGGTCCCATGCTATTGTGGGGGCAAGCACCACTGAAAGGTTCTTCATGGTCATTCGGTTCACATTGTTGTAATAACCAACCAAATCCAAGTGCTTGGAGAGTAAGTATAGAGTGTGCCTGTTGGCTGCTGGTAACTTGTTCACGACCTTGTCCACGAGTTCGTCGCATCTCGTATGTGTATCATTATCGTTTTTGCAAATCTTTACGAAATCGTCATAACAGGCAAATGGTATCAAAGGTTCTGGAAGCTTTCTCAAGTATCGCTTCAATGCGCTTGTAACGGCGTGAATGTCACCTTCCATGACCTCTGCCAACTTATTCATTTGCTTTTTATCGCCCTTTGGATTCGCAGGAAGTGACAGGAATGCATTCAAAATGGCCGTGATGGCAGAGTTTCCTCCTGAGATTCGATAGATTCCCTCCATATCCAATCCCCTCTTCTCAACTTCCTCGATACACTTAGTGATTATCAAAGGCACAGCCTCATCCTCGTACTTCGCTCGCTTCTGGATCGTACTTGAGAGCAATGGAGCGTCACCATTGTCGTCTGATTTGTTCTGAGGTTGCCCGACGAAGGAGTCAAGAATGTTAGTAGACCGTGATCTGCTCATGAAAGAGTTGAACGCCTTTCGAGGACCCGACTCTTGCTGCTGAGGCTGTTGTTGATTTTGCTGCGGCGGGGCGTTGTTATCGGGGTTGAGAAACTGACTTGGGTGTTGTATAGCATTGGAAGAGTAAGACTGACTCAACTTATAATGCAGGTTTGTTTCACTTCCATTGGAATGTAACGCAGGAGAATTAGATGAGGAGGTCTTCTGCATTGGAGTACCTTGTTGAGTTTGAGGCAGGCTTTGAGCTGCAGAAGAATTTGTGGCAGCCACATGCACCTTTGGCTTTCTCCAAAACCGTAGTCTGGTCGCTTTTTGGGTCTCAACTGGATCTTCGGTGTGTGTCTCGTATGGCAACGATGAGGAAGAACCATCATTGTGATCAGTAGAATGCAGTGGAGTTGCGTTAACCTCCGGAGATTCCACATGGCGTTTGCTCTCACGCTTCAAGCGAGAGTTTGCATCCCTCAATTGCTGGTTCTCCTCAACTAGCCTCCTCTTCTCGGCCACAAGATCATGGATGTTTTGTAAGATCAGTTCATGATGTTCTGTCTCCTCCGTCACCTTGTGCTTCAAGGCTGTGATAGATTCGTTGAGTTTGTTTTTCTCCGATCCGAGTTTGACGATCTCGGACAACACTGTAGATTTCCGACCTTCTAACAGATTAATCTCCATTCTCAACTGACGCATCTCTGTGTCGAGTCTTTGGCGCTCCCCTTGGAGATCTCCCGCTGCCACATAGTGAGTGTCGGAGCTCGAACGGTTGTGACCATTTCCAAAAACACCGTACTTCATTGGTGAGCTCAATGGTAATGGCGGTGTTGCGAAGGCCAGGTGGTGGTTTATAGAGCCGTCGGATACATGACGTGCGTGTCCTGGAGATTGATCGTCCTTGCTTTTGAAGAGACCGCCAAACTTCCCACTGCCCAGCCCACTAGAAGTGGAACGCTTGTGTTTCAAAAAGTTCTTAGGGCCCTTGAATGTATTCCGCCGGCCAAATGATTGTGGGGTGCTGTCTGTGTTCTCTTTTTCATCGATCGATTCTTCCAAGTTCGTGACAGCTGGAGTAGCAGGCTGTACCACTCGATTTGGCTTCAGAAGCTCAACATTCTCAAGCCCCAAACCACGAGGCTCAAACGGGTCTGTCGGAGGACCTTGGCGTTTGGGAGTCGCTGGAACATTAGGTAAAGCAGAACGAGGCGGCGGAGACGCCATTGCCTTATTCAGCACGTTTGTGTTCGACTTCTTCGGAGTAGTGTTGATGGAGCTTTCAAATGCATTGTACAGCAGGCCAATGTCGGATGCGACGATGTCGTCGTTTGTCTCCACCACCCTTGCTTGTCTGTTCACTCTGGCCATCGGAGATGATGCAGCAGAGCGCCTTGTGATTTCTTCGGTGTTCACTCCCAAATTCTCCGTATAAGGGCCCGTGGTATTATGGAACTTTTTATCATTGTACTGAGAGGGCGACAATAGTAATAACTCCTTCTGTGGAGACCTCAGCGCTGGCTCGAGACGAGGAGCAGATCCAAGACTGAGCTGTGACGAGGGAAGTGTCTCGGTCCGAGGCGTTGCGTAGTTCAGGGTATCGTTCTGAGGCAGGGCGCGTAGTTCGTTTGATTCGTCCGGAGTAGAATTGGTGGGCTGTTTGGTTTCTGCAGGCGCTCTGTGCAATTCAGTGTCCTCCGTCAATGGTGTGTTTGGTCCACTAAATGATTCAATGAGCTCGAGGATGTTGTCTTGAGAGTGTGTCTTCCCCAGGTCAGGGTTCCTTGCAGCTCTCCGAATATTAAGCTCATCATCTGAGTCATTCACTTCCTCGATTCCATCTTTGCTGCCTTGGTCTGTTTGTCTTTGCGGCGTCGACTTGATTGCATTGGGGTTGGGAAGTGCTTTATCCTTGAATACCGACGCCAGCGAGGAATTATGGTAGTTGAGGTAAATGTCCAGAAAATTCCCATGACTTGTTGAGAGCAGCGGACTATCGGCACTGCTTGGCAGCCCCGGATTCGGTTTCAGCAGCAGCTCCAAGTGGGCCATCTGCTTCCGCTTCATGTCGTACTTTCGCTTTTTGGCAATCAACTTTTCGTGACACGACATGCAAAAGAGGCCCTTGGATGTCCGGGCATAACGCAAATCCTCAATCTTCAGCTTGCAAACTCGACATTTGAAGCACGAGGAGCAGTAGGCCTGATCTCCGGTCAATATGGCCAAATCATCGATTTTCTTCCCACATTGTTTGCAGTTGTAGGAGCAAGACAGGCAGATCAAGTTGCCGTCACCCAAAATAAGAAAGTTGGAGTTGCAGCCCAAAGAATTATCACACTTGGAACATTTGAAGCAATGGATGTGCCAACGGTCGTCACCCAACTCGTACGCGTGTCCCTCAGATATGTAAAGGCTACATTTTTTGCAGACCTGAGTGTCTGGGTATGTCGAGTCGGGCATGCCTATTGTGCTAATGTATGTACTTGCTTTGTAAAGGAAAGAATGGGGTGGGTGTGTGGTTGAGTATGGTGCAAGTTAATGGTTCAAATGAGCCGGAGGAACGAGGGCCTTTTTTGAGATAATTCCTAATCGAGAAGGCTTTTGTCGCTCCCACGATCCCATACTGGCAGGGCACTGCTCACTAGCTCTGGCTTGTGTGCACACTGTTCCCGCTAGACCTTGCAACATTTCCACCCAAAACTGGGTGTTGTCCAGTGCGGCAGGCACAGATCAGCAATCTAGATCAAGCATCAAAACGTTGCAATATTAAAATAAACTGCCGTGCGGCATCCCTTCGTGTTGGCTTAATGCGCTTCTAGATCAGCTGAGCTCCCTTGTCTGATGTCGCGAGGCCTGCCTCAAGGCGCTGCTTATGCTCGGGCTTAGGGGTGGAAGTCGGCAAGTTGCTTATCGTCGCCCTTTTCGATAAACAAGTCATCCACGCCCGACCAGTCAACGTGGATCTTGCGGTTCACGTCAGTGTTCTTGAGAATATCGTTCTTCTCCTTCTCCCAGTCCAGCTGCATATCCAGGAATCCTTCGCCCCAGACCTTGTCGTAGACCTTCTGGATTTTGGCTTGCTCCTGCTGCCTCTTCTCTTCTAGAGCCATCCATTCCATATGTTTCAAGTCGTCCAGAGAAGGCTCGTATATATGCCAAATCACGTAGTGGGGTAACCCGACAACTGAGAATCCCATCCTTTTGCTCAATTTGCCAAAAGCTTCCGTTTCAGCATGCTTTTCGAATGAGAAAGCTGGGAAGTGGGCACCACGGCGGAAAACCTTGGCTTTCGTAAGGATGGACACACCTCCGATACCGTCAAGCTCCATCTCCACCTCGGGATCTCCATATGGGTCTCTCAAGTAAGCCAAGTGAGGTCTCCATGTTTGATATTCTGGGTACCCTTCCACAATGCATGCATCTTCATCTAGTGTGTCCGCAAGCTGAAGGCCTCCCTCGGACTCTTGCCATGAGTTAAGATCATAAGGCTGCTGGTTGCCTAGCCAGTCAGGCAATGGTCTCCACACATTTGGCACGATCACATCCTTGTCATGATGCATCAAATCCTCCAATATCGTGGGTGGCACCGTCTCTACGTCAGCATCTCTCCAATAAACATGCGAATGATACGGCTTCAATGCTACTGATAGAAGCCAGTTTCTGGCACGGGCCATAAGCTTTCTCCGTGGTCCTTGGGCGGCAAAGCCGTGTCTATCACTGAAAGACTGACCGATGATCTGGCCGAAGTCCTTTTCAAAAATCTCAATCTCTCCAAACCTCATTTTCTCATCAGCATCGCGTTGAATTTCAAGCAAATGTCTCTTCAATTCACCCATGGTGTTATCTTTTGAATCACTCACCAAAAAAGCTAGGTCTATGAGGTTATGGTCGTATTTGAGGTTCTTCATATGGTTGAAGAACATCGGTAAGTGTGCTGCAGCATCTCTCAAAGGAACACAAAATAGCACTCTTTCATCTCGTTGCCATCCATCGGCAGAACCTTTATAATTTGCCAAATCAAAGTATTGTGTTCCAGGTGTGTTATTAAAATCAGGAGCATATAGAGAGCCCGTGGAAGCCGCTAAGATGTTAATCAAAGCAAAGATACATAGTCCGACCATAAAGAGGGCCGCCTTGGCTCTGTGCTTTATAAATGCCAGCCACAAGTCTATTCGCAGTGACCGAGCGGGAAGAAGACTGGGTAAACCCGACAGCTTGTCATAAAATGACAGTCTAGTGGAATCTGACGGGGACATCTGGATTATCTGTGCCATGAATAGCGTATATATCCCCCTATTGAATCGGTGCGAGGTTATCTGAAACGCCAAAATATTATTGCTATGAAGAGTATGAGAAGCCGTCCTCAGAAGGCTCCTTAAATGCGGTTCCTGGGTTGAATCAAGAGATTGTTCGTCTATGCGATGTGAGCGTGGTATTTTTTTAGCTTGTCGAGAGAGCGGTGCAGTACGAACACAAACAAAGGAACCCTGGTCCCATCGGTTCCCAAGAATGAAGCAAACTTGAGTTAAAAGAAAAGTCGGAAAAGTCGACTTGCCAGCTGTGATACTTGTAGTGCCATCAAGCCTTATTCTCTCTTGATATATTTTTGGGATGTTATGAGCCATGTGGTAGGAACAATACAACATTCCAGTCAGTCACATATGAGGTGTCGCTTAAGCCCCCCAGCCTCACATCAAGTACCAATCTCGTGTGAAAAGGAGCTTTTGACGTACTCCGTGAGGCTTGAAATGCAAGATTTGTCTGGCGAGGTCTCAACGGATGCATGTTCTAATCATCCTCGCTATGAGCGTACCCTCGTAAAAGCTAACAAAAGAGTCTCTTTCGAGGTGAAAGTCTAGACAGTATTTGAAACCCCAGGTTATTGAAAGCTGGGGCAAATGGATCACGTCGGCTGAACGAAACAACGATGATATGCACAAGGCAATAGTATACCAACTTTTCTGAGGCTTTGGATTGCCCGCTGTATTTTGATGCCAAATCTAGCTGTCAGACAGTGGATCAAGCGGATTCATAATTTAGGCCACACTACCGTCGTAATTGAAGTCTCATAACTAGTTAGTAGACAACAAGGTAGTGCTATCTATTCGTGATACGAAATACTAAAATACCAGATCTCTCCCTCGAGAAAATTGATTCCAAAATTTTCGTCCAATATTTTGTCGGAGTATACATTTTTGTTCCACTGATCTAGAGTATGTTTCTGAGTTCTTGCGCGGTTTGCAGCCATTTTACGTTATAACCATTAAAAAATCATGTAGAAAAAAAATCGTAGACTAGACAAAAAATCTTCAAATTTACCCTACCTTCAAAATTGAATGATCCCAACTTTCCTATGTAAAAAAATCCTGGGATTCTCTCATGGTATATATTGCCACCTCTGCAATCGAGTGTTATCTGCGAAGACGTAGCTCGCGTTGTTTGTGTGTTTCTGCAGGCTACCATCAACATAACTAACAAAAGTACTACCAACGTACTACCCGACATAAAATGAAGGTTGAAGAGTTGATCATAGATGGCTTCAAATCATATGCAACTCGTACCGTCATCAGCAACTGGGATCCACAATTTAACGCCATCACAGGACTAAATGGTTCAGGTAAATCAAACATCCTTGACGCGATATGTTTTGTCTTAGGTATCGCAAGCATGTCCACTGTCAGAGCGTCAAACTTGCAAGATCTTATCTATAAACGTGGTCAAGCTGGTGTCACCAAAGCAAGTGTTACAATTGTGTTTGACAACTCTGAAACTGAGAAGTCTCCCATTGGATTCGAGGGATATGCGAAGATCAGTGTCACCAGGCAAATCATCCTAGGAGGAACGTCGAAATACTTGGTCAATGGCCACAAAGCACAACAGCAAAACGTTCTCAACCTTTTTCAGTCGGTCCAACTAAACATTAATAATCCAAATTTTTTAATTATGCAAGGTAAGATCACCAAGGTCCTCAACATGAAGCCATCAGAGATATTATCTCTCATAGAGGAAGCAGCGGGCACAAAAACTTTCGAAGATAGAAAAGAGAAGGCGCAGAAGACCATGATGAAGAAGGACACTAGACTCAACGAGATCAAAAGTCTCCTATCAGAGGAAGTCGAACCCAAGCTAGAAAAGTTCCGCAAAGACAAGCGCACATTTTTGGAATTTCAGCAAGTGCAAACTGATCTAGAGAGACTTTCCCGTTTTGTTAGTTGTTGCCAGTACAAGGACTGTTCCGAGAAGTACGATCGATACTCCACATTAAGGTCTGAGCATGAATCCATCAAGGCTGAACACAACTCACTTATAGATCGGCTCACAACAGAGATTGATAACTTGACACATGACCTCGAAGAAGTTAAAAAGCAGCGCCAATCTGAGCTTGTAAAAGGTGGCACCATAGAGAAGCTTGAAGAAGAGGAGACAGCTCTTTCAGATAAGCTCACGAGACTTACTACATCTAGTGACTTGCTACGTGAGAATATAAAGGAAGAGGGCGCAAAACTCACTAGACTTCAACAACAATCTGCATTAATTGAAGAGCTGATCGCAAACAGTAACGACAACTACAAGACTTCTCGTGATGAAAACGACAAGTGCAAGGAAGAGCTCAATAAACTAAAGGAGGAACATTCCAAAAAGGAAGAGCTTCTCACTGCGTTGTCCACAGGTGTTTCTGCCAAAGGTACGGATGGTGGCTACATGTCTCAACTCCGAAAAGCTAAAGAAGATTTGAGTAGTAGCCAAGGTCTTATTAAGCAAGCGAAGCTCAAAATAAGCCATCTAGACGAAAAAAGTCGAACTGATCAGGCGAGACTTGAATCCGCCAAGAAAGAGTACGAAACTTTACTGCAAGAAACACAAGGCTATGAGAAAGAAATACAGGCCAAGGAGACCAAACTTGCTAGCTTCGGTTTTGACGTGAAGGCCTACGAAGATTTGAGACAACAAGAAAAAGAATATCGCCAACGAATAGCTGACTACCAGAACCAGCTCAATTATTTAAGGCGTGAGGTTGGCAACATTGATTTTCAGTACGCTCGTCCCTATCCCGACTTCAATCCTCAGTCGGTGAAGGGTGTCGCTGTCCAGCTATTCAAATTGGAGGAAGACCATCATGACAAAGCTTTAGCACTTCAAGTATGCGCAGGTGGAAGATTATACAATGTTGTTGTGGACAATGCCAACACAGCTTCGGCACTTTTAGAGAAGGGCCAATTGAAGCGAAGAGTGACCATTATTCCTCTAGACAAAATTTCTGCAAGTTCAATTCCCGACAAGATAGTACAATACGCCAAAGAACAATGCCCAGGAAAAGTGGAGCTCTCACTTAATCTTATCGACTTTGAGAATGAGTTGTACAAAGCAATGGCTTACATCTTTGGCAAAACTTTTATATGTCAGGATCCCCAGACTGCCAAGATGATCACTTTCGACCCAAAGATTCGTGCTCGTTCCATCACGCTCGAAGGTGACGTTTACGACCCTGAAGGTAACCTTTCAGGAGGGTCAAGGAAAAACAACTCATCCACATTGCTTCTAATGCAAAAGTATAACGCTGTTTCTCAAAAGCTCAAGCAGACTGAATCTGAGCACGCTCGTGTGAGGCATGAACTCGCTCGTCTTGATAAGTTGGGTGAGCAAACCAAGTCTTTGCAAAGCGAGTTAATGTTAAGTCGGCACGAGTTCACGCTATTACAAAAGAAGCTAGACAACAATCCCGCAGCCCGAATTATCAAAGAGTTCGAGCAGAACGAATCACACGCTAAGGAATTGAAGTCTCAAATCGAGACCGAAAAGAAAAAGTGCGAGACCTTCGAGCTGAATATCCAGTCAATTCAAAAGGACATAGACGATTTCAACAACGATAAAGGCTCAAAGTTAAAGGAGCTCGATGCAGCTGTGAAGCAGTTGCTTTCCAAAATCAACGCTCAAAATGATGAGGTCAAGAAGTCCTCCGAGAAGTTTCAGAAGTTTGAAGTCGAAATGGAGCAACAAGTGCAAGAGTTAGAAGCTATCAAGGAGTCCGCAAATGCATCTCGTAATGTTGCAGATGAGGGAGAAAAGGAGCTTTCTGACATGCTCAATACCATGGAGCTGATAACGGAGTCCTTGAACATCAAACGGGCTCAACTAGAGGATGAAAAAGCTAAGCTTCTTGGCTTCAATGATGAAATAAAGGAACTAAGTGATACACTAGCAGCGAAGACGGAGGAACTCAATGGGGCTAAATTGTCAATTCAAAAGCTCAACCATGACTTGGATAATGCTGTTGGTATCACAACTCGTTTACGAGACGAACTTGATAAGCTTCTTCAAGAAAATGAGTGGTTGGTTGACGAGTCAGTCGTGAACAACATCCTTCAGCAACATCAAGACGAGAATGTGAAAGAATGCGTCCAGCGTCTTTCAACGTTGAGGGAGCGTTTCGATAGCATGAAGAAAAAGGTGAATGCCAATATCATGAGCCAAATCGATAACGTGGAGAAGAAAGAGGCATCACTCAGGCACATGATTAAGACTATCACCAGAGATAAGACGAAGATTGAAAATACTATCGAGAAATTGAACGGCTACAAGAGAGACACCTTGAACATAACATATCAGAAAGTGTCGGATGATTTTGGTAACATTTTCGCAGATCTTTTACCTGGCTCATTTGCTAAGTTAGTTCCTGTCAACATGTTCGACGTTACGAAAGGTCTTGAAGTCAAGGTTAAACTAGGTCAGGTTTGGAAGGAGAGTTTGACAGAATTGTCTGGGGGTCAAAGATCTTTGATAGCCCTTTCGCTTATCATGGCTCTTCTTCAATTCAAACCTGCTCCCATGTATATTTTGGACGAGGTTGATGCCGCTCTTGATATGTCTCACACTCAAAACATTGGGCATCTTATCAAAACCCGTTTCAAGGGATCACAGTTTATAATTGTGTCCTTGAAGGAGGGTATGTTCACCAATGCAAACAGGGTCTTCAGAACCAGGTTCCAGGATGGTACCTCGATGGTGTACACCATGTAAGGAATCTGTTTAGTTTATTATAGATAAATATATTGACTAGTCTCCCCAATCCACTATTCAGTCTTCTTGTCAGGACCCTCCAGGGAAATAACCGCTTCAACAGTAGCATCAGACAAAGGCTCCGAGTCCTCAGCGAAGCGCAAGCTTTTTCTGTTCTTGGAGTTATTCTCGTGAGGAGCGTGCTCCTCGGCGCCCAGGGTGTATGATGTCTGGTTATTACTCACATCCGAAGAGTCGCTGAAAACCAACTCAGCAGTTCTCACCCAACGACGTCTACGAGTATATTTCGAGTAAGAATCCTCCGTAGAGGGCTTCTTCCAGACATTATCGAAATAAAGATACCCTTCATCAGCGGTGGGGTTGGCAGTGGTTTTAGACCTCTTGCCCGAAGGTAGAGTAATTGCGCCATCATTGGTGATGTCGAGTCTCCAGGCTTTATCGACCCATCTCCAGTGGGCTCCAGCAATAGTCAGGTGCTGGAGATAGGATTGTTGGCCAACCGTGGTTGAAGAGTCGGGGTTGGGCAATTCGAAGGAGTCAACCGAGGAAGACTCGTTCAAAAACTCATCGGTCCAAGGCGCACGCTCATACGAGAGCAAATTGGAAGTCCAGCCAATTCCTAGCCAGCGACGCTGGTTCTCATAAATGACGTACGTGAAGCGAACAGGCTTCGATGGGTCAGCAACAGTTGACGTAGAAGATGCGGATTTCTGTACCTTGGCGAATGCCGCAGCAAATAATGAGCTGTTGCGTGCTTGAGAAAAGTCAAGGCCAGTCAAGTAGAAGCACACGACTCTGGTAATTTTGAGCTTCCAAACCAACCGCCTAGTGACGCGCGAGTAACCCAGATGGTACGATATGAGGAACAAACCAGCATGCAACAAAATGGTTCGAGGCTTTATAAGCAAGGAGGTAGCCACCAAGTACAAGGGAGTCAAGAACACTGTTGTGAACAATAGACGCTTGATATCGTAAGGAGTCAACGCCAATGCGGTAATCGGACTCAAGAGGATGTCTGCTTTGATACAAGTGGTGGTCAATGCTTGCACCACATCGTCCAAAGTTGGCCTGAGGTTTGTCTCTTCAACGATTCGGTTGTTGAGTACCGCATACATGATCACAGCACCCACTAAAATCAAGTGGCCCAGCCACGTTATGAGGGTTTCGAAGTAAAGTACCGCAAAGCCGTAGAGACACATCAATACAACATTGATCCAGTAGTCATCGTTGGTCCAAGTGGCCACCGCTAATAACTTATTGACTATCAATAAGTAAGGGTACGCCTTGATCAACGCCTTCGCTACCGTGGGTGGTGTCGATGAAAGGAGGGGCGAGGACTGGGGTTTCACCGAGCTGGCTGCTGCAGCAAACAGGGCTCGTATTTCCAGTTCCCCCTGTTTTTGTGACGCATTGGAATTCTCCAGCCGGGAAGCATCCGAATTCGCCATTTGGTGGTAGTGTGCACTGAGAAGGTTGAGAGTTTTATGTGTGATTTTGGGGTGTCCTTTTTTCCCCTCGAGCGTAATGTGATTTTAGGTCCTGTGCAATGCCGAACAATAATTCTACATAAGACTAACAAAATAAAAAGGAGCATAGAAAAATCAGGCCAATCTTCAACCTTGAGCAAAAGCCTCCGGCTCGATGAAAAAGAATTGCTTGGTGCTGAGGAATATGTGTGTTTCGGAACTACCTAGATAGCAACCACACTGATTGATACTTCACATTGTCTACGCAGTTAGTTACGTTGTCCACGCTTCTCTTTTTGGTTTCACTTGTAGAAGAACGTGAAAACTTACCGAAGTACTTGAAAAAGAGACCCCAGACATGAGATAAAATCTAAGCGTGATCAGCGTGTTTTATCCAATGGCTCCAATCACCATATTTCTTTACTTGGCTTTCATTTAGCGAGGGAAGAAGGATCGGAAAGAGTCTCGAGTAACTCCTCGAATCTTTTGTATTCTTCCTGTTTAGTGCTTGAGTCTGGAGACAGCCGGGGAACGGGCCAGGGTGCTGCAAATTCAAGATCTGTGGTGTACAGATCTTCTAAAACATCTAATTGATTTCCCCAGATTCTTCGGACATCGCAACAGTGTTATGGGGTTAGCGGATGAGATTGCAAAGAAGCGAAAAGCAGCGAAGGACAAATCGAGCGCCAAGAAACAAAAACCAGCCTCTCCCAATCCAGATGGTGTTACAGAGGCTCCAAAGGAAGTCCTTAAAGAGACGGTCTCAGTTCAGCAGGAATTCCTCCGAAGTGTAGCAGACGAAAAACTCGAGAATTCCCTCAAACTTTTTGAAGGTGAAGATTCATCGTTAAGCAAAGAAGACAAACTTCGAAAACTAGATCTTCTAGTGAAAACCGAGCAACGTAATGACGCATACAAGGCTTATCTTGATGAAGAGAGTTCTGCATCTCCAGTCATAACATTGGAAAACATTGGAGGTATTGAAGCAAACAAACGACAATTGGAACTACAAGTGAGGCTTGCATTGAAGAATATTATCTCTTTATGGGAGGCAAAGCCACAAGAGCCTCCAGAACCATACACGGGGAGCATGCTTCGAGAGGTCAAAAGGGATATCGTCAAACTACTATACAAACTTCGAAGCGGGAAACTAGAGGATAGTATCCTTCTATCTCTAGCCACGGTTATCTACTACATTCAACAAAAGAACTTCGTGAAGGCCAATGAGAGTTACATGAAGTTGAGTATAGGTAATGTTGCATATCCCATAGGTATAAGAGATGTCGGAATACATGCGAGACACGCTCTTCTGAAGATCACCGGTGAAGATAAGTCCACTATCGCAAATGTCATGAAAAGTGAGTCCTTCAGAAAATGGATTCTTGCAGTGAAGCGTTTAATCTCTTACAGCGAAACGAGAATGAATGCGACAAACAAAAAAAAAGCCCGAGAACTAGATAAAGAGGAAGAGGAGATTCAAACCACCCATACAAAAATTTAAGAATTTTGCAACCATGCCGATTTGATCACGTGCTTATACTCAGGGCAAAGCCCTCGATCGAAGATTACTACAGAGGTACAGGTGTACACACGATGCGAAAATTTCCTACTTCGAAAATCGTTTTACATTTTCACTTCCTCAACCTTTGCATAATCAACCATGGCTGTATGTTTCGATAATTGAAAATGCTGAGTGAACACCCCACAGCTGGCAACGGCAAGACCGTTTCGCTGACATTTCGAGGCTCAACTATGCCCAGTCACGAGTTCTTCAGTGATAAAGTTCGCATCCCATCACCGTACTAACATTCCCAGAAAGAGATCAAGGACATCAAGGAGTTCGTTGAATTGGCTAGAAGAGCTGACATCAAGTCTGCTGTCGTCAAGGTCAACAAGAAGACCAAGTCTAACGGCAAGTCTTTCAAGCAGACCAAGTTCAAGGTCAGAGGTAAGAGATACCAGTACACCTTGGTTGTTGACGACATCTCCAAGGCCAAGAAGTTGCAGCAGTCTTTGCCTCCTACCTTGAAGATCCAGTCTTTGTAAGTTACGCTCCTAATAAACGACTAAGTGAAACATAGAAAAGAGACATACGGTTAACTAGATTAAATGTAGATTAGGGGGCCCAGCCTCAACAGTGTAATCGACCCCATAAGCTGATCTCATCAAAGACGTTCTGTAATCTATAGGATTTTTTAACCGATATAAAAACATATAACCTTAAATGACGTCCTCCATGTCGTCATCATCGTCCTCATCTTTCTTGTCATCATCATTACCAAGCTTTGCAGCTCTCTCAGCATCCCTCAACCTTCTATATTCAGGCTTCAAGTGATACTTCGAGGTATAAGGCCCTTTTTTAATTAAATTTGCAATCGATTCCAAGGATTCTTTGAGATATGTTTCTGGTTGCTTCGTCCTCTCCTTGAGCCCTTTGATTGACCAATATTCATACTCTTCGAAGAGACGGAAAAGCAAATCCAATAAATCCTTCTTGGGCATTCTGATCGCACGGCCTTCGTTCTTTGATTTTTGAGGATTAGACTTCAAGAACATCGAGGTCGATTTACCAGTGAGCGAGGGACCAGCCAGGGATTGTACCACACCAGGAATCTCATTGAGAAACGTAACCTTCGGCCTTTCTTTTGTCAACGGCATATTCTGACGTTTCATCAACATTTGTGCATATTTTGAGTCTGACTTGGATGGAACGATTTGGCAGTCATGGACGATCTTGCCCACAAGATTGGTTTTTTTGGGTATGGTTTTCACAAAAGGTACGGCTTGCAGCTGGGCCTCTCCGTCTGGTCCATTCTTTTCCACTCTATAATATTTTGCCGGCCTCAAACTCTCATCCGTGTCGAGGTCTTTGAGTTGTGGTTGATCAGGCATATCACCCATTTCCGTGACTTCCTGTCTGAATCTTTTTAGATTCTCTTCACTGAAGACATATGAATTGTGAACTTGCGTATTGAGGATAGATAAGTCGTACTCGCGAGGAATGTCTTGGTTGTGTTCCAGGTCATTGAGGACAAGCTTTACCTCAAGCTTCTTTTTCTGGTCACTTCCGCCAGTGGGTGTGCCACCAGAGCTATCTCCACCGTTGTTGTTTTGCCTGATTTTGACATGTCCTAATTGTTGTCCATGCAAAGACTCCCTTTTGGTCCACTTCTCCGCCAAATATCTAGGTAGCTTAACTAGCCACACCTTCTGGCCTCCGTGAGTTAAATTCATGTCTAGAGACTCATTCTCTTCGAGATAGTCCTCTGGATCTGAAAGAAGTGTGTGGTCAGGCTCCTCTGAACCTTCGTTTTTGATATTCATACCGCCATTCTTTTGGGCCGAATTAGCTTTGTTCAATGAACTCGATTGCTCATCCTTGACGATTTTTTTGATGGGGCTTTTTGTGCTCATACTAGGGTCCATATATGGTTGATGTGGGTAAGCAAGGCCAAAGGACAAGAAGGACTATGAGGTCAATGAGGAGTCGATACCAAGTGATCGCGGTGCACGGGTGTTTCATACTTACGCCACCGTTCATTATTATTTTGATGGTTTGAACCTCTTTTCCCTTATTTCAGGCATTGTTTTGTAATTGTGGCAGATCGCATGAGTCAATGCTTTGTTCAATGCTCGTTTCATGTTAAATAGGCCTGTAGCCTCTACCCCAGACTACGCTCGCCTCTCAGTCACAATTAGTATGTCTTCATCTTCCTTGGATCCAACCGATGTCCTCATAGTCTCGAGGCTACTATACCTCGATGACACATCTTGTGGTTATTGTCATGGAAAAAAGGAAAAGAGCGGTGGCCTCCAATCATCCCCCGAGATCGCTGATATACCAGAGGAGCCCACTCATATCACCATTGGTTGTCAAGTTCAACAAATGACGTGTCAGCAGTACGACGACTTTATCAATAGAGGATTCAGGAGATCAGGGAACTTCTTGTATACTGGGGACATGCTTCGAGGTTGTTGTCGATCTTACACTATCAGGACAGACATGGATCATTTGAAAATCATGAAGGAACACCGTCAAGTTGTCAATCGCTTCAAAAGGGCAATTGGGTACGATAAGACAACGAAGGGCCCGTTTGATTTGTCGACCCTCATCACGGCAGAACAGTCATCAAATCGATTTCATACTCGGTTTGAACCATCTGGCTTCTCTGCTGAGAAGTTCGAGCTTTACAAGAAGTATCAAGTTAAGGTTCATAATGATGATCCCTCTGAAGTCTCCGAAAGGCAGTTCAGAAACTTCTTGTGTAAAACGCCGTTCCCTGATTCTGAAGTGCATGGTACAAAAGCTGTGTGGAATAGTCTAAATAACTGGGTAAGCGAATGGAAAGGTGTCGTCAAAAAGACAAAGAAACGCATAGGGCCTACACATGAGTGCTATTACCTTGATAACAAGCTCATTGCCATTTCTGTGCTCGACTTTCTTCCTAGTGGATTATCATCGATATATTTCATATGGGACCCTGACTTTGCACATTTGTCCCTAGGCACTCTTTCTGGTTTGAGGGAGATTCAAATGTGTCGCGAGTTAGATCTAGGATATTACTATTTGGGTTATTATATCGATGACTGCCCCAAAATGAAATACAAGGGTAAATTTGGGGGACAGCTATTGGACTTGGTGAATAATGCGTGGGTGGATCTCAAGGATGTGAGGCCGTTGATAGAAAATGATCTCTTTTTCACTTTAGGTGAAAAGAGTGAACCGCTCAAAGAACCGACTGTATCTCACGAGGAGAAAGGCCTCGTTTGGTCAGGGCCTATTAAAAATATCAGTGACGCTCTTTACGGCGACAGAAATACGTACGAAAGTGCTGAAAACATTCTGAAACAGTTAATCCAAAAATACAAGCTTGACGGATTTGAATTACCAGATGTTTTACCGGGTGCTTTGCCCTTGTGGGCTTTACAGGAAATTCTAGAATCGAACCCAGAATTCGAAGCGTCAATTCTTATGATGGCAACAGGGACATGGGGGTCCTTCCTGTTAGATGAAATGATGCCTGTGATGAGAGCTTACGTCCTTGATTTCGTGAGACTCTTCGGCCTTGAGCGAGTCAAAGAAACTATTATCATTATGTGAGACAGTGTATCCCGAGTGAAGACAGAGACATTCATCTCCATTTAGAAATTACCAATAAAAAGTAGAGTTTTTTTAGAGAAGAACTTCTCTCTACTGAAATGGTAGCCTCTAGGTGTGGAAGCATATACGTGCATGTCGCAGCTGCACCCTAAGCGATGAGTTACCCGGAAAAGACATCGCGGTTCGCACTATATAAACAGCAGAACGCCCGCTCCGTTGATGGTTTTTTTTTTTTTTCTCTGTCGACGTACTTCATAGGATCATTTCTATAGGTCACGTCCCACAATGACTCTTCTAAAGAGCCACTGAATCCAACTTGGTTGATGAGTAAGATACCCTCGCGCCCTCAAAGTGAGAACACATTTAGCTTGTCCATGATCCCTTGCGGTCTGGTCATCTACAATTTGTTTGCCTTTCACCAGCCACTTGAGACCTAGTCACTAGTGCTGAAAGGAGCGATGATCTTGACCCTTTGCCACACGCTTTTTCGGAAGACGTGGCTTTGGGTGGGTGCGAGTGGCTGTCTGACAAGTTAAGCGCTTCAGTTTTGAAGCAGTGATACTCGAAACCTGTTGGTATGTCGACCACCGTAGATTTATGCGCTTCTCTCTTGTTGTGATCGTTTTTCTCGAGCCATACTCATCATCGGCGATTCATCCAAGCAAGCATTGGTGAGGAACCTGAAGAATAGGCAAAACATGTCTTTCGCTCGAGAAGCGTAGGCCAGAAGGCCTGATTTTTCAAATCTAGGGTACCCCTGATTTCGGCTCCCTGCTTTATTGTTTTTCGAAGGTTGCGCGGTCAACAATCACGGCTTGACATCTCCTTCATGCCGGTCTTTTCGGTAGAGCATACAGATAGTTCCGTCCCTGACAAAATCTGTCTTTTCACACAGCCTCGATCAACATCTTTATTTATACATGGGACACCACCTCCTACAACAAAAAATTCATAAATTTTCATGATCCGCAGACGCCGCTGCCAATACCTTGCCTTGGCAGTAATTGCTCTACACCTTATCGTTATTTCGCTTATAGGTACACAGAGTCCTGAGAAACTTCTACCGTTGAAGAACCTTACAAATACCCTCCGAGATTATGCTGTACTTCTCCGAGAAAGAAACTCATTTGCTTTCGACGCTTGGACTGATAAGATCTTCAGCAGTTATTTGGAAGATCTGAGCACCGAGAGCAAAGATATCAAGATCGCAGCACTCTCCGTGAACGGCTCCGCTTTTGGAGCAGACAAGACAGCTGTAACTATACCGGCATTTCTAAAAGATGAATCTGAGAACCCCCTACTCCTACCTTTCGAGCCTCGCTTCACCTTGGGCATGATCCTCAATGAGTATAACGAACAACTCAAGAATGATGTGGGTGCAAGCCCACAAACATTCGAATACACCCTCCCTGTATTTCACTGGTCAGACTGGACTGATTTGTCTGTCCTATATCCGCATTTCATGTCAGCTGGAGAAAACAGGCAGTCTTGTAAGATGTTTGGCAAGACGCCTAGAAAGACGAGGAAAAACCCCAACCCGCAGGCAACTGCCCCAAACTGGTGCATAGATGATTCCCAAATTGCATATCTTTATCATGAGAATCTCGTTGCCGATGAAAGAAAGGAATCGTGCTTCAAAGAAATCTTGCAATCTCCACTTCGAACAGGCTTCCATGTTGATCAATATGGAGGTCGGACGCCACATGCTCTGAAAAAGATCGAGGCAGCCCTGTACTTGAACGACTTTATGGACAAGCCTTTATCAATAGTACTTCTATTACCTCACCCTTCAGGCCGTCTGAGGTCGATAAGGCTCAACGTCAACCAAGAAGTGGGTAGTAGAGTCCGTCTTCTGCATTCCGACTTGGCAAAGTCTGTGGCAGGTAGGGCTGAAGAGGTTGACATCAGGGAAGAGCTTCGCCGCCTTGCATCATATTATAAAGATGAGAGTAGTGATACTTATCATCCTACTATCGAACTTCAGCATGAGGATTTTGTGGAGGATCTGAGGCTCAGACTCAAGGAGCTACTTGCAAAAGAGACGCTTTCACCACACGAGCGCAACTATGCTCTCAGTCTTAATCTTTCAATCAGCGGCGTGGAGCCAACAAAGTATTTATATGAGGCTCAACTTCACAGGTCAACACCTAACTGGGCTTGGGGAAGTCATTACGACTGGAGGTTTTATAAAAGTATTATAAACTTTCTGGACCTTCAAGCACCTGCTTTGCATAGTCTCACTCAAGCATGGCTTCGATTCATCAATGCTCAACACTTGCAAAGCTGGGTCGCACACGGTACATTACTATCATGGTACTGGAATGGGATCAACTTTCCTTGGGATGCAGATGTTGATGTTCAGATGCCAATTACCGATCTTCATGTTTTGGCTCGTAATTTTAATCAATCAATTATCGTTGACTTCGGCACAGACATCAATGGTGAAGTCAAAACAGGAAGATACTTCCTAGATATTGGTACTTGGATTTCTCTGAGAGAATTTGGCAACGGTCTTAACAACATCGACGGTAGGTTCATCGATATGGACACTGGTCTTTACATTGACATCACAGGTCTCTCCATTTCTAACATGGTTGCCCCTAAGGAGTATGATAGAAAATTGCCGCGAGGTCTCAGACGTTCCAACAGAGACCGCTCTATGGATGATTTAGAAGTGGCAAGGAACAACTACCTCCAGATTTACAATTGCAGAAATAGGCACTTTGCCTCATTGAAGGACTTGTCACCAATGAAGCTAACCTACGTTGAGGGCGTCCCAGCTTACGTTCCCAATAATTACATGGTCATGTTGCAGCGCGAGTACAACGAAGGAGGTTTGATGGAACAGAAGTTCAAACGCTATGTGTACTTGCCACGATTGAGGATCTGGCATCCTTTTGACAAAGTGTCTCAGTTCGTCGTTGGTAAGGGAAAAGATTTCCAACCGATGTTGGAGCTTGGCCCAGACAAGTCGAAGGCTCTGAGTAAGATTGACAAAATGGCCGTTTATACAATGTCAGACGAGGACTATCTAGAGCTAATGGCGAGAGAGAAACTGCTCTTGGTGGAGTATTTGACCACGAGAGAAGTTACAGCCCTCCACGAAAATGAGATGAAAAAGCTTCTCAAAAACAAGCCCACGAGAGACCTCCTTCTTGAAAACGAGAAGTTGATCCATCAATTCCCGTCATTCCGTAGAGATTACATCAAGTATGCACGGGCTAAGGAGAACTTCTCGTTTGATGAAAAGGTAGCGGAGCTAACGAATGAGATGATGTCTTTTCGACAGGGCCTGGAGCCCGGGATGAAGCAAGAGACGAGAGAAACAAACTTTGAGAGGTCTGAGCAGGTTAATTCGAAAAAGATGGACCAGATCCTGTTGTTATGTTTCAGCCCCAAGGAGCCGCCCTTGAGAGGCCACGAAACGAAGAGGGACCCTAGCAGCATGGACAATTGGAGGTAGTTTAGAATGAATGTAAAGCTGGAGCATTTGCATAGTGCGAGCGTATCATTTCGCAGCCAAATAGTAATTATACTGCTGTCTTCAGTCACCTCAAGAAGTGGAGATTTAGACAGCTTAATTGATTACCTTCGAGGAACTTGAAGGAAAAGATAAATCAAAATGCAATTGCTTTATTTTTGCAGCGGCACCGATCTCTGAACCCGACAATTTAGGTCCACAGCGTATATTACACCCACCCTCCGCACATCTTCAATGTCTACTTCAAACTCCTAGGTGAGTAAATGTTGCACAATTCATCATTTTCTCGATTTGTTTCAGTTTCTGTCTACTTTACTCCAGCTGAAGTGGTGGGCTGATTTGGACTCCTGCACGTGATCATGAGCTGCGTTTCCCACCAATCAAACCGTGCGCGAACATACTAAAATTCTCATAGTTCAGTTACCAACAGCTACAGCTACAGCAATGTTTAGAAATTTGACGAACCGTACCTTTACTAGATTCAGCTCCCACGGCCACGGACACGGTCACGTGTCCAAGTTCATCAAGGACAATGCCTTCAAGGTCGACAAGACCGCTGGTGAGGCCTTCAAGAAGGAATACGCTGAGAAGGTCCACCACTCTGAGAGTGTGACCAAGTTGTGGACCAAAATCACCTACTACGTGGCTATCCCAGCCATTATTTTGACTGCCATTCCTGTCGGTCGTATTGAATTGAAGCACGGTGAGCACAGAGACCACTTGAGACACATGTCTGACGAAGAGTGGCCTACTCAATACGAATATCAGAACTTGAGAACCAAGAAGTTCTTCTGGGGTGACGGCGACAAGACCTTGTTCTGGAACTCGGACGTCAACAGACACATCGAGGAGTAAGTCCCTCTGCATGCATGTTATTCGTTTCTACTCTAGCTACCCGAATGTACAAAATAGTCATCATGTTCATGTCGTAACTTTCTCTCTCCGCCAGTTCACAACGTCGAGAAGATGTAAAGATTATTTGTGGCAGCAATGGCAACCAGGTTTTCTTGCGGATGCCACGACAAATGTAAAATGCTCTTCTTGAAATCAATGTAGTCGTTGTCCACACTGCCACTGCCCACTCCACTCATCATCCTCCGACGTGTGGTGCCATCCTGACCAGATTTCTTTGACTTGAAAGCAGACTTGTCCGCCTGCAAAATGATTTCTTCCTGCTCGTCCTCACCAGGCTTAGGCGATTGTGGGAACCCTTGGCCAGGAGGAGCAAAGTGCTTAGCATCTTCTTCAGAGTCATCGTCATCGTCATCGTCATCATCGTCATTGTGTTGAGCTCCATTCTTACCCTCGTCATCACTTTCTCTCTGACCCTTTTTAAGCGAAAACAGCGACATGTCCAAACCCTTTCCTGAATTGCCGGATGCATTAGCATTAACAGCATTGGGATATATCATAAAATTGTTGTTGTAGGAGCCTGTCATAACTGAGCGATTGTCGCCACCAAACTGTACCTCGAATTTGTCAAAGATTGCGTCGTTCTCGTACGTGTCGCACAAGCGATCCCTCAAATGCTCGTGGACATTGATTGTGGCCACAGGCTTTCTCTCCATGGCCAAGTCCCAGAGCTTGACTGTCATGTAGTCTCTACTAACGATGTAACGTCCGTCATGAGAGAACTTCACATCCAGGATGGAGGAAGTGATCTCCGTGAAAAAATTATGCGACGCCGGGTCCAAATATTCCTCGAAGATCTTAGCGTGTGTATCACACAATGAGTTGGATCTCATGTCCAGCAACTTGATCGTGCCTTTGGACAGCGAGTACATGAATAGGTTACAATGCTGCGGGTGGAACTCTGCTGAGGTGATCACCTCCGTAAGCTCCTCCATGTTAGTGGGCTTGATGTCAACGATATTAAAAGACTGATCTGAGATGTCCAAGTTCCACAAGTTGATGCGCAAGTCGTCCAGCGATAGGTATGTCTCCTGGTCAGAGTTGACCGAAATAGAGTTGATGTGGTAAGCGTGGGCATTGGAGTAGATTTTTTTCGGCTGTGCCAGAATCAACTTGTCGTGGAAAGTCATTTTCGGTAAACGCAAGTCTCCAACGTTGGTTTTGCCGGACGGTAAATGATCCAAACCGTTCAAGTTATTCTCGCTGACAAGACGAACCTGTCTCTCCATGATCTTCCACAATTTGATGGTTTTGTCATTGGTCGACAAGAGGTACAACAGGTTGTTCAGAGAGCGCAACCATTGGATCTTGTTGATCTTTTCCTCAACCTCCAACGACTTAAGATAGTCAAACTCCGCATCGTGACTTTGAAACTCAGTAAAAAATTTATATTCGCAGCTGTTTTTCTTGCTGCCGTTTCTCTCAAACAACACCACACGGCCGCCCTTATCGCCGGTGGCCAAGAACGTGCCCGTGCTGTCGAACTCTACTGTGGAGATTATATCGGCCTCGGTGATATTCTCAATATCGCCCTTATCGCCGAAGCATTGGGAAAACTTCCAGTTGTGGTCCATTTTGTCCTTCTCTTGCTGCTCTTATCGACACTGGATTCTGTGTTTCCTTCTATGATGGTATGGGGATTGCGCCAGATCGGTTAAGTCTGAGGGGGGAATTCTCAATTCGGCCGAATGGCTGGATGCTGTTCCTATCAGTCGTGTTACGCCCAAAATGATATAGTGAATTGGGCCGCTTTCCAGGGCTTGCGGATACAATTGGCGTTGGTGTGGGGGGTTGTAAGGGAAAAAGGGTGGTGTTCGCAAACGAAACTGATGCCGCTATATTAGCAGCGAGACAGCGAAGACAGGACAAAAAAATTGCAACGCTACGCTGTGGAGGTGGACAAACACCTGTACACCAGCTTGTACCAGGCAATATTCCCACCTGGGGTGATTCAACCATTGCTGACGAGATTTGATCTTGGGTGTTCTCCGGGTAGAATTACCAGTATGAAAAATTGCTAGGTACTCATTATACTACCTGACAGGTTGTGCTGGCAATGGAAGTGCTATACCACATCTCAATACACCAAGTCAGGGCATTCAAGTATCTACAGAAGTGACCGAGTTTTTGCTATCTTCAGTTGTTGAGATGATCTTGAATTGCAATTAGGTAATGGTTTCCAGTATCCTTTTTGCTTCGTTGAAGAAGTGTTGTCTAGACCGCTAATCAGGATAGCACCTCTTGCTGATTAGCGATGAGAAATGTTCTCCTTAGTAATGAAAGAGGTTCATTTCAGATGCTGTCTATGTTGAAGGCGCTATAGATAGCGAGCAATAACGTTGTTCCTCAAAGCGATGATTTCTTCCGTAATGGGTACTTGGTAATATTTTAGACTTGTCAAAGCCCTATGCCAATCTCATCGTTACGATCGTGTTTGCAACGACGTGACCAGCCGTCAACTCAAGTCTCTTACTATTCTGCCACCAACGGAGGGGTCCAAAGATCTTCTGGTTTCACTCCCCTCCGTCTACAGTTAGGTTCGATAGATATTCTATGTATGATTACTGCTATTCATGATGTTTAGGCGGCCTTCTTGGCAGCGTCGGCAGGAGAGACCTTTCTGTCGGCGGAGAATCTCTTTCTCTGAGGAGGAGTTCTGATTCTTCTGTCGGATCTAGATCTGACTCTGACGATTCTGGCGTGAATGGCACAAGAAACACAGTAGTGCAACTTGTTGTACAACTTTGGCAAGGCGTACTCCTGGTAGACGGAGGCCTCAGACAAGTCTCTCACGGCAGCAGCCTCAACCATGTTTCTGATGGTGACTCTCTTGATGGCCTTGTCCTTTGGCACACATCTAGCACAGTTCAAACATCTGACTGGCTTGACGTGACCTCTGCCCTTCTTGTTTCTACCGTTGGAAGCTCTCTTCTTTGGCATCTTTTTGTTAGTAAAACGATGAGACGATGGATGGGAGGAAACGATGGCTTTATATCATTTTCGGTGTTCGGTGTTCGGTCTTCAGGATGCATGTGGCCCACATATCGCTTGCATGGTCATTCATTTATTGTCCGTTTGTGATATCCATTCTAAATTCCTTGTTTTATGGTGGATCGAAACATACCTTGTGTTTGGTAAGGAAGATAGGAATAATAGAATTGGAAAATTTTTAGAGACTGTGAGCGAGCAACGGAGTGCAGGCCTGGTTCCAGGGGGTACGGGGTTTTGAAGCGCGGATGACTAGTATGTGTCACGTGTATAGGGCTGTAGCCCTCGTGACTATGCTGAAGCGCAGAGGCATATGTTCAAATTGGGGATTATGCTCCTCTTAAGAAAACCGCTATTGGAATGTAGCTTGTTGTCATGAAATGTCCTACATAAATTGCTTTTGCATGAAAATCGGCTTCTGTAGCCTAAGGTAAGAGAAGTCTATTTTTTGCAGCAAAGCCGATAAATAAGAGAAATTCAGTTCTTGGAGTTTGATCACTCGTACTTTCAATTGCAGAACTGAGGCTCTGCTTCAATCTTCAGTGCTTGGGCTGACCTCATGGGGTATCCTCATTGGTACTAATGTGCGATATGCAGCCATTTCAGTATCGGTTACTGGTCAACCATTGTAGAATTCTCTAAAATCAGAACTCTACTTATTTCAGCTTTCGTTATTACAAGGTAAAAGCTATTTCTTCAAAACTTGAAAGATTCCTTTGAAACTTCTTTTCAAATTGGGCTTATCTCGATCATCTTTCGCAGCCAATCGGAGACGCTAGAAATGGAACGCTTCCAGGCGCTTTTACTTGCAGCTTTTTATGACACACTTCTAAGATACTCTCTAAAGTCAGAGTTACATATTTTGTAGAAACAGAGAGCCAACCATTTCGAAGTAATTGAATCATTCGACTCTCACACGTGCTCATATCGCACGTGACCAAGAGCCAATGAAGCGTCTTCCTTTCTATGCCTCGCCAGTTAGCTGATTTTTTCGAAAACATCACCACCTCACCTGGGTTTAAACGCTAGAGAAACCCTTCTCCTTACTACTATATCCACAGCAAAATGTATGTTTTACTACACCACATCGCCAAGCTTGCCTGAATTTTGCCGAATTTCAACGCCATTCCCGCCAGCCGTTATCTTATCTGAGACAATGAGCAAAATACTTCACTCAATTGATACAAGAGCAAATACACCCATGAACAACTTACTAACTCACAGGCTTTCCCGCACGTTTGTCCGCTCACTTGCCCAGCCTACTAGAATGGCCACTCAGCCAATCAGAATGGCCAGAGGCATCTCTACATCTAGAATACTCCTTCAGACCAAGGTCCAGGAAAGCAAGACCCAGGAAAAGCACATCACTGCTGAGACCATCCACGAAGTTACCGGTCCAGACTCCTCTTTGATTGGTCCAGGTGCCCAGCCAGGTACCATCCCAACCGACATGGACCAGGCCACTGGTTTGGAGAGATACGAAATCTTGGGTAAGCGTGAAGGTATCGATGTTTTCGACATGGAGAAGCCTATCAAGGAAGGTAGCGGTACTTTGGCTGACCCCTTCTTGGTTCCAACTTACATTGGTTACCGTTACGTTGGCTGCAGAGGTAAGGGTGGTGAGGACCACAAGGCTTACTGGATGAAGGTGGAAGAGGGCGAGCCTGCCAGATGCTGGCACTGTGGTACGGTTTACGCTGCCAAGTACTTGGGTGAACCCGGCCACTCGCACCACTAAACCTTGATACAGACTGCTAGACAGACGACATGGCATATATATTCAGGCACTGCCATCGGTAATTAGGCATAACCGGCCCTCATTCGCCGGCATAAACGAAAAAGACGATACTTTGTGTAGATCCTGCTCGTTGCATTTGTAGCAATTGGGAGGGATTCATTATTTCATGTAGATACAGTCAGCACGGAGGGAAGTGAATCAACCTGTGCTTGTGAGAGGAAGATTTGTATGGTACTTTGGATGAAAGGATTCCCGATTTCAGAGCAGTGGCCTGCAAATCCGGATTTATATCGCTCGTTCTAGTACTCACTGAAGCATCCTCAGCTTATTCAATTGATGAAAGCGTTCTTGAGTACACTATTCCTGTGTTAGTAGTGTTAGCTAAGAATGTAATCATGCTCGGCCGAAAGATTGGACTCACCTTTTATAGTCTGACACACCTGAGCATGACTTGAGTTTTGACTTTCAGATTGGCACTTCTAGTCATCTATGAAGCATCTTTACAATATTACTTCCATCGTCACCAGAATGCGTATTACCGCCAAATCAAACAGACTCAGCAAAAGAATATAACGACCTGAAATAGTCTGAAGTCTTTAGAAAGCCTTGCTGCAAAATGTCTCAATGTCCTCTCCACCTCCACAGTATCTCAGAAGAAATCACGCCTTGCTCGCATGTACTTTCCTCTAGTGCCATTCAACTTTATCGCGTTGCGTCCACGAAAATTCCCCTTCCCTTGACATCATAATGAGTTCTTAGTCTAGAATCTATTTCAAAGTTTATTATGAAGCTATAGGAGTCGCCAAAAGAAACCGGAATTGTTCACTGTCGATCCTCTCCACTTCGACTTCTTAAGCACCATGGTGGTCTTGGGGTGCGGCAATTTGACCTACTATGCGGCTCTCATATTGACATTTCCAACGTCAACGACAAACTGACGAGTAAAACTTATCATTCACAAATTCCTCATTTTCGAAATTATGCTCGCCGGTGTGCTTCAGTGTGGTTCCTGAGCTATCAAGTGCAAGGCATTTAAGAGGTAAGATGGTGGGGGGAGTGCCGCATCGCTCTGTACTGCTTGTTATAAGTAGGTAGATTCCGTGCTACATGAAAAGTTTCACCACAGTTTACCACCATGACAAAACCAAAGGTTTTATTCATCGGAGACTTGAACAAAGACTTGCCTGAATACGCCCAGTTCATCAAGAAGGTTGAGCCGGTGTTCTACGAGTTGCCTGACTCGAAAGAGCAGGTGATCCACGACTTCAGAACCAAGTTCAATGACATCCAGGCTATATACGGTGCCTGGTTGGGTTTTGTGCTCCTTGGAGGATTCACTGGAGAGATTCTCGAGGCTGCTCCAAAGTCCTTGCGTGTTGTTTCCATCTGTTCTGTGGGATTCGAACCTTACAATGGTGCCAGAATGGCTGAGAAGGGCATCATCTTGACCAACGTTCCTTCTGACGGTGCCTCCAAACCTGTGGCTGAACTTGTCTTGTATAACGCTTTGTGTGCCTTCAGAAACTTCCCTGCTTTTACCACTTCCTTCACCGCAGACATCAACCACACGGTGCAGATGAGAAAGCTTCTTGATTCCGACAAATTCGACTCTGAAAAGGGAAGATGCCATCTTGATGCCGCCCACGGCTACTCTTTTGGCCACTACGCAGGCGGAAGACCATGCTTGAGTCCTAATGGCCATAACGTCGTCATTGTGGGTTTTGGAAACATTGGCCAGACAATTGCAAGTTACTTGCTGAACGTGGGAATGAACATTCACTATGTCAAGCGTTCTCCGTTGCCCAAAGAGCAGGAAGCCAGTTTAGGTTTCCCAGTCCACTACCACAAGACTCTCGTGGACGCCAGAGAAGTCGCCGATCTAGTGGTCATTGCCTGTCCTGGCACTCCTGAGACATACCACATGGTGAACTCCGAGGTCATTGACGCTATGGCCAAGCCTTTCAGAATCATCAACATTGGCAGAGGTCCGGTTATTGATGAACAGGCCTTAGTAGATGGCCTCAAGCTGGGCAAGGTCTTGTTCGCTGGACTCGACGTCTTTGAAGGCGAGCCGCAGGTTCATCCTGATCTTTACAACCGTCAAGATGTTGTCTTGACGCCTCACATCGGTGCTTCTACCAAGGAAAACTACGACTACACTGCTGTTATGGCGATGAAGAACATTGAAAACGTGTTGCTTGAAGGTGGGGAGGGCATCAGCAAGGTCAACTAGTTCCGAATGTAGACGTTTTGTAACTGTGGACGATCCAGTGGCTGATGTAACAGATAAGTAATGGCTGCAAACGGCGCAGCATCTAAATAGAAAGCCACACCGGCAGTAATACATTTTCACAAGTTGCAAGGTGAATAATTCTCGTCGAGAGAGGATATTCAGAATCAACCTTGATAGAAGCTTGGTGAAATTTATGATGTTGTTCTCTGTGGTATTGCGAGCTTTCGGACCGAGAGAAGGTGCTGGTGACGCTCTATCTAACTCGCAGTGCATGTTAGGTGGCCTCTCCTATTCCACCTAGGCAATTGCACAAGCACAGCAAATTCTATGTAGTCAAATAGATTGAAATGTGGATTGGATTAAAAAAACCAGAAACCCTACGTCATTATGGATATGGTCAACATCCTTCCACTTTGGCCCCCGTAGAACCCACAGCGAGTCTGGAGCTAATTGTCCAACAAACTCGGCCACACATTGTAACTAACATCTCCCAAATTCGGGTTTTAAAAAAAATTATATTCAATTCTCTTCCTTCGTCAATCTAAACTTCACAAATTACTATCCAATCTGGCACGGCGCCAACCGGCGCAACTTTGTGTGCGCAACTCAACCATTTCTCAACCTCAACGTTGATCGTTACACCCGACCCCAGAGATCAAGGTAGAGCAAAATGGCCTCGCTCTACATCGGTGTATACAAAGCCTTGTATGACTACCCAGCGCAGGCCGAGGAAGAGCTCACCATCCAGCAAGATGATTTGCTATATTTGCTTGAAAAACTGGACATTGATGATTGGTGGAAAGCCAAGAAGAGAGTACTCCCTGTGGGCGACGAGGAGGTGGAAGAACCAGTTGGTCTTGTTCCTGCCAACTACATAGAGGTTGCCCCTGTGGTAAAGCAGTGCCGGGGTCTCTACGACTATGACAAGCAGACTGAGGAAGAACTCAGTTTCAAGGAGGGGGACATTTTCAACATCTACGATTTGAATGATCCCGACTGGCTTCTTGTTGGAGATGCTTCAAACAGCAATTTTGGTTTCATTCCCGCCAACTACATAGAGCAGACGGGCAATGCTCTGGCCCAGCCCCAAGCACAAGCTGTTTCTGCCCCTGCTGCTGATCCAACTCCTGCCAGGCAACAACTCCCAATATCGGCATTTGCACCACCTCCCGTGCATAAGGATAGAACGCCAGCTCTGCTGGCGGAGCCAGAAGAGGTGAAGCAGCCAGAGAGACCGGTGGAACAGAGACAACCCGTCGATAGAGCCCCAGCTAGAGGCAGAGAACCAGAGGAGGATGATGACGACGACGACGACTTCGAAGATGCCCTTCCTCCACCAATGCCTTCACGCCCTAGTGGAGGAGTTAGTGAACCTAGAATGGAGCGCCCACCTCTGGAGCCCACGACTCCTTCCCGCGGGGAGTCTGCGGTTGACCTGCCTCAATCACCACCTAAAGAGCATAACTTTGACGGCGAGTACTTCCGCTGGTACATTGACGAAGTTGACGGCCGAAAGAAACGTCCGGTTGTGGTTTCTGTTGGTAACGGCTTGATCATTCTCAAGCCCAACACACAGAACCCCAAGAAATTGCGTCTTCGTTCGGCGCTGAGTCTTGACAACAATTGGAGAATCAGAGATTTAGAGCTGTTCTCTCACGAGAAGAAGCACGTCTTTTTGAAATTTCACAATCCGGATGCTGAGATCGAATTGCACGCAGGCAGTAAGGATGTTGCCGAGGCAATCATGGCCGTTTTGGGTGACTTGAAGGGTGCCGAAAACCAAAAGGGATTGCGTGAAGTTGCCAGAGCGGCACTGACGAAAACTTCCTCGTCCAACAAAAAGGTCGGTGTTCTCATGTATGATTTCGAATCGCAGGGCAACGACGAATTGGCATGTAGAGAAGGTGATGAGGTGCATATTTTGGATGACACTAAGTCAAGAGAATGGTGGATGTGTGAACGTGTTTCAAATGGCAAAAGAGGTGTTGTTCCTTCGAGCTATATTGAGATCCTAGGCACCACAAACTTGGACAAATTGACCGATGGCCCCTCTAGACGCAAGTCCCAAAAGTCCTCCAGCAAGGGCCGCGTTGTCGACAAGAAACTGAGGTATCATAGCCGTGACGAGAGAGATCGGATCAGAGAGAGCGATAGAGCACGCAGAGATAAGAGATCAAGCTCCGGAGGCGATGATAAGAACATGCCGAACTACCATCGCGTTAGAACTTGGATTGACAGCACCGGTTCGTTTAAGGTCGAAGCTGAGTTTTTGGGATGCATGGAAGGCAAAGTTCATTTGCATAAGACAAATGGTGTCAAGATCGCTGTCGCTGCCACCAAATTATCTATTGAGGATTTGGAATACGTTGAGAAAATCACTGGCACCTCGCTTCAGCACTACAAGGACGAGGTTGCCAAGCACATGGCAAAGAGAAACAAGGACAGAGGGACTCATTCTTCTGGTGTCTCTCCTGCAAAGACTTCCTCTGTTGCTGCAATCAACGATATTGCTCCTCCTCAGCCATCAAGACCTAAAGCAACTACTGCTACCTCGCAGGGCGAGCCAGATTACGACTGGTTTGACTTCTTCCTCACTTGTGGGGTTGATATTGGTAACTGTCAGCGCTATTCGATCAACTTTGCTCGTGAGCAGATGGATGAATCCATCCTTGAGGACATAACGCCATCTTTGTTACGTTCTCTTGGCTTGAGAGAGGGTGATATTCTCAGGGTCATGAAACACTTGGACAATAAGTATGGAAGACAGAAGACGGGTGATACTCCAGCCTCATCAGGTGGTCTTTTCACGGAAGCCACTGGTGCTTTGAAGAACAACAGCTCAACTGAGATTTCAAAGGTCGACGCTAGCGCCCTTCCAGCCCCATCGCCTCAGAAGGAGAAGGAGGATCCCATCAGCAATAAAGCTGGCAATAAGTTCGAAGATGATGCCTGGGCGGTCAAGCCAGCTGCTCGCTCAAATGAAGACTTCACCCAAACTCAAACTCCTTCGAAGCCTCAATATACTGGTTCCTTACAGGATCTTGTCGATATCAAGCCATTGGAAGCCAACAAGCCTCCTCAGACTCCTTCTAAGGATACTCCGCTGAGCTTACCATCAGCTCCTGCTTTGACCCCGTCCAAGACTGCTGCTCTGTCAGCCCAACCTGCCCAACAAAATCAGACTGCTCAAAACCAACCTACCGGCTTGGTCCCTCTACAAAAGACTGGTGGGGAGGCTCCTCTTGTTCTTGTACGTACCGGTGGACCTTTTGTTCCAATGCAAACCGGTGGCTACATGGCTGCTCAGCCAACTGGATTTATGCCGATTACTGCCCAGCCAACCGGCTTCATGCCTATTCAGCCCACTGGTTTAGGCCAACAACAAACATCTGGTATGCTTCCCCTTCAAACCGGCCAAATGCAGCAACTTCGCCCAGCCCCACCACCACCAACCTCTTTTGGACAGATGCCATTGCAGCCTACAAGCTCATTCGTCCCCTTGCAGCCCGGTAATGTGACGATGCCTCAAACTACGTTTGGACAGCAGCCCACTGGTCAGAGCCAGCAGCCACAGACCTCTTTCGGCCAGCAGCCACAAACGACCTTTGGACAGCAGCCAACCGGAGGTTTTGGTCAACAACCACCAACGACATTCAGTCAGCAGCTCACCGGAGGCTACAGTCAGCAGCCGCCCACTACATTTGGCCAACAGCTAACTGGCGGCTTTGGACAACAGCAAACCAACTTTGGTCAGCCTCAAACATCATTCGGTCAACAGCCACAGCCTTCCTTTGGTCAACAGCCACAGACGTCATTTAGCCAGCAGCCAACGGGAGGCCAATTAGGCAGCCAAACTACAGGCGGATTGAATAAGTTTGTGCCTCAATCCTCGTTTGGTAGACAAATCACAGGCGGCGTAATGCCCCAAACTTCATTCGGCAATCAAGCCACAGGTGGTATGCCCAACACCTCGTTTGGAGGTCAGACGACTGGAGGCTTCCCCCAACTTCCTTCAGCAACCAGCCCACGGGTGGGTTCCCCCAGACATCATTTGGCCAGCCTTCTGGGATGCCCCAGACACTGTTTGGTGCTCCTCAGCAGCAACAACAGCAGCAACAACCATTTGGTCAATTTGGCCAACCCCAGCAGCCAGGTATGGACCAGATGACCAACATGTTCCAAAATACATCAATTGGTGGTAACTTTCCACAACAACCACAGCAGCAGCAACAGCCTCCGACAACGTTCGGCCAGAACTTTGGCCAGAATCAATTTGAAGGTTTTGGCGATCAACCATTGCAATCGCAGCCTACGGGGCTCGGTTTCGGCAATGCTCCATTGCAGTCGCAGCAGACCGGCAGAAGAGCCAACTTGCAGGCCGCCACTGCTGATAATCCTTTTGGCTTCTGAGTCTAGAAATGTATAAATAAAAGTTTGAAATGAGTTTGAGAGTACTCTTGTAGCTGATATATTAGCGCTTTCCTCGAAAGCTTAAGCGAGGAGGTGCGTCCTGTTTCACCTGCGTAAGCGGCTGCAAAAAAGAGCCCCCGGAATTATAAAAGTCGGCCAAATCCCTTTTTCTTCTTCCCTATGTTCACCTATTACATTTTTGCAGAATTCTTTCTAATTTATGGCGATGGACTAATCCAGCGTCCATGGGTGGGTAATCTTGATAACATATTCTTTGTCTTCAACTCTTTCTGCCGAAGGAAGAAAGAGAAGTTGGCTTGCTCAAGAGAAGACTTTCAAGCCCAGCTTGAGAACTTCAATGGCCTTGTCAACAATGCTTTGGAATTCAGAAAGACTCATAAGCATCCGGGCTTTGAGCTCGTCTTCATCAATAAGTTGAAACTTGAGTTCTTCAAAAGACTAGTTGACGGGGAGGAGACACCAGCCTTTGTTTCTTTGACTTCAGAAAGATCAAATACAATCAATGAGAGGTTGATGAAGCTTTTTGGTCCAAGGAAGGTGGAGAACAGTTATCTGCTCATTGATGGTGATACTTCAGAAATTTGGAAGCTAGTCGGAAAACCTACAGCTTGCCAGAACCTTGCTGTCGAACGTGCTAAACAGATTACAGTTCGAAAGGCATTTTATGAAGCTTGTGATGAAGCTGAACATAGTCAAACTCTCGCTAAGTTGTGCTTCAACACTCGCAGCTTGGGCCTGAGTGTGCTGGATTTGCCTTCTAATGCCAAACTTCGCAAGATCATCAATACAAATCGAACCCAGTTATCAAAAGCACTTTACAATTGTCAGAGACAAAAAGTTCATTATTTGCCTTTAATAACGGGCGCTACGGATATGAATCTAGGCAATTGTTCTTACTTAGATACATGTCATAAGCTCAAAAGCTGTCGCTACCTTCATTATTATACCTTGCAACCTCAACAACAGGAGAATGACACATTGCCCAGCGAACTAGCCGAGCTTGCAATTGACTATACAATTGGAGAGCCTCGAGTAATTTTACCCGAATTACCTCCTCAGTGGATAAGATGTGATGTACGTCTGCTCCCATTCCCAATTTTGGGCAAATTCGCTGCTATCATCTCGGACCCCGCCTGGGATATCCACATGTCTCTTCCTTATGGAACATGCAAAGATGCCGAGCTCTTATCATTGCCCATGCATGAGCTTCAAGATGAGGGGATCCTCTTTTTGTGGGTCACTGGCAGATCAATCGAGATAGGCCGCAAGGCACTCGCTCAGTGGGGATACACCATTTCCGATGAAATGATCTGGGTCAAGCTCAACCAACTTAGACGAACCATTGTGACAGGCAGAACGGGCCATTGGTTGAACCATTCGAAGGAGAATCTCATTGTCGGGATAAAGGGCAATCCGCAATGGCTAAACAGAAAGATCGACCTAGACTACATCGTGAGCGGCACTAGGGAAACCTCCAGAAAGCCTGATGAGCTATACGACATAGTCGAGCGCCTTGTTGGTAAACATGCTCGAAAACTCGAGATCTTCGGCCGCGATCATAATATCAGATCGGGATGGTTTAGTACGTATATTGTGTCATATTCATATACCATCATCATACTAACATACAGCAATTGGGAACCAGGTAACAGGTACCTCGATCCACGAGAGAGAAGTCTCTGAAAAATATGAAGAGTACTTGCGTGCTGCTAAATCAGAGAATGTGCTGTGAGCAACTCAGGTTGCCTTCTTCTTCTCCTTTTCTTGTTTGTTCATCTCCATAACCAACTTACCAGCTTTGTTATCCATGTTCTTCTTGATATCCAACTTGTAGCCTAAGGCAAAAGCAATTTCGAATACAACAAAGAAAGGGGCAAGCACTAAAGCTTGAAGCAAGTTGTCCATCAAAGCAGGAGCTCTCTTTTCATGCACAGCATGTCCATAAAACTGGGCCAACCAGCATACAATGTGAATGCCCAACGCAATTTGAGTGAATTGTGACTGGCTGATTATAGAATCGGGACCTAAGCTTAGGTATAAAGACCTGATGAAGTAGGCAAAGGTTACCAAAACCCCAAAGCTAGGAATACCAAGCTGCCAGTCCAAGATGGCATAGTAAAGTCCATAAGTCCATGCCACTATCGATCCGGTGGAGATATAGGGATGATCCTTGCCGAGGATTGTCGTTCTTGTGGCCAAGGCAATCGCAGACAATAGAATTAATGGAATGCAACCCAAATGGATAGCAACGTTTTTGTGATTGAAATGGTATTTTCGATAAAAAACAAGCTGGCTTTCAAGATCTAAAGGTCCCCCTGGCATCTTAAGTATTGTTGTTTGATTAGAGGGATACGGGATTCTTAAATACTTTAGCGAGTGGGGTAATGCACAATGTCTAAGTGGAGGATATCTCCGGATGTGTGATGGCTTCACGCGAAAGCTCCGTAGGCATATACCATCTGAATTCATTTTTTATTTTCAAATCTATATTTACTTTCTTAAACCCTCAAGTCCAAAGTAGGCTTCTTCACGGCCCTCACCCTCTTGTTTGCCCCGGAAGTACCTCTTTCAAAGTCGGCAGCTGCCTTGGGCTCTCTACCAAGGTTGTCAAGATCCTTGACCTTGTAGATTCTCACGATCCAGTTTTGCGACGTGAAAGCTTCCTCTACGGTGTCAAGCATGACGGGGTCAGAGGGAATGACTTGTCCACGAGCTCTGTCTTGCGCCTCTCTGCCGCCGAACAATTCGGCGAATCTGTAGTACGACATCTTGTACATCATGGAGTTCTTCATGGTCTCCGAGGCGTCCTTGTCGACCTTATATTCACCTCTGGTACTGAAGTAGTCCCTTTCGTGGATCTCATCGGGCCAGATACCCTCGGAAATTCTCACCATCCAAAGGAACTTATTCATATCATCACCCGAATATCCCAACACACCACCGAAAATAACAAGCACATAATCGACATCGTGCTTTTTCAAAATGTCGTATGCGTTCTCTTCGTTGGTGGCCATTGCCTTACCCACAGTAGCGATATGAGTGTTGTTCCAGGTGTTATTGTCAACCAAGGTGGTTCTGTCGGCCATACCACCAATTTGGTAGCCGTAATCCCACCAGGCCATGACCTTGGCATCCTCTGGAGTGTTCATTCTCAACCAGTAATAAGCCTCTCTGTAGTCGTCGATGATGTTTTGAGTGCCATCAGGATTACGTGAGGCCAACACCACAGAAGGAGAGGAGTAGGCATGAGAAGTCACCCACGTACAGTGCAACACGAAGAAGACAAGGTAGTACACGAATGAAGCCAACACGACACCCTTGCTGAGAAGCTTAAAGATAGGGAACTGTTTGCCTTGCTTGGCAGGTCCCTTCTTCTTCTTTTCAGAGACCTCCTCGACGGCAGCCTCAGAACCAAAAATGTCTGAGACATCCATGTAAACATCGAATAACTTGGACAATGCAATGGCAGCGGCAACACAAACAACTGGGGTCAAAGTCAACATCAATCTAACCATAACACCAGCGAAGTAGGACCCAAGGACACCATAAATAATGATGAAAAGGTGCTCGTCACGCATCTCCTGGAAGCAGAAGAATACACCTGCTGGGAACAACCAAATTAACATATTAGTGTCGAAAAAGAATGCGGGCCATGCGGTAGGTTGATGCTCAGAGACAGACGCGATGATTGGAATGTGAATTTTGGCGTAATTGGTGTCCCACAAGGAGTAAAATCTTCCAGTCCATGGAGCAATCCAGCCAGCTGCAGTCAAGGCGGTCAAACCAGCCACACCCAAAAGGGTAATGAAGAAAAGAGACACGGTTAAAAACACCTTGAATTGAGCGGTCGGAACGTTGGAACGAACATAGGCACCAAAAGCCACCAACTGCAACAAACCGAAGACACCCAACGCAGCCATGTGGTCGTTTGAGCGGATAGGCAAGAAACCAACAAAAGGAATCTGCATCGACGCGATAGTTCCTAAGGCATACCATGTGGTGTAGGCAGTGTACAAGCGGTGGTTATAACGACCCATCAAGATCAATACGAAAACGTGCAATGGGATCAAGTTGGTGATAAAGACGTAACCACCCCATGCAGACACCATGTAGAAGTACGACAAGGCAGTCAAAGTACCATAGAAAATGGAGCCAACCTTCATGGCTTTGATCCACAAGTAGAATGTGGCCATGAGCAAGGTGATCGCAATAGCCTCGTTATCATATGAGCCTGCCACGGAACGAGAGATGTAACCTGGGGCGATACCCATGAAAATGGCGGCCAAAAGTCCCGCGTTGGAGTCTTTCATCTCCTTCGTGAAATAGTAAGTGAAGATGGCAGTGATACCAGAGAACGCTGGTGCGAGCATCACGCAAATGTTACGGATGTCAACTGGCAAGCCGAACCAGTCTCTTAATGTGTGCCAAATCACACCGGATGTAACCATCAATCCTGGGTACAAAGTGCCACCAGTGACTCTGCCCAAAGGATACCAAGTTCTGTCATCGAACCAATTCAAAAAGTCATAGAATGTGTGAGATACCAAGTACTTCGTGGCTCTGAAGTTAAACCAAGGGTCGAACTCATGAATAATGGATTCAAACCGAATAACTGAAAATAGACGCGAGGAGATAGCAGCTCCCGCAATTGAAATGAAAATAACAGTACGAAGAAGCAACCGCACCGTGTCAATTTTGACACCTAGCACCGTGGACGGTTTGGTCATACTGCGTCTTTATAAGATTGAGGGGACGGGTTGAATGAAGGTGGGTGTTGAACACTTGTTAATGCGACGATACGAAAATTGGTGAGGTTCCTCGAGCGCCTGTGTGCAGGTTGGAGGCGCCCTCTCGTGGGTTTGACAGGCTGCAAAAGCTCGCATTCTGACTACTTATATTATTCCTATTTGTAGACCCACATTAAAACGATGACCAACTCCAATTGGCTGGGACGCTGCCTGCAACTTGCTCGGTAGATTGATCTTCGCGGGCGTAGCCCTTCCCAATTTGCACTTGAGGAGAGATCTGGTTTCTTGGCCGCTGATGTGGGTTTTTATACTTGAGTAACTCCTTACGTGGGCTCAATGGAGGCTTGTTCGAAGGTCTGATCTCTGGCTCCTCCAAAGGTGCTGTTGTCACATCTATTGAGCTTCTTGGTCTGTGACATGTCACGCCAAACTCCCGCTTCATAAACTCGTTGTACTCTTCAATGCAATTGTCGCAAACCCTGGAGAGCGTTCCACGACCACCGGTGGTGAATTGAGCAAGGTGGTTGATGTACAAATAGTGCAGCGTGTGCTCTTTGCAAAAGATACCACCACAGCGACGACAATGATGTCTGCGCTCAAAGAAGTTGAAGTTCTTGCGACAAGTGGTTATGCCACACTCGGATACAGCTTCATCCTTAAGCCAATGTTTTCTTGTAGGTGCAGCCTTCAAGATATGTTCATACTGCTTCTTGTTGAGCGTGTAGGGCCCCGTAAATGTGCTAGGCGAGGCAATGGTATTGTCCCCCAGGTCAACTGAACGTATGGAATTTGAGCTGGAGCCATGATCTCGATTTGGCAGCCCCACTCTGGAAAGTCCCTCGAAATAAGACTCTCTGCCAGTATCAGTCAGATTGCTGGACAAAGGCCCTAAATCAGCATCCTTATCCAATGTTTTTCGCAATACCGCTGGAATATACATTGGGTTTCTGAATCCCTTGATTTGCTGGATTCTTTTGTCGGCCAATGTAGCATGCTTCGGTAAGGTATCCTCCGCTAGACTTGTTTTCCTGTTACGCACATTCATGTCCATAGGTGGAACAACCGGGTTAAGCTCTGTTTCACTCTTCTGGCTTTGAAGCTGTCCGAAAGATTGGCTGTGAGAAAGCTGCTGACTCGGGCTATTCATCAGCACTTGTGATTGAGATTGTTGAAGTTTATGACTGTGAAGATTCAAGTTGGAGTGATTGGTAGGACCTTTAGTTTCCTGAGGTGCACTTTTGATGCCACAAACTGGATCAGGCTCGATAAGCAGAGTTTGACCATTAAGTTTCTGGACGGGTTCGCTACCGTTGGCTTGATTTTGCATGCTAAGCATTTGTCTTTGCATATCAATGTGATAATCACGTTCGGAAGATAACGGGGCGTTCTTCAGGCGATCGTTTGGTTGGTTGGGCTTTCCTTGTGCCTGAGGGATCTTTGGCTCTGCGAGATGTTTGTTCTGTCGTGTGAGACTTGCAAACAGACTCAAGTCAACCTGCGCTGGTTGATAAGGTTTAGTACGATTCTCTGTTTGTGGCTTATTGTTTCCCTCTTCTTTTCTCTGCTCGAGCTTCGACTCAGGTTTAAGCAGACCGTTGAGCAGTTTTGTCGTGAGTTGCCTGGATTCAGGACCAGTCTCCTCGTCAGATCTTATAATTGGCGCTAAAGACAAAGAAAGCTTCTTCAAGGCATTAAGTGTGAGTTTTTGTTGTTGTAGTATTGTCTCTTCTCTGTATTCATCATCATCGTCACGGTCATCCTTTAACACCGGTTGAGTACTCGACTGCGTCACATTGCTATCGTGTCTCAGTCTATTCAGTTCGTTTTCCGATGGTGGGTCCTTGTGATCAAAGGGTAGTTGCTGGCCAATCACTATATTATCCAATGCACGAAGATTACTGACTGACGAGAGCACAGGTGCTTGGATGAACGATTGGAAGTTCTTGTGGTTGCCCGTTCCCGTCAGACTCATGTTGCCAAGATTACTTGAGTTTCTTTGTAGCGCGGGAGGGTTCGTTGGCTCTGTCTGTCTCAAAGACTTGAGTGATGCAGTGGATAAGACCAGCTGGAATGACTGGGTTCTTGGTTTCTTGAGATCTTTTTTCTTAAACTGTAGGTCATTCGAATATTCCTTAGTAGACTCCTCGTCACCATCGGGAGGGTCAACTGGGGTCGTAGACCCCGTGTTCGATTCGGCTGGACTTTGATTTTCTTGTGAGCTCCGCTTGCCATCTTCCTGGGATCCCTTATTGTCCTCTTCATTTTGGATGTCGTGTTGTTTTTCTCTTCGCTCAAGATTGTTTGAAAGGCCCTTTCCGTAATCCTTGTAGGTTTCATTTGGGTGACTCGGAAGGGGCTTCGGCTCACTTCCGTCAGTATCATTTTGTGTTAGCAGAGGCTCCTCGGTGGTGGCCACTGTGCTGGTTCCCATGTCTTGGTAAGCTCGCTGCCTTAAATTCGGACTTGATAAGGTACTTTGGAGTGGAGCTCGAAAAAATGGTGGTAGTTCGAATATAGCAGAAGCCCTCGCTAGAAATAGGCTCGTTGGCTTCTGGGTTCGGATTAGTTAAGTTACAAATGGGGTGCCGCGAGGATGCAAGGATGCGCTTTCCTGATACCGTTGATGCCTGTGTATAGTCTTTATCGGTATCGCCGTTCTGGGAAGGTGAAGGCGTTTATTCCACTCAAGGGCCTGAACACGAGTATTGCCTAGATTTGCTAAATGTCTCTTACTTCGGTGTCGTTTGCCAACGGACTCTTTAAATGGATGAGGCTATCGACACGTGACAAATGCCGAACACGGACCGAGAGGCTATTAACTTAGAGAAACAAGGACTTGAAGAATTCAAACCATTTAATCGAACCAAGAATGTAAGACTTCTATGTGACAACTTTCATGAAGATGATGGATAGTGAAGTGAATATGGATTTACACATGATTCTGCGCACGTGATCATTACCCCGGGCCAGCCTAATTCCTGGGTGTCCCATTGGCTCGCGGGTCCCGGGGGAAAAAAAATGAGAAAAGCTATCCTAAGTTAAACACCACCTACGAACGACAATACCATACAAAATGCTTTGCCGTGTTGGTTTGAGACGTATGTTTTGACTTTACAATAAATGTGAGTGAATTCTCATACAGAGATCTACAGACCCGAGCTTGTCTACCAGCTCCTTGATTCAGAACCAGCCCATGGTTCCACCCCTCTTGCTAGATAAGCTCCCAACACCAGAAGGACCCCGAACTTGCAATATTGCACGTGGTCGGCATCTCTGGCTATTCGTTCACGTTTCCTTTTGTCATATCGTTTGATTGTGCCGCTCAAAGTACTAACATATAGCCCTTGCAAGAGCCTCGATCGCTAGATCGCCAGCCATGACTACGGCTATGCTCAGAAACGTTAGATTCAACTCCACTGAGAGCATGAAGATTAGTCACGAGCAGGAGCAGGAAATCCTCGTTAACCAGAGAAAGAACCGTCCCGTTTCTCCTCACTTGCAGATTTATCAGCCCCAGCTCACATGGTACTTGTCCGGTTTGCACAGAGTTACTGGTGTGGCCATGTCTGGCGCTTTCTACGCCTTGACTGTGACCTACGCTGCCTCTGCCCTCTTGGGCTTCCCATTTGAGGCCTCCACCCTTGTATCTGCATTTGCCGGCTTGCCATTTGCCGTCAAGCTTGGCGCTAAGGCCGCCATGGCTTTCCCTTTCACCTTCCACTCCTTCAACGGTCTTAGACACTTGGTGTGGGATTTCGGTAAGGAGTTGACCCTCAAGGGTGTTTACAGAACTGGTTACGTTGTGTTGGCCCTCACCGGTGTTTTCGGCACTTACTTGACCTTCTTCTGATGCATTTAGATGTTTAATTTATTATACGAAACTTGAAATCGCGAATCACTTTTGCAGCCATAGACTTCTTTCCACAAACTGCTATCCGCTTCAAAAAATGACTGTTTCTCTTCTTCATGCTTTGTTGCCAGGTGATAACGAGGCTCTGAGTAGTTCCAGGCCTCTGCTTTGGCTCAGATGTAAAGCTGCAATTACAAGAGGTTACCACAACACCAATAGGTGGATCTGGAGTCTTCCATGGCAAGAAATGTGCCAGTTTTCTTCAATGATGCTGTTAGGGCTAGCTTACATGGTTTTCTTCCTTTCTGTTTTCGGAATGATTGCTTTTCCATGGTGGGCCGCCACATACCTTGTGATGTGGTGTGGGTTCTTATGCGTTCTCAGCTTCTACTAAGTTCGAGTCAAATATAGGCGGTCACTGTTCATGCAAGCAAAGAGACAGCTATAATATACGTCGATTGAGGATCACATCGAGAATGGCGTTCACAGCCACCATTGTCGAGAGTGAGTCCTCGTAATCAGTCTTAGTCTTCTCTACAGCATTAATCACCTAAAAGCAATGCAACACAGCCAGATAATCCAATTGAAAGACCCAATTGACTGCATTTCTTTTCCTGAAGGTCTGTATAAGGCATCTTCCTTCCGGTCTGCTATCGTTATCATTCCAATCGACCATGCACTGATAAGGACTCAAGTCAATGGACAATGAAGGTTTGTTTATGGCATGCCTCGATTTGAACAGCTGTAAGATTAATCTCGCAGTTCTTGATTTGAATCAAGTATATGATAAGGAATTCTCGAATTTTCAATAAGTCTCAATCGCTTACTAAGTCTACATCTGTGCGACTAGATTCTCATCTATGCCCACTTTGATGGAACAAGAGGAACTAGATCCAGGTCTTTTTCTAGAGCTACCTTGGCTTGTGGTTCGAGAAATACTCTCCTATGTTCCTAGAGAATACATTTCAGACGCATTCTTGAAAGTGCCATGGCTACGAGAACCACTCATTGAAGAGTATTATGGTGAACTTCACTTCATCCTCACGCCCTTGAAAAGGCCGCATTCGTGCTATAATGACAGATCAGAGCTCATAGACATTAGCAGCTATGGCGAAATATCATCTTTTTGGATGAAAACCCTGACATCATTCCACATACCGTTCGGGTTATGACATCAATGGATTTCATCTCTATGCGGTCGCTTTTAACAGATTACCGAGACCGCTTTGAGAGGATACCGAATCTACACCTCGAGATAATGGGTCACCATTTTACAGAGGACTGCTTCAAGTTTATCCAGTCCTTTGACAACTTGAAGAAGCTTCAGCTCACGGGACCTGTCTTGGACGATATCAGCGATATGAGCACAACTTTTGCTCAATTGGACTCTCTAGAGACTCTCGTTATCCTAGGGCATAAGATTCGAGACTGGAGTGGTGTCGTTTTTCCCAAAAGCCTCAAACATTTAGATATTTCGTGGATGAATAGGTGCAATGTGACGACAATCGACATACCACCCAATGTTGAGGAAATATATTGGAACGATGCGGGACTCACCTCTTCAAGACTATCGGCTGTTGGATTTCCATCATGTTTATCGACACTTGTGATCACGGAGGGCAAAATTGAATGTTTGAAACTCTCTCAATTGCCTAGATCATTGAAGTGCTTGGAGATCTCCAGATCACAATTGAGGGATTTCTCATGTGATGAGGTATCTGATCAATGGCCATTATCCCTAGAGACATTGATCTTGAGTAGAAATCGTATCCATAACGGTTCTCTTGATCAACTTAGCGAAACAAGACTTCCACCAGGCTTACAGATTTTGAAACTCGACGGCAACCTCATTAGCCATGTGTATCACCTAAGGCATTTGCCGGATTCTTTAAAGCTCTTAGACATTTCGAAGAATCCTCTTCAGAATTTGGAAGACCCTACCAACTATGACGGGTACCTATACTACCGTTTCCCACGAGACTTGGAGATCCTCAATTTGTCGGAATGCATCCACCCGGGTCCAGCTCGCCATGATACCTCTTTGGTGTTACCATCTGAGCGTATCAGATTACCATCTACACTCCAAGAACTTGATTTAAGTGGCAATCTCAACTACAGGTTTGAAGCGTTCTTGCTCCCTGAGTCTCTCAGAAGGCTCTCCATGATATGCTCTGGCATTCGGAGTTTGTCAAAGTATGACTTCACATTTGAGAATGGTCTTCCAAACACAGAGGTTCCTGTGGCGTGGGCAGATCTCAAAAACCTTGTTTCACTTGACGTCTCAGCTAATGTCATCAGCACACTCGATGGATGGAATCCTCCACCAAATCTTGTTCTGGTCGACCTAGCTTCGAACAGATTAAAAGAGGTATCTTCGAATTCCTGCCTCTTCAATAAGAAAATCAATCTACGGTTCCAGCACCTTCAACGTCTCAATTTATCTAACAATGAGATTGAGTCAATCGATGATCTGGCTCATTTCCCACCTAATGTGGTATTCGTTAACCTTGAGAAGAATAATCTTACTCAGTTCATTTTTACTGATGGGATGTTGAACAGCAGAATGTTATGTTCTCTCAACTTAGCTGGAAATGGAATAGAGCACATTGGAGCTAGAACAGCAAAAAAAGCCACTTTAAGGGAGCTCGACTTGTCACTCGCAGGCCGAGATAGACCCGCTCGACTGATTCATCCTGATAGTCTCTATGAAGTGTTGGACAATTTGGGTTTGACAACGACACGTAGGAAACGAAACACTCGATCCATGCATCAATTTTTATAGACAATAGACAAAAGATACATTTACCCGCTCGTATTATAATGGCGTATGCGTCAAGGACCCGTTGCGGAATGGAAGAGAGCATTTAAGATCAAGCGAATAGTGGGAACGTCCAGAATCTCCGGCTTTCGAACCTCTTTGGGATGCCATTTTTTATGTCTACTGTTGTTCCATGAAAATAGCTTACATTGTTTTTTTATTTGTGGTATCAATATTTCCAGTTTCGCAGACCGATCACTCGCGTAGTGAATTTACGTGAACTTAGTGCACTTCTACAAAGCTATGTTGCAAGATTACTTACAGAAACTTAAGCCTGCCGAAAGAACGAAGTTGTTTTTTGTTGATGAATTCATTCACTTAAATATTTAATATGAAAGCTTCTTACATGCTATCCATAAATCAACTAACCCATCGTGATATTTCATTACTATGTCATTGAAATCATTTAAAAAGTGTCCGCATCGAAACAAACGCATGGTGTTTCATTTGTGCAAAACCCGCATCCAGTCTTTTTGGACTTTTTACTCTGTGTTGACTTTGCATCACCATCATGTAGAAGGTTCATGAGTTCGACTGTCAGATCAGGCCCGGCATCATCGACACGACTACGGTCACCCCCTATACCATCATTGTTGCTCACGATATCAACCACTAAATTGTCTTCAGAATCAAGAGTGTTCATCCGCAATGGTCTCAAGAGACTAGGCGTAAACCCATCAGACACCTCAGGTGTATTCGAGCTAGAGCCATCGGAATTCTGGGCACGGCGATCAAGGTAACTGCGGACCTGCCGCAGAACTGGACCAACTTGCTCATTTGAAGGTTTCCCAACGCCCACACCATTCACTCTCTTGGTTACTGAATGTATCACGTTCAGTTGAGTAGTCAAGTAGGCAAGGTATTTGTCGAGATCATGAATGTTATTTATGTGGTCAAACAGCTCAAAAGAATGCGTGCTCAGTGATTTCTTAGCCCTCACGTTACTGTCGCTGGTATCGTTGAGTACATCAAAGGTAATGACACCGTTCTGCACGAATCTAAGCTGCTTGATCTGGTTGGTAAGCACATCAATATAGTTCTTTATGAGTTCTTGCTCTTTGATTCTGGCCAAGTAACTCTTTTGTAGATCATTAACTTGCACATTGGAGCTCATGCCGGGTGTTGTTGCGGCAGTTTGACACTGAGGTGAGCTCGAAGCTGTAACTGAACTCGAAGTGGTGGGAGCTGGTGTGGCAGCTATAGGTGTAACGGAGCTTTTTCGTGACACACTAATGGCTTGTGGAGATCCTCCAGACACACCTGTCACTGTTGCTGAGGATGCTGATCCAAGTCTCCTCTTTGCAAGCACAGGCGAACCATCGTCAGCCTTTTCAGAGGGAGTAGGCGCAACTGCCGCAATGTCCTCACGTTTCACCTTACACTTCTTCTTAGGTGCCGTCTTTTCTGGACCTGGCGAACCTCCAGCAGTAGGTTTCCGTCCAGGGCGAGGTCTAGGGGGAAGCACCCACTTCCTCGACGTATTTATGAGACTCTCGTTATTGAGAATCGAAGAAGACTTCGCCGTTTGGTTATATGTTGGGTTAAATGTGGATTTTGGAGTGGAAGCAGGTTTCGGCTTAATGGCTATAGCTGGTTGGATTTTGGCATATTTGGTTGAGGCCTGAGTCTGGGGAGTTGCTGCTGGTGTTCCGTTATAGTTCGGGCTTTGAGGACTCAGCAGATTTTCACTTTTCATGCTGGTTTGGACGGCCATGCTCGTGGAGGCCCGAAGGCTGGTACTTGTTTGCATCGGGGTATCGGGCATTTTAGACGTTGCTTTTTAGCGAAGCCAAACTGAGTCTTCTTTTGGGTGGAGGGTTTCTTTTGTTATGGTTCAATCAATCAATAGTTTTAGTATAGGGGAGTCTTCGGATGAAGGCAACTCGATGGAAAATCCGGGGAGATGATTTTCAAGTTGTTTAGATCCCATAAAAATTGAACTTGTCAAGACAAGGAGTCTGACGGATTATCTCAGTCTTCACCGGCTTTTTGGAGACTCTTTGAAGTATTCGAAGGTGGCTGTCAAAAGCAAAGATTTGTGGATTCTAGGTTTCGGAAAGAGACCGGGTCCTCTAGGGAGGAACCGGGACATCCACATGTGCGATCACGTGCATATGATCACGCCAGAACTCATTGCCATTACTCGCGTACCAGATTGATGCAGGACACTAAAACAAAACATACCAAGTCAGTTGAAGCCATTGGAAGATATTCTGAATTCAAGAATATAGTGAAACTTGAAGATTGAGCACAGAAGGTCATGTCTAAGGAAGAACAAATGGCCACGCTTAATGAGCAGGCCGCATTGCTCCACTCCAATCTCACTGAATTCGACAAGCTCTTGAAAGAGACTGCCAGACAGTATGAATCAATTCAAAGCTTGGGGATAATGCACGGAGCATTTTTCATGGCTAGCCACACCGTGTTTGGAAGTCATTACTATGATGCGAAAGAGAAACCTCAGTAAGGCGAATGATGGGACTCCGATAGCATAGCCCAAGGGTAAACAATTGAAGGAGACCGTCTTTTTGAAAGACCGTCTTGGGACTAAACAATGTTGCCTTTTTGGGTGACTTGATAAATCGATAAATTGCACAGGTGGCAGGTAGGCCCATTGAGTCGGTACTTCAATCTTTCCTCTTCAACTCAACTATAGATGAGAGAATTTGAATTCAGTTGATGACCAGCTAAAGAAAGTTTTGAATCGTTATAAGGTTACAGTGATACAATAAGATTTCATACCTGGAGGCACCGAGTAATCGAAGAAAAGGAGGAAGGATAGCACTTACATGTCAACCATTTATCGTCCGTTTACCATCTATTTACATGCCGAATCACTTTTGAGCTTCTTGATCCCGAAGTTCTTTGGCTTCCTGCAAGCGTTGCCTATAAATTCTTTGCTTTTGCTTCTTTTCAGCTATGAGTATGTCTCTTTCCTGATCGAGATATTCCATCTTTTGATAGCTCGCAACACATTCCAAGGACCGCTTATTGACTGCTTCACAGTTTTTCATAGCGTCCATGGGGTTCTCAAAACTGTTCGAACACTCGACGTATGCCTTGATCAAGTCATCACACCTCGCAAAAGCCTTCTTTCTCCACCTCTCGAAGATTACCTGCTCTTCCTTGGGAGTTATGATCCACGCAGGCATGTTTGGGTTAGTTGGGAGGTCAACCCCATCATATGGCTTTTTACTCATGAAGACAAATGTTACCCGAGCACTATCGAAAGACTTCTGATGTGAAAACGGTACTTATGTACAGGACCACGGAATAACGAAGGGGAGTTTCAATACACAACACCTCCACGGGATGAATTAATAGTCAATAGATGAGTCTTTGAAATGTGGAACATGACCGTCAATGGTAACGCATAGTCTTTTACATTCTCTCCTGTGTGGTCTGCAAGTTGATATCCAAACTGATAAGTTCAAAAGCCCTTTGCTTCGTTTGAACAAATTCAAATGACGATTGGAGAACACTGAACTAATCTCCTCAATTTCTAGCTCCTATTTGTCTCTATAAACCAGGTATCTTATTCTAGAGTTTTAAGGTAATGATATATGAGAGTGCGAAATCAAAACAAATTATCACACCAAACAGACTACATCAACACCACAGAATGCTAGGGAACCAGCCACAAGAGCTCGTATACTCTACGATAGAAAACTTTGAAACCGAGCCAGACATTACAAGTCTAGCGAGGATATCAGAGACAATGAACAAAACTGAGGAGAAAAGAAGAGCCAAACTCACGCGCCTACAAAGCGGGATCACAAAGCTCGAGGAGCAATTGGCAGAAGCTAAAGGAAAGCTAGAGAGTCTTAATCAACCAAGTGAAGCATTGAAGGAACAAATTGGCAAACTCGGGAAAAATCCGCTCGACCCCCGTGAAAGCACTATCCAACTAATCAACACCAAATCAGGGGAGCTCGATTCAATGAAAGTAGCCCTAGCAAAGCAACTCACGGACGTTGAGTCACAGATCAACCAAATACACATGGCAAAGATGAATCTTACGAAAGAAAAGGAGGAGCTACTACAGCAGAAAGAGCAGGCTCTTGCAGTGTCCGTTGCAGAGAATCACAATTCGTCGAGCATGAAAATAAGCTTGTTCAGAAGCCTCGGTGTACATGTTGCTACAGCAGAGAAAAGCGACAAGATTGTAATCTTCGACGAGAAGAAGAACCAGACGTCTGTGCTCGATGTGGATGAAAAGTACTCGGACTACTTTATCTCCAACTATATTTGGGAACGGCTTGGAACGTAATGTATAATGCTATGTACAATGGGTTAGAAATTCTTGGGGTTATCTCTGAAAGACTTCTTGGTCCATTTGGGCACGAAGTGCACCGACTTTCTGTAGCCACGAACTTTCTTGTCAAACGTCGTATACTTGTCTTTCGTCAGCAACTCGTATTCTTTGGGGAAGTCAAACTTTAGGGCATCGATTTTCTTGAAACCAGTGGACACCTCGTTCTCAGGTTTGAGTGATTGGTAGAGCACCTCGATGTTGTGATCCACGAGCTGCATGCGTCTCCTGAGTCTCTGTTTTTGAGGTTGTGACATCCTGGGCGCTTTCTTCCATAAATAGCCACCGTAGGCCACAAGTGTGGATCTGAAGGCACCTAGCATGGTAATTTAGTAGGAATAGGTCTCAGTGAATTTTTCTGTAGTGCGGTCGTGCAAAGGCAAAGACTTGATGGTGTATCACGGGGAGCATTAAATTTGGAGTCTAACAAATAATGGGCTGAAAATTGTTTGAAGGAAAAAAGAAAAATGTTTTCATTCGGAACGACATTCGGTTCCCTAGTTCCTTAGAACTTCCGCAAAGAACAACCTGGGTTGATACTGGGTGGCTGCGAAACGTACCATCCAAAGAGATAACTGAAGTTGAGCTACAATTCACAAATTCCTTCCAAAGCATCAGGGAACAATTAGAAAAGCTTTCACCGCTTTGGGTTATGGATGCTTTTGCCGGAGTTTAAAGTACGGCCCTGTAGCTTGGCACGCAACACCAGACTAATCTCATAACCCCAGAAAAGTTTCTACATGATCTTGACACTCAAACAACGTTGCCTTTGCAACCTCATGCGGTTATTCACGACCATCTATTCATCTATATACGAGTACGATTAATTTGCTAGTCCTGTGCTCGGTTTCCCGAGACCTCTATTACCTATACCATGACCCAAATATGCTATATAATGTTTTGTTTGTTTTTCATAAATTTTTCGTTTCCAGTTTTTGAAGTTTTTGAAGTTTTTGAAGTTTTCAGTTTTTTCTTCTTTTCCTTTGTTTCGTAAATTTTCATGATGATGCCATTACAACACGCCGAGCCACAATCTGTAGTTGTGCGACGTGGACGCCAAGGGCCCCAAACGAGGCGCCTGGCTGACCGAATAATTTAGGGAAAAGTCCCGCACGTCCGCGTCCTTCATTTCCAGCGCCAAAAGCAATGGCAGGTTGTTGAGCTCTTGCGTGGTGAACAGACTAGCTGACTCCAGCGCCGAATCGGACAGAGGCTGATATAACGAGGGTGTGAGCAAGGGCGAGACAATGTCCGCCAGCTTCAATGAGGAGGCCTGGGGGTGCTCATCACGTTCACGACATGAGTCAGAGCAGTAGACTGAGTGTGGAGAGCACAACTGGTCACAGGCAATGCAGTAGTTGTTGAAAGCGTCAGACATGATGAAATGCAGATATGAAATATGGAGGGGAGCTCGAGCCTGGCTAAGGGGGGAGTGCCTGCTTCAGATGAGCTTTGTATAAAGAAAGGGGTTGTTGTTGGGTCTCTTCAATAAAGAAGAAGTATCTTTGATTTGAGATGAAAATTGTGGCAGCACCGGTGGTTTATATATGGGCAGCAAATAATACGGCGGGGTCTGTTCTAGATGGGAAAATTGCGCCTACTGTGACACACTGCGCACGTTCGAGGGGTCGCCGAGGGTGCATGGGGTTGCGTAGGCTGGAGCTCCGAGGGTGTTACCGAGGGCAAGAAACCCCGGGCCCCAGACGGCCCCATTATAGTCAAAGCCAGCATGTCGTGGACAGAATGACCAAAAAATCAATGGCCCCCCATTTGAGCCCGTTAGCCCGGTACCCTAAGCGGGGCATTTACTTTGGCACCCCATTCCCCAGCATTTCTCCGCATGACGGCTTCTCGCGTGGAACGTGAGTTCCGGTCTATTGTGGGCCCAGGTGCCCCCGGTTTAGGGCTGCTCGGAGTGAGTCAGCCCCGAATCTGTGGCCGACTTTCGGGGCGCCAATTGTGCAGCGGCACGTGCCCCAGCCACGGGTGCTCAGCAGACCCATCAGCTGTTCATTCTACTTGTCCAGGAAAAACAGGGCATTTTATTATTATCTAATTCTTTGAGAACATTGCCACTTCTCAAATGTGAAACCAGCTGATTTCTAAGTGGCCTGTTGCTGAAGCCGCGCAATCTCCGTGGTCCCGGCCCAACATTATTTGCAGCCAGTTGCTTCAATATACTGGCCCCCGTTTGAAACATGCTTTTTTGTTTCACATCTATGGAACTCCGTTTGCACAAAACCTCGTTTGTAAGCGACTCTGCTGCTTGCGTTAGCTACTTCTAGACACTGTCTCAGTTTAGCCGCTAGCCTTAACCTGAGGTGCAGCCCACGAGGTTGCTACCACGAGGATAGACGAGAAATGGTAGGCACTGTTTGTAGCCGAGATACTTAGAGACGACATTAACAAACAATTTCGAACCACGGCAAAGATAGAGATTTGCATGCCTCGGTTTCAAAGTATCACCATGGCCTTACATGTCACATTAAATAATAATTTGTTTCATGTCCTGCTTGATCAGACCCTGAGCTTGCCGCCAAGGCGGCCAAGGCGGGAGCCATATGCGTAGGCATCCCAGACGAACCCATAATCATCCAGAACTCCAACTTCAACCGCCATAATTAACAGCCCTTGCCTTGTGCACCCAACAGTGGCTCGGCCAAGACCACAAGGGTAGAGCCCACAAGGGCCCCTCGGAAATGACGAGACTGGTACGGCACATACGCGATACGGGCGGCCGTCTTGCAAGGGTATTCCCCCCGGAAGTCGCCACCACTTTGCCACCCCCGGATCTCGTCGACTCTTCGAGAAAATTTTCAGCTCCATCTCCTCCCAGCCTCGACTGCAGACAGCTCACTCCACACTTTCCCGCTCCCGCTTTCGGCAATCACATTCAACTAAGCCCTATCTCAAGGCCCCTATACTCTATGTTCGAAGATTAACCTTTTGGGCTTTTAAGGGAGGGATCTCTTGAAGTATCCCCACTAACTTGGCTGGCAACCTTGGTATTTTGTGATTCTCATCGGGTCACAGCTTTGTTTCACACTACCGCCATGCTTAAGGTTGCGATGCCTCGTGATTTCGATGTTTGTGTTTCGAAAGCGGAGGATCTTTTTTTTCTCTTGCAGAACGCGTGGCGATCTATGAGATAACCTCCCCGACCTCCGTACACCAAAACCATACTACTCCAACCGTCAGGCCCTATCAATGCCAGAAGGTGGAGGTATTTTTATTCCTGCTGTATATTTCAGAATCTACGTATTACTCTCTCTTCACAAATCAAAGGGTGCAATGAGTGCTTAATGGTCTCTGTCTCCTGTACCTTAGTGTTTGAGCGGGCCGAGGTTACCTGCTGCTAGGCAAAGCCACAAGAAGCTCCACTGGAAATGGCAAAATAGCCGAGTTTTCATCAATTGGAAACATATTGGCATTGCCTCATAGATTTGTCGTCACCACACGCGCATATAGTAGCAGCACAGCTGGCGGCACAGCAGGTTATTTACGTCACTAGCCACATCTCCTCACTGGCCACTACAAACTATGACACAAAGGAACTCCCGCTTTGCCGGAGAGGTTGGAGGAGCTGGTGTGGAGAAGTTTCAGCGGGTTCGACTCCAACCTCGGAAGCGAGATTTTCAAGGATCGACGAGCGAAGCTTTTCATGAGATGATCGGAGGGTGTAGGATTTTCACAAGCTCACCAGCAAGAGTCAACAAAGACATGGGGCAGTGTTTTCAAGTACGTATACGCAAGCTCAGCAGCAAGCTATTATGGTGAAGTTAATGTTAGCTTGATCAATTGATCGACTTTCTGCCTTCTGGGGTGTTGACAAGCATGACCAGACTTTACCTTCAGACGCAGTTAAGCTTTGAAGCATCACAGGAGCGCTTACCTCCTTGAATTGAGTTTGCATCCCTCTGTTGTCTACAACAGTACGTGGCGATGTTGAGCCAATGACCCGAAAGATCATGCCTAGCTAAGTAAGCTTCCCATCATCCACAGTAGTACATTGGTTGCCAGGCAACGCATATCATGATTCCTCCAATTCTGCCGACACATGCTTAACTAGGCTACGCCCAGAATGCTAGACCAACTAGAGATCAAGAGCACCGAGGTCGGTCTGCGTGACCGTTGAGGTCATTAACGCCGTCTACTGGCTACAAACCCTTCCACGTTGAGAACCAACAACAACGGTACGGTGTTGCTCTACCCAAGACCCCTTTAGAACCCTATTTCTAAACACCCTTGTAGTCGTACCTGAGCCCATCGAGCTCCTTGACGTTGCCTTTAATCTCCGTGTGCCACTTTCTCATCAAAATAACCATCACCATGTTTCCCATAGGAACAATACAATACATGCTCTTAAGGCCCGAATGCCAAGCAGCGGCTCCGAGCTGAAATAATAGGATGAAATTGAGGAAATTCACTCCGTGATAGGATAAAGCTAGTCGAACTGGGTGAGCAAGTCCTTGAGTCCATGCTTTTGATCGAAGCTTTCGCAGAACATGCTGTCCCAATACGCTCACATCGTATAGAAGATTAAGCAACGAAAGTATGCTGCTTAGTATTACCAACAAAGTCAAAAAGAGCTTATCCTTTTTCAGGTCCGCTGTTCTTGTGAGCCATACGAGGATTGGGAGCTCAACTACCACCGATAGCGCTAAAACCTTAGTATAAATGGCAAGGTTCTCGTCATTTCGTTGCCTTAATTGCGTAATCAAAAGCTCTTGGTCTTCTGTATCTATAGGTTCATTCTGATCAAGAATGGCTCGGTCTACCTTTCTCAACCTTGACATCAACTAGTAGTAAGGAGTTGATAAGTCGCGGTGCACGGATGGGATCGAAATGTTGATGGTGGTGGAGTGAGAGGACACCAAGCTTACCTAAGTCCTTTTTCTTTTTTTATTCGATGTATTATTCCTTTGCGTGTAATTCGATAGAGATTTTAAATCATAGGCCAGCTTTTGAGATTCTACTATCATATAATGGAAAAAAGGCTAGCGTAATATCGTACTAACTCATTCAGGAGAATCATTCACTCGTAGTAGGAGAATAAATGATCCATTCTACTTTGAAAGCTTTTCTTTGGATTACGGATCTGTGATCCCGAAAGTTTAGGATTGCTTGTCGAATGTGGTTTTGACCGGCGATGGTCATCACAAGTCCAATTCTGATTCATTCTACCATTTCTCGAAATAAACAGATTTCACTTGAAGAGAAAACAAACAGAAAAAAAAAAAATTAAAAAGTAGCAACTAATTTGCACAATTACATTTTATGGGCTTCACAAAATGCACACATATTATTAAATAATCAATCTCTGTATCCCCTGGGCCAAATTTAGAAACAAGGGATGTCTGATTGAGTAGTCCTGTGCCTTGAGTCCCCCAAACTTCTGATTTGACGGATCAATTAGGTCCAAATTGTCTTCTAATCACCGAGGAGCCGAGAGTTCGGAAACGGAACCTACCGGGCTCATTTTCACTAACACGGTATGCTTGGCTACTTTTAGATTGTGCCCCCTGACGAGTGAGAGCAAATCAGAAAAGGGTTATCATGGTGAGTTTTTGGAATTTGCGCTTTTTTATCAGTTTTTCTTAGGGCGGGACCATACTTACTGAGAACGTTGATCGACGAGAAGGTATTGTCGAGATGTGAAACAGCCACAACGGGAGTTGATTTGCCAAAGCACATTCTCCTTCGGTCGCAGGCAGTAATTAAAGACGAGAAGGGTAAAAGTAGCCCCATTTATGCGTGCCAGCTGTCTGTAATTTAGGTTGTCAGGGAACTACGGCGACACCTTTGTTCGAGGAAGGATCCACATGCAATGACAACGGGAATTTTCATGAATTCCACCTACTATTGGCCGAAGATGGCGGGGGTAAAATTGACAAGAAGCATTTAGTTCATGCGCGAGGAAAGCAGGGAAAGAATGGCCGGTGAATGGGCTCTTTGTGATAATTGTTTCCTCTATGTCCTTGGATCTTGAAATGCCCTTAATCGAGACAGCTCGGCCAACTCCCGATCGGCTAGACAAATTAGGTGGGATCCTCGATTAGACGATTGACATTGCCTTTGATCGACCTACCGGATGGCCCCGATATCTTAAGATCTACAGATTGGCCTTGTCAATGACATTCTCTAATTAGCCCTCGCAGAGTGATTGGATACCCGCCGACGTCAAACAGACAATTAGGCCCATTTGTACAATAATGCTCGGCAGGAACACCTCGATGGAATGTAAGCCATAGTGGTCAGAGCGCATTATGCCTGTTCGCTATTTCAGCCTCGCCGAAAAAATAAGAATGCTAGTCGAACACAAGTCTACTATAGCCGATACGAATTAGGCGGAACCAGCACAGCAAGGATCTAGAACGGTTCAGCCTTTACCAGCTTCAAAGCGCTAGACTAAGTTTATGCACAAGGAAGGGACAACTTGGGGTTTGTGCCAAATCGGGTGTGGTTCCAGGGATAAAGTAAAGGCATTTCAATGAGAGTGGAAAATCAGACCAGGCATTGTCCCCTCTTCCGCGATGGTCCGCCCAGGGCTTTTGTTGCAGGCATTCTCCAATCAGCCGAGAGCTAGATCGGGGCTTTGAATGGTTGTCTAGGTAGTGAAATGAAAAAAAAAAAAAAAATTGAGATTGTAGCCCAATTTTGAGAAAGGCACCAAGGTTCGATAGGAAGCTCATCCCAGTGTAGAGTGTGCTCTGCGGCGCATACAAAAAGGGAAGAGCGGTTGACGAATTGGGTGTTGTGCGTGTGCGATCTAGACGATGAAAACGGCACTCAGTGTGGATGTAATTTCCCCCTACGAAGGCACAAGCTTGAATAACAAAGTATATTGTGAAGCTCCCCAAGCTTTGTTGGCAAGGACCCTTCATTGACTATTCAGAAAATTCCACCGTGGAGGTAAGCCTTTCTTCGGTATGCGCCACAACCCTCTCTATCTTAAATCGCTGCGGGCGCCTGCAGGCACCAAACGTGCCTTTCCCAGTTGGGAAGCCAGATCCAGACCCTTTGCGGCTGCCTGACCAGCCATATAAACAGCAACCTATTTTGTGGACGGAACTCACCGTTCTGGATCGTCTCGGCCCACCTTCGCGCCTTCTTGACACCTGTTTGCTTACCATTCTGCCTTGATACGGTGAGTATATGGTACTGCACAGATGGGCCCTTTTTCTCAAGAAACGCGTTTTCCGAGCAGCTAGACTCCTGCACGCACACGATTTGCCGGCCCGCGCATAGTGAAGCACTCCTAGACCCACAGGCATTCTCAGGTGCGAGCCGCTCTGTGTGCAGGGATGCACGGCTATGCGCAGGCGGGACTCTACCTTTTCCCTTCTTTCTCCATGCTCGAAAAAGAGGGAAAACAGACCGAAAAAAAAGGCCCTTACTTCCACATCCGTGCCGCCTCCTCTCACTCTTTTAAAGCTCGTGTTCCCCCCAAAATAGAACGGGCGAATTTACCCATTACGAGGATCAACAAAAGAGGCACAAAAGCTCTACAACTCTTCTTTTTTATTTTGTTCGAATAAAAAAAAGAACACTGAGAGGGTGTGCCCTTCGTTACTCACATTGATTTGATCACACAACAAAAGAGACTCATCAAGGCTATTTCTAGCACACATTCGTTCAGGCCGACTAGGTCTTGATATTTACTTCTCCGACAAGTCTAGCTTGTCCGTTCTTTTTTTCCAATACCCCATTCCTAACCCCAGTCCCTCTTTGATACGATGAGATCCGCCTTCGTCATTCCCGTTTTTCTCGCCTTGGCTGTCGCCGAAGACAGAAACAACAACGGCAGAAACCGCAACAACAACAACAACAACTACTTCAACAGCTACTGGAACTCCATTGTCAATGGTGCCCAGCCCGGGAATAACAGAGATGTGGTTCCTGGCCAGAGCTCTTCACTGAGTTCAGCTTCCTCGAGTTCCAGTGCCGCTGCCTCGAACCCATTCATGGCTTGGACTTCCGTCTTCCCCAGTGCGTCCTCCACGGATCCTCTTCCGCAGCCTACCAGCTCGAACACTCCACCGGAGGCATCGCCGTCCCCTAGTTCCTCGTCGACTTCCAGCTCTGCTACTCCTACCTCATCCACTCCTTCAACTTCAGAGACCCCCGTCGAGACATCCACTCCTACCACTTCCTCGAGCTCGAGCGGTCCTAGCTCATCCTCGTCATCCACACTCAGCACAGTGGCCCCCAGTCAAATACAGTTGACCACTGAATCATCACAGTCTTCTGAACTGCCGCAGACTTCAAGTGAGCCAAGCGCTCTGTCGCCAGAGACTTCTTCCCAGCCCGCTACTTCGCCGGAGCCTTCAGCGGAACCCACTACTTCGTCTGAGCCTTCAACGGAACCCACTACTTCCCTGACTCCATCATCGCTGAGTGCTGAGGAGCCTACTTCGCTGTCGCACCAGGAATCTACCGAGACCACCCCGCTGACCACGAACTCATCACTGAGCTCATCACTGGCTCCTGAGACTTCCACAGTCTCGCCAACGGAAGAGAACCCACTGGCCTTCACTGAGACCACGAGCTCATCACTGAGCTCATCACTGGCTCCTGAGACTTCCACAGTCTCGCCAACGGAGGAGAACCCACTGGCCTTCACCGAGACCACGTCATTGCTGTCGCCTGAATCCTCTCAGACCGCCACAACCTCCTCTTCTACACCCGGAACCTCGACACCTTCCTCGACGCTCTTGGACGCAACATCCTCCTCGGAGGCTCCCACTGTTTCGGGTGTTCCAACTAGCGACGCCCAGTCTCTGACGGAGGTAACGACTTCCTCTACTCCCTCTTCCTCGGAGACTACCAGCGGCTCAACGTTCTATGGTGCTCTCACATCAAGTGAGACTACTACCAGCTCGCAACCGGAGACTACTTCTTCCACAAACGAGTTTAGTGAAGATTCGGAGACACTGACCTCAGTGACACCAGTGAGTCTGACTGTCCCAGAGACGCCTACCAGTCTGACGTTACCAGAGACGCCTACCAGTCTGACGTTTCCAGAGAGGCCTAACAGTCTGACGTTCCCAGATACCTACGAGAGCCAGACTTACTCAGAGACTCCCGAGAGCTCCACATTTCCAGAGACAAATTCTGAAGAATCAACCACTTACGAAGCGTTCACCTCTCTGCCAGCGGCCACAGAGACATCCTCTCCAGAGCCTCTGGCTTCTGAGACATATGACGAGTCCATCGGCGCTCCATCTGAGACTACAGAGTCCACGTCTAGCTTCGAGGCTTTCACCACAACATCGTCTTCTAGTGAATCTCCAACTGAGACTTATGAACCTATCCTTAGTTCGTTCGACTCTTCCTCGGATCAGTTTGCCTCGCTGACTATCGCCGAGCTGCCAGTTCCATCAGAAGACACCAGCACATCGTTGGCTGTTACACCTTCAGCCAGTGAGACTCTGTACAGCGAGCCAACCGAAACGTCCTCGCCTCTCACAGAAGTGTCTTCAGAGCTGGAGACTCTCACTCCACCGGAGTCAAGTTGGACTGAACCAGTCTCAAGCGAGTTCCCCACCACGCTGGACACTTTTGTCGCCGACACAATGACGTCATCATATGTGCCATCAGAGGAGACAAGCAGCAGTGTGCTGACACCAGCTGCTGTCATTACCAGCTCTAGTTCTGAATGGACCCCCGAATCCCTGGAAACCGAGGTATCAACCTTTGAAGAGGCAACACTGTCAGTGAACGAGACATCAAGCACCCCATTGCTTTTGACAACTTCTTCGCTGACAACCTCTCCAACTCTTGACACTGAGATCACACTGGAGACCGCTGAGTCGCTGCCAGCATGGAGCCTGGTCACCACTGAGGAGTCTTCCACAATTCCCGTGATTACTAGTCCGACAACAGAGTCTGAGGTTCTGCTGGAGTTAGAGTCTTTCCAGCCTACTACGTCATTGGTTTCCGCTTCTCAAGTAACCCCCAGTCAATCTTCTGTGGTCGAAACTTCAGCAGCAGAAACCTCACCCGTCGAACAGACCTTCGTGTCTCTGCCGACGGAAGCTTCTGAAGGAAGCGTGGTAACTCCAGAACCATCATCACCTGTCGAGACTTCTCCAGCTGAGACGCAGCCGGCCCCAACCGAAGAGCCCTCGCTGTCGACGAAGAATTGGTTGCCTACGCAAATTGTGGCCGAGTCAACGGCCTCCTCAACGGAGGGAGAAACTATCTCGGCTGCTACCACTGCTGCAACCAAGACCTCAGGTTTGCCAAGAGCCATCACACCAGCTGAAACAGCATCTCCTGGTAAGGAGTATTCGATGATCTACATTGGATTCAAGGAGAGCTTGAACTATCCATTTGTGGTTGAAAATTCCGTCTCATCCGCTCAAATCTTTGAGTACCTTCCAAGAGTGTTGCAATTTCCATTTGGTGATGCCAAGGACTACAAAGACACCCTTGTGAGTAGTTTAGTCCCATACCATGCCGACGGCATCGATTACGCCATCACAGTGGCCGAGGTTTACTTCCCAACCAATGCTGTGGATGCCTTATCTCAACTTGTGTTGGACGACAACTCGAAGTTGTACAGGAACCCAGATGACACCGAGGCCAAGTTAGCATCTTTAATCGATAAGAGAATCCCTATTGTTGGCCTTAACACTGACGATGGATCATCACTGGGCAACAGTGGTCAGAATTCCGGATCATATGACTCTTCCAATAACCCTGTGAAGAAGAAGGGCACTATCGCTGGTGTGGCCACTGGTGCAGCCGTGGGTTCCATCATTTACATGTCTTTAATGGTTCTCTTGTTCAAGAGGTACAAAAAGAAGAAGGCTCTTCAACTCCCTCCAACAGATAATGAGAGTTCATTGGATTGGAGTTCTCAGGAGGACTCGCACGCCGTGTCCAACTCAAACGGGACTGGTCTGACTAGACCACCCATCTCCGAACCAGTGAATGCATTCAACTCTCTCGGTTGGTCAAACTAGTGAGGACTCAACCGTACCAGCATTTCGTTGCTTACTGATTTGTTTCTGAGAAACTTAGACAGTGTTCATTCGTTACTATATTGAAACCCATTTCACTTTCGTCGCACATCAGTGACTGTGTTAGATACATACACTTGTACGAATCTTATGTTAGATACTACTTTTGAATATAACATTCATATGCAATCTATTAACTGAAGAACTTGTAGATTTCCTCGACAACCACGACCGAATCCTCATCGAGAGTCTCTTGCAATTCGGATATTAAATTTTCCTTTTCACTCAAATTGTTCTCGCAGAGGAAATCATATATGAAATCAATCAAAAGGTCCTCCTTCACACCCAAATATTCCAAAATGAGATCTCCAATTTTGTTTTTAAGTGCATCAAGTTTAATCTGTGGTAACTCCAGGATTGAAATATCAGACGCAACAGATTCGCTTGCTTTTGGCGTTTCAGTTGCGACCATCACAGGAGCAGATTCCTTCACCTCAATCTGCTCGTTCTCAAGATCCATCGTATCGTTCTGCTCTTCCCGAGATCTCTCAAAGTTTCTGACTTTTAAGTATTCAGCATGATCGTTGAAATACAACTGTAATTTTGGGGATAGGATAGGATTGATCTGCGGGACATCGAGGTCGGAAAATGCTTTGAAGTCCTCCAAATAGGAAAATTTGTTGTCCACCAAATTATTCTCATAAGTTTGGGCAGCCTTGAGTTGCTGGAGAAGAGAAAAGAGCTCGACCTTCTCCAAATGCTGTATCTTTTGAAGTTTACTTCGATAGGCCTCGTTGCGCTTCTTCGCGATTTCTTCTTCGACTAACTTGATGTATTCATCCTCGGATAGGTGATCTTGCTCATCTTGCTCCTCCTCTTTCATCTCAGTATCCTGTTCTGTACTCGCCGATTCTCCAGGAACAACGTTGGACTCTTTGATGTCTTCGAAGAGGTTGGCAATTCTTGCCTTTGCCTTCTGTCTTTCTTGTTCTAGCTCCTTCTTTCTAGCATCCTTCTCTAAATTCAACACTCTGGAACGGAATTTGACAATTTCCCTCACTATTTTATCCTTCATGTCTGTCGGTATGTCGACCAAGTCAGCGTTGTCCACCTTATATTGACTGTAATGTTGCATGATGTTATCTAGATCCTCCGTTCCAGACTTTCCAGAAAATTTCCCGTAATTGTTCTTATTAGCGATGATATTTGAAATACTGGATGCAACTTCTCTAAGCTTTTCTTCTTCAGTATCCTTACTTGAGGGGTCAACATCTGAGACCACCTCAGGTTCAAAGACACCAACAAGCTTTTCTAGAGATCCACAGAACAGTTCAGCCAATGGGATGCTGGTAAATCGAATAAATATGTTGTTCTCTCCAATGTCTGCATCGGTCAACTCTGTCCACAAAAACAGGCCCCTCTTGGGCAGCAAAGATACAATGAAATTCAAGACTTTTTCCATAGCGTTCTTTCGTAGAGCTGGACATTTTAAGAGAGCCACGGTTGCTTTCTGTTCTTGCTTGTTACGCAGTAGAAGACGATTGAGCGCCACAAAGAGCCTCAGGGGATTTTCCAGCTCATCACCCACATTGGACAATGCAGTTACATCATCAACAGATGATGACAAACTGTCTTTATTTGCCAGCGATTTGTTGAGCTTTTGATGCTTGATTAGCTTTTCAACATCCACATCACCTATAACTGGAATGCTGAACATCGGCTCAATGTGATTGTACTCCGGCCTTTTGTAGCCCTTAAGCTTTGAGATAATATCATCGTTCTGGTAAACATTGACAGGATAGGGATCTACTATTCGGAATTTCATGTGAAGTGTAGCGAAACTTTGGAAAATGGATGGAGTCGAGTAGTTGATGATGCGCCATATGCACGCGATATCGAACATGGTATGTAGACTGTGTCAAAATCTCTGAAGCGGAACCAATTTTGATTGATTTTTGTAATTGTGAGTTTATTACAGCTTCAGATTACTAATGAACTTTTGCAATCTGTTAGTTGAACCTGGCCACTTCATCATGATTGCAAACTGTGCTGGTGCGAAGAAACGTTCAGATTTCAACTACATCTTGCATTATCAACAAATGGCAGAATTATCTGAAATTCCAGAGATCCCTGCCGACTTAGGAAATGACATTTCCAGCAATCTAATTTTTGGCGACCTGCCAGACGCTTCTACGCCGAGACAGCAGAAGTCCAGAGACAGCACTAATAAGAATTCCAACATACCCAAGAACCCAAACAGCATAGGACAGTGGAACGAACTCATACGAAAATCAGAGGACAAGTATGATAATTCAGGAGCCCAAGATGATCAAAGAAAGAAGTATGCAACATCAACTTCAAATGTCTACCGGCAGCTTCTATCGAGATTTCCCTTCCTCACCGAGCTGTGGAAACAGTTTCTGATATTCACATATAAGGCGAATGGTCTTAAGGATTCATTGGCAGTTCTTGAGCTTGCAACAAAAGTACACCCACAGAGTATCAGCCTATGGGTTGAGTACCTCACTGCCCTAACTAGTGCTGGGGATGAGTACTTCCCTGCAAACAGAATCGACCAAGAGTTCTCCAGAGCAAAGTCCCATATTGGCTATAATTTTCATTCAGATCCGTTTTGGGATCTTTACATTTCTCATGTCTCGAGAAAGGATGACCCAAAGGACTTATTATCCTTGTATCTTTACCTTATACACATTCCGTTGTACCAATACGCCAAATATTACAACCAGTTTGTCGAGATGAACAAAACCTTCGATGTGAATGAAATTGTCGAAGATGAAAATCATTTGAATAACCTTTTGAAGGCATTTGACAAAACTGACGTGTCCGAGTTGTCAGCTCTTGAAAAAGGCCAATTGATCGACGAATATGCCAATTCAATATTTGTGGAAACGCAAAGACAGGTCAATGAAAAATGGCCATATGAATCGTCGTTAGGCTTACAGGAATTTCAATTATCTACTCCACCAGATGTTGAGCCATGGCTACGTTACTTAAACTATGAGCTAGACATCCTCAAGACTCTGCCAGACGAGAGTCAGAAGGTGCATCAGCTTAGATTCATTTCAAATCTCTTCGAACGCGCAGTTGTTCCGAATTGTTTCAATAGTCAAGTCTGGTTGAACTACTGTGATTTTGCAGAGACCCACCTTCCCTTCGATGAAGCGAAAAGCGTGTACGATAGGGCGGTCTTCAATTTTGTTCCTCTCAATGAGCCACAAATAAGAGTAAAGTACGAGGGATTTCTCATGAAGCATGAGATGTTCGACGTGTGTAACGAATACTTGCTAGATCTACTTCGCTTGTTTTCGGGATCAACAGGTTACAACATCTATTCCAAAGCTCCCTACATGCATACCTTGCAACAGATTGTGTCACTATGGAACAAGCATGTTGCGTCTGATACGTTAACCGGCATACTTGAAAGTATCGTCTCAGGATTTTTTGATCGGGTGGATCGTTATAAAAAAGAACCCACACGAGATCAAAATGGCAGAGATAAAATGCAATACGAACTTAAGCAAGCATTTGTCACCCTTCTATCCAAATTATTGAACCAGGATGGTATTACTGTTATCACTGTTGCATACCTTAAATTGTTAGAGACCGCTGGCAAGGTTGTACAAATCAGACAATTCTTCAATAAGTATTTCAAGGAGCAGGCTTTCTTGTGGTCCGTACAGTTTTGGAAGTTTTTCGTTGACTTTGAGGGATACAACCAGGTCAATTTGGTTAACTTGAGGAGTATCATCAACATCATCAAAGAGAAAACTGCACTACCGCAAAGAGCAGTCGAGGGATTTCTCGAGATTTACCACGAGATCGTGCTTAAAAATCTTAAAAGTGCTATTCTCTTAAAGGGTCCCAATGGCGAGGATCTTCACGACACACTCATTAATCTTGGCTTGGAAAAATCGCGTAGTCTTTCCACCAACAAGAGTGCAGCAAAGCGAATGGCGGCAAATAATGCATACATCAAGGACTTGGAGGACCTGAAGAAGTCAAGAAACTCATCCTCTCACTACTCGTCGTCCCTGGTTGATCGTGAGAAAGAATTCCGGAAGTACGTCAAAAGTCATGTCTTTCACCCTGGCATTTTTCGAGAACTACCAGAACAAAACCCACCTGCAACTGAAGCGAAGTTTGTTTCATTACTTGATGACAATGTGCATGTCCCTGAATTCCCTACTTTCAAAAACCTAGATAAAGCTAGTCGGCCAGTGCAATACCCGGAGGAATGATCAAGCCAAGTCGCCTTGACGACCAATAAGCAAAAGATCAGGCCTGACCTGCGCCCTTACTGTACACTTATTGTCGCCAAAAACTTCGAGAATCGTGAGTCGTGAACAAGAATCACTGAATTTACTAACAACTTCATCATCAAAACACCTGACGAATCCGATATCAAGCCTCGTCAATAAAGGAAATTCAATCTGATTGTAGTAATTCTGAATCTCATCCTCATTTTCGACATTATCATTGACACCATCTTCGATAGCCTGTTTCAATAGTCTTTTTGTCTTGGACTCATCGTTCGTCATTATCTGTATCAAGAAGTCCTTTGTCAAATTATCGAGCGAATTGAGCGAAACGTCCACCAATGTCAGCGACGAATGGTTGAAAAGGGAGAAGATAGCTTTGTCTCCAAGCCCTCTGCATTTCGTCAAGTCAGCGGTTACCAAGCCACCACTATTAATCACAGCGAACTCATTAAAACCTTCCACAAATCCATCATCTGTGAGCTGATTGACATGGCGCATGGAAATGTGCTCCAATCTTGGACAAAACTTCGATACACCCTCCTTGAAAAACTCGTCTGTAAGCGCACTGCAACCATCCACATTAAGGTACGTGAGCGATTCTCCTGTGATTGCTAGTATGTGAATCATAAGCTCATCGGTGATGATTTCAGGGCGGTGAGGAAATGATATTTCGAGTTCGGTCAATTGTGAAGATCCAATGTAATGCGGTATAAGCTCATAAATTTCTGTGCTGTCAAGCCCATCAAGTCTCAGAAGTCTAAGCGAAGTAAGATGAGCACCTCTCTTCTCCATGAGCGTGAGAAATGCGTCGCTGCCGAAACGATGGGTGTTTCTAACTTCGAACTGGGTTATTTGACATTCTGCTTCCTCGAAGAAGTCCTGCCACATGGAGTTACTAATCAAGAAAGGACCATCCAAACTCAACTTAGATAAATTCTGAAGCTTGTCCTTGAAGTACACTAGATTGTCGTTGTGAAATTGACCGCACATAAATAGTGTGAGTGACTCCAATTGGGAGCAAAAAGCCGCAATTTGGTTAAATGAATGGGACCCCACATTTGAGCAATCCCAGAATTCCAACTCTTTTAAGCTTGGGTTCAAAAAAAGAGATACAGTGGAGTCGTCCAACGAACGATTTTTAGACAAAATTCTCAGGATCTTGTTCATATTAGCTTGTCCAATATCACCCAAGGCCTCAACATCATTGATATTCTGAGTGATCACTTTGATACAAACGTCCTGCAACTTGGGGATCTTAACTGTCTTCTTATCAAGAAGGGCAGATGCGAGAACCTTTCTTCTTTTTCTGGCATTGAGTTCGTTTCTTCTCGCGCTCTTTTCACGCTTTTTGAGCTCCTCATTACAGTCTTCACATAAGTAACCTTTCAAATCCTCAACAAAACGCGAGTAGACCGACAAAGTGAATGGATTTCCACATTCTGCGCACATATCCTCCTCACCATATTTCTTGTGATTGTCCTCGAGATCTCCGTTGATATCAAAATCGTCGTCTGCGTCAGAGTAGTCGTCATCATCGTCATCATCAGAGCTACCACTATCACCATTAGGATCACCACGTGCGCTACCATTTCTCATTCTTCTGCTTGCACGTCTCTTTTGTCTTCCAGCCACTCGTATCTGCATTTCCTCCTCATCTGGAGAGGAACTTCTTCTGACGCTTCTCTGCGGAGTAGCAGAAGCTCTGCGACTAGACGCAACGGGGGAAGATGTAGGTGATGCAGTATTTTCATTTGTTCCTGACTCGCTTTCTTGACGCTGGCGATTTTGACGTTCTCTGAAGGCGTCAGTGATACCTTCATTTCTGAGGAACTCTGTAAGAGCAGAGTTAGGCCCACGTACGCCTGATGACCTGGGCTTGCGAGGCATCTGTGGGAACTAGAGCGATATGACTTGGGAGAAGATTTTTCACTCTAGATCGTGTGTTGCTTCGATGGCGATGTCCTGCTGCACTGATAAAGTACGTGCATATGGTGCACGGATGTGACATAAAGACCCGTATTTCAGCAAATTGGTGGAACGTGATTTGATGTCATATGATGAATTAAATATCCGATTTATCCATTGAACGACAGTCGATTCAAATTTGTGTACCACATTATAGGCTATTGTTCACATCAGGAGTCGGAATACCGAGCTTTGGTGCAGCCACCATGACACGCACAAAGGGGAGCAAATCTGACTCATCAAGCTTCATATTTTACGGAGTATGCGGTTTGAGTATTTCAAAAATGGAATTGAGTAGTGATAGAGATCACTCCAAAAGCCACGGCCTTTCCTCCCAAAATGTGGCCTTGATAATGTCGACATGAAGTGTCCTGACTTTGGCCTTCTTGCGAGCTTTGGAAACTCTCTGCTTCTGCCTCTCTGAAAGTTCACTTGTTGATTGCAGTTGCTGGTATTCCCTCACTATCACTGTGCCCTTCTTGAAGATATCGGGCTCATTGTTGTAGTTAATCCCACACTTGGAGAAGAGTATCTCATTCTTATCGCTAGAAACAGTGCCCAGGAGGAAGTTTTCGGCCTCTTGCCCCGTCATACCACATTTCTCGATTAAGCTCCAGAATGACGTGTTATATAGGTTATTGATGTGGCAGTCCACCTGTCGCCAGGAGAAGTAATCTCGTACAGTCTCTGCATTGGGATAGACAACAGCCCGAGCATCGAAAGTCGGGAGTCTTTCCATAACAATAGGCTTGTCAGCAAACTCTAAATTCCATTCCATCACATAGTAAACCAGCATAAACAGAGCAAACGTGGAGACCAACTTCATCTCTCTTCGCTCAAACAAGTCACAGGTTCGCCTTAGGAGAAACAGATATTCGTCTGAGTCACCGTAAGCCATTTGAATATCGGGAAATTGCTTCACAATGGCCAAAGCAGCTCGGTTCATCACGTTGAGTGCCCTAATATCATTAGGCTTCTCGAATTCGTAGTGGGAGCTGAATTTATGAAAACCTTTTCCATCGACACGAATCACAATGTGCGTCTGCGGTAGAAGAAAGTTTTCCCTTTCGAATTGCTTGACATATTCGAATCTGGAGTTTGCCATAGTTAGAGTTGTATAAGGAATAATAGGCGGCTAACAGCGATGGAGGTCACGTGCAAAAGATCCCATAGTATAGATTGTCTAGCATGGAGTTAAACTTCCTGGAACAGGTATCTTTTGTATTTTGGCAACCTTCATTTTAAACCCAGTAATTCACTCCTACCACCCTCTACGATTGTAAAATCTCGACATTAGTTTGCTCACGTATGCATTATGTATGGTATAAAATCTAGTATATAATTAAGGTTTTCTCATCAGTGGTTCTTATTCTTGGAAGACTTTGGAACTCTCGCAAGCCAGTAGAAGAAAATGGTAGCAAGCATGTTGATGGCAATGAAAGCAATGAAAATACCAAAGTTTCTCCATCTCTCAGAGTAACGCGCCTCAACGGACTCCAAAAAGGTGTTAGTCGAGGACATGAGGCAGAAGCGGCACTGATCAGTAGCACTCTCGTTAACCAAATAGCCACCAGCGGCTTGAATGTATGGCTGCATGTACTCACCACAGGTTTTTCCCAGTGGAGGCTCGAAAATACTGTATTCTCTCTCGGCACAAGTGATTTTGTTGTTGGCAAGTCCAGTAGTCAACATACCCTGAACCAAGTATGTAAATGGGTTACATCTGTACATGAAAATCCAGAATCCAGGCAAAGCGTCTGGGCCGGCAAGAACACCACAGAAGTTCAAACACATAATGAACATCAAGTTAGCCAAGTTAGCAGCATTGTCTGCGATCTCCTGGAAGGAAATCACAAACTGACCCAATGTGATAGCATAAACATAGAAGGCAGACATCAACAACCACATAAGAGCACCACGCTCATTCACACTGTCAGTTGCCTCACCGTTGCTGTACATTCCAGTTGGGTAGTACCAACAGAAGAAAGCGACAGTACCAAGGATAGCCTGGAAAGGAATCTCTGCAGTTATTTGAGAGGCGATGAAAGCAAACCAACTGAAGGTTCTCGATGGTTGTTCTCTCACCTCGTAAATTTCTCTCTGCATAACATAGTATGGCATCATCTGTTGAATCAAGGTCTGCAATGGAATAAAGGACATGAAAATCGAGAACATTTGGTTCTGCAAACCCTGTTGAGAGTTGCTGTTCTTAAAGAAAGCGAAACCATTAAACAAAGACGAGGTGATGACCAAGAAGAACTTGGAGTAAATGTAGCCAGGGGTTCTCCAGTATTGCTGGAAGGTTCTCCAGGTGACAATGAAGTACTGGTAAACAACTGGAGCAGCATACTTCTTCTTCGACTCGGGGTCTTCATCTTGAGGCAACTTGCTCAAATCAGTCTCCATATGGGCCAATTCCCTCTGAACCTCCTGGTAATGTTGCGAGTTTCTCCAGACTTCGAAATAGTCCTGAGCTGCCTTGGAGCCTGGAGCAGCACCAACAACCTCCAACATCCATTCAGCAGGGTTAGCATCCTTAGGACAAGGGTGAGCTCCATGGCTTTCGAAGTAATCAATCAAGCCCTGACAGTTCTCGCCCAAGTCACCAAAGTAAACAGTTTTACCACCCTTTTGCAAGAACAACAAACGGTCAAATTCCTGAAGCAAGATGGCCGAAGGCTGGTGAATAGTACACAAAATAGCCTGACCGTGATCAGCCAACTTTCTCATCAACTTACAGATAGACCAGGCAGTTTGGGAGTCCAAACCAGAAGTAGGCTCATCCAAGAAAAGCAACAACTTAGGCTTAGCAACCAACTCGACACCAATAGTCAATCTCTTACGCTGCTCGACGTTCAAACCTTCACCAGCAACACCAACCAAAGCATCAGAGTAGTTTGTCATTTCCAACAAGTCAATGACGTAGTCAACATAAGCATCCTTGTCCTTCTTTGAGACGTGGGAGGGCTGTCTCAAGTAAGCAGAAAATGTTAAAGCCTCACGCACAGTAGAAGTAGCTAAGTGGATGTCTTGCTGTTGCACGTAACCAATGGATCTTTGGAAAGAAGAGTCCAAACCGTGACCATTCACCATTCTGGTACCGTCAGTGACCGTACCGGTGGTGACACGTTCGGACAAACAGTTCAACAAAGTGGTCTTACCAGCACCAGATGCACCCATCAAAGCGGTGATCTGGCCAGGCTTGACCCAACCGTCAACATGATTCAAAATTACACGTTGTTCAGACTTGATTTTCACCTGGTAAGTCAAATCCTTCCAGTGGAAAATTTGCTTCTGGCTTGGGACCTTATCGTCGTAAGCAGAAGAGTCACCAGAGCCATCCTTATCCATGGCATCAGAGTAAGAAATCTTCTCATTTGGCAAATTGTTCTCAATGTCGTTGGAAACAGCTTTCTGTTGCTCCTTTTGCTTTCTGACCTTCTTCAAGGAGCCCTTCAAGAAAAGAATAATCTCACCTTTCTGCATGGCACCCTTGTTGAATTCAGTCAAGGCAATGTAAACAAACAAGAAAACGACAATGTAGGCAATAACAATTCCCATATTTCTCCACTTGTGGCTGTTGAAGTATTCGAAAGAAACGGCCAAGTAATCAGTTCCACTAACAGTGGCTCTGCCAGCTTCAGAACCTTGAGTAGTGCAGACACGGTTGATGTATGGAAGACTGTCATAATCTCCACCAGTTGGGACAAACTGAGAGCACTCGAATTCACGGTCGTAGAATTCGTTCACCATCAAAGACTCGAAGACGTAGGACACAGGATTAATGTATTGAATCCATCTGCACCAGCCCAACATCGAAGGAATAGGGATAACGAAACCAGTGAAGATAATCATAGCCAACAAAATGGAGGTAGCAGGAGTCATGGCACCAGCAAGGGAAGTGGAAACGGCACCCAAGGATCTGAACATGTGCGACATACACAAGGTACAGAGACTACAGAACAACCAGTAGAAGAAGAATCTTCCGGGGTCACGTCTGAAGTGTACCATAAAGTAGAAGGAAAAGTTGAAACAGATGGACATGCAAGCTTTGACTGGGAGTTCTGAGATGATGGATGCAAGAGCGTCGGCAGAAGGTCTGTACATGGCGTACTTCTTGTGCTTCTCGACAATAGGACGGGCTTCAAACAAAGACATGATCTCCAACAAAGAGGCAAAAGCGTTAAACAAGACAGCGAAGAACATAGCAGCTCCACGATAATAGAAAGAGCCTGTGTTCGGCTGTAAGTTGTAAAAGACGGACGATAGAATCAAACCCATCACACCCTGACCAAAGATCGAAAATATGACAATAGACGGATCTCCCTTCATACGGAGAAAGTTTCGGCCGACAATGTACCTCGTTTGCATGAAGAAAGAAACAGTGTATGGGGAGCTTGGGGAAATGTGCTTGGATTGTTTGGCAACGTGTGCCTCGCGGTAGGTCTCCCTCTGAGAACCATCAGCAGTGTCAGCGAGATATTGATCGATCTTGCCCACGAGAGCAGTGTATTGTGGGGAGCTGCGCCAGTAGTCGGAGAACTCCTTGGCGGTACGAGGAACCTTATTTTCGAAACCTGGTCTGACGATACGTTCCTCTGGGTTAGTTAAGGAGGTCAAGTAGTCAGCAGTGGTTTGACGCTGAGGACAGTCGTAGCCCATGTCCAAGAAAAACTGCTTAGCCTCGCTGGCCTTACCGAAGAAGATCTGGTAACCCTCGTACAAAACGACAACGTTGTCGAACAAGTCGTACGCGTCCTGGGAACACTGGTAAATAGCAATCAATGGAGTAGCGTCCAAGATGGAAGCAGAGGTCTTCAAGGCACGGATAAACTCCAAAGCGGTGGCAGCATCCAAACCTCTGGTGGCGTTATCCCAACACTGGATGTTGGCGCCGGACAAGGACACCTCGGCAATAGAAACACGCTTACGCTCACCACCAGAGACACCACGCACGAAATCGTTACCGACAGCCGTATTTCTGGTGTGGGACAAACCGTAGGTTGCCATCATGACGGAAGCCATGTGTCTGGCGTGGTCCTCTCTGGAAACCTCTCCTCTGTTTTGTGGGGTTCTCAATCTTGCAGCAAACTCTAAAGTGTCGCCCACACTCAAGTGAGGGAAATGCACATCAGTCTCAGCCGAGTAGATCACGTCACCACGGTGGTGTTTTTCGATTTCCGCAGGGGACATACCGTCGTAAGAGATTTGCAGCTCCTGGCCGATTTCAAAACCGTAAGTGTTGGCTGCGATAGTTTTTAGCAAAGTCGAACAACCAGAACCGGGACGGCCCAAAACGACCGTGACTTCGCCGGGGCGGTAGTAACCGTCCATGGACTTCAAGATATCAAAACAACGGCTCTCGTCCATTCTACGCGAGTTGTGCCAGAAATCGGTGGCCATTTTCCACAAACCATTGGTCACTGTGGGCTGGTAGTCAGAATCTGCTGCCACACCGTACGCACGCAAGTTACGGTAGGCCACACCCAACTTCAGGGGTTTGTAGTATTCAGGGTCGCTATCGAACAATTTACGCATGTTCTTGACCCAAAACTTGGCATTAAAGTTCTCGCTGTCTGGGTTCAACAGCTCATGGATCTGTTCGGGGTCAAAGGGCTCAACACCGGGCACCTCAGACATGTGGGAAAGGTATTTCAACAAATCGGCAGAGGAACCTTTTCTGGCAAGCTCGCCGCTGCCCTGGGAGATGTTTGTAAGGGTTCTGGCCAACTCTCTAATCTGGCCTTCTTGGTTTTCGCCAAATCCAGTGTATTCATTGACGGAGTCCGCCTCATCGTCGAGGGTGGCCCTGACGGGAGGGGGCGCCACCGATGGGTCCGCTGGCGGAGCGTCATGGAATTGCTGTTTCTCGTCGGGAGCAGACATGACGATGACGAAAAAAGCAGGGAACTCTGGGCGTTAAATACTGAAAAGAAAATAGAGTAAATGCCGCAGCCAGAGCAGAGAAATAGGTGCAGGCGCAGCGCATGAGATAGGAAGCACGGGCATGGGACGGGTTGCGGAACCTGGATGTTCCGAACAATAACAAAAGCCGCGGCGAGTTATACGAAGATGATGGGCGGCATAGGGGAAACAATATCTACAGAATGTAGAAGCTGCAATTAGTTAAGGGGCAGCACGAAGGGGCCTTTCGTGGTTTGATCTGGCTACTTTGGATTGCGAATTTCACCTACCGTTTCTTCACGGCGCTAGTGTCATGGCTTGAGCGAGGCTGTTGCGGTCAAAGTCAAATTCGCACAATTCCCAGTCGCACAGTACTACCCCATGGCTCACAATTACTCATCGCGCAAAAAACGGTTCCCGGGTGCCACGAACATTGGCATCCGGCCCCGCTTATTAATTTGGGGAGGAGGTTTTCTTGATGCATGCTTGCAAACATCGGTGCATCCAGCATACGCAAGGATTCTGTTTCCACTTGCTGGCATGGTGGCGCTGCGTCTGCCGTAGCCCGTTTTGCACCCAATCCCCCCAACCCCCTCCAGCCCATCTCAATTACCAGGACCCCGCTGGGGGCGCCGCCAAAAAATTTATCCGTTGCTGTCAAAAGACGTGTTTGATTGCCACCTAAAACCTATAAATCTCTTCACTTTATTTCCTCAGGTTGGTGTTCGGCTTGGGGCTGTTGGGGCCCCGGAAGTGGAGCTCTCCGAGAACCCGAATAGCCCTCCCTACAGCAGGCTCAGCCGTCTAGATTGTCCGGGTTAGCAAACGCTTTTGGACCCAGGGCACCAGTGCGTCCCGGTCGCCACCGATTGTCAAAATAGAAGATTTCGTAAAAACGGCCCCGGCTCTCCTGTTCGGGGCTGCCCCCGAAGATTTCCTCACCCAGACAGCGCCATTCCGTTCACGCATGGCTTTCGCAGCCAGTGGCAAACGCTCGTTTAAAAGATAGACGGCTTGCAATGGGGCTGTGTGATAAGGTTTGGCACTGGGGATTGGCGAGAAAAGTTTGTTCGTTTCTTTTTGGAGTGTCAGCTTCTTTCGAAATTCGTCGTTTTTTTTAGTGGACGAGTGTTGTGCTCGGAAATGGCCTAACGAGGGGCACGGCTGAAAGCAATCATTCCCGTGCTACTGCGGCCCGCTCACGTTGACCCAAACAGGCAACGTTGAGGCTTTGCGGGTGCCGAGATGTTCCGGAAAATGACATATTGTTTTTATTTCGGGGCTAGAATAGTTCCGTAATTTTGTAATGCTGGTCGCCGATTGAGAGCCGTTGGCCCGAACGGTTCATGGCTGCGAAATTATCCGGGCTACCGGGTTGTGGGTGTGGTTGTCGGTACTCTTGGGGGAACCAATACAACCTCTCCCATTTTTTCAATGGCCTTTAACGAAGACGAAGCTTTTCAGTTTTGCTTCATCTTGTGCTGAGGTGGCTTGATGTGACATAAGGTTGGGTGTGACGAGATCGTACCGTAAAGTTTATGGGACTGCGAGCATGGTGAGATTCAAGAATGGAGCTCCAGAGACTCTTTCGGTGGGGCGTTTTCTGAGAAGCTCTAGACTGGGACTTGGCTAAGTAAGAGCTTCGCTGTTCCTTTCTTAGGACTGAGGATGGAGCTAAATGATAAGTTGTGGATGGGGGTCACATTGACTGGGCATTTGAGGCTGTTTAGGCCAGCTGGGATCATTGCGGGATTGAGTGAAGCAAGTAACATTTCTTGAGTATTCAGGCAAACTTTTTTTGTGGATAGCATCTCCTTGGCATGAGGATACTCATACCTCAATGTTGCCGAGGAACACCATACACCTGGGATCCTCTTTCGCCGAATTGCACCAGGGGTTTGAGAAGATATTCTGACAATCTTTATCCCGTTTTGGTTGGAAAAGGTAACAGCATGGACCGGGGCCGATGTGATGTCTACATGATGTAGCTGCTTGACAGCATTTGAATAGTTCTTCCAATATTTAATTTGTAAAAACAGTACAATATTCTCGTTGCCTATGCTGCGCAGGCTTTGTGATCTATCTCAAAGTTGACAATTAGCTCAATGGTACCACGATGCAAGCGGGTGTGCAATCACTTACTTCACAGTCTGAAACAGCCAGAGAAACTCACTGGAGTATATTTCTTACATCGGAGACCACTACGTCACTCTTGATTCTTCCCCAACTGGTGGTTGCAAATGTTTTGCGTGTACTGCACCTTTCCGCAAGACTCTCACTACCAAATCTAGTGCTCACCACAAAACCATATCACAATGCAAGTGAAAGTGAAAACATTGACAGGCAGAGACATCCCAGTGGATGTCGAGGCCAGCGACAAGGTCATCCGTATCAAGGAGATGATGGAGGAGAAGGAAGGCATCCCTCCAGCACAGCAACGATTGATTTTCAATGGTTCTCAGTTGAACGACGAGATCACCATCGAAGAATCTGGCATCCAGGCTGGTGCCTCATTGCATTTGGTCTTGACCCTAAGAGGCGGCCACTAACGACATTGGGTCCGAGTATCGACCCCATCTGTGCGTCTGACATAGTTTAATGGAAATGAATCATCTGACACACATGACGTCTAGGATCCGTCAGAGTCGGCTTTCGATGCCCACTTTTTAGCATTGGCGAGGAACTTATTGATGTTTGGAGCCTCTTGAGGGAAAACCCACTCCACGTAAGCTTCCTCGCCGTGTTCAGTGGATCTCCGTTTGGTGACCGCAGTGGGGAAACGTTTTTGAACTTTTTCGACGGATTCTAGATCGCCATGCGCCTCCTCGTAGCGTTTCCAAGCCTCAAGAACCGTGCTGCAGTTTGCGCCTTCGTCAAGGCCCTTAAAGTGGTTAGCTGCCTCATTAAAAATTGCGCGTGTCTGGTTCTTTTGGTGATCTTCAAGCCCGAACTCGACTTTGTCTGATTTCTCGAGACTATCAAGCTGTTCAGGTGAAAGAATACTCAGCTCAAAATTAGCGAACTCGATCCAAAGCAGTGGTGAAGGCTTTTCACCTATTTGTCGCCTGAAAACATCTCTTGCACGGTCATATAGAAACTCATCCTTGAGAAGATCAATGTAAGATTTAAAAAGCTCATCGTAAGGGGTAAACTGTGCAATTTTCTCAGTGCTCTGCGCATGAGTGTTCAATGCCATTTCATATAAAGCTATGCATCTGTCTAGTTCTGCAAATTCGAGTTCCTTTTGAACAAAGTCCTTTAGCACTCTTAGGGCGCTGTGACTTTCAGCGTTCTCAGAATCAATCATAAGAGCTACCTCTATCCACTTTGAGTAAAGCGAGCGAACCCTCTGCCATTCGTTGAGCTTAGTCTCCAATTCAATGTAGAACTTGAATATTTTGTTCTTTAAAGTAGTGTTGCTAGTCAAGCCAATTGCTTTACCCAAAAGTTTCCTGGCGACTGCCAAACCACTCTCTTCGTTGTTTCGGATTTCGAACTGCGCAGCCATTATCCATATTTTGGAAAAGGTAAATGATTTATGTGGTATTATTGCAATAACACGATCCCAGCATTTACGTGCTCTCTCGTTGTCGGAATTGTTGAACTCTTCCCATAACGCGAACTTGATCCAAAGAAACACATAGCGCCTCCATTGAAGCAGCTTATATTGTTCCTCGGGGTGGGTAGATACACTTCTCTCGAATAGACTTCTCAATGTCTCCACGGACAGATCTCCCTCTAGTTTAATATAATCCCACCACGCAGAGTAGTCTTTGGGATTTTTGAAAAGCTCCAGTTCGCGTTGGGCTTTCCGCTTCATGGTCGCCGATCTGTCAGCCAGTGACCTATCACTGAACCTGGATTGAAACTCGAAGAGTAGCTTCGACATTCTTTGTTCGCCTTCTGTCAGAGGAAGAAACTCGGAAACCATTGAGATAATCTGTTTACCTCTATCAACCTCACCCTGGGAGGCCTCCCAGGCTGCCCAATGCAGAACAAGCTGGTCGATGCTTTCATCGGTGTAAATTGAGCCATCTTCAGCCATGCTATCTAGAGCGGATTCGAAAACTCCGCGTATGCGTGCTGCCAGGAGCTCGTTCAACGGAACGTGAAGACGCTCAAATTCGGCCCACTCTAACCAGGTTTCTCCCTCGCGATATTCGGCCAAATACCTGGGGAACAATGCTCTGGCATTATCGTACTCGTCGTACCTCCTCTCGAACCCAATATAGGATTGCCAGACAGATCTTGCAGGCTTCCAAGAGATCCATCTTTCGAAAAGGGATCGAACCGAGTTGTAATTCCCGAGAGCTTCCTCAGTTTGAACGTACATATACCAAAGCTTATCTGTATAAGGTAGGGTAGTTACAGCTCGATCTAGAAGATTCCTTGCGTGATTGACATTCCGATGAAGAAGTTCCATTTCCACGTAACGAACCCAGAACGGAATGTGTTGGACATTGACTTGAAGGGCTCTCTCCATAATAGACCTGGCTCTCTTGAAGTCATGATTATGGTCCACCTCCCATTTGGCGTACCGTATCCATTGGCCATAATTGAGGCGGTTTTTGTTCAAATGCTGCTCATACTCTCTGCGTTTCGCTTGTTGAAACAGATGTAGCTCCTCGAGATCTTGAATGTTCTGCTTGGATGCTTTGAATGGAGTCAGTTTTAGCTGATGAGCCTCCAGGAGAATGTCGGCAGAGGAAACTTGGACTTCTGCGGCCTTTCCGGCCGGCTGATGTGTTGTGTCAGTAGCTAGATTAGGCGGTAGCTGAAGCTCCATGGGATATTTGTGAATAAATGAATGTAATGTGATGAGATGATGGGTTTAGATGGAGTGCAAAAAATATGGACTGTATATTGCCTTCAGCCAGATTCGAACTGACGATCTCCTCATTACTAGTGAGGTGCCTTACCAACTTGGCCATAAAGGCGTACAATTGAGAAGTTAAAGTGCAGGTCCACTAATCCATATACTTTTGAATGCTTCAAATGATGGTTGAAAACCTTATTTGTGCTCTTTTTATAGCAGTTGTCTTTAATAGGCATTCTTTGACAGTTTCGAGGCCAAAAAAAATGATCTGAAGATCCTACGCGAGAATGTAAATTATGCTTCGTGATTTCATCAATTCCATAGAAATCAACACAAATCTACCCAAAACGTACATTAAGCTACCAAAAGATGTGCATGTTAAATCAGCTTCTGATCTACAGAACGGAAATTATTTCTATATCATGCATTCGTAATAAATTAGCCCATAAATCATGCCCATACCTGAAGCTGCTCGTAATAATCCACCCGTACTTTGCTGCTATCGATAGCCTGAACCACCTCATGTCTAAGGTCATCAACCATTATTGGGTGTCCGCATGTGACGAAGCAGCAACTGCCCTGGCTAGAATCCACATTCTCCTGTACAATCTTCTCCACGTCGGGTCTCCCTTCGTGAAATTGTATATGCCCCAAATCTTCCTTTAGCTTGCCAATGGGGTCCTTAATATGACTTGTCATGCTGTAGTGAGCATATGTATTTTCAAGAAGTGGCAGCTTGTCATCAGGATTCGTAAGCGTGGCCAGTGGCCTCGTGACGTAGATTTCCGCCTCGATTGGGAACTGCTTTAAAGAAGCAAGTTCCTCGAAAAACCACAAAATCGACTGATACTCCCTCACCACCCAAATGAGCTTCACTCTTCTCTTGCTAAACTCTGAGTGCTTCTCAATCACCTCAACAGCCTCTGCTAAAATTCCCGGTATACCATTGCCTCCAGCCAAGAACACGCTCGTATCATGCTTGTAAGCTGGGGTGGCTTCTCCGTAAGAGCCCTCGACAGCAACCCTGATCTTAGCTGATTTATCAGGGTGATCCTCAAGCCAGGTAGCCAAGTCACGAGTAACGCCAGTCTTCACCTTCACGTAGAAGATGATGTTGTCTCCCACAAGGGTATAAGTGAATGGGTGAGACTGCCAGAAACACGAGGGCCGAAGAAAGTGAACAAAGCAATGACCACCACCCTCCGCATTGAAGTTCTTGGGAAGGGGAACACTCACCTTGAGCGTCTCGTCTTCGTAAAGTTTCACGTCTGCGATAGGGAATCCAAAATAAGCGAGTCTTTGGATCCTGAGGATACGATCTGTTGCCCAGAGCCATGCGGAGAAGTAGTAGTACCAAAGAAAGTATAGATCATCCACATGGAACCATGCACCAAGTGCAAACACCAAGGCCAAGACAATGTGAAGAAGGAGGAAAGTTTCGTACCACCTACGCCTCAACACCAAGAGGCCCTGAACCAAAATACCAATACCGCATGTGTATGCTACGGCTCCCCAAATCAAGTATGGTTCAATCTCAAAATTTGGCTTCTCCCTGATCACATAGGAGTAGCAAACGGCGTGGATGATCAATAAGACCATCATGATCCTGGATATCCACCGGTGTAACGTGACGAACGCGGCGTATTCCCAACGGGTGAGCCACTGAAGAATGTTGTTACGACCAGCGAACAATATGGAGAAGGGAAATAAATAACTTGCTAGAACACCCGACCTCACGGCGTAGTATCGACCAAGAGCACGGTCCTTCCTTTTGAAGATTGGGTCATTCTCGACATATCTGATCTCAGCAAAAAATAAATAGGTTGTCAAGACTGTGAAAGCGACAAGCGTGATCGTCTCTAGTCTCGTTGGTGAAAGAAAATCAAGGATTTTGAGAAATCGCTTCTCGTTTGTCTTGTATCTACTGAACGTGGCAGGAAGAGTGATCTTCTTTCTAATCCAGTTGATTGCAGGAGAGTTTGCTTTCTGACTGAGTCTTGGAAACCAGATCTTCAGCCAATTTGCAACGCCAACAATGACAAAGAAGACAGCCCAGAACCCCACCAAGTAAAAGCCAAAACTGATGGAACGATTGTAATTGCCCAAGAACTGGTCGTAAGATTCCTTGAACTTGAAGATCACCAGGTCGTCAAGCTTCACGGGATGATTAATGTTCTGAGGAGCCTTGGGGTCCCCAACCGATTCACCTTGTGCCTCCCTCTCGTATAACAAGTGAGCTTCGTCAAACTGCTCTCGCGTGAGATTAACCTTCATTTGCGTGTTACACTTCTCCACGAATGAGTCGGTAGACTCAGGATATGCTGTGAAGTAACAGTGAGACATGGTTGCCAAAGCGTTTATGTTAGTACACATGCAAAGATCGTTCTCTGGAGTATAGATCTCATCAAGATCACAAAAGTTGATAGATCTCACGTGTGTGCTGCAACTGATGTACGCAATCTCTTTTGTGGAGTATCTGTGGAACGGAGCACTTTGAAGAGCCTTTTCTGGGGTCATGGTAACAAAAAGAGCCGTGAGACATGTTAGTAGGAGCGCCATGGCGGTTCTTGTGTAGATCGGCAGCTTCCCCCTTGGATATAAAAGAAACGCCGCCGAGGCGAGCAACAGGAGGTTTACCCAAAACATGGGAGCTTGTGGATCAGGGAATGAACAGGGGGAATGGAGCGGTTTATATGAGAAAAAATTATCTTTTCCATCAATGAGTTCCGAGGGCTCGCTGTACTAAACCGAGGGCTCCAAGTGCCCCGACCGAGGGCTAACCGAGCTCGGCCAGATTATCTAGATAATCATGAGAGCGAGCAGTTTAAGTGAGGGGTTCTCGTATTTGATTTTGTCCAATAACATTCATTTTTGGAAGCAGTTCACCTCTTCTTGACTTTTCAATATCTCTGGATGTTATTTATTTACATTTCGAAGTGTTTTAGAGCGTAAATTCGTGAACGGAATGCAGGCTCGACAGGCGGAAAAACGGCGGAAGGGCCAGAGAAACGGAGACAAGCTCGCAATACTCCACCTAGTTTGTGAGGCTTCAGGGGCTTTGAACGATCGGTTGAGAAAACAGGCATAGGACTGGGCGACATCCGAGGGTGGTTTGATTTTAAAAGCACGGATCTCGATTTACGGCTGCAAACTTGTGCATTGCCTCACCATGTGCTTAAGACCGCATCCACACTCAGGCGATACTGTAGCAACTGTATGGAGGCCGGAAGTACATTTTGTGTGGCCGGCCAGTGAGTGTATGTGTATGATTCGATCCAGGCAATACTATGGGACGACCTGGTCAAGAAGCGACGAAATCGACTGACACAAATAGTTTCCCAAAATGAGTTTGCAGGTCGATTCAATAGTAGTTAGCATTTAACACATCTTAATATAAGTAAGTACTCTGATTTTTGTTATGATAGCTGTCAGCTAGCCTGCGAGTCGATGCAACATAAAATGTGGGAAACTTCGAAGCAATCACCATACCCTTATTGTTAATGAAGAGAAAGAAAGGTGGCATGGTGGCATGGTCTTCGGGACGGCTTTCTCTTGCAATGGAGAATTCTAGGTTGGTCTTCCTGAATACCCCAAAGAAGGTTTCAAATACCTTATTGCAACGACACTTTTTCATAGACGGATAAAAATGAAAACTGTTTGTTGAGAGACCTGCCAAACAATCCTTTTGATGTTCTCTTTACATTCAGAATGAGCTTAGTTGCCAAAAAATGTGGCTATCCCAGTGTTTGCAACCGTCTCGCTTGATCGTAACTGGTGACAAAAAAATGTGAAGCTATATTCCGTGACTTTTGATGTGCCTTGGGCTCTCTTTGAAACAATAACTGTTTTGATCAAGGCCGGTACAAAGTTTAAATGTGAGAGCCATTGGCTTAGTCGATTGCCTACTCCGAAGCGGATTCGCAGGTTTGCTTGAGAAGCTTGATACCTGCAACAATGTCTAAAAGAACTTCACCTGCAATGAATTTTTTCTCTCTTCCAACCCTCTCCTTAATTTGAGTAATTCTACTTATATGAATGTTCGTGATGGCCTCGATTCGGGGATCTTAATAATTCGGCTCGCTTGCGCTTAGTCAGACATATAGGGCCGTCAAGTCTATAGATCAGCGCTTCTCGACAGGCTGCCGCATATATAAAGCCGTTTCGCACCCACCTAAGCAGCAAGATATGTCGCTTCAATCATCGAACCTAAAAGAAGAATTTGTTCCTTTGGACCAGATTAGGAGACCCATTCCTCCGGTGCTAGATCACCAAAAGATTGACGCCATGGTGTCTACTCTTCAAGGTAACCCAATGGCTTCAGCCACCTGCGGTATAGAAGATATCACCGCTGGAGAATTGCCCCCAATTGATGTCTTTTTAGTACGCGAGCAAGGCAAAAACTACTACTTTGCATTTGGGGGCTGTCACAGGTTCCAGGCTTACGATAAGTTGAACAAGGACGGTGAGAAAGTGCCCATGGTGAAGGCCAGAATCTTGCCTGCCACTAGAAAAACGCTCAAGGTCTACTTGGGTGGGTCTGTGGATGAGATGTTCGACTAATATCATTATCTACTTTTTAGAATTCATGAGTGACGTTATGCTGCTTGTAGGGGTGTCTGCGAATTGACCAGCTCTCCGCTCTGGCGGCCTTGCTGCTGCTGGGGTACTGTGAAATAGAGTCTCTTTCTGATGCGCTTTTGCTGCCACTTGACGGGGATCAAGGGCAACTTACCGTGTTTATCCTCATAGAGCAAGCTCCAGAACATCAGCACCACCGCTATCCAGTACACATTGTAGCCAATAACACTGCCATAGGTTGCGGAATTGGTCCAGCCAAAGATCGCCGTGAACAACATCCACTGCACTCCGTCCTCAGGCATTTCACCGTTACAGCAATTGACATGCCAGACGCTGTTTTTGATGTCGTACGAGCCTGGACCGTGGCCTGTCTCACTGACATCCATACCGCCGCACTTGTCGATGAACAGCTGGAGCTCAAACTGCCAGATACCCTTTGAGAATAAGCCTGCAGCGACAAGATAAAGGAAACACGTGGAGACTATCAAGAACCACTGGAGTGAAAGCGTGTTACCTGATCTGTACAATACGAAACCGACAATGGTGCCAATAATCATGGCCAAGATAGCCGAGTTGACTATGGATGCAACAGTAGTGTTCTCGTTGATTCCAATACCACCGACGAAGACAATCGCCTCTAGGCCCTCACGTAAGGTGGTGACAAAGGGCAAAATGAACATTGCGTTACGCTCGGACCAGGAAGCCGTATTCTTCGCAGCCTCCATCAACTGAGAATTCCCGTTGATGATCGATCCCAACTTGTGATGCCATTTCTGTTGCATTCTATTGACACGAAGGATCTGAACACCCATGGCTGAGATGATCACCGAGGCCACCACGGAGAAGGTGGCTTCCCAGTAATGCTCAGTACCAGACCATAAGTCAGCACCAATGGTGTAGAAAGCCACCAAGATGACGGCACCAACTACCAAGCATCCCAAAAAGCCACAAAGACCTCCAACCCAGATCTGCCATCTGAGGCTGCGGACGAGCTTTTCATTGAGCGCAAGCCGTTCGTTCAGTGAAGAGCAATTTTCACTTTCCTCTTCGGTGTGATTGTCTTGCAGTTCCTTGGAATCTTGCAGGAGGCTCTTATTGACGAACGCCAAAAGCACCGAGATGATGATCGCCAGCTCGATCGTCTCACGAAGCACAATAAAGAAGACTTGCACGGAGAAGTAGTCCTCTAGAGCGACTGCCATGTTCGATAATGAGGAACGTTAAATTTGGCGCTGGCACTGAATATATAGGTCTCGCAGCCGGTCGTTCAGATCTGCGGGCCGTAAGAACCGGGGCTCGGAGGACGGCACACAGGGTGTCTGTGCGCGCTTGTAGGGAGGATGTACCCTCGAATATCGGTCAGGAATACTGCAGGCAGGGACCCGTTTGGGTCGTTCCGCGTCATGGTCGCAGCACCCATCCCCTAGTTATCTATTCTATCAGTGTGTTGTGAATACGCTGGAAGGTGGCCTTTTAAAGATTTTCATGACCTTTGGCGTTGCTCAACATTCGTGTTCTCGTTGTGCTTGAAAACCCAAATTTTGCTCTTCATTCCGTCGGAAATCCGCGTCCGTCTGTGGGCCTATATGCTGTTCACGACAATAGGAGGAACTCGGACACCTTTACATGACTTCATCTCTTTGATCTAGCCCGTTTTGAACCTCTGGCGCAACGAGAGATTTCAAGCAACTAAGCTAACATTTTTAATTTCCCAGTAATATGTCTGTTTGTCCTGAATGTCTGATCATCAGGTGCTACACCCAATTATGCGGTATGCAAGATGTCACCCAGGCACCGTGAAATGGAGGGGACGTATCGACACCTCCTTTACATTGTGTAGTTATTATCTTCTATTGACTATCGAGTCAGGATGCCAAACGCAACTATCTTATGTTTCTTTAGGGTCCTCTAGTTGATCATTAATCATTGCAGACTCCAAATCAATGCAAAAGCGGATTTTTCAAATATTAGCAGCTATACTAGCTTCACATTAATACCTTGGCTTAACAGGCTTCGTACGAATGCCAGTGATTCCAGGCCTCGTCAGCCGGCTCACGTAAGTTTCTGGTTTTGGTTTCTTTTCCTGTGGCTCCAATTCGGGGCCCTCTGTCCGCTGTCTCTTGAACCGTTCCCTATCTATCTCATGGCTCTCTTCAAAAGCAGGCATTTGTTCAGGCGTCAACGGCTTGGGGTCAGCCTCAAAGTACTCGTGGTCCAAGGCGTCCTGAGCGTTCCAGCGCTTTTCAGGATCCAATGTAAGAAACTTGTCGAGGAGCAGAACTCCGAGCTCACCCATCAATGGCACGAAACGCTGCTCCAAAGACCGCTTGCATGTAAGTCCAATATTGAGGTCTTGCTTATTAGGAAGTTGTGATGCAGAAGCCCAGTTCTCGCGAGATGGTGGGCCAACCATGTCGAATATAAGTTGCGCCTGATTGGAATCAGAAGACCCAACCAATATAGGTTTCTTGGTGAAAAGCTCCCCAAACACACATCCAACTCCCCACATGTCCACGGCGGTTCCGTATTTGCGCTCTCCTAAGAGCAACTCAGGTGACCTATACCATCTTGTCACCACCAATGCTGTATATGCTCTCTCGCCTCCGCCTGGTCCCAATCCCTTAAGCGGAGTCTTGCCGTGATATATTCTGGCAAGCCCAAAATCTGCTATCTTGACCACCCCGTGCGGATCTATCAAAATGTTGGCTGCCTTGATGTCTCGATGGAGGTAATGCTGCTGGTGAATATAATTGACTCCTCGAAGAAGCTGTTGCATTATGCATTTCACCATGGCCTCTGTGAGCTTAATTTGAGGATTTTCCAAGAGCCCAACCAAGTCCAAAGACATGTAGGGCGAAACTGTGTAGAAACATCCTCGTTGACGCACGGCATCCTCTGGAGTGCTGGCTTTGACCTCTTCATAGATCATTCCTGTGATCTTTAGAACGTTTTTATGACTAAGACTCTTGAGAATGGTTATCTCTCTCATTGCTGTGATGGGGAATCCTTCTTTGGCCGAATGATTAATCAATTGTTTCAATGCAACCAACTCTCTTGTTCTTTTATTCTTCGCCTTTTGCACCACACCAAAGGTACCCTGACCAATCTTTTTTATAATATCGAACTCCGCGATTTTGGACATGGTTTCGAACTTATTATACGGCTGTCGTGGCCGCTTCTGTCGAACAATCCCCATGATGTCTCTATAACTGATTGTGTCGAGATGCCTCGATAGTGTTTTAAGTGCGCGCACTATACAAAAGTTGGTCGATTAATATATATGCTTTCCTCATAAAATGAAGTGAATAGATGCTATTGATTAAATTTCGTAACTGTTTCGTTATACCTCTGTACTTTCTGAATCCTGAACGTGTTTTGCAAGCTTTTTTCTCTCCTTTGACAATTTTCTTGCAGCTCTCACATTAAAGCCACCTTCGAGAAGCTTGGTAGTTTCTTCCAACTTCAAACCCGCCACCTCTGGAAGTAAGAGGAGCACAAAGATGAAAGAGACAAAACACAAAGCCGCGAAAAAGGCAAAAGTTCCGGGTGGGGTGATTCTTTCAAGCATCGTCAAGAAAGTTGATGCAATCACCAATGAGCCAGCCCAATTGGTAGCTGCAGCGTACATGCCTCCCACGGATCTCACATTAACATCCGAGAAAAGCTCAACACCAGTCCAGGCACTGTTACCGATACCAATGGCGTACGAAGCCACATAGAAGACCATACCCAAAATGATGACAATTCCCCAACCAGTGATACCGGTAGTTTCAACAATCACCTCTTCGTTCTCACCAAACTTGACTCCCAAGAAGTGAAATGCAATAGCGCAAAGCACAAGAGCAGCACACATACCAGGAATGGCAAAAAGAAGAATACGACGACGGCCGACAAAGTCGATGATACATAACGCGATAAGTGTGAACACGAAGTTAGTTGCTGCAATGATGATAGACACGGCTGTGGCATTTTCGAAACCAATGGTTTTGAAAATGGTAGCACTGAAATACATCAAGGAGTTGAAACCAGTGAATTGCTGAATACCCTGTAAACCACACGCCAAAATAAGCGCACGGAAATTGGCTGGCTTCGAGTGAATGACTTTGATGGAGTTCCAGATCTGCGAGATTGGGCCACCTGGGACTGTTGAGTTGGAATGGATCATGTCATCCAAAATAGCATCAACATGTGCTTCGGATGAATCGCTGTGAGTCTTCTTTAAAACTTCTCTTGCTCTTTCGTAGTTTCCGTTGATGACGTAGTATCTAGGCGTGTCTGGCAAGAACAAAAAGAGAGCCAGCTGAATGACAGCTGGTGGCATGCACAACCCCACGGAAACTCTCCAGCCACCGTTGACATCAGTCAAGCCCCAGTTGATGAAGTATGCCACTAACTGACCGCCTGTGATAAAAATACAGTTTGTAACGATCAAACGACCTCTATACTTAGAAGGTGCCAACTCACTCAACATGAGTGGTGCTATGAGCGATGCAATACCGACACCAAGACCCAAGACGAATCTGCCAGCAATCATGGTCCAAACGTGTCTGGCCACGAGCTGGATGACAGTGCCCACGACGAAGATAACATTAGAGCCCATGAGCACACGCTTTCTACCAACCAAGTTGGCGCCCACGCCACCCAAGAGAGCACCGATCAAAGCACCCAAAGAGGTGGCCGATGTGATAAGTTCCTTGTCCTGAGAGCTCAAGATCTTGTTTGACAAGTCAGTACCCACATTAACCAAAGCAGCTGAAATGTAACCTGTGTCGTAACCAAACATGAAACCTGAGATGGATGAGGCCAACGTCAAGATCATGACAAGCTTGGTGGGGTGTTCCCCCTCTGTGGAGTCGCCATTTGCCCTTGCTCCTGCTGTGTTGGCTGATGCCATCAGTATCGAGGTGGAGTCCTCCTGGGAGGTGAACTTAATGACATTGGCGCCATCTTTGTGATGTGTCAGTTCTCGTAGTAAGTTTTCCAGAGAGTTCTCTGTGGAATGTGTGGCTGACCTGGCGTCCATGGCAATAGAGTTGTTGGGAAAAAACGAGGAAAAAGGACTGCTTTTAAAGTGGAGAGGAGCCGTGCATGAATTCGGCGAGTACAGGCGCGACGAAATAGGAGAAAAACACCGCTCGGCGAAATTTTAGCAACTTCTCGGCGAAAGCCCTAGAATGTGCAGGTTAACAAACGCCCAAACTAACGATCACGAGAAAGGATGAGTCAAAATTTAGAGATTTGGAAAAGTTTGACTTGCGGATGTAATAATCAACCTCCTGACATACTTTTATGGGCACACAGAACGCATATGACGGAAAGAATTAGTGTAGGTTGGATAGTCGAGAACGGGTGGCTGCGAAAGACAAGAATCTGGGACAATGTCCTGCTCGGCGAGATTTCGGTGGTTTTGTGAAAGTGGCCAAGACGAACACAATTTATCTGAAACTGTTGAACTATTCGTTGCTAGGGCCGCGGATGCCACTCTGTAAAGCTAACTGGTATACATTTCAAGATCAGATGTAAAGTTAGACATGGTCAAGGTGGCTGAGATGAAATCTCGCCGGAGCTGAGGTAGTGATGCAGTTACCGTTATGCAAGATGATCGCAAATATATTTGAGGCCTTTTTGTAGTGTTTTTATTATTATTCCTCTATTGATGCCTCTAAGGTTTTAGTGAAATATGCTTTGAAGATTCCCTAGATCGAGAGATCTCGCAATGCACTGATCAGCAATGTAAATCAAAGGCTCAGATTACAAGGGTTTTATTTGGTTTGAATCAACTTATACTCTAAATGTATAATGCCACGGAATAACTGCAGGCCCAACTACATGGTCTTAAAGAAGTCTTACTATTTCTGCACAATTACTCCTGACGAATAAACATCGCATTGTGTTAGGCATTCTTATCATGTGGTGCTACCGTTGTGGTCCGCCAGTTAAATAAGGTGCTTCCAGGTGCAAACATTTTGAGACTACCTCGCTATCCAAAAAGCCCGGTAAAAATGTAAATCTACTCGACCGAATCCCACGGGACCCTCATATCCTACAGTTTCTTTTCAATGTGTGTCTAGTCTACTTTTTACATGCTCAAGGACTTGCTTAAAGAGACACCCTCAGCCAGGGCGGATCGTCAGCATTAGAAGTCGCTTTTGATTTAGCGCCTCTTTGGTGGGTTGAAAGTGATCTTTCTGTTCTTAATTGGCTGCCACTTGAACTTCTTGACCCAGACAGACAACAAGTAGAGAGAAGAGGTGATGATGAGTGCTTTGAGACCCCATCTCTTTCTGTCGTCATGCTCAGGCTCAGAAGCCCAGTTCAAGAAATGAGAGACGTCCTTGGCCATCTGCGAGGTGGTGGCAGGAGTGCCGTCCTCGTACTCGACCAAGTCGTCGAACAAGACTCTACCCATGGCAATAGCACCACCAGGGAAGTATGGGTTGTAGTTAGATCCTGGAGGCAAGGTGACACCAGCTGGTGGCTCCTCTGGGTAACCAGTCAAAAGGGAGAAGATGTAGTCGGCACCACCGTGTCTAGCCTTGACGATCAAGGACAAGTCAGGAGGCAAAGCACCCTGGTTGGCAGCTCTGGCGGCTTGCTCATTCTCGTATGGGCCCTGAAGGTAGTCGGCCAACTTACCGATTCTCTTTCTGGGCTTACCCTCGTCATCGGGCTCGTCGTCGTATTCGAGCTCCTCGGCCATGGCCTTGGCCTCAGAGGTGGAGTGGGAGACACCAACCAAGTTTCTCCAGGCAATTCTGTCCAAAGAGTGGCAGGCAGCGCAAACCTCTCTGTAGACTTGGAAACCTCTTCTGATGGAGGCATGGTCGAATGTGGAGAACATACCGTTCGAGGGCCAGTCGAAGGCGGGAGCATGGAGACCGTGCTCAGCAGCGGTCATGGCAGAGGCGGTCATGGAATCCTGGTAAAGGATGTACGAGGCTCCAAGACCGGCACCAGCCACAGTCAGCATCACAACCTTGTTGGATGCAACTCTTGATGCCGTTCTGAACATGCTGGATGAATATGTGCAAAAATTAATGGGGTTGTTGAAGGGCTTTAGTGAGTGTGTTCTTGCTCTAGATCAATAGATGTTCTGAGCTTGGGATGGACCACACGGAAGCTGGGTTCTAGACTTGTCAAAAGCGCAAGGTAGCGATATAACGAGTCCACACAAAACCGAAAGAAGGTGAATTGGGGATTGAAGACCGTGCGTTTGGTGGTATCGGTGGGTTATTTTTTTTTTTTTTTCAACTATTGAGCACTGAGGAAATAGTGTAAAAGAAAGTCCCGCGATTGGCCAGAGCAATTTGATGTATGCACGACGCACCTAACTGGCTGTGCGAGCTAATCCCAGGCCTCTCAGGCCACACGTATTATAGGGTGCGTATTGTAAAGAAGCTAGGGGGTCAGAGGGGAATTGTTTCGAAGCTAGATGTGATACATGGGGTTGTAGAGGGTTTTTTTATAAGGTCACGTGGCTGCCGGCTGTCATTGGAAGCACAGAAAACGGTTCCTCTTAGCCCCATACACGTTGAATTTAACTGCATCTATTCTCATAGGCGCTATATGTTTTGTAGAATTGGTGGTGTTCTTCTGACACTTCTGTGCGTCGCGTGGTTGCAAAATGAGCTCTTCGCCAATCAGGACAAGCTGATTATTGTAGGCAGGTGAACGGATGATGTCGCCCGAAACATCATCCAAAATGAACAAAGATACCGTTTGATTTGGGTTTTAAAAATCAATTGTAATGTTTTCGTAATTCACGGCATTGTAGTCGCTGTGTATGTGATCGGCCTGTTCAGATCCGCACCCAATGAGCACCAAGAAACGTCCTGAGGTTTTTTTTATAGGTTGAAAGAGAATTTTGTGGTTTTGTCGTTTGGCAGCATTTAAGTCTTCATTACATATGCATTTCGTGTTTCTGAAAGAAAATGAGTAGCCATTCCCATAGTCCCAGATGCATGTCTCACCATGGACTACCATTGGCTACACTCCATCCACGGTACCTCACTTGACACCTGCGTCACCCATTGACCCGTAGACTTTAATCTTAGATCCATAATTCGACTTTGCCTCACGAAATGATTCACACTATGAGAGACTACATTTCACGTTCTAAGTCCATCCTAATTTATTAACGGCCGCATTGGCAAAAGTCTATACATTAAGCCTTGATCTTGGCCAAGGCCTGCTCAATGTCGGCCAACAAGTCATCGGTCTCCTCGATACCAACGGAAACTCTAATCAAATCGTCAAAAACACCAGCCTTCTCTCTCTCGGCCTGAGGAATACCGCCGTGGGTCATGATGGCAGGAACTTCAATCAAGGACTCAATACCACCGAGAGACTCAGCCAAAGTGAAGAGCTTGGTAGAAGAGGTGAAGACGGAGGCAGCCTTAGCACCGCCTGCAATTCTGAAAGAGATCATACCACCTCCAAGACCATCACGGTGCTGCTGGAGAACAACAGAGTGTCTAGCATGAGACTTGAGACCTGGATAGTTGACAGCAATGACGGACTCGTGCTGAGACAAGTACTCGGCAATCTTCTGGGCCGTGAAAGCAGCCTGTCTGACTCTCAAGTGCAAGGTCTTGAGACCTCTGTGGGCCAACCAGGAGTCAAATGGAGAAGGAACGGAGCCAATGGCGTTCTGCAAGAAGCGGTACTTCTCGTGCAACTCGTCGTTGTTGGTGGCCAAGACACCGCCAACCACATCGGAATGACCGTTGATGTACTTGGTGATGGAGTGGACAACAACGTCAGCACCGTGCACCAATGGGTTGGAGACGTATGGGGATAAGAAGGTGTTGTCGACAACCAAGATGGCATTCTTGTTGTATTTCTTGTTGTGTTCCTTGACAATGGCGGCGACAGCAGAGATGTCAGTCACAGACAAGGTAGGGTTGGATGGAGTCTCGAGCCACACAAGCTGGGTGTCCTCGCGGAGAGAGGCCTCCAAGTCCTTCTGCAAGTCGTGAACAAATTCAATGTTAAGACCGTGGGTGTTGGCAACCTTGGTGAAGTAACGGTGAGTACCACCGTAGACATCACCACCAGAAACAACGTGGGAGCCAATAGGCAAGGACTGGAGGATCAAGGCGGTAGTGGCCGATCCAGAAGCAATGGCAACGGCGTGCTTGGCCTTCTCCAAGGAAGCAATGGCGGCCTCGAAGTTGTCTCTGTTTGGGTTACCAGATCTGGAGTAGTCGTAGATACCAATTGGCTTAGAAGGCTCCAGCTGAGCGAAAGTGGTACTGAGGGAGATGGGCTCGATGACAGCTCCCGTGTTTGGGTCGATAGGGGCACCAGCGTGGATAGCTCTGGTGCCGAAGCCGTAGTTAGTGGTGGAGTCGACGGTCATTGCGCTGTATGTGATGAGTAGTAAGTAGTTGGATTTGTCAGAGAATAAGTAGCGCCACGGTTTTTTCGCCGGAAGTTTCTTTTTGCCTTGTGGTACTGCATGCAAGCTCGATGCCCAGAACGAGCCACAGTAAAGGCAAGCCGGAGCGGAGGTTTTGAGGGTATATGACTTATGCAGTGAGGTCGAAAAACGCAGTCAAAAGGGGTACAGCTGGTTGGAAAGTGTTGAACTTTGCAATAGGAGGCCAATTCTTCGATTTGAAGTTGATCACATGACTTGGTGGCATCTCTCCCCGGTTGCCGCTTTCCGGGACTGTTGTCTCCACCAAGCAGAGATTCGATATCCTTGAACAGACTTCATATCCAGCCGCCTCCCGTAAAGCAAAAAATTTGATCGCAACAGTTGTCAAAGCACTTGAGAACCCTCACACGTATGATCTAACGCATCGCTGCAAAAGCCGCGCGCTCGGAGTTTTGCAACGGTTCCGAGACGGGCACCAAAGGGAAACTCTGACAGTAGAGATGATTCTTTGCTTCAATCTCACTGTAATGGCTTCTGTGCTGTGGCCGAGTACATAAGCAGCAGGCTGTGTTGATTGCCTAATGCTCCACACTCGTTGACCAACTTCTTTGATGTGGTGTCCACGAATCAACCAGGCATTATGTTATCGCCTCACATGGTTTCAAACTCCTGAAGAGGGCGCAAGATAGAGCGACCACCCGTTTGATCCATTGGGCCTTGTGGTAATTCCACAAATCGATACAACAAAAATACACTACCACCCCAGTGGCCCCGCGAGCCACTCGATCAACCCCGTGGATCACGAAGATTTTCTGGCTTCCTCAGATCGCCGAGCTCCGAAGAAGTCGGTTACACCCCTTGTTTCATATACATATTTGCGTGGGTCTCGCGTCCTGGCTAGGCCAGTACCAAGCCTAGGTCATCTATTCTGTCTTATTCTGTCTGAGCAGTGAGTGGCACAAGCAACAGCCTTGGGGTCATCAGGTGTCACAGAGTCAAAAGTCCTAATCACTAAATTTGAGTAAAGGCTGCGTTGCGAGCCTACTAGCCCATGCGAACCGGCAGACCGAACCACTTGCACGTGCTGGGTACGAACGGTCAAGCCCAGTGTTTGCCAAGGAAGGTAGGCTATGGCAGGCGGAGCACAAAGCCAGACTGGAGTCTGAGGCCGTGGCAGTAAGTGTCCATCTACTTAGCATTCTCTTGGTACGAAAGCAGATTCAGGACGGAAACGTCAATTTCTCCGTCTTGAGAAATAACCGCCCTGCGAATAGGCTGGTCTCAAGAGGCAAGATGTCTGAGGCGGCCGATGAGCATTGGAAACTGAGCTGAGACGAGAGTGGCTTGGACAAAAAGAGAGCGCAGTCGATGATCATCGGAGGCGAGACATTAAGGTTGTGGGTGAATGACGGAGGCGCTTTTCGGCACCAAGGGGTGATCTTGGTAGGGAAGTACCTTGATGGTGCGTCAGCAAAAACACAAAATTGAAATCCCTCAAATTTGCTGAATTTGTGGAGGCTTTAGGGAATCCGGGCTGCAAAGATGGAGCCGTGCCATGCAAGTTAGCGGACGGGCCTCTGAGCGGTCTCAAAATTAGGTTGGGACCGATTGCAATCTTGCTGCGCTGACCGAAAATCGATCAAGATCCCATAAATCTTGCATTAGATTAGATAGCAAGTTTTCAAGGATCTTGATCGATGAGCGTCCAGCACGGGCTCCTTTCAGTCGCTCGTACAAAACCCACGCACCACCGCACTATTACCGGGCAGATAACAACGAGGCGCAGCGTAGTTTCAGCAAGCTAGGTGACAGAAAAAAACGAGGTGACAGGTGCCAGAAGGCCTGCGAACTACCGAACGCGCCGCGCCAGTGCGACCGATGAAAAAAAATCTCATTCTAGGCACAAAGGCAAGAAATTTCTCACGTCACCACTGCCCTTGGCGCTGTCAATGACAGGCGGTCAATTCTCCAGACCTCGAACATGTTCAACCAGCCTCTTTTCGTAAAATTTCACCATCAATTGTCCCTGCTCGCTCCAATCTCTTCCTTCCGTGCCAAGGGAGGCTGTGCGAACGGCTTGCTGCCGGTCTGCCTAACTGCCTGCCTACATCCTGCCCACCTGCTTTTTGCTCGCCTGCCTGGCGCCAGTGTGGCTCTGCAGTCGTTCTGCGCCTTATCAGCCTATATCTTATCCACGCTCGCCTTGGATCCTCCAATCCCCATGTCTCTCCAGGTGCCCCAAGCTCACGACGACGAGCGATCGCTCACGTCGGTCCACTCGGATGAGCCTCTTCAGAATAGGCAGTTTCTGCTATCAGTGGGAGACCTTTCCAGGCTCCATGATCCTAAGCTGTTGATCCATTTGCGCAGCTTGGGCGGCTCTCTGGCCCTAGCAGCACTGCTCCACACGGATCTCAGTCGTGGTCTTGATGCATCGGATCCAACATCCGCTAGACAAAATTTGTACGGTACCAATGTGCTCCCGACGCGTGCCGCCAAGGGCTTTTTCCAGCTCTGTTTCGAAGCCATGAAGGATAAGGTTTTGATCGTTTTGACAATCGCTGCCATCGTCTCCTTGGCTTTGGGTCTTTACGAGACGTTCGGTCATGAAACAATGTACGACGACGAGGGCATGCCATTGCCCAAAGTCGACTGGGTCGAGGGAGTGGCCATCATTGTCGCCGTGGTGATTGTGGTGGTTGTAGGCGCAGCAAACGACTACTCCAAAGAGCGCCAGTTCGCCCGACTCAACGCTAAGAAAGAGGACCGCGATGTTGTGGTTGTACGTGATGGTGTTCAGCGCATGGTTTCCATTTACGACCTTCTCGTGGGTGATCTTATCAGCTTGGCTACGGGAGACGTCGTCCCCGCTGATTCCTTGCTTGTTACAGGCGAGCTCGAGTGTGATGAGCTGGCCCTTACAGGCGAACTGGAAACCGTCATTAAGAAGCCCGCCGATGAATCTCTTGAATATTTTCAGTCAGTTCAGGCGGAGTTCCCAGGGGAGGACATCGGCTCCACCGCAGTGAAGTTGAAAGATCCTTTCTTGATTTCCGGAAGCAAGATACTCTCCGGCGTTGGCTACTCTATGGTCACCGCGGTGGGCAAGCACTCCATCCATGGCCGGACCATGGGCTCGCTCAACCAGGAGAACGGCGCTACGCCTTTACAAGAGCGCTTGGACAACTTGGCTGAGGGAATCTCCAAGTACGGTCTTTTGGCTGCTTTGGTCCTTTTCATTGTTTTATTTATCCGTTTTTGCGTCAACATTTCCGGTAACGGTCGTTTCAGTGACATCTCTAGTACTGAAAAGGGTAAGAAGTTTTTGGACATTCTCATTGTCGCTATCACCATTGTGGTGGTGGCGGTTCCTGAGGGCTTGCCTTTAGCAGTCACCCTTGCTTTGGCTTTTGCAACTACCAGAATGGCACAGAATGGAAATCTCGTTCGTGTTTTGCGTTCGTGTGAAACTATGGGTGGAGCCACTACAGTTTGTTCCGACAAGACAGGTACTTTAACGGAAAACAAAATGAGAATTGTTACAGGTTACATTGACGAGGAACATCGTTTCGACGACACTCATAATGCTGAGATGACCGCCATCGAAAGGTCGTCCGAAATGTTTGGAAAAGTTCCTCAACAAATCAAGGATATTATTCTTCCAAACATCATTAGCAATTCTACTGCATTTGACAATCCTGACTACGACGAGGCTAAGGCACTTAACGCCCGTATCAAGCCAAAGAAGCAAAACTTGATTGCACACCTCTTCTCTAACCAGAACGAAAAAAGACAGAGAGAGATCCAGCAAATGGGACTAGTCTCGGAGCCATACTTGGGTAACAAGACTGAGTCTGCTTTGTTGATCATGGCTAGGGAAAAATTGGATCAATTTTCAAGTGTCCCACTCGACCAGCAGCGTGATATTAACTCCAAGGATATCGTGGATGTCATTCCATTCGAAAGTTCAAGAAAATGGTCGGGTATTGTTATGAAGACTTTGAACGGATATCGCCTCTACGCTAAGGGTGCAGCAGAAATTGTTTTCAAGAACTGTTCTCACCATTTAGATGCCGATGGCGTTTCAGAGCCAATGACCAGGACCGACAGAGATAATGTCCTCAATACCATCGATGGTTATGCGAATGATGCCTTGCGTGCCATTATACTTGCCCACAAAGACTTTGTTGGCGTCGAGAGCTGGCCGCCTGTTGGATTGGAGGATTCTGAGCGGAACAATCAGGCTGACCCTGAGATGCTCTTGGATATCAATGCTTCCCCACACGACTGCACCGATGCACTCACTATGGATATTTTGGTTGGTATTCAGGATCCACTCAAGGAGGGCGTTGGCGAGGCTGTCAAGCAGTGCAAGATCGCCGGGGTGAATGTCAAGATGGTCACCGGCGACAATTTGAACACAGCCAAGGCTATCTCTAGAGCTTGCAACATTCTCACTCCTGCTGATTCATCCAACCCCCACGCCTATATGGAGGGTCCAGCGTTCAGAGCTTTGTCAGAGCAGGAAAGAACCAGAGTTGCTCCCAACTTGCGTGTTTTGGCCAGATCTCAGCCGGAAGATAAAAGAATACTCGTTGATACTTTGCGTAAGGCTGGTGAGGTTGTTGCTGTTACTGGTGATGGTACCAACGATGCTCCAGCTTTGAAATTGGCTGATATCGGTTTCTCCATGGGTATTAGTGGTACCGAGGTTGCTAGAGAAGCTTCCGATATTATTTTGATGACAGATGACTTCACTGATATTGTGCAAGCTATCAAATGGGGCCGTACTGTTGCTGAGTCTATCAAGAAGTTCATTCAGTTTCAGTTGACAGTCAATATCACTGCTTGTGTTTTGACCTTTGTCTCGGCTGTTGCATCTTCAAATGGTGATTCTGTTTTGACGGCAGTGCAGTTGTTGTGGGTCAACTTGATCATGGACACTTTGGCTGCATTAGCTTTAGCGACTGACAAACCTGACGATGCCCTACTCAACAGAAAGCCTGCTGGTAGAAGGATGCCACTTATCAGTGTCTCCATGTGGAAAATGATCATTGGGCAATCGATCAACCAGTTGGTCATTACTTTTATTTTGCACTTTGGTGGTCATCAAATATTCTTCGGGTCTCGGGATCTCACTAATCACGAGAACAAACAGTTGGATGCCATGACGTTCAACACTTTCGTTTGGTTACAGTTTTGGAAGTTGTTTGTCACCAGAAAGTTGGATGAGTGTGATGACGTGAGAAATATCAGAGACAGAATTACAATGGAGAATTTGAACTTTTTCCAACACCTTTTCAGAAACTGGTATTTCGTTGTCATTGCACTTTTGATCGGAGGCTGTCAAGTTCTTATCATGTTTGTTGGTGGTGCAGCATTTAGCACCACTCACCAGACGCCTGCCATGTGGGCCACTGCGATCTTGTGTGGTGTGCTCTCTATCCCAGTCGGTGCTGTCATCCGTATCATTCCAAACTACTGGATAGTCAAGATATTCCCTACTCGCTTCGCCAAACAGTTCTTTTACTACGCTGGATTTGAATGGATGAGCAAGAAGAATAGAAAGAAACACGCTGAAAGAGATTTGGAAAAGGCTGAGGAGGATTCGAATGAAGACACTGAACTCGGTGGCGAAGAGATTAAACAAGTTCCTGAAGAGCCTATGCCACAAGCAGGAGCTATCCAGGACGGCTCATCCCATCCAAAAGCCATTGATCTGACGACCCTAGACCCTAAGGCTCTCCAGTAGGAACGACCGAAACCTCGTTCCGAAAGTAATCATGTCTGATGATACCGCCGCTCCTTAACTACATTAACGACATTATTTGCATGCTCGAGCATATCGAGCTCATGAGCTTCTGTATTATAGCATTTATACACGATAATTAAAGTTCACTTTCTCTGAGTTTCTGAGTCAAGCTTTGCGATGAATCTGCTGTAAGCTGGCCCGAATGCAGAGAATTGGTGGAAGACAGTAGAGAGTTTTCGAAGTTCCTCGATACTTGTCAAGGTCGCATCTAACTCCTTCTGTGGCTTTGACCGTAACTGATTCTTGAGAGACTCAAACAATAAATTCAACAGTGTTTGAAACTGATCAATAGAAATCAGGGAAGGATCGTGGCCAAGCATGTCTCGAGCACTTTGAAGTACTTTCAATACCTGCTGTATGTTTCTTTTCACCTGTTTTAGTAGAATCAATGATTCCACAGCTACCAGTTGTTCACCAGAATCCTTTTTTAGTTTTTCATTGGCCTCTGTGAGCTCTTCTTGTAGCGTGTCGACAGTATTATGTAAGGCAGATACGTAATATTGTAGCCTAGTGTTGTCGTTTGAGGATTCAGTTGACTCCGTCTCAATTGCAGGTGCCAAGTTCAAGGATAAGTTCTTGAGGTTATCGAACTTCAAAGCCAAGTCACGGGAAATCTCGTTCGTTTGATAGTCGAGGTGAGTTATGACATCCAGCAGCGTGGATGAAAGTCGAGCTAACAGCTGCTTGGAAAACTTATTCTCTGTGCCTGTAACTGAGTGGAAAAGAGCATCCACATACGACATGGGATTGAACTTGTCGTCGAAGAACATAGTGAGTGGGTCATTTTGGGCATCATTGGCCTCTCGTGATGCGCTTTCAGATGCCATGGTTATAGTGATTGAGTTGTAGATCAGTATAGTGCGAACACTACAGGGAAGCCAGAAGTATCTGTCTTATTTCCGCCAAATGCCAAAATATATTGTTGGTTTCGATAGAGGAAGTAGACTTCAACCGCAGTACCATTAAGGCTTCCTTACACTGGAAAAAATGATCCTTTGATATTTATAAGTTCACATTTTTGTTCCCGCATTCTTCGGTTTGGGCGATTTTGCAACAATTTGACAAATGCGCACACAAGTTTCAGTTTCCACTGAATATGGTTTACTGAAGATCGTGTTGAATCAAGTCATTGTATTGAAGTTTTGTTTTAATCTAGGCCTTATGTTTCGAATTCTGCAAATGCTTCTTGAATTAACAAATCAGTATTCCCCGCGACTTCTCAGATCTAATCTTACCGATGCAGCTCCTTACGATCCAGAAGGAAGTTTCAGACATACTCAAGGAAGTTGAACTGGGTGAATCTCAGGAGGATAAGTTCTGGATAGCAGTGCGGGAATCATCAGACGAAGACCATCTGACATACGGAGATGTTCGAGTTCTACAAGGGTCAAAGGGGGCGCTTTTAGAATGTGACAACTTCACAGTGACAAAGAAGGGTTCCAATTCAATCTTTATAGATCCACCGGGCAGGAGCTGCACGTTACCCTCATTCAGTATTGACATCCGTCTGGTGGTAGCAGTGGCTCTAACCAAGTCCACTCGAAACCTCATAGTTGGCACGGAACAGGGGCATCTAAAAAGGTTTGATACTGAGAGCAAGAAAGAGACAAATGAGGTTAAGGATGCACATTTCTCGGAGGTTAAGCTTTTGCGGACATTTCCATCCGATAAAGTGCTTCTTTCCGTGGGAGGCGACTTCCAGATTAAGCTTTGGGATATCAATCTTGCTGATGACAAACCGGCAAGAACGTTTCGCCACCAGCGAAAGGCTATTACTGATGTCGCTCTCATAGGTACTGGCAGAAACTTCGTCCTGACTTCTGAAGATGGTACGACCGTCTTGTGGGAGTGTGGCTCTGGTCAAGTTGTGTCTACATTTTTAAGAATCGACAATCACAACGACCCTGCACTCTGTGTTGCTGTAAGTGTCACCAAAGACCCCATCAATAGTTCCGATGTCGTCTCTAGTGAACGTCTATACGAGTGTGACGATAAGGTTATGTATGTTGGCTATCAATCGGGTGTCATTCAAGAATTCCGCATAGCCAGTCATAGCCAGTCCAGTGTCAAATTCAAGGCAGATCATGCAGTAACAGCGTTGGTATCCCCCAATGAATCGACACTAGTGGCAGGGTATAGCGACGGAACAATCGTGGTGTGGGATAGAGACGCACAGACTCCTATACACAAGGAGGTTTTCAACCCCTCCTTCCTGATAAGTAACATGACGATCAAGAGCACCAAAACCCTTGTGTTCGACAATGGCTCGGAACTGCTACTCACTATGGACTTGGAGAACTACAAAGTGGGGCAACTTGTCGGGCTCACAGAGGCCTTCAACGTGAAGCTGATAGCTGCGGTAGATCAGACGGTTGTGGTCGCCACAGGCGATGAGATCGCTCAGTTCTGAGTCCTACAGGATGTAACAGAAGTTATCAAGAATTTATTCATATAAAGTAGAACACCAGGCTCGCTTACAACTTGGACTTTGGTCTTGGGTCGATCTGCTTGAAGACGGACTCAATGGCGGTAGCCTTCATCATGTTACCCTTGACCTTCAACTTACCGTTCATGAAGAGCTTCTGGCCGTTAGCCTTACCATTGGCCAACTTGACGAAGTCAGCGTCCTTCAACAACAACTGGACGTCAGACTTTGGAGCAGAGTCAGCCTTGGAGATGGTACCCTCCTTCTTGAGGTCCAAAACCCAGGACTGGTCCTTGCCCTCCTTGTTCTTCAAGGTGATGACAATAACGGCCTTGACACCGCCAATAGCCTTCTTCTTGAGCTCAGGGTCCTGCAAACCGTCGTACAATTCCTTAAGGAATGGGGAAGAGTTAAATCCATCAGCAGTAACGTCAGACATGATGCAATAAATATAATATGTATTGGTTGTAGAAAAAGTAAGATTGAGGCCGCGGGGGTGGCCCACTATATATGCAATTTGACCACCGTCTTTCACATGGTCCGGTGCCTCGGTTGCTATGTGCACTTTTCAAATGGGCTTCTCCACAAAAACCGTCACCGCGCCAGCACACCACAGCTCGTGCTCTAACTGGTAAGTCTCTTTGCGCTATTTCCGGCCGTTGGCTTCACATGTCCAAAATTGACATTCACGGTGCTTTACAATTTTGTAGTGTGAGAGGTGCCTTTTTTTTAGCATTACGCTGGATCTTGTGCTACTACTGATTGGCGAGAGCGCACATGACAGACAACTATTGGGAGATAGGAATTAAGCGGGGGACATCAGCCAATTATTTCTTACTAAATTTTCACATTGTTTGTTCCTCAAAAATCCTCAATCTCACCTGTCGCTTACGCCCAATATGATTTTTTCATTGCCTTAAAATCACACCGTTACAGCCTCACGCCCTCGCGCCTGGCGACCTCGGTGAAACATAGCTTCTCCACTTTTTTATCATTTTCACGCACTCGCACTTGGCCTCACGGGGCTCCTGGTGCACGGATGTGCCTGTAGTAGAGCCGCTGAGCTGATGAACCTCCCCATGCTCCCAAATTGAAATTGTGCCTTGCGGAAATAACTTGCTTGTGGCCGACTTGAAGAAGGCAATCTTTTGATCCCATTTTCAGTGGTCATAGAAAACCCGTACACCAACCACCATTGCCTCACCCTGCACTACTCATCGCTATGTGCTCTGTGGACAGGACTAGCACTACCCATGTCCTTCAAGTCTGCCAGTTCTAGAGCCAAAGCCAAGGCCACGGTAAATAAACTTTTTGACGATGTTCTTCCCGGTGCCAGCATTGTGCCTCTGAAAAAAGTCCATACCTCGACTGCCAGCGATTTCGCCCTGGAGGCTAGGAAGAGTCGTCTCTCTAAAGGTGAGGTGAGAAAGCAGAACAAGGCAGAGAGAGCCAAGCAGAATAAGGCGATCAACAAAAGACTAGAAAAGGACAAAAAGTTCCAAAAACTCGTGAAATATAATGTCATTAAGGGACACAAGGGTGCAACCGCTGGTATGACGCCAGAGGAAGAGAAATACTTGAAGAAGCTCGTTAAGAAAAACTCCAGTGCCTTGAAGCGTTCTGCCGATATCAATGACCCTGATGTAGAGGATGAGATTATGTCTCTCCAGCAGGAGATCATAGCTATGCGTGACGAAAAGCACGACAGATCCAGGGATCGCAAGCTCGACGCTAAATTACTGGCTTTCAATGACAAAATCAAGTCTGGAACGCTTTCTTACCCTGGCCTTACCCCTGGTTTGGCGCCAGTGGGCTTAGAGGATGACTCAGACGAGTCTGATGACGAATAATGGTTATTTTTGGTTTATCTGGTCTATAATAGAATACTTTTTGCATGGTTAGCTAACGACCCAATTCGTAAAGCACCTGGCGAACGTCGCATGCCTTCTTTCTGACACTTCTCTTTTTGTCGTCTAAGCAAACCCGAAGCCTGTCTCTGGTTGATGTTTGGTATTTCACGACTTGTGGAAACTCCACGCTATTAAAGATACCCTCAAGACACTCAAGTGCGAGGTATCTGATCCGCTCGTCATTCACCAACTTCTTGCCAGAAACGATCTTATTAGTGCTCAAATCAACGAGTTTAGTGACAAGACTATCAATGTTCTCGGAAATGAGGTCTGGTGTCTCAGTGATGATGACATTGAATGTGTCCAATGAGGCTTTCAAGACAACTGCGCTTTCGATGCTCAACCCGTTGAGCACTAACGGGAACACCTCTTTCAAGTGTGGCTTCAAAACCTTAGGTGATATGTTGCTGATGATGATGGCCAAAGTACCCAACAAGACTTCTTTCTTTTCATCGGCTTGCGTTACCTGGAATTTCTCGAGCACTCTTCCCAAGATGTTTTCGAATATTTGTTGTTTATAGAGGAGTTTCACATTCAAGTTGGAAACTCCAGATACAATTTTCAGTTTACTATTCTCAGGGTTCATGAAGACATCCAAGTCAGCCATTAGAATACTGAAGCATCTTGAAGTTTGCTTGCTATGAGCTGTGTCATCTGAGCGGAAAACCTCGTCCAACAACTCATTGAGATATTTCGAGCCCACTTGATCACCTCTCATGATCAAACCCTTGAGAATCCAAGTGGCAATCTCCAATGAAGTTCCATTGCCCTGGAAGTTGGCGAACAACCTTTGAAGAATGCTGCCGTTTGCTTCATCGTTCTGTGGAGTAAATTTATTGACAAGGATTGCAATCAACTGTAAGTATCCCATTCTCATGAACTCATCAGCGGCTGAAGAGGTGTTTTGAATGCATTGCTCAATCTTTTCATGCACATCGGAAGGAAGCTGACAGGACTTGTCAATTTTTGCAAGGAAATGCTTAAGGATGGAAACCTTTGGCGATGGTTCAATGAAAACATTCAAGGGACCGCCTCCAACTTCTATTTCTCCAGTGAACCTTTTCATAACCTCATCAAGGACGTCTTGTTGCTTTGACTTCTCGGTGTAACGTGTCACAAGACCAAGAAGTTGACCACTCAATTCGAGAATGGCAGCATCATCACTAGACTTGGGTATGATGAGGTCTAAGAATCTCGGATTGAAATTCTTATTCCAAGTGTTTGCCATAAAAGGCTTCACCGATTGCGTCTGATTGAACGAGCTGATGAGGCAATCAATTATACTTCCCAATTGCTCGTTGTCGCAATTATCGAACTCAATCTTATTAAGAAGTCTGATTGATAAGACTTCAAGTACTCTGTAGTTGACGCAGAGCTTTCTGATAATTGTCAAAATATTCGAGTCCGAGATGTTGTCCAAAAGCGTTGGTAAAACTATCTCAATCACACAACCAACGTTAGCGTTGATTTTCTCATCTGAGCCCTCGGTCATAAGATGCACTATGCCGCTGACAATCTCTGTAAGAAAGATATCTTTCTCCCATCCGCTATTACCAGACTCCAAAAAATCAATCAAATTATCGTTGAGCCAGCCAAGAATGAGCTGCACCTCATTGATGACAAGAAAATCATCGAGCAGAATCAATTTGACAAGTTGTTGTGTAATCTTGCATTTGAGCGTTTTGTCTAGTTTGGATGATGTTTGAAGAAGCTGCCCCAAGAAGATCAACAAATGGTCTTTGTAATTCAATAAATGAGTTGGTCGATTAAGGACTAAGTTCGCTGTAAAAACAAAGCCGAGATTGTCAATGAGATCTCGCTGACGAGCGACAGTAAGTGAGATATCAACCTCCATGTCGTCATCAGCTTTGTCCTCGTCTTGAAGATCGCTTCTCACGTACTTACCCCAAACACCGAAGGAGAAGAAGAAGTCAACGAAAATGTTGAAAACCGGAACGGAGACACTTCCAAGGGAGCATATAAGGAGAACTGACTGCTTGACAGTTTTGCTGTCCTCAGATTCAAGATTTGACTTGAGATCGTTTTTGACTGTTTCCGCCAAAGACTCCACAGACTCTTGTGAGCTGGATAATCTCTCCGCCACAACACTCAACGTCTTAAGTGTCAAGATGAGTGTTTTGTTGTCATCACTATCATCAATTGTCTCGTACTGAGGCGGTACTATACTGGAAGCTTGGGGCTGGAATATCAGCACGTCGTTATGCAAAATTTCAAATTTGAGAGCGTCCCAGATTGTCACCCAATACTGCTCGACAATCGATACGTCATAATTCTGCACAGACAAAAGAAGAGTCTGAAGAACATCATTCCTGACAGAGGGATTTGTTGAGGTAAGCTTCTCAAAAAGTGATGGAAATGTATCTTGTGCAAATTGGCTTTGCGATGCTATCGTTTTCCGCAATTCTTTCTTCAAGTCAGCAGCAGTGATTTTGTAAGGGTCATTAGCTGGAGGAGAGAAAGATATTGGGAAGTAGCAAAAGCAAACGTCGAACAAGTCTGTGAGTAGTTGATCATGAGTCAGGTTTGTAGTTCTATCCTCGAATTGAAACTTCTCGTTGATGGCAACATTGAGTCTGAACGACATGAGCAAATTTCTGGGATCTTTCTCTCCTGAAGCGACATGCACGAATGCTTTTGTAAAAGCTTCCAGAAACTCTGAATTGCTGAAAATGGCCTCGCTGTGCAGATTGAATAAAGTTTGAAGAAGATTGAATCCTTCATAACGAACTTTGGCCAAATGTTTCCGAGGCTCATACGCATCTGTGATGGCTGTAGTCAAAGTGATGAGGTTGTCATTGACCCGGGGTAAAAACTTTTGAACTGCACCAACGAAGTCAATGCACCAAGGATGTGTACTGTGAGTTTTTCATCTTCAAACTTCCTCACCAAGAACTGTAACAAAACGTTCACGTCTTGGTTCGTCAAACGCACAGTGGTTTTCAGCACATCAAGCGTCACGCTTAAGCAGTTGAGTGCATAGCTTCTGGTAGTAGGATCATCTGAGGTGAGAGTGGGACCTAAAACCTGAATGAACTGAAGCAAAGTCAAGGTTCCCAGGGCAAGCCTCTCTGAAATTTTTTGAGGTGCTTCATTGGAGATTTCACCAGAAGCAACCGATGCAATGAACTGGTGCACAAGTGTTGCAGTATCGTCAGAAGCAGTCATAGTACAGTCTATCTAATCTTGACGGGCATTAGGCATGTTGATCTGGTGTGCGCACGTCCTATAGAGTACTCAGTCAGAACGAATGAAAGAGATAAGGGTAATCCAGAAATTTGCAAGACTTATGCAGACTCTTCACTAGGAATCCACAACCCTTGCGCCAGCTTGATCTTGACAGCCAGGTGTAGCCAATTGGTGAGTTCGAGATGACAATGCTAAAATTAAATGTAACCTAAATTTCGCCATTAATGATTTGCTGAAGAGGAAAAATGCTAGTTAGAAACCCTCTTTATCACACTTATATTATACGCCAATGTATTAAACTCTACAGCAGGAATGATGGTCGCGGGTATGTGAATGCACAATTGCACTATTTGCACAAGTCGGGTTAAGCCCCGATGTAGCATAGGCGTATGCTTTAAGCACAGGCCGGCAAATATTTGGTCTCGATCGATCAACAGTGTTAAGAAAAGTCTGTTCAGTAATTATAAATATCTATTGAACCTCTCTTGAACGGAGGCTGTTTGAATTACAAAGTCTACCGAAGTGCCATAAATTGGTAGGTTCACAATACCCAAATCCGATGCTGTCCCATCTCACTTTAGTAACCCGTTGTGCCTAGGGCCGTCCCTTCAATTCGCGTAAAACAATAGTAAACGCTTTTTCTACAAATCCTAGCTCCGCACTCCCTTTCAAACCAATACGCGTAGAAGTTATTTTTTTCTTTTTCTTGATTCGTGGAAATCTCTATCTTCTCTCCATTTTGTCGCTGTCTCAAACTTATCAGGTGCGGCCGAGTGAACCTGCCTTGATCCAGTGCGACACCTTTGATCAGAACCAAACATCACCTACCTAGCGAGGTAAAGACCTCATATACACCACAACACGGTGAAACCATGATTGAAATACCAACTCTCGAAGAGCTGGGACACTCGAGACAAGAGCTCAAGCAGCTAGAGCAGCAATACGATCGCTTGTCTCTCTCAGAGAGTTTGAGGCCTGATAATGGAACCCTTCAAGGCTCCATCCCAGAGGGAGAAATTCCTCAGACACCCAGTCAAACAAATGGTGATTATACTGAAACATCAAACCAGGCACATCTTCAGGCAGCCCCGGAAATGGACGAAAATATAGACAATGGGTATCCAGAGCATATAGAAGCTAGTCATAGCTTCCAATTTGGTGTCGCCACCCCAACACCACTTGGACCTGCTTTTGATTATGATCCCGAGCTGCCTGTGGTTTCTGCCCCACAGCTTGTCAATACGCAAATGTCCCCCTTGCCCTCAGATCAGTACTTCCTGAGTAAGTACCAAAAACAAGCGGAACAGTTACATTCCGAAGATACCATTTACGAGAACACCGATGCATTTATGATCCACCCAAGCACGCAAGCAACATTCGAAGAAAAGGAGTCAGACACTTCCCTCGATAACCATAATAATGAAGTGCAAGCATCCACGCTAGAGCGCACAGTCTCTCAAATGACGCCGATACGTCCGCCCAGAGTAAGAGCAGCATCTGCACTGGGACCGCATCCTCTACGAAAGATGGTTGCGTCATCACCGGAAAATGATATCAATGCCGAAGCTCACATGGAAAGTGTAAGTGATTTCGAGGCTCTAGACGAATTCGATACCTCTGGACAATTCAACCGTTTACCTTCCTCCAACTCAATGGGATTGGCACACTCGCAGCTGCAAACGCTACAAACTCCACAACCACCACAGGGTCATAATTATGTTGAGCCATCCCCCCAGCTCCCACCTCCACTTTCAGCAAAGTCACTGAATCTCGCAATCTCTCAAAGAGAAGAGTTCTCTCAAATGCGCAGAATTATGGCAACAGAGCAAAAGACCCCCGCAGAATATACCCTTCATATCGTTTTCACTCAGTTCGTCCGTCACGCTGAGCGCAAGTTGAATTTGTGCCTTGAATACCCTCTTCTGGAAGAACCACCAATTCTAGATCTCTTAGGCCAGGGCTCTGACGCCAACTTTGACAACATTGTTTCTGCGCTTGGTTACATCGCGAAGCGTAAATCGAAACCAGTGATTGACTCTGTGATGTTCTGGAGAAAATCTAAGAGTGAAGTAGCTGCAATGGCAGCCTCAGAAGTTGAAAAGATTTACTCTGTGGCGCAAGGTGACTTGGCAAGGATTGCTTCATCTGTGAGCAACTCAAGTAAACCTTCTCAACTCTCCGCTCTGCCGAAGGCATCGAAGCCTCGTGGGAAGCGAAGTCTTTCACTCATGCATACGAAAAGTTTGTCCAAGTTGACTCACAAGAGGAACAACTCCGCTTCTGTGGTGTCAACCACATCCAACGATAGGAAAAAATCTCTTGAAGTGCCAGACACAGAGTCACTGCAGTACTCTCGGCAGCGAAAGTATTACGATGAGCAGATTTCTCAGGCACGCGACACAGCTGTTCAAGCAGAAAGAAAGTCGCTAGCATCTATTTACATTTTATGCCGGGTCTTGATCGAGGTGGTCAAGCAGGCTTCATATGAAGCGGTGGGCGACGATTTGGGTGGAAAGCTTGAAGAAATCGTCTATACTCAGTTGCGCACCACAGACCCTGTTACCACAAGAGAATCATTCGTGCGTCTGGCAAACTGGAACTTGTTTGCCGAACTCTTGGGCTACATGTCCGAGAAGCGCTTTTTAAGCGTAAGTGACCGCTTCATTGCAGATTTGGAGAAGGTTCCGACCACCGTCAAACAAGCAGACGAGCCTAATATTAAACTTCTCATCCATGGCATGAAGCATCTTAAACTTTCCATATACCCTCTTGAGAAATTTGAGGAGAGTGCAGAATTTCTTCAATCAATCACAAAATTCTTTTCTGCATCTCAGAATCATGGTGTCCTTATCGCGTACGCCAAGGTATTGAGCAACCTTTTACTTCCATTGGCTACACTGCTCACAGCTGAAGCAAATCACCCACTATGGGTTGAGACGACCACTAAAATTTTCGACAAAGCCGTTTTGTTGTGCAATTATTCTTCTTTGAGAGCAACCAATGGTGCACCACCTCTGATTCCGTCGACAGCATCGACAGAAGAGATCACTGCATCCACCAATGATTGGGCTTCATCTGTCGAATTGATGACCTCTGCTCTATGTGTCTCTTCCAAGGAGCTCTTCGCCAAACACTGGTTCGAGGTTATCAAGACGAATGCTGCTAAACTAAAGCCAAAAAGCGATGTCGCAGACAAAACAAAATTGATGATTTGTGCATCTAGGCTCCTTTGGGTTTATATGAATCGTCTTCCCGACACTCTCAATAACACTATTGAGCGTCTAGATAGCTTCTTTCAGTTCTTGTTTTTTGGCCCTCAAGTATCTGGCAAGAAGCAATGGATCGTCTTAGACAGCGGGTTGATAAACGCTTTGTCAGAGGTCATCAGAATTGTTGGATTTCATCATTTCAACTACGTCTTGGATAACGTGATTTTGAAGTTGATGAATAGCAGTTTCAACGGTCTGAGTTTGGAGAATGCTTCATCAGAGAAGTTAATTTTGGTCATAGAGTCCTACATGCTTTGTTTGAAGGATTCAAAGCTGGGCGATAAACCTAGTTTTCCTACCGACAAAGTATTCCAAGAGGAGTTCGCTTTGCAGTTTTCGTCTACTGATCAAAACAGAAAAAACAACAAGATTTCAATTTCTGACGAGCAGATGAGTGAGCTTCGGAGGTGGAATAAATTCATGTTTGATTTCAAGAACATCAAAAACTTCGAAACACACGAAGACATTTGTCGGACAATCGCTGTTTTGTTCAAACTTCTTGATAGCCGCTGTGGAATGACCGGTTGGACTAGTTCACAGGGACCAGCATCCTTGGGCAACAGTGTTAAATCATCGTTTTCCAACTTACCGTTTGGATTAGATTTCTCTTATCAAAGCTCCAGAGATGCTTTCAAAGATTTGTTTGCTGCAACCATCAATGCGTGTCCATGGTCGATCATCCCTCTCGCAAGCGAGAAGGGTGGGTCCGGCATTGGAATTACCTTCAAAGCTTGTGTTGAAATTCTTATCAGAAATAGCATCCACTACAATTCCCTAATTGCCAATGCATCAGTCAACGCATTATTGAAATTGGCTTCACGGAAAAATGCCGGCGAGTTGATTGCTACGTTTGGTAAAGTTGCATTCCGGCTTACGGAGAAACCTGGCCCACTGTACGATTCTGATTATTTCAATTCGGAGGAATTCTTAAGATTATTGAGAATTTATGTTGAGCTTTTGAGATGCTGGTCTAAGCAATTTTCGCCAGAGACCGAGCATTTCACAGCTCAAGAAAGCGGAGAGAACGAGCTTATGAACAATGACGTTCTCAATGATCTCTATCAAATCAACTACAAGGCACCAGACTTGACAAACTTGGACATTCCAACCACCAAATGGAAGCCTTCCGAAGAGCTTGAATGGAAGAACATCGTTACTGTTATAGAAGAGGTGGAAGGAAATGGTCTCTTTTTCTTATGTTCACAGGACAGTCATGTCAGGGCCTTGTCCCTTTCAATTTTGAGAATTGTTGAACAGTTTGACCAATCTCTATACAATCTCACTGACAGAAAAAGAGAACCTACGCCTGGCTCCAACGGTTCCGTGAAGGGCCACTCTCGCAACTCATCAAAATATGTGGCAGATGAAGGGACAAGGTTGATCCATGTTCTCGAAGATGTGGATCTTATGAGTCTTTTAAAACCACTAAAACGCGACTTGAGTGTACCCGAACGCACTAGACTCTCCAAAATCAAGGCCCAAAAGGGACTTTTGGCCAAATTCGCTTCTTCGGATCATGGCATTGATAGCACCATTTGGTTTAGAATTTATCCAAGATTGCTCGATATTTTCTTTGAAAGGTGTCCCATGCCAGTTGCAATGTGTCGTTCGATAGTTTGCGTGAGACTCGTGCAAATGCATGAATTGGTTCTTGACTTCTCGGACAACTTCAAAAACTACACATCCTCGCTTTTTACCCGCAACGCAACGTCAACACCTCCAGAGATTCTCATCAATCAATGGAAGCTCTATCTTATTTTCGCGTGTTGTTCCTTGACAAGTACGAATGACCAAAAAATTTCGTTTCCATCCCAGCCAACCCATGGGCATAAGAAACTGATGACAATGTACATTCAGCACCAAAAAATAACTAGTGCAAAATCCGTCTTCCGTATGGTGCTACCACTACTCAGATCCCTACAACCAATGATCAGAGAGGCTGTTATCGCAGGCTTGAGCTCAATCAACATTAATATTTTCAAGACACTCGCTGAGAACCTTCCAGAATCAATGAATGATTGGAAATCGGACATTTTGAGAAGAGATGTCGCGGAGGATAGGGTTCGAATTGAAACCGTTCATATTCTTAGCATCATAACCAGCAGATTCAAATCGAACAGTCTCCTTTATTATGATGATAATACCGTCGAGAACCTTGTTTCGATTATCAAAAACGTGAAGGCATTCTTGTCACTTACCGCAGTTCAAACGCTGCCTGAATACCAACGTTTGCGGTGTTACTTTGCTTTGCTCCTTGAGAATGTGTTCGTTGGATTGAAAGAAAAGCTGGACCTTAATACCTGGCTTCCATTCGAAGCGCGTATTGGGTGCTTCAACTACCTCAAGGAGTGGTGTGGGTTTGGCGATTCAAAGGACGTTCTTGAAGAAAGATCTCAAATAATGATGCAAGCTGCACAGCAATCGAAGGAGCCCGCTACAGCTGTGGGTCTTCTTGAGATCGATATTAAAGCTTTACAAATATCTGCCTTGAGCTGCATGGCAACAATATGTTCTGGAGCATTGAAGCAATCACTCATAGTTCCTGGGAAGACAGCTGTTCTTTCGTTTGATATCAAGAGTGTAATGAACTGGGTGCACGAGATAATCAATTCTCCCAACGAGCGTGTGCAAGAGATGGGTAAATCGGCTCTCACAAACATCATGGATATCAATATTAACAGTGACGACATCTATGACGAGGTTTTGCGTCAATGTTACAATCTGGAAAACTCTTCTAAAGTCAAAGAGGTGTACTATACAAACTTAGTGACTTCTTTCCTCAATCATCGTGATATTGACAAGATGCCATACGACTTGTTTTGTCTCTCAACTTTTTTGGTTGGTACAGAGAGCTACCAAACTCGTGTATCAGCGATTGAATGCTTGAAGTCCATTGAAAGTCGCTTTCTCAACACGACGACAGCAGACTATTTTACTGAGAGTGTATGTTGTACGACTATGGTAGTCTACAAAAAGGTGCTTTTCGAAATTTCTGTGAAGCTCGCGTCTCTTCATTCCAAGGACTCATTCACTTACATCAGTTATTTGACTAAATATTTCAACTTGGTCGATAATTCCACCAGAAGAGACATTTTAGCTTGCTTACTTCCTTGGGTTCAAACTGTCGAACTCAAATACAAAGGCCAAGAAGATGATACAGTTGAGAAAACAGGACCCCAGTCTTCGTCTCAACCTTTCAACAATGAAATTGATGCTCCCTCTTTGATGGTCCTCAACAATTTGTTCGAAATCACAGTCAAATTCAGCAAAAAGATCAGTAATGAAGTCGAGGCTTTGTGGGTTGCTTTAGGTACGAAGCAAAGTAACTTTGACATCATTGTGGAGTACATCATGAGAAATTGTCTTGAGAGGAGAAACTCAAGTTTCGTTTCATACTCGAGACAAATCATAGCATATTTGGTTTATTCACAACCTGACTCTTCAGTCATCATCGGCAAAATGATTGACAATTTGCAACCGAAAGCAATGGTTCCCCATCCATTATCTCAGGCAGCATCAAAGACAGCGGATCTTGTTGAAGGTTTCCCTTATACGGCAAACTTGACAGAATTGCTCTCTCACAACTCGAAGGAATCGGCTTTCTCACTTGGACAATTATCAATGGTGTTCTTGGTAGATTTGTTCCGATCCAATAACGAAATGATCATTCCGCATTTACCGCTACTTTTACATGTTTGCTTTTCCTTACTTGACCACTACTTTTATGTTGTCCAGGAACAGGCTGCTTCATTATTGATCCACTTGGTACATTCGATTGCACCAACCAGTCCTAAGTCGGCTCAAACTATTGATATCTTAAGACAGAAAGACCATTTGAAGTATCTTTGGGTGTACGATGACCTCAACAACGATAAGAAAGGAGGCATCACACCTAGGAACATGGACACGCTCGTTAGAAAGATTCTCGAGATATTTGCACCCTCTGTTCCCAACTTGCAGGCCGACTGGAGCCGGGTCTCATTAAAATGGGCCACCACATGTGCTGTGCGTCATATTGCTTGTCGATCATTCCAGATCTTTAGATCCCTCTTGACGTTCCTCGATCAAACTATGCTCAAAGATATGTTGCATAGACTATCTAACACAATTGCTGACGAATCTTGCGATATCCAGGGATTTGCAATGCAGATATTGATGACCTTGAATGCTATAACTGCGGAGCTAGATTCTGAAAATCTAATTGACTTTCCTCAACTTTTCTGGTCGAGTGTTGCATGTCTTTCCACGATACACGAGCACGAATTTATCGAGACGATATCAACAATGTCTAAGTTTGTGTCGAAGATCGACCTAGATGCGCCAGACACCATTTCATGCCTCATCTCCACATTCCCTCCGAAATGGGAGGGTAAGTTCGAAGGGTTGCAACAAATCGTCATGGTAGGATTGAGATCCTCTGTTGCCTGGGAGCCCACGATAAAGTTCTTAGATAAACTCAACCATTTGAAAGATAGTGAAATCATTGGCTCTGGTGACCATCGTCTATTTGTTGCAGTTATTGCCAACTTGCCGAGATTTCTTCATGCCCTTGGGGAGCAAAATATCACTCCAGAAATCGAGAAGGCTTGTAATCTCATTGGCGAGATGGCTGCGACATGCAACAAGCCAGCTCTAGCAAGAATATTGAATTCGCTTGCAAAATCAAGATTTAGATCGAAGAAAGATTTTTTGGTGCAAACAATATCTACTTTGAAGGCTAGTTTCTTCCCGGAGTACGAAGCTCAAACCTTGGTCCTTTTGCTCAGCTTGCTCTCGAACCAGATTCCCTGGATGAAGCTCGAGACGTTGAACATATTGAAGCACACTTTCCCGCTCGTGGACTTGCTGAAGGACGAGTTTGTTGGTGTAGGAGCAGATCTCATTTCCCCGTTATTGAGACTTCTCCTCACAGAGTACGCAGAGCCAGCGCTTGAGGTGCTTGATGAAGCCGTCGTAATTTCTGGTTCGCAGCTTGATAAAGACATTTTGAGAATGAGTTTGGGTAACTCATCCATGAAAAAGGAATATGAGCAGACAGCTACGTTGTTCGGATTTCCAGACGAGAGTGGGTGGGCGATTCCAATGCCCGCGGTCACAGCTGCCAGTACCAGGAATAACATACATGCTGTTTTTGAAACTTGCAATGAAAGTATGACGGTTGACGAGAAGCAGAAAGATTTTGCCAACGAAGAGATCGAGTTCTTGATGGAAGACTACTACGAGCCGGAGCCCGATCATGGAGATGCTGCCTCCACCACCAACGAGGTACCCGGTGCCACACTTAGTAATATGTGGGCCGCTCTAGATGACTTCGATTCGTTCTTCACGAAAGACACAGAGCAAAGAGCCCAAATTGTTTCAAGCATGGCTACGAATAGCAGAAATTTCTCTGGAAAGAACGCAGCCTATCACGCTCACTCAGCATCCATTGACACCAAGGAAAGCAATAACAGTGACTTGACATCACCCATTGACTCAGCACCACACGTATATGACAAGAAGGCTCTTGTTATCTTGAACAGAAGTTTGGCAAGAACCCAATCCAATACCTCATTCAAGAGCAGCTTAGCGGACACTTTCGGCAGCCCTAGTGCTTATGGACCACTGGAAAATCCTGGACCTCGTAAGTCTTACATTCCCTTCCGGAGTAGCAGAGTTGCTAAAAAGCAGGATTCCTTCACGACTCCCAAGATGAACCCAGGAACTCCCTCGTTCGAGCAGCCAGGTCTGAGTTCTGCGAAGACTCTTAAAGGGAGCCCATCTCTTTCACTCCATCACACAAAGACTGGAGGGTCCCTGGATGCTGTCAGTGAAATACCCAAACTAGAATCGACTACTAGGTTAGACAATCTTCTAGGCGGAGGTCGTAAGAGAAACAGAAAATAGGAAATTAGACCATTTTGTTGAACTTTAAAGCCAGTGTGTATGCAGAATTTTGCACCCATTTTTCGAGCTCGTGACTGAACATTGTAGTTCCTGTGTCTATGAATCCATGCGAAAAGCAATAGCGGAAAGCATTACAGGAAAAAAAAGATTGAAAAGATCGAAAATTGAAGTTTCTACCGTGAAAAATGCCCCCTAAGAAACAACAAGGACCCGACAAGTCTAAACAAAAAGCCAAGGCGAAAGCTGCGGAGGATAAGGGCTTCGGCATGAAGAATAAGAATAAGTCGAAGAAGGTTCAGCAGCAAATCAACCAGATGAAAAGTGGGGTTGATGGTGGATTGGCAAAGAAGAAGGAAGCCGAGGCCAAAAGAAAAGCCGAAGAGAAAAAGGCTGCTGAGCAGGCCAAAAAGGAGGCTGCTGCCTTGTTCGGAGTTCAACAACAAAAGGTTCCGTTTGGCGTTGATCCAAAGTCCATCTTGTGTGAGTTTTTCAAGAATGGTGTGTGCAGCAAAGGAAACAAGTGTAAGTTTTCTCACGACGTCAATGTTGGACGTAAGGATGCTAAGAAGGATTTGTATACCGATGCTAGAGCCGAGAAAGAGGCCGATACCATGGACAACTGGGATGAAGAGAAATTACGAAAAGTCATTTTGTCGAAGCACGGCAATCCCAAGACAAGTACCGACAAGGTCTGCAAGTATTTTATCGACGCCGTCGAGAACGACAAGTATGGTTGGTTCTGGGTCTGTCCCAATGGTGGTACTGAGTGTATGTATAAGCATGCCTTACCTCCAGGATTCGTATTGAAGACCAAGGAGCAGAAGAAGCTAGAAAGGTTGGCGAAGGAGTCCGAGCCAGAAATCACTTTGGAGGAGTTCATTGACTTGGAAAGAGGGAAGATGGACAAATCGAAGTTCACACCGATCACCTTGAAAACATTCACGGAGTGGAAGAAGAAGCAGTTAGAGAAGAAGGCCGAAAAGAACAAGGACCAAGGAAGAAGAGCCCAGACCGGAAGGGAGATCTTGCAAAAGAAGTTCGCAGACAAATACTACACCGAAGAAGGTGGAGAGGAGAACGAGATGGACTTGTCTTCCTTCAAGGTGGCTTTGCCGGAGGAGGACAAATTTAAAGATTACGGTGATGGTACAAACGCCGACTTCAGCTAGTTCTGAAGTCCGGTTCTGATAGAAGAAGAATAATGGAACGCTGGCTCAGCGCGAGTGACGTTGTCATTTACATTATCATTACTTGATACGCATTGGGGGATTGTGCTGCCTTCACAAGGCCCCACGACACATACATAATGGCCGTTTCGTTTGAGAACGGTCTGGGCGAGTACATAATGGACGATCAAAAGTATATTCTCTATTGTATTCCTTTGCCGAGGAAGGTCAAGGTCTCTTGGAAAAACCTTTCGTCTTGGTCTTCGAAAAATGCAATATCGATTCCAGCACCATCAAGCGTCTCAAGAGCTCTCGAGAGACGTTGTAGCCACATCCCGCCTCTTTTGTCGTATTCTTCGAGCTCGTAGTAACTACTGACATCGTGGATTCGAAGGAGGCTCAACTGCTCATCAACGTCATCTTCTTTAACAGGAGGTGATGTTCTTCTTCTTGGAAGAGGGGGTGGAGAAGCTCCACGCTGCTCGGAAATATGTTCATGCAAGATCTGTGTGTCTGATTGACCACCATACTTTCTCTCCGGTAAGGGAGGTCCCTTAGGTATACTCGAGCCTTTCAAAGCACGAGGCTTTTTAGGGATCAGAGGTGGTTGTTTTTTCGATGGTTTAGGGGACTCACTCCCTGGAATGTCGCCAGCGAGATCAATCAAGTCTGCGGTTGAAGTTTCAGGAGACTTTTTGTTCGGGCTCCTGGATGACTGCTTTGATTTCCACACATTGATAAGCCGCCTCATCTCTTTCAAAATATTGCCATCATCGACATCTGACAATGAGTCTTCAACGACACGAATGTATATGCTTTTGACTTGGCCTGGATATGTCTCAGCAAGATCAACGTAGGCCTCGAAGTCATGCTCTCCCGAATCACCCACGCAAATAAATTGCTTCTCTGGGAAATCATTGAGAATTCTAGAGAGTGATGTCTTTTTTCTTGAGCTGGAGGGCTCCATGAGGGAAGATATAATATTCCCAGTGTATTGCTTCAAATGGAATGAGCCGGGTGGAAGGTTCACCAGATGAAAGTACTCATGAATAGTTGCAAAAAGCTGCCAAGGGGAGTTGGATACGTAATGAAAGGTGGCATTAAAGCGGTGCTTTATTTGATTAAACCAATTGACCACCGGTTTGATTTCCCACGAGTCGACTTCACCGAGAAGCAACCTTCTCATGAGCTCTCTTTTGTCTCCAATGACACCGGTAAGCTTTACCGTGTCATCAATGTCACTAATAATGCCATAACCTTTGTAGTTCACAAGATGGATCTCTTGAAATGCACATACAGTCTCGTCGATTTTACTTGTTACCAGGACGACAGAGGGCTGATAGGGCACCTCAAGTTCGGCACTAAAGTGACCATTAGGGTCCGTGACAACCGACACTTGCCGTAGTTCCAGATGATCCAGAGCATCAGCTCCAACAACTATGGCAAGGCCTGCGTTCGGGATAGAACGTGCTAAGAAAGACGAAAGACGGCTTTTGAGACGAGCGTCAAAGTCACGCAGTTGAGGCGAGGCAGAGCTACCACCTGAGGCGCCCGAACCCGCCGTCGATATTGAAGCAGTATCAGAATCATCTTGTTCCGATGGCGAGGCCACGTCCTGAGACAAGGATGGATCGTGCTCGAGCCGATCCACGGCTACCTGAGCGGAATCGTCATTGGAACGAGTGACTTGTTTGGCCAAAGACAAGACCAAACGGTTTTTTCTAGACATTGTCCCTGGGCACCACATCCAGCCACGTACGGTGATGATGTAACGATCACCAACCCTTCTGGTATACGAGGGATATAGCGTGAATTGGGTACTCTTGGGTAATGCAGCCACCATTCCGTACTCATCGTACTCAATTGATCTTGATCCGATGCCTGAGGCAAACAGGGATACTGAAGTAGTGATTTTGGGAATGTAAGTGTCTCTAGTTGCTCTAGCGAGGCCAAGGAGCCGTTGCCTTCTACTGGTAGGAGCAGGCGATGACGTTGGGGAGTAATTTGATCCATTTGAGCTTGGTCTATTTTGTTCAGACATTTTGGAAAAGCGGAGGCTCCAGGGGCCACGAGTCTTTAAAGCACGGTAGTCTGTGTAGAAGTTCTTGATGAAGCGTAACGAGGAACGGCTGGAGCGAGGACGAAAGAAACGGTTGATAAAAGCAGCGGGTGATCGGAGGCGAGAGCGAAGGCCCGGCCTGATATTTTTTAAGTTTCGGGGTTTCAATTTGGATGTTTCGCCTCCAGGGCTTTCCTCATACAGTGATCACTTGAGGTAAGTGGAACAGATATTGCGAGATTGGGAGTAGCCGTTAGATGTCGGTTTACAGCTGCAGGCGTACGAGACAGGACGATGTGAAATGGGAAAAAGATTTACATCTGAATTTTTCTATGAGGGTCTGATCGAAGACATTTTCTTGGCTTTCTGAATCAATTTGAGGATAATTCGACGAGAAAAACGGATTTCGTGGTCTAGGATTGGACTGGGCTGCAGCGAGAATATGTAGGGTTTCTCCTGTTGCATTCCATTGAACATTGTCTAAGAACCTTTATCTTTTTCGGTTACCGATCACAAAGGCAGAATCGGATAAAGAGCGTATTTAAAGTGATCAGCAAATACATCAATTTAGAATCTGGGTAGAGTGGAGGTTGGAGAACCAGTTCAGAAGTGCCACAGGCAACTTAGATAAGAGTGTCAGAGACAAGAATGCTCATAGAGAAGCTACTTTTATAAAAAGCCAGTTGCTCAACCCGGTAGCATTCTTTTGACTCTTAACAGTGTTGCAGAATGCCTGCTTTTGGCCATCTTGATAAGGTACCATCTAAAGCCTCTTGCGGACTCGGAGATTGGCTGCGAAAATACTGAGGCTGAGATAACAGCTTCACCACAGAAGCTGTTAGTTTGCACGCACAAAAACTGAAGTAACGATTACGGATCAATAACGATAAAGATAGTAACAACACCCTAATCTTTCCTCAAATGGTAGCAAACCCGTCATACCTTCCATCACAAGCCATACGAGGCCGATAGCATCTATTTCAGGAATCAGGTGAGACGTTTCTCTGAATATTTTCAACCTGTTCGAAACAAGCTGTTTTCAAAATTGGAAAGCATCCGTCACTCCTTTTCTCACAAGTTTCCTAAGCCGATTTTGCAGAATCTTCTGTCGTCTTGGCTCGGATTCATACACTACCGCACCCCGGAATAAGCCAAAAAACAGGACACCAAATCTCCAGCTATCTATTGAACACCTCGATGTCGTTGCAAGATCTTTCCATAGGAAACGACCTTAAAGACCAGTTCAAGTCCACTCATAAATGGATCAACAATGGTATATCGTGGTTGCTGGACATTGAGAGCTTCTACAAAGAAAGAGCTACTATTGAACAAGAATACGCAGCGAAGCTAAAGGACCTCAGCAAAAGACACTTTTCTAAAAAGGCGAAACACTCATCGTCCTTATCTGTGGGTGATGAGCCTCAAATAACTCCGGGCTCATTGGAAAGCGCCTCAGTGGTCTTGTGGAATGAGGTGCTTACGCAAACTGAGAACATTGCCAACACGAGAGACAAGTTGGCCGAAGAATTCACCCTGAACATTGCCTCGAATATCGTTCAATTGCAAAGCAAATGTCTGAACATATCCAAGCACATTGAGAATATCCACGACTTCTTGCACACCGAGAAGACTAAAGTTGAGGATGATGTCTCAAAGTCTAAAAAGCATTACGATTCTTTGTGTCAGCACACTGAGAATGCTAGAGTCAAGACTGAAAAGTCCTCAAGCGAGAAATACCAGGAAAGGCTCAGGGAGAGGGAAGTTGAGATGAACATCGGCAAAAACGCCTACTTGATCTGCATCAGTCAGGCCAACAGACTCAAAGATAAGTACTACTTCCAGGATCTACCCGAGATTCTTGATTATTACCAGGACCTCAATGAGACCCGCACAAGCATCTTGAACAAGATCCTCAAGAACGCTTCCATCATTGAGCGTAACTCGAACGATAAGGTCAAGGACTTGCTTCATGATGTGGACGCAGTTATTGATCAGAACAACCCTAAATTGGATGTTGCAATGTACATAAAACACAACAGCAGATCTTGGAAGGAGCCAAATGATTTTGTCTTCGAGCCATGCAGCTTCTGGCATGACGACGAATCGTTGGTGACGAAAGAGCCGGAGTTGACCGACTTGAAGAGACGTCTCAACCAGACCATCAGCAAGTATAACATCGGAAAAGAGAACACGCTTTCAGCCAAACAAAAATTGGAGGAGATGGCACAGGACAGGTCAAGTTCTGAAGACAAGGATTCACTCAGGTTCGATCTGAGACTTGACGACGTCTTGACTCTACTTCACAAGTTCATGCAAGAAGATTCCGAGAGAGTTAAACTCGAAGTGGAAATAGAAATTATCCAAAACTTTGCTGGTGATCAGGATATGTCATATTACGAAGAGGCCAAGCCGAAGAAATCACGCTTTGGTTTATTCAAGAACAAAAAACGTCAAAGCACTGATCAAGGAAGTGACGGACACTCACTTTACACCGTCACAAGTAATGTTACAACACATTCCGGCGGGCTTTTCAGTTTGAGGAGGAACAAAACCGCTACAAGCAATGCAGAGGGCAATGCAGAGGGCAGTGCAACCAGCGGCCCCGTAGCGACTGCAAACTATCCATACGACGCTGATGGAGAGGATGAAATTTCAGTCAGACCCGGCGAAAATTACGATGTTGTGGAAGCAGATGATGGTTCTGGCTGGACAACTCTCAGAAACTCGTCTGGTCTACAAGGCTTAGCCCCTACTTCATATTTGACAATCACTGCAGGCAGCGCAGGTAGCAATGAGCCACTGACGCCGAAAAAGAAGGGGCCTGCTGTGGCGCCAAAGCGTGGTGCTAAGAGGGTAGAGTACGTGGAAGCATTGTACGACTATGTTGCCGACGAAGATAACGAGTTGAGCATTCGGGCAGGTGATAAGATCGTGCTCGTGCAGGCGGACACTGATGGCAGTGGATGGACCGAAGGAGAGCTAGAAGGTCAAAAGGGATTGTTCCCCACTGCTTATGTGAAGCGCATATAGACATAATGCTACGAAACGTGCATCGGATGGTTATATTTATTGCGATAAATACCACATTAGATTACAGTATTTGTCATTGATATTTGCTGGAGACCAGCATGACGGGCACACACTCAACATTTACCAACAGTGTGCCAGGGGGATGAGGAGGAAGTAGGAAGAAACAAAATGAGACGGCAGAAGCACGCTTAGTAAACGTCACCTGGGATCTCAAAGACAACCTGCTTACCGGTCAACTTGTTGAACAACTGGGAGAAAGAGTCGAGCTTGTAGTCAACAGCGGAGGAGTCCTTAGAGTCCAACAAGACCTTCTGGATCTTAGAGCCACCAACCAAGTATCTAACTCTCTTACCAGTGATCTCAGTAGGGAAAACCAAGTCCTCCAAGACCTTGTCGTGGACAGCGGTCAAAGTTCTGGATCTTGGTCTCTTCTGGAGCTTCTTGGACTTTCTGGCTGGCTTTGGCAAGATTCTTCTCTCGGCCAAGAACACAACGTGTCTGTCTGGGAACTTCTTCTCAAGCTCTCTGGTCAATCTGATCTGGACCTTTCTGTAGCCGGTCAAAGATGGGACTGGGACGAAGATGGCCAAAGCCTTCTTACCGCCGGAGACCTCGAACTCCTTGACGGACTTGAACTGCAATGGTCTCAAGTCGGCCTTCAAGTCGGTCTGGGCCTCCAAGTCAATGAAGGCCTGGGCAACCTGCAACTCCAATTCGGTGGGGTTCTCGGACAAGATCTTGTTGGCAGCAGACATCTTGAATGGGTTTGATGTGTGTAATTGAAGAAAGATGGGGGAAAATTTTTACAACTGCGAAGTAGCTGAAAAAATTGTTAGGACGGGAGTGTACACAGTGCGGGCTCTGTTCTCACTGCGGTTCCTAGGCCACATTACTGTACGTTCGTGCTCCCTAAAGTATTGGTGTACGGGTGCACATGTCTGTCGCAGTAGTTAAGAGCGCACTATGATATTAGATCAGGATGTTTGGTAGGGTCACGTGTTAATTGTGACTGTCAGTCTTCACAATGTAGTATCTTGATAGACGCTGATCAGCCCAAGCTTGTTGCAGATATTGCAAGAGCGAATACAATTCAGAATGAGAATTCGTAGTTATCTGTCAGACCTCTGAAATTCGTGGAGGTAAGGGCAGATTATTCGGTTGATGTCTAGCATGTTGAGAGCTGCGGATCGAGATTGTGAATGGTACGGTCTATATCGGCAGCAGTATCTTCAGTTCGTTCCATAGAGAATGACTAAAATATTAAAGCTCCAACATCATGTTCACAGTCAAGTGGGCACACCTGCCGGAAAGTGGAACGAATGGTCCAACGTATTCGTTATGAATACGGCATGATCCGGCTGTTTCGTTGCAAACAGACAACCGAAATGATAACGTCATAGCATGGAACCGGAAGCCGGCTTCGAATCATTGCGTTTCGAATCTATTTACCCTAAGTACTTTTTCCGAGTCTGACCGATATGTGGAGAAGCTCATAAAGTTACCGTGGCTGCGAAATAGTGAGAGTCAAAGGTGGAATTGAACTGCTCCAGAGACATACTAGCCGTTGCACTCATATAACAATTCTCTTTGAGTAGACGCGTTATCAAGCTAGTAATTGATACCCATTCAAGGATTCTAGCTAACTTAGTTTCGTTGACATCTCTAGGCAAGTCCAACACCCTTCTTCCTTTTTAGATTACATGGATACTGGGCCCTTTCTCAAGCAACATTGACCGCCATCGTGTCTGAACTCAATGACCAACGGTTTATATCAACGTCCTCATTATCACCTTACGAGGACATGTTCCCGGATGACTCGGCTAGATCTTGAACTACTAATCCATGTACCGAGTGACGCAAGTATGACGTCACAATACTGAAAGTCCATGAGCATTCTTTTCGTAAGATCGAGACCCAAGAGCACAATGAGATGATGACAAGTAAGGTGGACAAGAAATCCGGTGGGGACCCTTTTCGCAGCCGCAATTAGAGTGAGCCACCGTGGGTAAATTGCACAGATTTAGCACGCTCGGATATTGAAAAAGTCTGCAAGTTCAATTTGTTCTTGAACCCAAACGCCTCCATTTACTTTCTTCCCTAATCAATCAAATGAAGTTTCCTTACTGCCCATCTGTACTCGCTTGCTTAGACCGTTGGTGGATCCTGCATAATTGCTGAGACCCCGGACTCTCATTCTTGACTAATGCTCCGGCCTCTTCGCTCTTTACTACCTCTCCAACGAAATATGTCCAATCTCATTGAGTCTGCCAAAAAGGCCGCTGCCTACAGAGCTGTTGATGAAAATCTCCCAGACCACGCAAAGGTCATTGGAATTGGCTCCGGCTCCACTGTCGTGTTTGCTGCTGAGAGATTGGGCCAGTTGAGCAACAAGGACCTGTTTGTGTGTATCCCAACAGGGTTCCAGTCGAGGCAATTGATCATCGACAACGGTCTTCATCTTGGAACGATCGAGCAGTACCCTAAGGTGGATATTGCGTTCGATGGTGCGGATGAGGTGGATCCTAAGCTCAATTTGATCAAAGGTGGAGGAGCCTGCTTATTCCAAGAGAAGCTCGTTGCCCAGGCGGCAAAGACTTTTGTGGTTGTTGCCGATTTCAGGAAGAAATCTCCAGACTACCTCGGTGTGCTGTGGAGAAGAGGTGTGCCAATCGAAATTGTGCCCAACTCTTACGCGAAGGTGACTCTTGATTTGAAGGAATTGGGTGCCGACACTATCATTCTCAGACAGGGCGGAAGTGCCAAAGCCGGCCCAGTGATCACAGACAACAACAACTTCATCATTGATGCAGACTTTGGCCTGATCGAAGATCCTGTGGAGTTGCACGCTAAAATTAAGGCTTTGGTGGGCGTGGTGGACACCGGCTTGTTCACGAAAATGACTGCTAAAGCATATTTTGGGGAGGAAGATGGAGAGGTTTCCGTATGGGAGGCCAAGTAGAAGCAATGGTATATTACAAGACTATTAACGAACTAAAGGAGCGACAGTATACCTGGTAGATTTACTTGGAGTGGCTGGAGATCCAGCTCAATGTTTCCGCCAAACCGGTGCCATCGATGGCAATAGTGGGGATCACAGACCACACGTGCTCACCGCTCAAGCTGTTCATGTCAAACTGCTCGATGATGTCCTTAGGCTTCACTGCATCAGGCACATCCTGCTTGTTGGCTAAAACGATCAAGAGACAGTTGGCCAACTCCTTGTCATTGATCACACGCATCAACTCTTTTTCGACTCCTCCAAACGAGCCTTATCGGAGGAGTCCACTACGTATATCAACGCGTTTGTTCCCGTGAAGTAGTGCCTCCACAACGGTCTAATACGTTCCTGTCCACCACAATCCCAGACAGCAAAGGACACGTTCTTGTGCTTGACCGTTTCGACGTTAAATCCGACGGTGGGGGCGGTCTTGGACGTCTTGCCCAACTTCAACTTGTAGAGAATGGTGGTCTTGCCCGCGTTGTCAAGACCCAACATGAGGATTCTCATCTCTCTGTTCTTGAATAGACGTGACTGTTGTTAGTGATTTTCAAGCATGGGGCGTAGTGAAGTTACTTACCACTAGAATACCCATTTTGAAGTGCCCAGGGAAAAGTGGTTGGAGGAAACACGGCTGTAATATCTGAGAATCTGACGATACGGAATGTGCACTACGAGACAATTGCAGACAATGAATAGGAGAGCCAGCTGTCCGGATGAGACGGAAAAGAGTATTATGATTATATATTCTGATTGATGATTGACCAACTTTTCTGATTTTCGAGAATCTCTATGATTGCACCTTTGTAAACACCTTTTATCATGATGGGTATTCGGAGCTCGTCTAATGCTCTCAGACGAGACGAGCACAAAAATGTCCCGCGCTATGGCGGCTTTACCGCAAAAGCCTCAATTTTAAACCAACGGATAAAAGATTATGAGGTCTTCAAAAAGTAACTTGTTTACGATTTTGTAGCATCGATTCGGATGTATACTAATCTCGTCACAGGTTGGATTCAGTGAGCCTGTACCGCGCGTATTAACGGTTTATTGGTTGAGAACTCTGTGGCTTAAAAGTGATTTTCAGGGTATGTTCGGATTGGGCGAAGTGCCTGATCTCATGAGCCATTGTACATTTCCACTAATGTTGATGCTTCCTTACACTAGAGCTTGAGAATTTTGGCTGCAAAATTTGAAAGTTGATCTTCGGATGCTGAAACCCAGTTAGTGCCTGTCCCTGATGCATTTATTTTTGGTCTATAATTAAAAATTATCGCTTGCCGATAATTCTCTCTAGCGAAAGCTTAACGTCACCGCGAGAGAAATGCTCCAAATTGTAGTATTTGGGTGCCAACTCCACCAACCATTCCGGACGCACATTCGTCACGGTACGGATGTAGTTCTTCGACGTAAGCACAAACTCGTTGTAAATGACCCACTCGTTCTCCTTTGCAAGCACAGTGCTTGGATGAATCAAAACATCCTGATTGTCCTTCACCGTTATAAAGCCCTTGTTACCGCTCTTCTTCTTCGCAACTTGCATAAAGAAACCAGCCACAAGCGCCTTTCTGATATTGTCCCAATAGCTACGGTCCTCAAACGGTGTCAGGTTGAGTTCGAGGTCGTAACGCTCCATAAGACGACGCAATTGGGAGCGTACATTGTTGGCGGATGTAAGTGAACGATAGGACAAGAAGTTGTCTCTGCACCATTGATGTAAGCCAATCTCGTAGGCCTCATCGGAGTTGAAGGCCTCGTAGACATTAAGCAAAGTCAAGTGGTCACCATCGGCATGGGCGAAGGACATCTTGATCTCGTCGGCTCTTTTTCTGGCAGAGGCAGGACGAACAAAAACATTTGGAACAGACAAGAGTGCCACGATGGAAAGAATCTCTTCGGAACACTTGAAAGCAGGCGATCCAATCAACATTACAGCCAACATTGGGTCAAGTGGGAAGTTGGATGCGAGACGGCCCAAGGCGGTTAAGTCACCCTCGTCAGAGAGACACTGAAGATAGTTGAGCTCCTCAAGAGCACGCATCATTGTCTCAGGGGCAGGTGGATCCATGAAGTCGAAGTGTACTAAATCATCAACACCCAATTTTTTGAGTTCAAGCACCGTCGAAGCCAAGTTAGAACGCAAGATTTCTGGATAAGATTGTTCGATCAATTCCTTCTTGAAAGCTTCTTCAGTATACAATCTGAAGCACTTACCGGGCCGCGTACGACCAGCACGACCAGCTCTCTGTTGCGCCGAAGCCTTGGAAATTGGGGACACAAGCAAGGACTCCACTCTGATACGAGGGTTGTACACCTTTTGCTTGGAGAAACCAGGATCAACAACGTAAACGATACCGTCAATGGTAAGCGAGGTTTCAGCAATGTTTGTGGAAACAATAATCTTTCTACCAGGTCTTCCTCCAGGTTTATGGTTCTCTGGAGCAGGTTCGAAAATTTTTTGTTGCTGATGTGGAGGCAAGGAACCATACAATGGGTATACCTTGATGGGGCCGCAACCCTGTTCTCTGATAAGCTCGTCACCTTCGAGTTGAATCTTTCGGCATGCGTCTTCAATCTCTTCCTCACCGGTCAAGAATAGAAGAACATCGCCTTCATCTTCCGTGGCATGGATCTGCAAGACTGTTCTGATGGCAGCATCCAAGTAGTCCTTCTGATATTCTGGTGTATAGTAGATCTCAACAGGATGGGTACGACCAGGAACGGCAAGAAGAGGGGCGTTGTGGAAGTATTGCTGGAACTTCTCGGCATCCAAAGTAGCAGACATAATAATAAGCTTGAGATCCGGTCTGCGGGTGGTGACCTGTTTCAAAAGACCCATCAAGATATCTGTGGCCAATGTACGCTCGTGAGCCTCATCTAGCATAATGCACGAGTATCTCAGCAAGTCATGGTCTTCCATAGCTTCACGCAAGAGCATACCATCAGTCATGTACTTAAGCATGGTCTTTGGGGATGTCTTGTTCTCGAATCTAATCAGGTAACCGACCTCATCTCCAAGTTGCACATCCATCTCATCTGCCACTCTCTTAGCCACAGACATGGCTGCCACTCTTCTGGGTTGCGTACAAGCGACCATTTTGCCATGGAGGTGGGGCATATCGTCGTAAAGAACAAATTGAGGAATCTGCGTGGTTTTACCAGAACCGGTCTCACCCACAAAGACCATGATCTGGGTGCTCTGAAAAGTCTTCAAGAACTCATCTCTCTGGGCATGCACAGGCAAGTCTCTTCTGACTTTGAGAATATCGAAGTATTTCTGTGTAAAAGTTTCGCCCGTGAATGGGTTTTGGGGTCCATCCTCAAGCTTCTCAGCCAGATGGGCGGAGGTGTTGTGTCTCTCAACACCTTTGAACTCGCCTCCATCATGGAATTCCATTTTCTGGGGATGTTCCGGGTGAGGGTGCTCCCTCAAGCTTTCTTCGGCCACCTCGGCCACACGTTCGGCCTCGGAATCCATGAGCTTTTGTTTCTTGTACTTCTTCTTGTCGCCCATAGTGGTGGTGATGAGATGAGGTTTTGGCGTGAAGCATCTCATCACAGCGCACCTCTACACCAGCGATAAGCAGTGGCATGAGAGAGGTCGAATTGTACCTCCTTTTGGAGGAGTTGGTAAGGTGGGCTAATTTGAGGATCAGGTAATTTGAAAAACGTCAACTTTGCTTTTTATTTGAAATCGGAAGTTGTGGTCAGTCTTCTGTTATTGGGTTCCGCCGTTAGTCCGATGAGTGCACTCACTTTGCAGTAATCAATGTTTGATGTGAAGCGTTTCTGCAATTAAATTGATTAGATCGGAGAAAGCTGTTTACTTCCTTCCCATGATGGCTTCCTTTTGTGGGTGTCAACGGTGCTCGCTTATGCTGATGGTGCAGCACTGAATTTTCGCAGCCAAATGAATTTACAACTTCTATGGAACACACACTCATTGCAAACTGGCTTCTGACATCGGACTAACCTATGCAATGGAACACTCTCTAACAACTTCCTCTTAAATGCCTTGAAACCGCCCTTCACCAAAGTAACAATGGAGGCAGACCCACGGCAACGTGGTACTCATTGCGATTCGCTTGCAAGAGTTATCTTCTACGCCTTCCTCGTTAAACATAGCCCCTCCACTTACACCTCAAAGTCCAAAGCCATATCACACTCGATGTACAAACTTGCAGAGATCAGATGGTCATGGCCCTTGGCTGCCTGCATTGACTGTTGTGAATAAACAGTGCGGAGGCCCATGCGGCCCCGGGGCCCACCAGGGGTCCGAGGTGCGACAGGACAGCAAGAGCAAGAATGACGATGAGTGGCAAGTAAAGATTTTGAAGGAAATAATGAAAGAGGTAAGAGCTCGAAATAAAAAGTTGAGAAAAGTCAAAAGCTAATCCAAGCTTCTGGTGGCGATCCTCATGGAGTTCTTCTTTCCGCTTAAGACCGCTATATGTCGTAGCTCTGGCTCTGGCTCAATTAGCGGCTGCAAGAAACAGCTTTTCTCGGCTGGACATATAATCGGCAGTGCGTCTGGGGAAACGCACACAGAAAGAGCCAGCATAAAGCTTTTCAACAAAAGAGGACGACTCGTTCAAGATTAATATAAAATGCTGACCAATCGGAATGCCAGCAGAATCCTTTTTTATCAAAAGTTTAAAACTGTACCCCTGGAGTCCGCTTAAAGAAGTCGTTTGCAAAAGGAATTTTGCCGACCTGCGTAGGGCGGGGCATGGCCCCGGCCACCCGAGTTAGGGCTGGCTGCGAGCCGATTACTCGGACGGAAGGACTCCACAAACGGGTGCACGAGAAATGCTCATAGGGGGAAAGAAAAGGAAACACCATGACGTAGAAAAATGGAAACCGTAAAGTCCAAGCATAATTTATACAATAATATCATTCCGGTCATTTCATTGTCTTCTCTCCACGGCCCCAGATCACAGGCTCAAAACGCGAACCGTGGCAGAAAAAATTTAGCAAGCACCGCTCTTGTTTCTTGCAGCCGTTGCGAACGCTTATAATATATTCTTCTTCACCGCAAACCACCAACCCACCCACAAGAAAAACTCCCACCACATTCTTTTGTCATGTCGAGAAAAGCCGTTTTCGACGCGGTTGCCATCTCGGGCACAGCGTCCAAAATCGCTCGTGACAGCGTGAAAATCGCTACCACCGATGCCTCCAGGTGCTGGTCGAAGCTGTTCCTCGTGGCCCAGGCAAGGAAGCTCGACTCAAGCTCCCACATGTGGGCAGATCTCCGAGGCAAGGCCCAGGCGGCCAGAACCCAGCACAGAAGCTTCTCTACCTGTGCTACTTTACATGAGCCACGCTCTCACAGAAAGAGTACCAACGCAAACTACTCCACCAAGTCGGTGAAGCTTTTCGTCGAGGAGCAGGAGGAGAAGTCTGCCGTTCGTCCTAAGGTCAAAAAGGTCATCGGTGGAGCCAAGGTGAAGCCTTCCTTTGATATGTCTCAGCTGGAGGTGCCCAGTACCAGATTGGCTAGAATGTTCCACTACGGCTCCTTGGCTGCTGGGATGGGCTTCTCTGCTGCTTCTCATGGTTTGAGACAGGTTGCTCAGGGCAATGGCTCCACACTCAGCATGAAGCAGCTATTCTTGAGTCCGGCCAACATCGAAAGAATGGCCCGCAAGTTCTCCAAGATGAGAGGTGCTGCGTTGAAGATTGGACAAATGATGTCCTTCCAAGACGCTTCCATTTTGCCTGCTGAAATCCAGCAAATCCTTTTAAGGGTGCAGAACTCTGCTCATTACATGCCCTTGGCCCAGTTGGAGCGTATCATGACCACTGAGTTGGGCAAAGACTGGCGCAAGAACTTGTTTTCTTCTTTTGACGACGTTCCTTTTGCAGCCGCATCAATCGGCCAAGTGCACAACGCTGTGACTGAAGACTTGACTCCTGTCGTAGTCAAGGTCCAGTACCCAGGCGTGGTTGACTCCATCGATTCAGACTTGAACAACTTGCTCATGCTCCTTACCGCCTCCTCAATCTTACCCCGTGGTTTGTTTTTGGACAAGACCATTGCCAACGCTCGTGTTGAGCTCAAGTGGGAATGTGACTACATTCGCGAGGCCCAAAACTTAGTTCGTTTCCGTGAATTGCTCGAGAACGACCCTGTCTTTGAGGTTCCAAGAGTGCTTCACAAGATGTCCGGCGAGCATGTTCTTACTATGGAGAAGATGGGCGGTACCGAAATTGCCAAGGGAAACTGGGACCAGAAGACCCGTGACTGGATCGCTACCAATATCATGAGACTTTGTCTTACCGAATTGAAGAACTTCCGCTTCATGCAGACCGACCCAAACTGGGCAAACTTCTTGTACAACGATAAGACTCACAAGATTGAGTTGTTAGATTTCGGTGCTGCTCGTGAGTTCGAGGATAGCTTCGTGGAGAACTACGTCGAGATTTTGCGTGCCTCTGTCCGTAAAGATCGGGAGGCTGTGGAGAAATACTCTCTCAAGGCTGGCTTCTTGACCGGTTTGGAATCTCCTGCTATGGTGAGAGCCCACGTGGACTCAGTCATGGTGTTGGGCGAAGCTTTCTGCCCTCAGCCAAACAGAAAACCTTTTGATTTCTCAAACCAAACTATCACGGATAGAGTCAGAGACAACATTGGATTGATGTTGAACGAGAGATTGACCCCTCCTCCTGAGGAAACATACTCCTTGCACAGAAAGATGAGCGGTGTCTTTTTATTATGTGCTAAATTGAAAGCCACTGTTCCATGCGAACAATTGTTCAAGGACATTGTCGGCTACTAATTATTACGACTACGACGTTAATGCTGTATATAGAGGTTTTTTTACGTTTGGCCTGGCTTCGGCCTGGTTCATGATGGATGATTTGGTTTTAGAAAGTTAATTGATTTATTAATAATGACTTATACAAGCTTTAGCGAATTGTATGCTTCGAACAAATGAAACATTGAAACACTGTCTACTGTGCATCTATTCCAAAGCAGTGCGATGAATTAAGTTGTTTCTAGGATGTGTTCAACGGCTCTACATCAAATTGGTTGCACATCGCTAATTTTAGCAATGGTTCATAACCGGGCTCTCAGTTGTGCTTCCCTCAAACTTTATCAAGAGTTCATTTTATAAAGCCGCCTTGAGTATTTGCGCTCTATACCGATCGTCTGGATACGTATAACGGCCTCGTCTATAAGGGTCACCAGACTTAACATTGCCACAGAAGACAGAAGTAGTGACTTTTATCTAAGACTTTTTCAAATTCCCATTCTCGAAGTTGGCTTTATAAAATAAAAAGAACATGTTTTGGAATCGTTCAATGCTAAACTAAGAACAATAGTGGTCGCACGCAAGCAGGTACAACATGCTTTATACATCGCACACGAGATAGCCGTCTCCGATAACACGCTTTTTCCAACACAAAATTTCAGTCACAGATAAAAAAACGAAGAAGGTTCCGCCTTCTTTCGATAAAGGCCAATGGCCTCCTACAGGGAAATCCCTGTATCCTTTACTGTCCCCACATTCTCCTCTACAAGGCAGAACATCAGCCTCCAGGCTGGTACCCAGGACACCAAATGAGCCAGAGATTGACTTCAAATCATACTTTCAAGGCACAACCAAAGGCCTCAATAGAACGCTCATGAAATCTTCCTCAGTAATTCTTCCTGAAAGTGGGCAAAAGGTGTACCGACTGAACCTGTTCTTCAACACAGAGTTTGAGAGCTTCAACGATGATTCCTTCCACGACTCGGAGTATTCGGAGAGTATGGCTTCTGGTGTTACTGGACCTCGCTCAGTACGCCGTAGTTGGCGCAGGAGACTTCGAAGACTCCGATCGAGAATGGCTCGACTCTACAGCAGTGAGATGTTCAGAAACATCCTCAAATGCTCGATAGCTTACCTTGTTGCATCCATGGGTGTCTACTGGACTCCATTTGACAACTTCTTGGGAGTTACAGACTCAAAGCATGTTGTAGCGACAACTGCGGTATACTTCCATCCGGCCAGAACGAAAGGTTCCATGCACCAGCTGATCATGTTCGTGATCATATCATTGCTGTTCAGTTTTCTTGTCTCGTTATTTTGCCGCTCCATATCCACATTCTTCTTCAACAATGGCGAGGACGAAATCAGTTTTGGTATTGATCTTGTCATCAGTTCTATTGGCCTTGGCTTTATCGCTTTCATGAAGCAGAAGGTCAACAAACAGACATTTAACACTGCATGCTCATTGGCCTCTATTTCACTCATCACTTGCATAGTCAAGGAAGGTTCCTTGAACTCGTCCGTCATTCCCATGAAAAGATTACTATCGACCTCGCAGGTTGTATTCGTCGGCTCCTGTGTCTCAGTTGCAACATGTTACCTTTTATGGCCAAAAAGTGCCGTTTCACTGCTTAGAAAATCACTCAATGACTGTTTTAATATCATGTCGCTGTTGGTATCCATCACGACTCATCGCTTTCTCAATGGAGAGACCCTCACCAAGAAAGACTCAGAAATCTTCGCTCTACTCATGAAAGTGTGTAATGACCTTAAAGGTAGTTTGGAGGAAGCTGGCTATGAGCTTCGGTTAGTGGGTAGGGAAGCTGAGCTTTCGAGCTATAAAGAGATTGTTGAGGCTACGATATCTCTTCTGAGACACTTGCAGGCATTGAGATCCTCTTTGGAGATGCAGTGGCTGCTACTCCATGATGATCGTGGGAAATGTAGGTCCCCAGATGGAGCCTCTAGCAGGAGTCTTGACAGTTTTCATTCCTCGGACATTCACCTTTCTCAATCGGTTGAAAACTTAAGCTCTTTTTCAAATGCGGATCTGTTGGGTCATGAGGCGGACCAAACCGCAATGTACCCCAATCAACTTTTTGATTTGTTCGTATACTACTTAGCCCCATCCATCAAGCTGTTCGTGTTCACCGTCAAGGAGGTTTTGGGCGCTGTGCCCTTCGAGCACAAATTTGTTAGAGACAAGGATCAAGACGTTTTCGTCAAATCTTCTAATTACCAAAAATCTCTTGTGAAAGCTCTTGAACTTTTTCAAAGCAAGCAAGCACATTCATTTCGCAAAATTTACTCTCAGGAGATATTCAAGCCAGATAATTTAATGTTTAAAACAGACCAAGAGGAAGTCACCGCGTGTTGTGGTAACTTTGCCTCTTTATTGGCACTTTATGGTGAGGAGCTCATTCGGTTTTTGCAATTGACGGAGCATTTCGAGGTGGTTGCTAAATCATCGCCACGCAGTTGGTCTTTCTTGAAAATTTGGAATACGAAACAAGAAGATGCCAAAGATAAGCAGACAACTTACGAGACTGATTTCGTGGAAGCACTTCGTGAATTCAAAGCTCAGTTTAGTACAGTCACCAACAGACAAGCCACGGAAAATACGGGCCTTATCTCTCGGAAGACAAAGTTTGATAACTTTAGAGTTCGTCTCTGGGAATCACTTTACTTTTTCAGAAGAATTGATATTCAGTTCGGTCTACGTGTTGGCGTGGGAGCGTTTTGCATCGGTTTATTTGCATTTCTCCCGCAAACAAAAGATATCTTCGTGACGTGGAGACTCGAATGGGCCATGGTCATTTATTGCATTATGATGAGCAAGTCACTTGGTGGGACAACTATGACGGCAAAATGGCGTTTTGTGGGTACCTTCCTTGGAGCCTTCATTGCATGGGTAGTTTGGGCATTAACAGAAGGCAATGAATATGCTTTAGCTACGACCGGCTTTTTGCTTTCTCTTCCATGCTTCTACATCATCATATATTGGAAGAAGAACAACCCATTTGGACGCTTTATCCTTTTGACTTATAATTTGACCGCACTTTACTCATATAGCATGACTCAAAATGACTCGGAAGATGATAACGAGGGAGGCGTTGAGCCTATAGTTGGTGAAATTGCTTCCCATCGATTCATATCAGTGTCAATAGGTATCGCTTGGGCATTGTTTGTGGCAACATGTTTTCTTCCAAATAGTGCACGCAAGCGACTCAAATCTGGTCTCACTGTGTTATGGCTCCGCATGGGCGTTATCTGGAATAGCGATCCTTTGGAATACAAAGGTGCCCCCAATGAGCCTGCTAGACTAGTGGGCCTCAAGGACTACAAGGGAACCAGCAGTCTTTTCACAGAGTGTCAGACATTGCTAAAGCAAGCCCCTCTTGAATTGCGCTTGAAAGGTGCACTTCCTAAGGGGATATATGAAGATCTTCTAAAAAGTACTTCAAACATTTTGGATGCCTTCCAAAATATCAAGTTGATGTTCGAAGTGGACCCCTGGTTGACTCCCAATGAGGAGTACGTTCTAAAATTTATCGAAAATGAACGAGAGGAACTCGAGCATCGTATCTTTTTGATATTTTACATGATTGCGAGTGCCTTGGCTCTTGGGTTTCCACTTCCCTCGAAACCTGCTTCTACTGAGCATGCTAGGAATCGTATGTTATTGAAGCTTAGTGAAGTCAGGTCAAAATCGGTTAGTGAAAGCGTGAAGCTCACTAATGAAGATTACGTTTTGTTGTACTCTTACCTATTGGTGACTTCAACTATAACCAAAGAGCTCGACAAGATGGTAGAGCTCATCAAGCAGTTGCTTGGTGGGTTTTCAGAAGAAATTTTCTATTTAGTATAGAGGACGGACCCACAGTTCATGGAAGGCCTCATGATTTTTGAGAACGGTTGTAGGTGAGAGGATTGAGGCAGGCAATTTTGTATCATTATTCTATCTTTTCTCACTATGTGAAAACTATGCAATTTATTGAGGCGTGACGTTGTACCTCATCTTAATACCCATGGCAGCCAACTCCGAGTCCAAGTACTTCAAGACGAAAGGAATAGCGACTGTTGTAGTGTTGTCACCACCAACGAACTTTGTACCCAGGCCATCTTCCCAGACATCAGCATCACTAACTTGGAGACCCTTCTTAGCATAAGAGTCAAACTTCTCCGCACATCCACGGCACCTTATCGTGGCGAAGGTTCCGATTCGAGGCACAGACATCTGGGTATTGAGCATCAGACCACATGAGCGACAAATTGGTGTTTGCGTGTAATCGGAACAATTGAGCAATCTGTCTTGAAGCAAGAATGAAGTTCCGTGACCAATCAAGGCATCTCTTTCCATCTCACCAACACGGATACCACCATTTCTCTTACGACCCTTCACAGGCTGCATTGTCAAGGAATTGACAGGACCAGTGGATCTGACCTGGAACTTATCGTTAACCATATGTCTCAATCTTTGATAGTAGACAACGCCAATGTAGATATCGCAACGGAGCTCCTCGCCAGTAACACCAGAGTACATTGGCTCATTACCATGATAGTTATATCCGGCCTTTCTTAACTGTTCACCGAAGAAATCGGCTGGGGTATCGTCCTCACTAAAAGTCCAAGGAGTGGAGTCCTGAGAGATACCATGCATAGCACCTGCCTTACCAGCAAGCGACTCGACAAACATACCAATGGTCATACGAGATGGAAAAGCGTGTGGGTTAATGATGACATCGGGCTGAATACCAGTTTCAGAAAACGGCATATCCACCTGGGGCCATTTTCTTGAACAAACACCCTTCTGTCCGTGTCTCGAGGAGAACTTGTCTCCGATCAATGGTGCTCTGGTAACTCTGTACTTGATCGTAAGCAGCTGGCACTCAGAGTCACCGGTTTCGTCTGCTAGAAGCTTGACTTCTTCAATGTAGGCTGGCTCACTGGAGTGGTACGTCTTCACCTTCGTCTTGCCGATGGTGTCGTCGTAGTATGCACAAATTGGGTCACCTTCTTCGACATGTACGCCAATGATTGGCAATCCATCATCGTCCAACTTCTCTCTCCAAGCTTCTGGGTATTCATCATCGCCGAAGCCCAAGTGCTGAATGATGGGGTCACCTCTCTTACGGGTCATGGAGAGGTCAACCTTCTCGACCTTGTAAACTGTACCGTAGCCAAACCCTCTCTCATCGGCAGACTTATTGATGATCATGGCGTCGTCCATATCATATCCAGTATATGAGATAACAGCAACAACAGCGTTCATGCCGTTGGGAAAGTTGTCCATACCGTACTCATCGTACAAGTTTGCCTTGACGATTGGGGTCTGACCTGTTTGAAGTCTGTAAAGCTTATTGTCTGATCTGTGCACCAAAGCGGTACCTGGAGTACCCATGGTTTGCTTACCCATCTGACACTGGTACATGTTTCTTGGAGACTGGTTAAAGTCTGAGAATGGTGTCAAGTTGGCCAAAATGGACAATATGTTTGTAGGAGCCCACTCGACATGAGTGTGAACCTTAGGCTCAATCTCTGGGGGAGTCACGGCGATGTTCATGTAAACTTGCTCGAATGGGCCAAGGATATCATTCTTCTCGAGAGGCAAGTACTTGGTTGGTCTCATCATTCTCGAGCGACCACCAAAGAGGAACAAACCCGGGTACTGACCCTTAGAAGAAGGAGGAACATAACCAACTTCCAAGTCAAGGGGCAAGCCATGGCCACCCTCGATCTTCCAGTACCTCAATGCATCAGCAACAAGTTTACCTTGTTCATGACTTGTCCAACCAACGATCTTACCATCCAATTGGACGCAGCACAATTTGGGACCAGCTGCAAAAGTATGTGCTGGAGAGACACCCAATTTAGCCAATGCTGCTGGGACCTGAGAGACATCTGATTCCTCAGTCGAAATCTTACACTTGTGAGCTAAATGATTCAACAAACCACATGGAGAACCATCGGGGGTGTGGACAGGGCACAAGAAACCCCAAGATTCTGGCAACAACTTTCTGACGGTAGTGGTCTTCAATTCAGCGAAGAAAGAACCTCTATGCACCATTCTGAAATGGGAAATGAATCTGTGGAAATTAATCTTTTCAGCGACGACAGTGTAACCAGAAACCTGCTGCAAATCTAAGCCAGATTGAGATACAAGGTTACCAGTAGAAAGGAAGTATTGTAACTTCTGACCTATGTTCTCGTTGATTCGCATGAACACACGAGACATGTACTTTCTGTCGCTGAAGTTAACTCTGGTTCCCCTGTTAATGTCGGAGGAGATCTGCACCTTGATGCTCTGCAAGTACTCTTCGATCTTTTCCTTGATGATCATACCGTAAAGGAATCCTCCCAACAAAACCTCCTGATGCTGAGTAGCATCGGGGTTGTCTGGAGAACAATCACCAGCCACCAAAGTGTATAGCTTGCGGATCATGAAAAGAAGCATGCGGAACTTATCGGCGTTGCTTGGCAAATGCACGAGCACGATCTTTTTAAGAAGTTCTTTACCAACATCAATATCGGACATGTCAGCTGGAGCCTCGAAAACCACACGGAACTTGTCACCCAAAAAGGCCAAGGTTTCCTTCTGTGAATGGAGGTTGTATGACTTGTAGGATCTAAGCAATAACTCGAGACGATCCGTCAAGAAAGAGTTGGTAATGTCCGAAGCAACAATACCGTCGAAAATCTCTCTGTCATTGGTCTCTAACAATGCTTTGAGGATCATCACGACGGGCACCAAGTACTCGTTCTTGCGCCAAGAGAAACGGAATGTGACGTTGCCGTCCTTTAAGTAATGCAAAACGTTAGTCTGGGAGGTTTGGTCAGGACGAACACATCTGATCTGGCAACCAAACTTCGTGTACGAGTTACCTCTGTTTCCGAACGAGGGACGAATGAGGGCCATAGGGTGGTTTCTCCTCTGAACAATCAACATACGAATCAACTTCTCGATACCGTTGACAATAAAGTATCCACCCAACTCGTCACTCTCTTCTTTGGCGGCAACCAACTCATTTGGGGACATCTTTTCTAAGTGACACCTATTGGAGCTGATCATAATAGGGACCTGACCCGCGTCACGAATTTCAGAAACCTCAGGACCGTCGTTGACAGACCATGTCACCTTCAACATCAACTTGCCTCTGTAAGTTGTCATTCTTTCTCTGCACTCAGAGGGAAGAGTCTTACGGTTAACCGAGAGCTTGTCCGTTGGAGGCACGGCGGGTTTGGCCAACTGAACCGACTCAACTTTAATTTGAAGCTTGTTTCCGAGCCTGAGTTCATCGGAAGAATCGAAAATCGTCTTTGTGCCGATGTCCTTCACACCCATATTGAGAAGCCCTCCATCAGGACCCTCTGTGAGGGCATTGAAGGAGCCAATGTGGGGGGCGACAGCCTCGGCTAGGAGGGGAAAAGACGATTTGTCTTTGGGAGGGTTCTTAAACCTCTGTTCACGTTCTAGGGTCCTAAACTGGGCACCCATCTTTAAGATTTGAGAAATGGCTAGCGAGATAATGGACTTTTTTTTCTCTGATGAGATGAAGCGATGCCAGTGCAGGCCGCATATCTGCACGTGCCTGTGTGCACGTGTTATTAAATCTGCCAAACCATATATTTAAGATGTCTTCGTTGATTGACAAGTGTATACCTTAGCAAAAAGAATCTCTACTATCTTCCGAACCATTAGATACCATGCTCAGTGTATTGTTCTGAGATGAACGCTTGACATGTCCATCGCCCATAATACCCTGTTTAATGAGCTTTAGCTGACTCAATAAGTCAGAATGAAATTATAGTCAGCTCAACAAAGCCTATTGACTTCTGGAAAAGAGAAACTCCGATTTGGTCGGACCTAAAGGATAATGTGTCTTCTGGAACGATCTAGGTGTCCGGGTGCGAGATGCGATGTATCTGGGGCATGTACTTTTTCAATGCAATTAGCACACTGTGATGCTACCGACACCAGATGTGGCAGCTGATGATAGGGTCTATGAGCCAGCTGAGGATTCTTTCCTTCTTTTAGACTGCTTCGAAGAGAATCTAGCGAAATTGCAACTGGAATTCAAGAACCCAGTTGTGTGCGAGATTGGCTCTGGGTCTGGGGTCGTCACGGCCTTCCTCAAGATGCACGTCTTCCCACTGGCCTTTTATTTGGCAACCGATCTTAATCCCACCGCTTGCTCCACTATAATAGCAACAATTCAAAAAAATGAGCCAAATGAGAAAGAGGGTGTAGTCACAGCCCTACAAATGAGTCTAGCCTCAGGAATACGACATAGATCGATTGATATATTGGTATTCAATCCGCCTTACGTTCCCGCAGAGGATGTGCCAGATGTACCAAAAGCTGAAGATGATTATACTTGGCTCGATTTGGCGCTCCTAGGCGGCCCAGATGGAATGGTCGTCACATGGCAGCTCCTAGACAAATTAGACGAGCACTTGTCTTTTGATGGGGTTGCGTATATTCTATTTTGCGCTAGAAATAAGCCCGATGAAGTTGCAGAGATAATGAGAAGTAGAGGTTGGCTAGTTGAGACAGTCATTCATAGAAAAGCAGGTTGGGAGGTTCTCAGTGTACTTCTGTTTCGCAGAGGCACTGACAATGTAACTAAATGTAATAAAATATAGGTTTTTACGCAATATTTCTCTGTAAATCGATTTTCTTTCACATATTGTTTATTCATATTTATAGGCTTTTGGTGTATTTTTAGTAAAAAGTGTAATTTTGCAACCATGATACTGAACCAGAGGTATAATGATAACAATATATTTTTGCTCATTTAGGCAAATTCAATTAATTTAAACTTCCTCAGGTTATTTAAATTTCCCGAACACGATTTTATGATATTTGATGGGCATTGCTCTAGAAAGCCATCCTCATGGGTGGATCGGTGCTCATCTATCTTCCACAGTATAAACGCATCGCGGAAAATCAAGTACATCGAACTAACCACGCTCCACTTATCACACACTGAAATAATGTCAAGACCTACGAAATGGGGAGGCCAAAAAAACCGTCAGGTTCAATTTGGCGACGAGAAGCTCGACACTATCATCACAGGCCATCTTACCCAGGAGCAAGTAGATGCTTATCAGAGATTCTTCAGAGTTGAAGAGATACTGCACTACTTACGTCGTGGAGGACGCAGCGGGAGAACCTTCCTAGACCTCCTACCCCTGAGCAAGGATCAAAATTTTAAGAGAGATCCATCACCACCTCCACAATATGATCTGAACGGTAACAGGACTAATACCCGTGAGAGACGTATAAGGGAACTGCTCGAGAAAGAGAGAGATGTGCTTGTCGAGCTTGCCGTCACAACAATCAAAAACTACGACCCACCAGTGGACTATCGAAGGCCGGAGAAGACCAGCGAGAAGCTTTACATACCAGCCAAGGACTACCCAGACATCAACTTTGTTGGTCTCTTGATTGGGCCTCGAGGAAACACTTTACGCCAACTTTCAGAAAAGAGTGGAGCCAAGCTAGAAATTCGAGGCAAGGGTTCGGTCAAGGATGGTAAAAGCATAACGGACGCCCGTGGTGGCGCTCCAGCAGAGGATGACTTGCATGTCCTAATATCTGCAGACAAGGGTTCCAAGATTCAAAAGGCCATTCAGCTCACAAACGAAGTGATGGAGACGGCCATCCTGTCTCCAGAGGGGCAAAATGATTTGAAGAGAGGCCAACTCCGAGAATTGGCTGTCCTCAACGGAACTCTTCGGGAGACCAAACCATACGTGCCTCCTGAAGTGCTTAACAAAAAGCCACCTATCAGAGACATCACACTGGTTGTTTGTCGTATTTGCGGAAAGGTGGGACACTATTCGAGAGACTGTGTTCTTAGGAATGGCAATGGGGAGAACTCACCGACAGGTAGCTTCACACAAAGCCCCAGCCCAGGCTTCGACAAGGTCCGAGACTCGCCCCATGGAGAAAGGGATTCCTATGTGCCAAAAATGCATAGTCCTAGGCCGGAGAAAAGACCCATTGAGGAAGCTGTACCTCCCTGGAAACGCCAAAGACCAGGTACAGACTCCTACATTGGATCTATGGGTCTCCCACCACCACCTACGGTTACAACATCACAACCTCCGCCTCCACCAGGACTTCAGCCTCCACCAGGACTTCAGCCTCCACCACCCCCTGCATCGCAAAACCCACCTCCACCGGGATTGACGAAACCACCACCACCTCCAAAGTTATCCCAGGCGCCACCACCACCTGCTCAGGCCCCTCCACCTCCAGAACAAGCACCTCCGCCACCTGCTCCACCTGCAAACTCTACAGCTCCACCACCTCCGCCACCTCCATCGAATGGCACACCACCACAACCACCACCACCACCTCCCTCGAAATAAGGGTAGCTTAGTGAGTCCTTTGGCTCGTCACTACACCAGGACTTCAACTTGTCTTCCCAAATTAGCTTACTTGAATCAATCGATCCCGCATAATATTCATGAGAGCAACACGGCCAAGCGCATATTCTTCCATCTGAGACCTTGTAATAATTCGGTTTTCGCAGAACTCCATGCGCATGTCACCTGTCAAGCTGCGAAGCTTATGTCCAGTTCACGGAACTTTCCCCTATCTTGGCTTTATCACAGTTTTTTTCATATAAGATCTTGAAGATGTTACCATCCTTGTCACTTGTCTACGGCTTGATAACCTTGCCCGCTAAGTTAGTTTATCTCACATTGCAGTTCTTCACAGTGGGAACTGTCTTCACCAACCCCACAGCTAAGAAGTCGTTGGTCAAGACCTTGCACAATGGTCTCTGTCAGCACATGGGCCGCTCCATCCGGGTCCAAGATTTACAATTGGTTCATGTCCCCGTCTCCAAACTCTTAGGAATGATGTCCAGGACACTCGGAAGATTGCCCGGCTACAATGAAAAATACTCGGACAAGGAAGAGTTTGCCTGTGAAAGCCGTTGGCTCACCAAGAATATCACTCTGAAGTCTTCACCAATTATCCTTTACTTTCATGGAGGTTGCTTTGCAATCCTGATGCTGGACAACCAGGCTCAGGGCATGGCCAACTTGTACGATGCCTACAAATTGAGATACGGCGACGACCTTTCCATCCTCCTTGCCGATTACTCATTGGTTTCAGAAGGTTGCACCTACCCTTGTCAATACAACGAGGCAACTAGCCTCTACGAGAAGCTAGTCTATGAAGGCTACACTAACATTGTGTTAATGGGTGACTCCGCCGGCGGTAACCTTGTCCTTAATGTGCTCAGCTATCTTCATGAAAAGAACAACCATCATGAGGTTGTGTGGCCTGTGGCTGCGATCGGCATTTCTCCATACCTCAACGTCTCAAAGCAGGAGTTTAAAGGCAGTTTCAAAAAGTTTAACAAACTTGATTTCTTCAACTATGATATGACAAGCTACTTTGGCAATCTATACATTGGGGGAGATGAGTTTTTGAACGATTCTCCCATCGTGAACATCGAACTCAATGCTGATAAAGTAGACTGGAAAGATATCCCAGTGATCAAAAATGGAGACCTTCTCATTCAATTTGGTGACCATGAGGTTTTAACAGACGAGATTCTCAGGTGGTGCGAGAAAGCTGAACTCACAAGCCGCCATCCAGAAAACATTGCTATTGATATCGATGGTACTCACATTGGGTTTTTCGTCACCGAGAGCGTCGCATATGGAACTATCGAGAACTGGCTGAACCAGTATTGCGCCAATTCGGTAATTACGTTTTTGAAATCAAAGCTTAAGTAAAAGAGGTATGTATTATACTTCCACCAATGCATCAACACGTTCAACGTCTGCTTGTAATCTCTCCTTTGCGACTTCGATAATCTTGCCCTGTCTATGCATATGCTGGACAACATTATGAAGGTTGTTATGTAGCAGTAGCTCTTTCATACTGCCTTCGAGATCAGATGTGTCCTCTTTCTTCAAGCGAGCTTTCCGGATGATGCTATCAATTTTCTTCACCTGCTGCTCCAAGGATGCTTTTTCAGGGGAGCCCTTTATTATGACTCTTGTTAAATCGTTCAACTCGTTCATCCATGCCTTCTCCATATGCGAGATTGGTAAGCTTGCGAATCTCTTGCTATCTTCGAATCTTTTGATTATTTTTGACTCGATTTCATTACCTCGCTTTAAGAGATGCTTCTGACGCGCAAGAAGCTCTTCTATGCGATTTGTATACATCGGTATACGCTGTTTGAACTCTTCTATTGGTTCATCCCCATCAAGAAGAGAGCTGTGCATCAAGTTGCGCTTTTGTTGTACCTCGAGTTTGCCAACAAGAGCAATGATGAATTTCGAAAGTTGATGAATGTGAGCCCGAGTCACATTTGAAATTTTTGACAATGCAATGAGATCCTCTGCATTCCTTGTTTTTGATGAGAAGGTCGTTTGAGCGTTACGGGGATACTTCAACATGCCTTTTAGCTCATGTGCAGAAATACCAATGTCGTGCACCGTCGTTTCATCGAACTTGGCTTGGACTTGGGCTGAGTCCTCTTCGGCCCCTCCGGCTTCATCATCCAGCCCATCTTCAGGATAGACTTGTGCAACAACAATCTCGCCCCCGAGGGACCTCATGAATAGATAAGGATCAGAAGGATCTCCTACGTCATGAATCAACGCTATAGCTGTAAGGGGCTTCTCGACAGAGAAAGTAGTCTTTACCGAATAGAATTCAGCGACACCGAGAGGAAAACCATCCTCCAATTCCCCAAACCATTGCAGGCAATCAACAACCTGAACTTTGTCTTTAACGCATAGCAAGAGACGTCCGAACGTTTGTGCTATGACAGATGCGGTGCCAGGCGAGTTCTTTTTATAGTGCTCCACGGATAGCGATGTGAGTTTTTGATGCAGAAGAATGAAGTCTTGACACTTGACCTTCAATTCATAAATCTCCCATGCTTTTGAGTAGTCAACAAATTGACTGTTTGTGCTAGCCTCGTCATCCAGCTCATCATCAGATGCAAATGCTAGGCCAAACCCTTTCTTAGGTTTGACATACTTATCATTGTCCTTCTTGGCCTGCAGTGAGGCTGCAAGTTGCGGAGCATCTGGCCTAGGAATATCAAATGCGCTGGACATCACTAGAGGTGATAGTTGTGCCAAGTACGTCATCTCAAATTGGGACTCAGAATCATGATGGGCGATGATAACCGATGCGGCGGTGTTCGTGTCTAGCGATGTGAGCAGCGAGTTTGCAGCGACCTGGGCATATGGTCCCGAAATCAAGGGGTCCATCGGCAAGTGTTTTAATCGAAGTACTTTGAAAGGATCCGACGAATTCAACAAAGGGCTCTCGATTTGATTCTGAAGATCCAAACCAAAATTGAGCTGCACTAACAAATCGTTGTTAGAGGGATGGCCAGCAATCACCCTAGGAGGGAACTTCCCCTCTACCATGCTGACTAGCTCCTGAGTCTCGGAAACGAACAGGTCGACTGCTGACTTAGAAGCCCCCAAATGAAAACCGGGGTATATAAATGGAAAGAGTGAATAAATAAGACCCGAAGCAGAGCTGTAATAAAGTGACAAGGAGCCAGAGAGACTGAGAGCAGAACCAAAGGCGATGGAGATTGGAGTTTCGCGAAGCGCTAGATCCTCCAACTTCTCGTCAAACTTGGCCCTAGTCGTTGACTTGATGATGTCAAACAGTTGCAATCTCTCTTTCGTCAAGACCACTAGATCAGTGGCTGAATAACTCGCAGGATGCCACGAAACTGACTGTACATCACTTAAAAGATTAATGACAAACTTAAGTGGTTTCCAGTGTTGGTTCGGATCCAAAAATGGGATACGCTTCAAACAGACAACGATGATACATCTGCGACAAATAAGAGCCATCAAACTATGGGTATGATTGAGTTGAATGCTGTCGATGCGGTATGAACTGCCTAGATTCAAGAGCTTGAAGTTGTGAGCCGGCGATGTCAAATCCATGGCTATAACAGTATCACCAGATGCAAAGAATAATTGCTCATTATCTTTGACAACAACGTTTGTAGAAAAATCTGCAAACGGGATCTTAAACGCACTATTTTGTGCGAGGGATTCAGCGAATGCTGGCATGTTGAATTAGATGTTATTCTACATCACCGATGGTCTATAAAGCTGTTACACAACATGCAGGACAAATAGATTACTACTATAAAACCCAGCCTACCGTATCACTGTAGCAGAATATTATTCATGTCTTATTGGGCACTTCAAATTTCCTCACTCAATTCTACTTGACTCAAAAAATCTCTTTCCTCGTTAATCAAACTCTGCTGGTATTCACCGCACAGACCTTCGTGGTGCAAACTCCAGGGCCAAGATTGCAAGGGCTCCTCAAGTCAATTGAGCGCTTGTTTCTTGATAAACGTAGTCTCACAAAGAAAGTGCTTCTTTGAGTCTTGGGTGTACTCTGTTTTCTTCGAGCTAGCGAAGCTCCGCTTGACTCGGGGGTATTGACTGAATGAGCAGCTGTTTCAGTGGCAGTCTTTTCCACGGCCACCACGATCTGAGCTTATCACGTTTTCTTTGTTGACTGTTGTTACGCTCATTGGATTCACTGTTGATGTTCTGAGGTGACGGTGATTGCAGCAGCTGAGCTACCGCATAAGTCTGGTTTGCCTTGGAGCCCATGATGGACCACCAATCGACAAGATTGGTTTCGGATTGAGAAGTGCCACATGGATGCAGCATTTCTGTTATTTGTACTTGGAATCAGTTGTTGATGTGTAGAAAAACGTGGCAGGGGCTGTAGTTGAGGCTAACCGGTTTTTTGCAGCCATTTCGCACGGACTGATATCTTACACCGCCTTACGACATTCGCATAAACATACAAAATGGTAATTTCTCAGTTTGCTGCCTCGAGTGGGAAATCCCTTACTTGCCTTTTTTTGCTGGCAGGCATCTTGGCTGGTATCGAGATCTCCTCGATCTGCTGTGAAGCCTTTTGCATTCTGCGGTTCGTGCGTGCTAACCGCCTGATCACAGCCATTGACTCCCTCTGACCTTCCGCTCGACCTTTTTTCTCCATCCTTAGAGCCTCAAGGGTTTCCGCATACTCACGAGAGACTTGACGGCTTGATTCAACAAGAGCTGTCGTCAATTCGGTGAGGCTTGTCTGGTTATCCTTGCTGAAGACCATGATGTGATTGACGTCGTAGTAGAGCTGAGCATTTGCTGAGGCGGCCTCCCTAGCAAGAAAGGGAGCCATCGCTTCATATGTGCTTTTGAGAAGTTTTTTCAACGTTTCCACAGTAAAGTTATTGGACCACTTCATCGTCTCGAAACCATCGTAGCAAGTGTGGAAATTGGCTCTTCTTGTCTTGACTTCCTTCTTGAGCTGAAGTATTTCAGCATTGAGATCAACAACTTTTCGCTCGAGCAGCATTCTCCCCAACTCTTTATTCTCAAGCTCCTTTGAAGACTGTGCAGCTTCCTGCTGCTGCTTATCGAAGAGTTCTCGTAATTGCTTCAGAGCCTCCAAGTTCTTGCTCTCCACCTCTTTGAGCTCTCTAGAACCATCCTCTACCTTGTCTTGGAGGCTTGCAAGAGATTGTAAAAAGGAATCTCTTTCCACGCAAAGCTCTTCGACCCGTGCCTGGGACTTTAACTTTTCAGTCCGGCAAGTCTCAAGATCTTCTTTCAACAGTGAGTTCTCTCTGGCGAGAGCCTTACTGACCTCATTGTGCTTCTGGGCGTGACTTTCAAAGTTCTCAATGATGTTCATCTTTTCCGCAATGGTAGCATCCTTTTGACGGATAATTGCCTTGCATTCCTTCTCAGCTGTTCCAAGTGACTCTATTCTGATGATGTAGTCTTGAAGCTTACGCTCGAGGTCAACTTTGGCTTCCCAAAGTGATTCTCGGTCTTGGTTAGTGGCATCCAAGCTCTCTTTCAACTCGTTGTTCTCACTTTTAAGATCAATCACTCTCAAATTGTTGGCCCTCAAATCCTCCAACAGTTTTCTCTTGATATCTTCAACCGCCTTTTTTAACGAATCATTTTCTCTGAAACTTTTGAGAAGATCTGATTCTAAAGACTCTTTTTCCTTCGAGAGTACACCTTCCTTCTCCGTGAACGCTTCGATGGCATGTTTTTGATTTTCACAACTGCGGCTACTTTCCCTTAGTTGTTCATCCAAGTCTTTAATGACCTCGTTTGAAGCCTCGAGCTCTTTGGAGGACTTCTCCAAGATGTGTTCAATCTCGCCCTCCAAACGATTCAGCCTCTCAGTCTGAATAGCATTGAGCTCCTCGTACTTTGAGTTAATCTCGTCAAACTGTTGCTTCCAAGCCTCCACATCGGCTTCGGCATCATTAGCCCTCTTCGTTTCTGAAGCAAGAAGAGACTGACAAAACTTGTTCTGTTGGATGCTATCTCCAATCCCAGAATCAATGCTGATTATGAGCTCCCCCAAGTTGTCAAAATCGAGGTTTGTTTCGGGAAAGTGCTTCTGAAACAAGTCAGATAGCTGCTTACTGATGTTTCTTCCGTTCTCGTCACAAGAGACATAAATCGTGTGATCCCAGTCTTTTGCATCAGGCAGAACATCAAGATTTGGCATATCGGGAGAAAGACAATCACCAGAAGACAGACCTGACAGCTCTTCCCCTATTTTTTCAGGAATTGTGAGTTCTTCGTCTCCAAGGGGTGATCCAGAACGTTCCTGATTTACAGTCACTTTAATGGGACTGGAGCCCTCTGCTGGCTTTGTATCCTCATCAGTTCTGAACTCACAATCCTCTTCCTTGAAGATCCCAGTAAGCCGCTCTTGAACCTTACCGTGAATATCTCTCAAGTCAGCCGACTCATCAGAGTAAACCAGCGAACTTTCCTCCTCAGAAACCCTTTTTTAAATCTTTTCAAAGATTCGGTTTGGTCAGCAAAGTGTACGGTTTTGCTTCTGGGCAACTTGAAGGCAGATGGCGGTTTAGACGGTGGGAGTGTGAAGCTTCTTGAACGACGGACCCGGTTCTTGTCTGCGTAAGGATCAAGATCTTCGATTGTGATATCGGATGGGTCAATTCCAGGAAAGATGTCCTTCCGAAGGTCTTTATTTTTCTTTTTGTCGGTAGAGACATCACACTTGGTGTCAGAGAGACCGTTGTCTTCTTGGTAACGCTGAAGATCTGAATCTGTCAAGGAGGTGACTCTGATAGTTGGCCCTTTGCCAAAAGAAGATTTCTCTATCTCCTTTTTTGATTTCGACGAAGGAGGTCGGAAGATTTTCTTGAACATGGAAGAAGTGGTGGTGCTTGTGGACTTTTGCAGCCTTTTCGCAGCCAACTCCATGTATCCACATGTTGGTGTTTCACGGAAGATGAGCTACATTGGGTTCAAAAAGTCAAATAGGCCTACAATTGAGCTACTCTTGTATTCACTCACTCCCTTCAAATGAAATTGCTGCTTGCTAGATGTGATTTAGCCAGCTCTTCTCTAGCAATTGAGGAAGCAAGGTGCTCTAGAACAGGTATAACGGCATTGAGGGACATGCTTTTTCCAAAATTGATAAAGCCGACTTTATGAGATCTGAATCGAGAAGTAAACTTCTACTAAGTCTATTTTGTTGTATCCTCCATCTTTTGAGTCTGCCCTTTCGCCCTGCGTACATCTTGAGTGCCTCTCGCGTCCTCTGAACTACTGATAGAACAGCTAGCAATGGGTAAACAGTACATCCTGACTGTAACAGCCTCCCATGCCCATGGGCTGGACATAACTGGAGTGTCTATGACCGACAAATATACAATTACCATTTCCAGTGACGGTCTAGTGGCATTTTGGGACAACAAGAAGGATGAGGTCCACAACCCTTCAGATACCGTGGTTAAGAAGTTGATCAACGAAATTGGCATTCACCATTTGGCAGTGTACGAAAACATCCCACCAGAACTGACACAGAAGGTGGTGCTTCTTGCCTTCGCATGTTTCGATGGTTCCATCAAGTTCTACTACTACATTGATGAAGATCTCGAAACTTTCAAAGAATTGGACACAGGTTCTACGTTCAAAGCAAACTTTTGGACGCCTGGCTTCTACAAAGACCCAAAATCGAAGCAAGACATGTTCATTGTTACCAAGGCGAACGGTCTGGCTGCCGTATATGCTTTGAGCATCAAGGATGTCGAGGGCACTATAGAATTTGCCACTGAAGAGCTTCTAGGGGAGCTTCACGTAACGGTTAACAACGCAGCATTTCCAAACTCCTTGGGAGTCTCTCAAGCTACAGACGGGCTCGTCGCCGTGGGGTACACTTCTGGAGATGTTGCTGTCTTCACCTTACATGGCCTCAAGGCCTTGTTCACCTTTTACTCGACAGATCTCCAGGTCGACGAAAACATTGGATCTAGCTCCGTTCCTCGTGTGCTTGAATTCTCGCCAGGTGGATCCATTCTTGCAGTTGCAAGAGATAATCAGTCTGCTGGCCTGATCACTCTTTACGATGTGGAATATGGCGAGAACGTCGGATCATTGACTACACTGTCACACTCCACTAAGACCACTGTTGGAGGATTCGCTCATGACGGATGGATCATGGGTCTTGATTTCAATGCCGACGGCCTGCTTCTTGCAAGTTGCGGTTTTGACAAATGCATCAGAGTGTGGAATATCGAGCTGCGTGAGCGTGAAGCCACTTTACAGGTGAACGTCACCGACTTAGAAAATACCGAGCACGACGACAGCATTGACAGTAGCGTTTGCAGTGGCGTCGCGTTCATCGATAGAGGTGTCAGAGCAGGTGCGGGAGGAGACTCTAACGAGGGGCTTTGTGTAGTCAGTTTTGATCGTGGAGTTCGTTGGTATAGAGAGGCAGGTGGCATCTGAGCTCTCAAATTACCAGTATTAATATAGGTCACGGGTTACACGTAAAATGGTTGCAAAATAAAGCGCGTATGGGAAGTAGAGACTTGAGCTTAATCTCGGCAGAAAAGACAGTTAGAGGCAGATTTTTTCATCAATAGAAGCATCTCTTCACTTATGAATTTCTGAAGTACTTTCCGAATCACAGCTCTTGATGTTCGTGGGTCTGATCTACGGCATCGCTTTTCTCTGCACAGGATGTTTATTTACATCTCTACAACATATACATCAACCTGAGTTATCACGATGCATCTGCTGGAAGATGTCTCTGAGCACCTCCGAAGCTTATTTGAAAGAGGTACCCAGGCATCCGATGCACTTGATCAATTGAGTCAATTAGCTGCACTGGATGGTCTCACAGAGCCTGAATTGCACATGGTATTGGACATAGTCTTCGACTACTCATTGAGAAGCTCGTTACGTCAGACTCTCATCACTAAATGCCTCGTACCCAATGGGGAGTACTTGATCCAAGTTGATACGGTGTCTCGAATCTTGGGTGCCGTTGGGGTCTCCGAGGTTTACTTCAGAAACGGGAAGCAACTCAAACTGAAAAGGCTTCCTCCTACGTCGCAAAACCTACTACTTGAGTGGTTAATTTGTGCTCTGCATCTTTTCGGGAAAGCGTTTTTTGAGGAACTACACAGGCTCTTACCCACCCTATTCGGCTTGCTTTCCTTTGAGTACCTGAGGTCAAATATCACCACACTCATCATCCTCGCACTTTCGGAACAGCGTAAGCTGAAAGATGTCTTCACGAGTCAGAGAAAATATGCTTTAAAGCCCTGGCATGTCAATGTGGCTCTTAGCTTGACTTCCAAGTTCCCTTTCGACCCCTCCATCAAATCCCTACTAGCCTTCATGAAACGTTTAAATCCAACCCTAGACTTACGTGGTTCGTCAGAATCAGGCTCTTCAGGCCTGTCCAAAGCCGATGCTGTGAGGTATCCGAACAAAGAGCTCGTGACACTTTTGAGTGCAAGACGCTCCTCATCAGACTTATGGGAGATAAAAGAGGTGAAAGACAAGGTTCAAAGAATCTTCGACTCCTTCACAACTCCTGCGTTTAAAAAAAGGAAGATAATTATTAATTCATTTAACGATTTGGACCTACTCGAATCGCCCGAAATGGAAACCGTTTCAATCGGAACTGTTGAATCACTTCGAACATTGATAGATGAGTTTGACAGAATCTCCATGGCGAATCCGGGGTCACTATTCACTCTAAGTAACATCACCAACGAGAAGTTACGGGAGTACTTCGTTGCATTTCATTTAATTTTGGCAAGCGTTGATCTGCCAGTTATCAAAAAATTCATTCAAGCTGTCCAATTTCACGCGCTATCGCCCTCTGCATCACAGACAGCTTTCTATCAGCTATACTTGATAGGACAGTTGGGTTGCTTCGAACAACTCACGGAACCATTTGAGGAGGCTATTACCAGCGGTTCAATCGAAGAGACCCGGCTATGTAAGCTTTTGAGCTTACTCCCACCAAATGATGGCCCAATTCAGACCTTTATCGTTCGTCTAGATGACGAGAACCATCATGAATACTGGAGCTCAGTATTCTTTGAATTATCAAAGACATTTCTTAAGTGGAACGTTCTTCACAACGAGTACGGCTTCTTCCAAAATGTCTACCAATCCATTCATAACATTGTTGGAACTCTTCTCTCTATTGTTGAAGTACAATGGGGAAAGTTCTCACTACTGACGAAATTGAAGTTTATGACATTCTTGCGCTCCATAAAGCAAGTTGGGTTCTCGGAAGTTCTGGCCACTATGGACTTCGGTATGCTCATCCCCAGCCCTACTCTTTTCTATCAGATGATAATGTCCACGAATCCATTCATTTTGTCAGAGACCCTAGGCTACATCGCATTCTTACGAACACTAAAATTTGAAGAGGGTGGAGACTCATTGAAATTGAGGAACAGTCTCATCATGGATTCGATTAATCTTGTCTGGCTTGATCAGGCATTCAAAATCGAGGAAGGTACTTTCAATAAGGGTATGTTCCTTGACGCAGAGTACTTGAAGAAGCTAGCTGGTCTAAGCTTCTTCAGCTATTCAGATCTTATCGAGCTCAAAAATGTGGGGGGCTTATCGCATAACCCTGGGACATCGTACCTTGCGGCTGAGATTATCTGGAATATTGAGGATGATGAGGATGAAATTACGGTGAGACATCCCGGGCCACTTTCTGAGGAATCTGTGGCCATGTTGCAACAGAACGGTGAGGTCAAGTGGGTGCTGAAAAGCTACTTCGAGATCAAGGTCAACCTTCTCAATAGACTCGATAGCCTTGGCTTCACAGGTCTTGGGGACCTTTTGTTTTCGTCCTTAAGGCCATTGGCTTCGTTACGCCAAAGAAAAAATGCTCCCGAACCAGTTTAAATGGTTGCAAATTAAACGCTGCGAGCTCTTGCATAATCCTGCACTACCGAGTAACTTTCCAACATGAATCGCGAAGTGAATCTCTTCAGTACTCGCAGGTCTGGGGTTCTGGAAAGCTGAGAATGAAGCTTTTACTGGGTCAGCCTTTCCTTCGTGTGACATTTCGCTCCTTTGCGTCGTCTCCGAACGCTGCGCCGCCGATAAAGCTCAATGAAATAGACAAGAAATGGATGCAAATCTGGAAAGATCAGCCCATTGAATACGCCAAATATTCACCCAAGAAAAATGAGCTGTATTACTGTCTCTCTATGTTCCCATACCCTTCTGGTACCCTTCATCTAGGCCATCAAAGGGTTTATACCATCAGTGACGTTATATCCAGATTCAAGCGTCTACAGGGCTACAATGTCATACACCCTATGGGTTGGGATGCTTTTGGCCTACCAGCAGAGAATGCAGCTGTCGAAAGAGGGATCAATCCTGCTGTTTGGACGGAGACAAATATAAAGAAGATGAAGGACCAGATGGAGCTCATGCTTGCTGACTTCGACTGGGAGAGAGAGGTCAACACATCTTCACCAGAGTACTATAGATGGACACAAAAAATCTTCACTTTGCTATTCGAACACGGGTTAGCTTACAGGAAGGGTGCAGAGATCAATTGGGATCCAGTTGATCAAACAGTCTTGGCCAATGAGCAGGTTGATTCCGAAGGAAGATCGTGGAGATCTGGAGCCAAGGTCGAGAAGAAAAACTTAGAGCAGTGGTTTATTGGGATTACCAAGTATGCAAGTTCGCTACAGAAGGATCTCAACATATTAAATCAATGGCCTGAAAAGGTGAAGTCCATGCAAAAGCATTGGATTGGTGAAAGCCATGGTGCTGAAATCACTTTCCCTAGCCAAGGAAGTTTACAAAATGGCGTCACTGTATTCACATCTCGGCCGGATACTCTTTTCAGCGTTCAATTTGTTGCACTAGCATTGAACCATCCCATTGTTCAAGAGTGCTCGGAAAGGGATCCTAAGTTGGCTGAATACATCGAACTTGCAAGTCTCGACGAGGATCCGTTATCTAAACTGGGATATCTTTTGAAAGATGTGAAGGTCTCTTTGCCGATAAAGATTGATGGTTCTGCCATTAAAACTTTTGACGTCCCTGTCTACGTTGCACCCTATGTCTTAGGGTCGTATGGCCACGGAGCTGTAATGGGTTGCCCTGCTCATGACGAGCGTGATTTCGACTTTTGGGCTCTTCATCAGCCCAATACACCAATTAAGCCCACTGTTGGGCCCGCTAAAGAAAGCGAAGCCGAGCAACTTGATGGGATCTTTACTGGCAAAAACGGTAGACTCTATGACGCGTCAATATTAAAGAATGGTGTTTCTTCTATTGGCGGATTTACAAGAAAGACTTCCAAAGAGGCTGGTCAGAAGATCGTCGAAATGTTGGAGAAGTCAGGAAATGGCGGTAAGTCGGTTCAATTCAAAATCAGAGACTGGCTCATCTCAAGACAGAGATACTGGGGTGCCCCGATTCCTATCATCCACTGCGACTCTTGTGGTCCAGTTCCGGTACCAGATGAAGACTTGCCCGTCTTGCTTCCCAAAATCGATGGAAAAAGCTTTGGTAGCGGCAATCCTTTAGACAAGCTTGAATCTTTCGTTAACACGACCTGCCCATCTTGTGGGGGTCCTGGAAAACGTGATACTGACACCATGGATACCTTCATTGACTCGTCATGGTACTTTTTCAGATATCTTGATGCGCAAAATGAAGAGAAACCCTTCGATCATAGTAAGGCTACAAGTGGGATGCCAGTGGATATTTACATCGGCGGCGTCGAACACGCAATTCTACACCTTCTTTACTCGCGGTTTATCTCCAAGTTCTTGGGAGATAAGGGCTTATGGGACGGAAAAGCTTTTAACAACGAACCGATCAAGCGATTGATTACACAAGGTATGGTTCATGGTAAGACTTACACCGATCCTGAGACCGGAAGATTTCTCAAGCCAGAAGATTTGGACATGACGGAACCAAGCAAACCAAAAATCAAGGAAACTGCTCAAACTCCCTCAGTTAGCTACGAGAAAATGTCCAAATCGAAGCACAACGGAGTGGACCCTGCTAAATGCATAGGAAAATACGGCGCAGATACCGTCAGGGCACATATTTTATTTTCAGCTCCTGTTTCAGACGAACTCAATTGGAATGAGGATCAGATTCAGGGGATTGAAAGATGGTTGAAAAAAGTCATAAACCTCAAAGATGAGGTTATTCGGAGCGCTCTTAATCTGGACTACAAGGCCACCGGAGGTACTGAGTTTAAAGACATCGAAATTTCTGGGCAGATACAGCCATCGATCAGCCTCTCTGACGATGAACTAAAGGTTTACAACGATATCCGATTCTACATTAATAGGATCGCCAAGTCTATCGATGTCGATCTCTCGCTCAACACTATCGTCTCCGATTTCATGAAAATGACCAATGCTTTACAAGCTGCGGTCAAGCAAAAGACTATCAGTCCAGCGGTTTTACTCGATGGGTACGAGAAGTTGTTGGTTGTTATGGCACCGGTCACCCCATCTGTAGCGGAAGAGTGTTGGGAAACTTTGAGGACAGGAATCAACAAACCGTTAGAGTCAATATTTGCCCAATCGTTTCCCACATCTCAGCCTATCGCGTCCCCCTATACCCAATTCAATATATTTGTCAACGGGAAAGCAAGGCATTTCATTAGGGCTCTCCGGACATTGTCATCCGAGCCAGAGTCTGAGGTGCTCAAGGTTGCCTTAGCAGAGGAGCAAGTCAAGAAATTTGTTGGCAACAAAAACATCAAAAAGCTCATCATCAAAGATGGGCTCATCAGCATAATAACATGTAAATAACGGTCTCGTGCAGCGTTTTCTATATACAAATTAAATGATGCACACTATATACTAGAAACCATTTTCCATAACAAACCTTTTATAGTCGTTTCGGCGGATCTTACCTTCAAAATTGACCTGAGCTCTTTTCGCTATGCCACGAAGTGTTTGCGTAATCTTGCTGTTGCCAATCTCAACGGCCTCTTTGTACAACTGGGAGAAGTGATGCCTCTTCCACTTGAACTGGTATTCCGTACTGACAATGATTGCAAGAGCGTCGTCAAATAAACCAAGCTGAGTAAGGGCGTTTACCATAGCAACGGCGAAATCGAAGTCGAGTCGATCCTTTTCTTGTCTGGTAAGTTTGTTCCAATGAACGGACTTTCTATAAAGACCTCTTTCGGTCCACATGGTTTGCGCAAGATTGAAGTTCTTGTGCTTAGCTGCAGCTTTTAATGCAATAAGATAAGTGATTGTGTTTCTGGGTACTTTGTAGCGCCCTGCGGATGATTCAACAAGCTGTTGAAGGATAGGCGATTTTGCGATAGCCTTCGAATTGGATACCTTAGTGACTTGAGTTTCATTTTCGTTCTCCTCAATGTTAGCGTCCTCAGGCTCAATAATGCTTCTCACAGCTGGAACGCCTTCTCTGTCCAAGTAGGTGAACAGCTCAAGCCTGTCCTTGAATTCGTCAAGACTACCAATGTTAGCTGCAACGTTGAGAAAAGTGTTGATACTCTCTGTGTTGACGAAATGGCGATTCACCATCATTGTGTGGGCCATCACGGCACTGGATTCTGCCAAAACTTCATCGAAAGTATCGAAGAAAAACTTGGGCAAGAAAGGAAGCGCCTTCTTCGGATCGTCGACGTTTATATTGAGCTCAGTCTGATTGATGATGTTATGACGGAACAGACGACCCGACTCGTTGTAGAGAATCATCGGAGTTTTATCTTCGAGACTCGCATTGGCATAGGCTAAAAGAAGGAAAGAGAATGAGCGTGGGGACGTATTCCCAGCCAAATTGAGTTGCTGGTAAAGTGAACGAGCCAAAGGTAAGTCGCCATCTCTCAGTGCCAAGTAAAGCATATACTCGGCAGTTTGGACGGTTGGCGTCCAGTCTCTTCTGTGAACCTCAAACATGAAATCCCATGCTCTGACTCTGTACTCTTCTCTGTTGAAGCAGCCTCTTGCGAGAGCTACCACAATGTTTTGGTTTATTTCAACCTTTTCAAGAATCATCTCCTGGTATAAGTCCAACGCCTTCTCAATATCGTTGTTATTGACATGGCTGACAATAATGTCTTGATACTCCCGTGTAGATGGCCGCGTCTTCTGAGAGAAAAACTTCATTGAGTCAAAAAGCTGAACAGCTGCCTCGTGAGACTTTGTTTTATAAACGCAGGTTGCAAGTACATTTGAGTAAACATTTTTCAGCGGTTCCAAACCAAGCTCCTTCATTTCGGTGATTATCTCATTAACCCTGTTGATGTTTGAATTCTTTCCGTAGGCTTCAACTAAAATCTCGTAGGTTTCTCGAGAGAGACTACCTTTCTTTGTTAGTCTTCTCATATGCTGCACGCATTCTTCAATGACTTTCATCTCGGTCAGATTCACCGTTCCACGATGAATTACACTCTTCATGTAGGCATTGATGATCTTTGGGGATTTTTGCATACCAGCTGCTCCCAAAAGCTCCTCGATTTTGGGAAAGACAGTGTGAAGCTGAGGTCTTGGAATAGCATACACAAGCTTCCGCACGTCTCTTTCAATAAGGCCCTTGAATCCTCCCTCATGCTCAAGTTGTCTAAGAACAACATCCCAATCCTGGTGTTCTTTATTGACAAGGTATTTCAAGGAGAGCCCCAATCTTTCTTGTATTGGTTCAGGTAAGTCCACCGCTAGAGAGCTCAACGTGGACTTCAGGGGATCAAATGATGATGGGGCTGATATGGCTTTTGAATTTGAACTTTTCTGGATGACGGGTTTTTCTCGAACAGACTGGTATACCTCATCGGCAGGATCATCTAATGATGTACTGGGTGATTTTTCACCTAGGGTCTCTTTTCTCACCAAGTAAGAGTTGACGCTTCGAGTAAGCTTCTCAAACTCTCTTAGTCTTTTAGAATGCTGTAATCTTTGGACTTGTTCGGCCTTGGAGACCTCCTTCTTCATAGGCTGAGGCTCGGGCCTAGATATGGGTTTTGGTTTTGAGGCGACTTTCTTCGTTCTTCGCTTTTTCTCGTTACTCATCACGAAAACGGTTCTTTTGGGAGACATTGACCGAACCGGAAAATGGCTCAACGACCTGGCCAAAGGTCGTAGGCTGTACATTTTGGTTATGTGGTAATAGTATGTACTATTCAGATCATCGCTTTGCCTGCAGAGGAGGAACTTTCTGAGAATAGTGTCTGTTTTTTATGCGCGGTGCTGAAGAATGGCTGCGAAATTTAGGCTATCCAAGTAATAGCGAAATCAAACTCTGTGCCATCGCTGTCCCATACCATGAGAACCGGAACCCATTCAGCTGGGAGACCCAAAGCAACTAGCTTATGGATATTCAGAAGTTTGGTCATGACCGTCACATGGGAGTTTCCGATGGCTGGACTGCGAAGGAAATCGATCACAAGACCAATATCACTAGTCATCAACTTCACCACATTGAGGTTCTCGTTGATATTAACGATATTGGTTTTAAAACCTTGCGTGAGCTCAGCAGCCGAGGGAAGCAACCTTGGCGCGTCACTCTCTTCTTCATCGTCATACATGCCAACAACACGCTCATATGCCAACCCGCCCCACTCGATGTTCGCTCCTCTTGGTAATCCGGAAACTTGAACAATGATGAGTCGGTCGTCAAAATCCTGTCCATGTTCAACTTCTTGTACGTACTCCTTCCACACTTGCGAGGCAACTTGAGGAGAAGTGGTGGTGACAAAACACACAGCCGCTGCTATCTGTTTGACGTTAACGAGCGTCTTTACCTTGTAAAGGTGTTGAAGAGATAGTGTTGCAGATCTCACAGGATCATCAGTATCTGGCTCCATTGAACTTGGAATCAACGGGATCTGACCGGAAAGTGTAGCTGTCTTGAACGTGTCTTTGGTGTCCACAATAGCTTGGGAATATGGCCCGATATTTTGAGGGGCCCAAAATGATCTCGATCTGATGTGAATACCTTGTCTTGTCCCGGCCGGTGGATCGAGAACGATGCATGATATTTGTAGGTGATACGGCTGTGGAAGTGTGGTTTGAACGCAGACACGAGATGGTGGGAGATATGTGTCTGCGAAGAATGAGGCATATTCCTTGTTAATTGCTGCAAAATCACTCATGTCTCGGACAAGGACAGTGACATGCTGAATGTCCGTGATGGAAACCTCGTGAGCTTTGAGAATGTTGGATAATTGGGTCATGATGTCTTGAGTCTGACCCTTCACACCCAGAGCTGCACTGGTAATGTTGGAAACATATAGTCTTAAGGGAGTAGAAATGACAGTTGGCCCAACTGGAAAAGACACATCCTTGACCTCAGGGATGGTAATTGGTGGACTTTCCTTCACGCGTTTTTGCACTAACAAGAATTCTTCTTCAAGAGGCTCTCTTTCTCTGTTGAGGTCTGCGGATTTACCTGTGATGTCACATGTCTCTTTCGGAACCAGCTTCGTCAGGAAGGTAAGATAAGAGCAATCCGAAGAATGGGCTACGACTTTCTCGTCAGTTATCTCGAGGCGTCTCTCGAAAAGGGGAAAATCAAAGACAAAAGTTTCAAATTCACCTCCCTCACCACACACATGAACGTCGTACATTTGGTTGAGTTTGGTTAGGATTGGAAGCATTTCAGAGATCAGCCTTCCCAAGTGCTTGTCATTGAGACCAATGGCAGCACATTTGATCAACCGAGCATCGAGACCCAGCAGGCACATCTCCAGCATCAATTCTGCCTGATCCCTTTGCCACAAGAAGGCTAAGCAAGTGAGACCAAGTCTATCGCAGACATTCTCCACCCTCGTTCGCTGATAGTGTGAGAGAATGGCACCGCAGCTGACACCCTCTAGATCTGGCATATCCTCCTTGACCCTAGATAGAAGGGTGTAAAGATCTTCGATTTCGTCGTCAGCAGTGGGAGTATACTCCAATTCAACATTTGTCGAGCCGCCCGTAAGTGGTTGACGATACAATGGGACCAGAAGACATAGACCATAATGCTCAATTCGATCATGTCCCACTGTTTGGAACATAAAGGAGTCTGTCTCATTCTCATCCACATTGAGTGGATGCAAATTGGCCAAAGCCACAAGCTCATGGCCCTGTCTGTGGCATTCCAATATATTATAGAAGGAGTCTTTGCCTCCAGATATTAAAGCGACAAACTTCATTGTGGGAGTAGCCTGAGATAGATAAATGGGATGCGCGAAGATGGATGAGTAGATTAAGATGCATTGATTCTACGATAAGACCGACATGCTCTGAAAAGAATTGGAAGCTCATAGTGCTAGAGAACTCGATTCAAAATTTATTTCAAGCTCCTTCCTTTGAGGTACACGATACCATGCTCTAGGCCGATCACATTTGGAATAGGCTGTAGATCCTCAAATGGCAGCCAGATCACAATACATGCTTACGCATGGGGATATAGAAAAAGGGGTCAAAGCCTTCTATGAAGCGGGCTAAAGTACTACAAGAGCTTGAGATTTAAAAGTCAAAGTAGGGGCATGGCTTGCCCGATCTATAAGCAATGAAATGAACATTCCTAGAACACCTTCCACATTATGGACACACCATAAAAGCGGCTTTAAGTAATTGAGCTCAAGCAAAAAACAGACTGCTTCATAAATCGAGAAAATACGTTTTACTGACACTTCTTCATAGTATGAGACGGCCATAATCAGGCTAATTAGGTCTGGAATTAACGCGCAGCAGAGTTAATAGGAGTCTGCGGCAGGAGAACTGGTATGGTCCATCGAGGATTTGGCGTGCACACGACTAACGAATTTTTTTCAAATTTTTTTCGCACTATAAGTTAAGACGATTTCCCTTGAAAAATTCTTTTTTTCTTCTCCATCTCAGAACTAAGTCAACATGCCTCGTATGTCTTAACAATCCACAAGAAGAAATTTATATTTCTTATCAAATAGACAGCACTCGGTGCCGTCTATGAGGTTTCGGGTCCTCTACAATCAACCTTGGAGATTCGTCTCCCGTAACTGAACCCCCGACACTTCAGTTACACTCACAGACCAGCAGTCATCTGATGCCTATTTTGAATATCTCTACTGTTCAGGTGCCAATATTTTACTATGCTATCTGTTAGGAAGATTGTAGAGCCCGGCAACTTTTGCCAATGCTTTAACTAACACCCAGGTGCCCCAAGAACTTACTCCAAGGTTTACTCTGTGCCAAAGCAGCCATACGAGTCCGCTCGTTTGGACGCTGAATTGAAGTTGGCTGGTGAGTACGGTCTCAAGAACAAGAGAGAGATCTACAGAATTGGTTTCCAGTTGTCTAAGATCAGAAGAGCCGCTCGTGACCTTTTGACCAGAGATGACAAGGATGAGAAGAGATTGTTCGAGGGTAACGCCTTGATCAGAAGATTGGTGAGAGTCGGTGTCTTGCCAGAGGACAAGATGAAGTTGGATTACGTCTTGGCCTTGAGACCAGAGGACTTCTTGGAGAGAAGATTGCAGACCCAGGTTTTCAAGCTCGGTCTTGCCAGATCTATCCACCACGCTAGAGTCTTGATCACCCAGAGACACATTGCTGTTGGTAAGCAGATTGTCAACGTCCCATCCTTCATGGTGAGATTGGACTCTCAGAAGCACATTGACTTCGCTCCTAACTCTCCTTACGGCGGTGGCAGACCTGGTAGAGTGAAGAGAAGAAACCAGAACAAGAACGCTGAGGGTGCTGAGGAGGACGAGGAGTAAGCTTTTCGCTCGCATTAATCTAGTGTAATTATAGTTGGTTAAACTTTTCCAAAAAAAAGAACGGTTGGGTAGTTGAGGCCTCGGCCAGCAGTAGCAGTAAACATTGTCTTGATTTCTATTTTGAGGGGTTGCCATCGATTACAGCAGAATGATGCTCCTGTTCTTGATTTACAATATCATATCTTGAAGGCAAGGAATCAAGACCTTCCAGGCGGCTCGTCGACAGATATCGTTTGAAGAGGAGGCTCTCGACTGGGCTTGATGTTTCCTCTATATGACTGGGCAAATGAAAAGGAAAGACGGCAATAATGCGGCGTTTCTCTTTTAAAATAGTTTCATTGTTAGAATGAGTTGCATAGCGACAAGGCAAGCTATCAGGGTGGTCCAAGTGCAGTCGGTCCAAATATTGATACACCAGCGCGAACAGTTGTACTACCCGGTGATCCTTAGAGCATATAATGTCAGAGCCAACTCAACTACAACATAATGCCTTTCAAAGTGCTCTTCAAACATGGAAGGAGATAGATTTACCTTCTTTGCAGAATAAACTTGACGAACAAGGCATTGAACTCAAATCAGAGCAGAAGGCCTCACTAACAAGCAGAAAGAACCTTGCGTCTAAGACAAAGGATTTCAAGAAGCTTGAAGATGCAGATAAGCTCAATGAGATCAAACCTCTCCTAAAGATGTATCAAAACGAGATCGACAATATGAACACGAAGCAAAAGAAAGTGGAGGCATTTTTCTTTGGCTTCTACAGATTGATTGCAGAAGCTCCTGATCCCAAACCGCTCCTAGAGCTTTGCCAGGACGCAGTGGTCAATCTGAACGAATTGGCTGAAATGAAACAACAGATTGCCCAGCGTGACGAAGAATTAGCCAAGAAGGCTGACTATGAGGTTTTGAAACAGCGTCTATTACGAAACGAGCAAGAGCTGGCAGCTCTTTTAAGCACCAAACTCAAGGCCAAGGAAGACGAACTTCAATCCTTGATCCAGGAGAAAGAGTCTAATTGGGCAAACAAAGAGAAGCAGCACCAAGAGCAGATCGCATCTTACAAGCTCACCATCGAGGAGCTCAAGACATCAATGGAGGTCACTCAACTTCAATTGAATACACAAAATAAACAGTTCGACAGAGCTGAAGATGGAGGATCCCAAGATACAGCATCTACGCTAGTAGAATTGGACATGGCCAATCGTGACGCGGAAATGTGGAAAAGAGGGTCTTCGACTTGGAGAAAAGAAACGAGGGCTTACGTCAAGAATTAGCCGTGGCGTTAAATGATTCGGCTAGTGCAGCAATTAAAGCTGATTTCCAAAAGACAATCGCCGATTTGGAAAGCGAGAATGCTCTTTTGATGGCTGATTTGAACCAGGCCAAAAACAAGGTCAACACTGTCACTGACGAGAACTCCGCCAAGTTCCAACTGCTTATAAGAGAAGTGCAACACGCATCAGAAGAAATTAAACATCTCAAGGCTAAGCTTGAGAAAACTAGTGATTATGATGAAGTCAAACACGAGCTTCACTTGTTGCGGCAAATCGAATTTGGAGAGAACTCTCTAGATGAGGCCGATGATGAACAACCAAAGCAGATCGATGCCTTATTGATCGAAAGAAATAAGTCATTGACTACTGAACTTGCGAGTTTGAGATCCCAACATGATGGTCTTGTCTCGCAAATCCAGGTGTTACAAGGTGAATTAGAACAAAACAGAGAGGAGTCGGAGAGACTTGGCATGCTCAATTCGAAGTTGGAGAATGATTTGGCGGATATAAGGGATTCCTCAACACCTCAATTCAACGACACGGCAAGCATGATTTCCGGAATAACGAGAATGACCAAGAACACAACAAGGCAACCATCAGGTGGTGTTGCTCACCAGGCTGGAGAGGATTCTTCAATTCTTCCAATCATCACTAAGCAAAGAGATCGGTTTAGGGATAAAAATAAAGAATTAGAGGATGATCTCAAGCGTCAAACTAGTTTGGTTAATGAGTTGAAGAGGCAAAATAGAGCCTTGAAAACTGATAATGAGGATCTCTACGAGAAATCAAGATATATGGCTCTGCTCAAGAAGGAGAACGAGGCCCCCGGTGCAAGCTCAAACCGTCGCTATTTTACCCCCAAACCAAATGCAACTCTAGATCTTGAGCAAAACGCATATCAGACAGAATACGAGTCTAGGCTACACCCAATTGAGCGATTCAGGATGAGGGAACAGGAGCGTATCAGCTCAAGGCTCTCGCCTTTTGAGCGTATTTTTATTTCTGTAACGAGGTCCATTTTGGCCACCAGGACGACAAGAATGCTCTTCTTGGCTTATTGTGTCTTCCTTCATTTCCTTGTCATGTTTACGACCATACATTCGATGTCTATCAGTACTAAAATGATCCCAGAGGTCGGCCTCAACCAAAGCACAGGAGGTTCCGCCGACAGTAGTGTGGGAGGAATTGCCTATGAAGGATGACGCAGTGGATGAGGAAGCGATGTTTAATGAAGGAGAGTATAGCTACATAGATACACTCGTCCAGTAATTGAGGCTAGCTCCTGTGTAGCTTTATCGCAGTGCGCATATCAGTTATTAAAACGGAAAAGACATTCCTCAATTCCTTTCAATAAACATGTCTTTTCCTGTTAATATTTTTCAATACCAACCAAACTTGCCCGCAATTGAGTATCAATCCGACGGCAAACCCGAGAACTTCCTCGTCTTTATCGGTGGTTTAGGTGATGGTCTCCTCTGCACTAAGTACATACCCCAGATAGCGGAGCTCTTCAACAAAGAATTGGGCGGAAAATGGGGTGTCATCGAGTCTTTGATTACGTCGTCTTACATTGGTTGCGGAACAGGCAGCTTGGGACGTGACGTACGTGAATTGGCTCAATTGGTCAAGTATCTTAGATCCCACAGAGGCACTCCACAGTCCAAGATAGTGCTCATGGGACATTCTACTGGATGTCAGGACACAATTGAATATCTCTCCAAATTTGCATACCAAGATGACTTTGAGAGCATCTTCAAATTGGACGGTGGGATTTTGCAAGCCCCTGTGTCAGATACCGAGGCCTCTGAATACTTCCACAAGGACACAAATATAAAGGAGGTTCTCAAGCAGGCCAAGCAGCTCATTGACGCAGGGAGAGGCGACGAGTTGCTTCCCGAGGAGGCTAGAAAGTTGTCTGCTGATGTTCCGGTCTCTGCCTACAGATTCTACTCCTTAAATGCGAGAAGAACAGACGACGACTACTTTTCGTCTTATCTCAATGAGGATGACTACAAAGAGACTTTCGCAAAGATCACTCTGCCATTGCTTGTTCTTGTCGGAGAGAAGGATGAGTTCATTCCGCCCAATATCGATCGTAAAGCCTTATTGGAAGACTGGAAGAAGGTCACATCGGACACCGTCTGGAGTGAATTCAGCAAGATCGTCAAGGGTGCTGACCACAAAGGCGGTGGTCCATTGTCCGATGAAGGTGCTTCTGAAGATATCGCCAAAACAGTTGTTGAGTTTATCAAGAAAAACTTTTAAGGATCATCTTCGAATCTGAGCGCTTGGGCACGAGAGAGAAGCTCTTCGCAATACTTCTCAACACTAATATCCTCAGCTGTGATTGACTTAGACCTTCTTTCAAAATGCCACCATTTTGACTTAGTTTTCGCACCATCTTCTATAATGATATTGGGTGGCAGGAGTCGTGAAATGAGAAATCTTGCTTGTGAGTGTCCTTTCTGAGTCAAAGTAACTCTAGGAACAAATGAACGCTGTTGCAAAATCTCATCATTGATGATGTCAATAAGCTTATTAACTTCTTCGTTCTTACGCTCGTAAACGATATCGTCATTGTCCGAGCTATGAAGCTTGAGTCTGTTTTTGTCGTTATGCAAATAAAGAATGATTGTTTGAAAAGTATCTAAAATGAAACATGAGCCATCCTTTGCTTTAAGAACCGACGTAGTTTCCAAAGGTTTTTCTGTTCTTTGGCCCTCAATAACCTCGTAGAGTTTCGGTTGAATCATGATGCAAGCCTCCTCAGTGGGGAGGCCCATAAAGATATGATGGAAATACGCCGTCTCATCAGGCGAACTGTTAAAGATGGAGACTAATTGTGGATTTTTTCTCAAGTAGTATGCGAATATAGGTAGTTTCTTAAAGCTTTCATCGATAGTGTAAAGCGCTTTGAGCTTTTCGAAAGGGTTATTGGAGGCAGACGCCTCTTCTTTCATGACCCCGAAGAACTTCGTTAGCTTCATGAGGGTAATGTCCATAAGCTCTATAACCTCCTCAAATGATTCAAATCCCAAGGTGGTATCGATCTTACTAATCAAAAGCCTTGTGAGGATCGTGATCCACGTTTCTGGGTTAAAGTTTGCAAGTAGAGCTTTCTGTCTGGCAGTCTCGTTTATCTTGTATAGCATCTTGTCTTCCCTCCCAGAGCCGGATGCAAAGATACTCATCGTCGTGGGTTTTTGAAGTGTCGTTGTTCGTATAACCCTGTGTTCAAGCTTCGAGTCCCAATAGTCCAGCTGAAATTGAACGAACACACTTTTAATTTTCGCCTTTGTGATGTAGGAGGGGTCAACTTCGAAAAGAACACATCCCACATGGTCCCTAAGATTTCCGAGGTACCATCTGTTGGTAAAGTGCCGCTTTTTCAACAGGGATTCAAACCCCGAGATTGTATCGGAGATGCGCTCATGATGATATTGCATTAGATGGGTAGATTGAAACGATGACTGGTAAGGCGTTCCATAACAAAGGGTGTACGATACCTTAAGCCCTGGGGAGGTTTGTACTGTAAGAATACAATCCTGCGATGAAATTGAATCACGAACAGCCTCAAGCTTGTTTTTGAAAGATTGTCTTGTGAAAGAATCACTAAAAATGACAATTCCGCTTGTCCCCGAAGACAATGTACACATTTCGTATAGTCCAACTTGATCGAGAGAGCCAAAGTAGAGATCAAAAGTAAATTTTGAAGCTGTCGGTTTTACACTATAGTTCGTGAGTGAGCCACCGGCAGTGAAAGCTGCAGTGTTCGCCTGATCAAAAGTGTAGCCACATCCAACAAATGAAAGTGCTCTGTAAAATTTAGCAGCATTCACAAAATGTGGCGCCTTGAGATTTGCGATGTCATCATGTGTCCTTATGCTTTCCATTGAGCATACCACTTTTCCTGGGCCTATTGTACATGGGCCAGATGAGAAAAGCTTTATATTTCCCAAAAGCAGACTTGAACTGGCGCAATTGAGAAGGCTTGATGCAACGAATAGTGCTAGGCCTGAGGCACGCTCTGGTTTGAATGATCTGGTTAGTTCAGGCTTGAGGTGCTCGATCGTTTCCAAAAAATCAGTGGGATTCCTGAAAAAACCTGACTGGAGTAGTTTCAGACCCCTTAATATGTTGGAGTTAGATGAATCTGCAATTCTCAGAAGGGTTTTTGCGATTGCAGGTTTGTCACCTAGTATACTTGAGAAATCGTACCCAGGGGGAAAATCATCGATGGTGAAAATGACATCCTTGTCTCCGTGAAGTATGACATCTTTTGAAAATGTGAGTAGCCCCACCGATGCGAGCGATGGAAGACGGGAAACCGACTCCCGAAGACGGTCCTTTAAAGCCGAAAATTCCTCGGGACATTCAATATGTTGATACAAGTCAACGATATAAAGATAATTTGGGCCTCTTGTACCGATAGGCAGCGAGATGTCGCTCGGTAGTACATAGTCGATTGACTCTACCTTTGGAACATCTTTCGTCTGGGAAGTTGCACATTGCGGGTCTTCTGGCAAGGGGAACTTCTTCTCGCAAAATGGACACCATAACATCTTGTTGGCGGTATCAAGGACCGAATACTTGCTTACGAACGCCCCACACAGTAGACATTTAGTGGGGAAAGCATGGTAAGTTGGAACCTCTGAATTCGTTTTTCGGAAGAAGCAGCCTAGTGGTGTCAGCAATCGGGTCAGTTCTACCGTTGTCGATGGGAACATATCCCAATTGAAACTGCACTCCATGTTCTGGTGGATGGCCCGGGAGAATCTAGTGGTCGTTCGTGGGGAGTATTGAGATAAGATAGATATGATCGCGGAAATCACCGAAATGAAGGAGTCGGCATGTACTTCAGAAACGGAACGAGGGGTTGGATTGTTCGGTCTGTTTAGAGACCTCGAACAATTTTTAATTTCAGTGAATTACTTCATTTTTTTCCGAATTTAGAATTTGATGGGTAGCATGGATATTGTTCGAAATGTTTGACATTTTGCAGCCAACTTAGCTTCATACTCGTGCGGAATCACGTCTGTCGAATGTTTCACACTATAGAAGAATCTGCACGAGAGAAAACGAAACACTCTCATTAACAAATTGGGATCTTATGTTGATTAAGGAGAAAGAGTAAACTCTATTCCATTCGAAGCAAAGACGGCGTTATCTAGATCTGGTACAGGTTGCTGCAGTTCACCAAAGAAACCCTTCACAATCTTCCTCAGCAAGTTTGAGTATCTCATTTGAGATGTGTTCGGCGAATCTTTGCCTCTGATTGTCGGACTGATCGTTACTAATAATTTGGCTAATCACGTGCTGAGTCATGTGATATTATCAGCTCGATGAGATGGCGCATCGATTTTGCAAGAGAGGGAGAGTTTCACAACCAGTATTTTAAATGGGAGCTAAACAGAAAGAGGCCATCAAGAGGAGAAATAAGGCAAATCTCTCGCGGACTGCCGAGAGTGAGGTCTATTCTGACAAGCAAGCTAAAAATCTTCTAGCAGATCAGCCCAAGTTAACGCCGAAGTCCAAAGTTAAGAAGCCTAGTAAACAGGCTGTGAAGAAGCGTGACGCCAAAATAAGGCTTTATGGCGCCAGAAATGGAAAAGAATACAGAGAAGAAGAATTGAACATTCCTAATCTCAATAGGGCTATCGTACCGGGAGTCAAGGCCAAGAAGGGAAAGAAGGGAAAAAAGTTCGTGGATGATCACGACAGTCTAATGTTGAACCGTTTGGTGAAGTCCATCAACGACAAGCATGATCAAGTGAATGAGTCCAAGTTGGAGAAAGCAAAGAGATTGGAGGAGATTCGTGAATTGAAGAGGGCCGAGATCGAAAGAAAGGAACAAGAGAAGGCCAACAAATTGAACGATAAAAAGGCAGAAATCAAGAATAAAGCCAATGTCGCAAGAGCAGCTAGGCGAAAGAGTGCAAGAGCTGCAAAGCGGTCCGAAGAAGACGGTGTTGACGAGACCGAGACTCCTGCAAAGAAAAAGAAGAAGTCTGTCTCATTTGCATAAACTTACGTGTATACTATTTACAATATCAACGATCAATCTGTGACTAAAAGTAAATGGAGCGTTGGCGTCTTCTTTTGCAATGTCTTTCTTTGCCTTCCAACCGTAGTAGATACCGATTAAACTGCCGCCAATGTGAGCTGCGTAATCGAAATGAATCTTAGTGAAGAATCCAGCAGCATTCAAGACGATGGAGCCCAAGAACGCGTACCAAGCTCCACCTGGAATGGGAAGGAAAAAGAACGCAACGCTAGCGTTTGGGAATAGATATGAAAAGACACCAAGAAGGCCAAAAATCCCACCAGATGCACCCAAGGAGCCACTGACACCTTGTCTAGCGATAGTTCTAAATGCAAGCGAAGTGAAGGAGGATGCAACAATGGACCCAAGGTAAGCTGTCAAGAAGCCGGCTGGTCCTAGAACGACCGCAAGTGAAGAGCCAAACGACTGAAGACAGAACATGTTGAAAAACAAGTGGGTAAAGTTCTGGTGTGAAAAGCCCGAGCCTATTATAGACCACACTGATGAAAATCTATCGTTAACAAGAAGACCGTACTTTCTCAATATGAGGGAAAAACGGGGCAATTGCCATGCAAAGAAGACTCCTGTGTTGAGACCAATAATGGCGTATACTATGGCTTGAGGATTGCGTTTGAGCCATGTAGACTTATTGATAGTGAAGTCTAAGATCGGAGGAGCAACAAGAAGAAAAGCCCCAGTGAAAATGGCAGGTTTTGCCAAGGAGTCCCAGTGAATCCTCTGGAACCGGCCAGCAAGACCTGGTCTCTGCCAATACAGTCTTCTAAAATGACTGAAGGCGGTGTGGAATTGTCTATTTCTAAACCATGAAGATGGCGATGGGATCCTCGAGTGAAAAGAACGGCGGAAACCGACCCCTAAGTTCAGAGTAAAGGCACCCCTATTTCCTATGGAGAATACGGTGGGAGAAAGCCTAAACATTATTAATGTTAACGCTACAGTTGCGAGCAGATAGCTAGATAGCGGTGTGCGATACACGACCGGCAATGTCTGAAATCTTCATAGATAAGAAAGTGGGACATCGCAGTGGCAATAGAACTCCGGAATGAAGAAGTTTTCGAAACCCTTGTAGTGAACTGTTTTGGCACCAGTAAGGTGTCACAGTGAATTATGCATAATTGGGATTTAGAGACGGTACAGTAATGAAGTGGCGCCTACTTTCCCTGTGAAAAGGAATCAGTCGAACGACACAAACGACAAAGATAAATTAATGGGGAAAACTCTTCCGAGGACTGGTGAAGGTGCCCCCTTCTCTTCACATGTTGCAAAAACTCAGCTCTCATAAAGAGTCGATACCTCTCGACCACCAGAGCCCTTTATCCCAATTTGAATTTCTTTCAGTTGGCTTTGCAGGAGGTAGGTCTAGGCATATTCAATGTCTCAGCTGCAGCTTACTTATCTGCTTACAAAGCGGTCCATGCAACTCCTAAAACGTCTTCTCTCCGACGCAGGCTTCATGCAAGGCTGACTGATTCAGCCGCGCGTACAAAACGAGGGCTACGGCCCTAGCGCTCAAGCACTTGCACGTGACCAAAAGTCGCACCCACCCCCACTATGTTGATGTTGAAAAAATTTAGCTACACCTTTAACTTACACATATAATGTCTGCTGAAGCTTCCGTTTCGTACGCCGCCCTTATCTTGGCTGACGCTGGTGTTGAGATCTCCGCCGACAACTTGTTGGCCGTCACCAAGGCCGCTGGTGCCTCCGTTGACAACGTCTGGGCCCACATCTTCTCCAAGGCTTTGGAGGGTAAGGACTTGAAGGACTTGCTCTTCTCGATGGCTGCTGCTGCTCCAGCTGGTGGTGCCGCTGCCGGTGGTGCTGCTGCTGCCGGTGGTGCTGCCGAGGCTGCCGCTGAGGAGAAGGAGGAAGAGGCTGCTGAGGAGTCTGATGATGACATGGGCTTCGGTTTGTTCGATTAAACGGGCCGTCCAATATCCATACTGTTAATACATCACGCATAGAACAGATTGTAGTGGGAGGGGATCTAATTGAAGTGTAGAAAGAAGGCCGATGCAGTTTGAGAAACCCGGCTTCCCGGCATCGGTCGACGAACCACAAGTTAAGCTGAAACTTCGTTTAAGATCAAGCAGGGCTAGACAAGATCCAAGTAGTGCTTTGCAACCCATTGAGTGTTGAGGAAACAACCTTGTGTTGATGCATTGATCACTCCGAACAACAGCTGTAAACACCATAGATCGAGTAACTACAACTTGTTGACTAAGACAGGAGCACTACCTACACAGCCACAAGCCGTAAGGAGCAGCCTCGAACTGGCGTTGCCGTAATCAGCCCTGCAATGGAAAACACACATAAGAAACTTTGCTTGAGGCAAGATGGTTGATCTAAGCAGCAATCGCATGTGGAGGTCTACGTCATTGAGGAAAATGCTATTTATGGCACCGGCGGGGTCTCCGTGGCGGTCAAGTGCCTCGAGCTAGATATTCAACGAGGGTTTTGTGGGCGTCTTGGGGCGCATGAGCCTTTTGACGTATGTCTGGAAGCAAAGATTCATTGCGTAAGTTGACTCGCTGAGCAAGTGAGAGAGGGTGGACATGAGAGGGACAGGTTGGGCTTTTGAGAGTTGGTATAGAAGAAAGGGTGCCGCTTGCAGGGGCCAAAAGTGGTGGGTCTAAAAAATAGTTAATCTTTACAATACAGGTAAAGGTCAATTTCGGTGAGTACGACAGGGTCTCACTAGCCTCATGCGAGCAACGTCATAGAGCCCCAACGGTCGCTACGCGGCTAAAAAATTGTGGCTGGAATCTAGATTGCACCCTGCCAGATAGGACAAAAACAACCCTGACAAATACAGCAGCGATCTTTCGAGGCCTTCTAAATACGGTAACGTGAAAAAACGGTAAAACAGAAACCACAACTCACGGCGCCTCTTCGGTAGGCTGGCTGTAGGTTCCGGTGGAGACGGTCGCGGAGCTACGAATTTTCCGGGGAAACCGCGAACAGTAGATGCGACGGATCTTGACGGAAAATTGAAAGAAGCTATTCTGTCGGAACGTGGTTAGCCGAACAGGATGGTGAAATTGTACGGAACAGGATGGTGAAATTGTACGAGGTCCACCTGATTTCACCCTACCTCCGTCCGGTAGACGACTTCCTTCTTCTTTTCTGACCTCTTTGCACCGCTTCTCCCTGGATAGGGGCCCAGAGCCTGCAATGGTTGCGAAATTTCAGGCGGACCGCTGTTCTCCCAAGATCTGATGCAGCCAGAACCCATAACCTTTTTTTAACCCGTCGACCAAGCAGAGCGACGTCTCCGATGCAGCTTTAGCGCCGTCTGTGGAAGCAGCTATAGTTTTTTTTTTTTTTTTTTTTTTTTGTTTTTCTACGCTGGTGGTACCGGTGCGATGCCCAGCCGAGGCCCAGCGCCGAGCCTTCTCGGCAGCCAAGAAGCCCAATTGCCCAGAGTTGTGCGTGCGATGAAATCATCGCCGAGGCTACGGGGACCAGAAACACCAGGCCGAGGCGTAGTAGGCTGGAGCAAATTGATGCCTTTTGTGGTGGCATCAGGCAGATATGGGCCGTTTGCTCCGCGGGTGCAACTCGGTGAGTATGCCCGGCCGGAGGTGCCGCCGAGCCCAGGCCGCGCCTGGAGGGCCTAGGGAAAAAGGCGCTTTCTCGGAGACACAGTTTTCGGACGAAGAAATTGGGATTTTATTTTGACTCACTGGCTCCGGACGGCCAACCGCAAGGGATATTTGCCACTCAACTTCGGTCGGTATGAGCCATTAAGCCTCTTTCGGGGATACCTTTCTGCTGACTCACTTGGACGGTTATCCGCCTGCGCAGAAACCCGCTGTGCGTCGCCATGCATTGTGCTGTCGGAGCGCTTTGTCATCCGGCTGTTTGCAGCCAAGTCTATATAAGAGCGCCCAGATCCCCAGACTGGTGGACCTCATCGACAAAAGATAACCCCCAGCTCCACAATGTCTTTTGCTGAACTGTATGTGCTCGCATCCAAGGTGCGCTCCAAGCTCACGCGGCAGGCCGCCAACCCAAAGGCCTCTCTCCGTTCCCTCGTTCTCCAGGCCAACATGTTGGACAACTTGATGGACCACATTGCGGTTGAGTCTGAGAAGAGGAAAGCCGCTCCACCTGCAAAGGTTTCCTTCGCTTTGCCCGAGAAACCCCAGGCCTCACAGATGGGCCCTTCCGTCACCGAGTACGAGGTCGACTACGACTCTGCTTCTGACGACGATGACGACTACGACTTCGACGACTACAATGAGGACACACACACCGTCTACTACCTGTCTGACTCCGACTCTGATTCGGATTCCGACGACTACTACTACCTGTCCGACGAGGAAGAGGAAGAGGACTTGACGCCCTCCCTGCTGTACAGACACTTGCCTACCATCGACCTTTCCGACATGCATCTCCACCGCAGCCTTCTGGTGATTGAGGAGGAGACCGAGGAGATGCCCGAGTTGGCCAGGTCGAACCTGACATCCGACTCGGACTCTGAAATCGAAGATGTTGCCCACGCTGCTGGTGTCAGCGTGGCCGACGAGGAGCACATTGTCAAGACACCACCCAAAGCCCCAACCCAGATTGATTCGCACGTTTCTGCAGTGACTCATCCACATATCGCCCGCCACCTGAGACATAACGCCGTGTACCTGATGGAACACGTCTTCTAGACTTACGATATACCCCAGCATAGGCACGACGATACGACAGCATGATTCACTTCTTATTTATTACATTTACGACAGGAACGAATATACATTCTCATAGACTTTGACTCAACTTGTAGATCACTGTCGCCTTGCCACAACTGAGCTGGACTGTAGAGAAATGCGTGAATTAGCTGCATCCGCCGGAGGATGCGAATGTGAATTCTGCTGCGAACCCCAGACATTGGAAACCCCGGATTTCGCATGTCGCAATTGAGCCACTTAACAGCGAAAAGCATACCCGTTCGACCATGACCGACCCTTAAGCGCTGAAAATAAAAGTCGGTTGAAAAGGAAAGTGTAAACTTGCTGGTTTAACTCTAAAATCTGGGGTGTTTACCCCTTTGGGCAGTAGCGCCGGTGGCTGCAGGGTGTCAAACCGGCTGCGATATGGGCCGAACTGGTACTGCTTCGGCTGAACCTCAAATACCGGACCAAGCAAGATAGTCGGCAAGATTTCAGAAATTTAGCTGCCGCCCGAAGTTCTTGGAGGCACCATGGTTTTAGCCGGGCCGAACTTGGTGGCGTTCGTGTGCGTTCGGCTTTAAGTCTGTACTTTTTACCCGTACCGCATCGAGCCTACTTTCCTATTATTTTGCTCAAAGTCCCGGATAGTGTTGCTGGTGTGAGGCATTTAGGGAAGATTATGTAACTGGGCCGGATGCCACAGTGGGTAACCTCACCTCGTCGCTGTTTGGGCCCCTATTGTCTGCCTTGGCTATTCTCCTATCTGCAACCGGTCCAAAACCTAGGCGGTGCCGAAACCCCTATCGATAATTGCCCAAAAAAGAGGGCGATCAGTTTTTCTCGCCTAGGCCATGGCCTGCCGCATGCAGACGATAATTTTCGGAACATGCTTGAAGATTACACTGAAAAGCTGACTTGTAGTGTTTTAGGTTAAGGGAACAGCTGATACCCGAGGCTAGGCTGACGTCACCCTAATCCATACATAACTGAAGAGAGTTGAAGTCCAGAGGGAAGTTCGGGACAGCAAGTGGATCACCTCGTGACTTTGAGCAGACTTTGAGCACTTTTTTTTTTTTTTTTTGTAATTTTTTTTTTTAAGACAAACTTTTCGTCTCGCGCGATGGGCCTGAGACACGATCTGATGTGTGTCTGTTTCCCGCGAACATTCTGCCAGGGTACCACCTGGGATGACACCGGTCCACCTGGACCCTGCCGAAAAACCCGATTGCTTGCGCAATTTGGCTCCTATTGTACCACTTTGATCCATTGAAGGAAAACGGTTTTTCAGGGCTGAGTCAATTAGACGAGGGGTTGCTCTGATGGATCAACAGGAGAACTTGCATCCAATCACTGAGCTACCACCTGCTTGCTACTAGCCATGTGCAATAGAAACACCTGGGGCCCTTCCTTTTACATCTTCTCTAACGGGATTCGTTCACTTTCAAGGGATGAGCAAACGTAGAGTTGGTAGTTCTGCCGTGGAGTCGTCATGCCGCCTATTCTTCCAGCTGCACAAGGCTGTCATAATCAATGGGTGCGAAACAGAAATACAGACTTTGCTCCCCCCATCTTTACAATCATCTGCTGCAATCGTGACGACACAAAATCCGCATTGAAAGAAGCCTCTGTCATCGCCTCCTATTCATCTGTTCGGGTTACTGCTGGGCGGTAATCCACGCTTCGCCGCGAGATAAGAAGAGCAACAAGCAACGGAGAAAAGAGCCTTGACATTTACGTCACAACGCGACTGGAAGCTCAAGATTACGAAACTACAACGACAAGTTCTTCCCAATTAATATTGAACCTTTAATAAATAATGCTAGTGAAATATGCTTGTGGGCTCATTTGAGCGAGGGGATCATGCCGTAAACAAAGAGCCACGCTAGAATCGCCCACACACCGACCTTGATGATACGAAAAAGCTCGATCCAAACCTCGGCAACAGCCTGTTTATGATAAACGGCCCTATAGTCGGTGCAGTCCGGCGTCACTCTGGTGACCTTGCGCAAACGAACCTCGGGACGCCGCTTTTCCTGAAGCTCGTTGAACTGTGAGCGATACAACAACTCTCGGGGCCTGCCCTCGGCAGCTTTCGCTACCTCGACAGCCGTCACCTGGACGGCTGCCTTCTCTGAGTAAGCTTCCTTCTCGCCCACACACTCGGTGTACAGTGGAGGGTCGACTCGTAGTTCCCCGCCGTCCTTGACGTCTGCGACGGGCTGCAGAAGCTTCTTGATGTCCATGTCTAGTTTGCTCTGGACATAGGGGTCTTTGTTGTCTTGGATCGTGGTTTCGTGATGCTGAACGTCCTCCGTGTGATGCCATTCAACTTTCTCGGGCACGACAAGCGCTGCCGACCGGCGGCGGGCCCTTCTCTTCCGTCGGGATGCGCCCAAGCGTCTGGCGTAGCTTAGGACGACTTTCATGAGGTGCTATTGTGAAGTGGTGATGAAACCAAAAATGCGTGTGTAAGAAAGTGATGGGCGAGGTGATCAATATATATATGGCGGACGGGGAATTCTTCGCAGCGCTAAATGTAAGAGAAGCAGGCCTGGAGGCATTGCGCTTCCTGCAGCCCTGAGGGAAAATCGCCTGCGGACGGCCTGAAACTGCAGTGAAACAGATGAGCATGTTCGCTTCTGTTTGAATATTTTTTTTGCTTTTTCCTCACGATTTCTGCGGCTGCTTATCGTACCGTTGGCCGAATCATCAAAATTTCCATGACTCCCCCGCGATGCAAACACATTGGGCCCTGCCAAGCCCATTCGAGCTTCCACAATGCAATAAGCTGGAAAGGCTGACAGCGGTCAGGCTGGGCACCCCTGAGGATCTCGTCATATTGTGCCCTTCTTTGCTTCTCTCTAATTCTTGCATTTACAGCCACTCCTGCTTTCCAAACCATACCTGCCAGACCACCCTCAGCCTCAGGAGCTTAGGTCAATGCATCGTGGGCTATCTGGTGGTAATGATGTTAAGATGTGGGGTACGTGCGGTCGGAACACCGGAGGGCCTGTGAGGCCTCGGGAGTAGTAGCGAAAAAGACGATCCGCGAGGCATGGAAATAATATCATTTGCTCCAAAACCGGTGTTTTCTCAAAATGACGGTAAATTTGATTTCTTTACACGGGTTAAGCAAGACCGGCTCCAGCTGCCAGAGTCCCTGTCGCGGTTAGCCGGGATGCCGCTGGGACAGCCCCGTTTTTTTGTGTGAAGCGCAAAAGAGCCCCACGAGGATTAGACAGGAGCCTGGGAGACTGCGCTGGTTGCAAAAAGTCAAAATCATCAAAATCGCTCAATTTGTCATCACAAGTCTGTAAAGCTCCAAAGCAATAGTCATCTTTCTCCAACTCGCCTCTGCCTCGGCCGAGTGGGTACCCCTCAGGGGGGCACATGAAGAAGGCTGACTAAGTATCGCATGCTGGCGGCAGGATAGGCCTGTTTCCGATACAATTTTTTTTTCACAATGGCTGCGAAAGTTCGGCCAACTCTTTAGGTGGTGCCTGTCATATCACAAAAGGGTATCCGCCTTTGCACCAATCACCGAAGACTATTGACGATAAGCAGTAAAAGTCGGCTGTGTTTTGATAAGTAACTAGTTGGACGGAAGGTAAGAGCAAGTGAGTCATTTTAGAAAGCGCATTCGATAGTATGGGGCTTATCGGTGAGAGGCTGCGAAAAAAAAAAGCGGGTGTGGTTATGCGGTGACGTCAAGTGGACTGAATGGGTATGTGTCAACAAAAAGGGGGGCTTCCAGGTGATGTCTGGCGGCTACAAATATATAAGTTTCAAGAGGTTTGAAGTGACTGGGGGTTTTGGTTATTGAGCGGACGATTCAATATTTGGAGTTCGAGTATCATAAGGAAGAGGTGGAGCCCCGTGATGCATGCAAGGGATGCGAAAGTTGATCAGAAGGACCCTTGTCGATCAGATGTCAAGTAGAAGATCACTCTAATGAATATAGAGTGCTCATTTGTATACTGAGTGATTTTTAACTGATGTCTCTTTATAAGAGTACTATATCACTATAGAAACAACCTCTCGCCGTTTTGAACGACCCACAGGACATTTTTTTTTTTTTTTTCAAATGATATCACTTTATTGTAGTGAGAAAATCTATTTCTCTATATATATTTTTTTTTAACTGATATTTCTTTATTAAAGTAAAAAAACTATATCTCTATAGAAACAACCTCCAATAAGATCTTTATTATTCTCAATTTCACGAGACCCTCAGGTCAGTTTCCCGAACGTCTCGCCGTGGTTATCGACCCATCGGACTTATCTGTCTGACAGCCTTCTTCAACTGACGTATCAGAAGGGGCGGAAGGGTTAGGCCTTCTTCCCTCGATTCACGGTGCTTCAAATAGGTAGTTCTCACCGTCTTCACAAACCAGTTTAGTTTGCGAAAATGTTCAAGTGTGTTCTTTTGGAGAAAACAACCTCCAATAAGATCTTTTTACTGATACAATGGTTGTGGTAGAAAAACTGAAGCGTTCTACCAATACAATCTAATACTTCTGTTTTTTTCTATCCTCATTAGCGAAGAAAAAAAGCGAAGGTACGTTCACTTTGGTTTTCCCTCTAAACGGCTCCCTTTGAAAACCAGAATGGACTCTAGGCTCCTGTTTGCGGAAGAATATCATTTTTTTATCGATTGATATATTAAGAGGACGCAGAAAGAATAAATTCTTTCCAACAAAACCTATATAGTTTAAAGACCTACATATCGTCTTTTGATTGCCGAAACTGCTGCAGATTGCAAAAAAAAAAAAAAAAAAAAAATTACGCTCAAGGTTTGTCAAACGCCCTGCATATAATACCCATCATTGTCTCGACATATATCAATTTCGCGAGAATACCCTGCATTTTGCCTCCTTAGCTTAGTGGTAGAGCGTTGCACTTGTAATGCAAAGGTCGCTAGTTCAATTCTGGCAGGGGGCAACGGTCTTCCTTTTTCCCATTCAGCAATTCTCTTTTTTGTAATGCAATTAATCTCGAGTTTTTCTGCTCCATGCTTTCCTAGTTTGCTCGAAGGCAAAGCACCTGCACATCATATCAGTAACTCCATACTTCGCGGCCCCCAAAAACATCAAACCACTCCTACTACTGACCATAGCAAATACGCTTTGTTCACTTTTTGAATGTTTCGTGCGGGGCTACTTCTGCGGCATCACCTACGGTCGTTTAGATCTGTACAGCCAAAGATGTTTTTGCATCTAATGAACAGATCGCCCTTCATACGCTCCACACATACTCATCTTGCTAAGCCAAACTTAGTTTTCCGAAGAAACATTGGCTTCATCAAAGTCATCGCTCGTGCCACAAAGATACCAGCCTATATAGGCGGCACCATGGCCGCTGGCGGTACCTACGTTGCATACAAAGTTGAGCAAGCTCAGCAGTATACCACAGACAGGTTCACTGCTTTCAAGGATTTCACTAGTGACCTTTTCGATAAGACCGGAGATGCTTTCAAGGGGCTTGGCGGCGATAAAGGGTCAGGGTCAGAAGGCGGAGGTAGTGGAGGAGACGGCGGCTCAGATGCAGCTGCGGTAGGTGCCACAGCAGCCGCTGTCGGATTATCCACCGATGAAGAAGATACCGCTGCGGAGGATGAAGAAGTCGAGGAAGATGAGGAAACTCTCATTGATCAAGATGACGACGAACCTCTAGATCTAGAGAATGACGAAACGACTGATGACATGCTTAATTTAACCAGACAAATGATCGAGATCAGAAACATACTCACAGCTGTGGATCCTCAATCAGAAACTCTCAAACTCCCGCTGATAGTTGTTGTGGGTTCTCAATCAAGCGGTAAGTCTTCCGTCTTGGAGGCTATCGTTGGCCAAGAGTTCTTGCCTAAAGGTAATAACATGGTCACTAGACGCCCCATTGAGCTCACCTTGATCAATTCGCCTGATTCAGCCAGCGAGACAGCGGAGTTTCCAGCCTTGAAGCTATTCAACCTCTCAGATTTCACACAAGTCCAAAAGACTTTGTTTGACTTAAACATGGCTGTTCCTTCCACCGAATGCATATCTAATGACCCCATTCAAATGACGATTAGGTCACCGAAAGTGCCCGACCTTTCGTTAGTTGACTTGCCAGGTTATATTCAGGTGGAAGCAGCTGATCAGCCGGTTGAACTTAAGCAGAAGATTAGAGCCCTCTGTAACCAGTATTTGGAGGCGCCCAATATTATCTTGGCCATTTCTGCAGCCGATGTGGATTTGGCAAATTCCTCTGCTTTGCGAGCTGCAAAGATGGCTGACCCCATGGGCGAAAGAACTCTAGGTGTCATCACCAAGCTTGACTTGGTAGAGCCAGAGAAGGCTCGTGCAATTTTGCTTAATAGAAAGTACCCCTTGAGAATGGGATACGTTGGCGTTATTACAAGAGCTCCAACCACTGGCAAATCTGGATCCGGATTGTTCAGCAGGAAAGTCATCAGTGGTTTTCAAGCCTACGTCGCTCAACAAAACTTCGAATATCAGTTCTTGAAGGAGAATAAGGATGCCTTCATCGGTACAGTCACAGGATCGAGAAATCTCAAAAAGAAGCTCATGAAGGTCCTCGAAAAGTCTATGTCGGCTTCGTTAAGGCCAACACATCTCGCTATTCAACTGGAATTGGAGGAAACTGCGTACCAGTTTAAGGTCGAGTTCAATGACCGTTCCCTAACTCCTCAAATGTACCTTGCGAACAACATCGATATATTGAAAGTCGCTATAAAGGAGCTCAGTCAAAAGTTTTCAAGAAATGAATTGAAGGCCCTTTTGAAGAATGAACTAGATCAGAAAGTTTTGGATCTCCTTGCCGAGAGGTACTGGAACAAGCCCTTCGAATTGAAGGGCGCAGATGGTTATGCATCTGCTGAACCAGATTTGAGGGAACTCTCTCAGCTTCTGTCTGTTGACGAGGAAAGCTACTGGCACAAGAAGCTTGACTTGGCTACTAGCTCTTTGACGAAACTTGGCGTTGGCAGACTTTCGACAGCTATGTTGACGGAAGCCATTGTCACTGAGATCAATAACTTGGTCGATAAAACACAATTGGCTAATCATCCGATGGCAAGGAAGGCCGTCGAGGATGCAGCAAAGTCTGTGTTAAAGTCAAAGTACTATTCAACTGCAGATCAAGTCGAGAACTGTATCAAACCCTACAAGTATGAGGTGGAGATTGAAGACAGAGAATGGAATTCCAGCAAGGAATCAGCCGTTGATCTCATCAAGGAGGAGCTAAGACAGTGTGATAATGTATATGGGGCTCTACGAAAACTGGTTGGTGGTCGTAAACTACAGCAGATTGTGACTTACTTGGAAAAGCTCAATGGTGAGAGACGAACCGAGATCGACGATAATAACGAGACGCTTGGGTTTTCAAAAACCTTGATAGAGAGGGGCAAGTACGCTATCTTCCTTAAGGAGAGAATGAAGCTTTTGAAGATGCGTTACTCTTTTATTAAGAACCTGAAGAAGTGCAAGGTAAAAGACAACAAATATCAATGCCCTGAGATTTTCATGGATGCTGTGTCTTCGAAGTTGACATCTACTGCGATTTTGTTCTTGAACGTGGAATTATTGAGTGACTTTTACTATAACTTTCCAAGAAAGCTAGATGAAGAATTCTTTGGCAACTTAAGTCGCGAACAGATGGAAAGTTTTGCCAAAGAAGACCCCAAAATCAGAAAGCATATCGAACTACAAGAGAGGAAAGATCTTTTGGAAGAAGCAATGCGCAAAATCGAAGGTATCTTGGCTTTCCAGAGGCATAAGGTTGACGAGAAGCCACAGGGCAAGTGGTGGTCATAATCAATTGCCTCTTATAAATAGAATAATGTACATTTTGATGCAAAGATATATCTATAAACCGATGGGTGATGCTCACTGCACCGCCCTCACAACACGCTCAAATAACGTGTCCAATGCCATACCATCCACATTGGCAAAGACGGGCTCGATGGAAGGTAGATCAACAAGCCGATGTGCCGTCCACTTGCCGGCATCTTGCTCTGTTTCCGTTTCCACTGAAACAGCTGTACTTTCGAGCGAACGTGTTTGCAATACATTGGCTGCGGCTTGAGCACTAACCAACAAATTATGCATCTGTTCTGTGAGATCGTTAGTCGTTTCCAAGTCTCTTGTCACTGGGCTTATAGTTGCTGCACGAGATGCTGCATCAACAAACACGAACCCAGATGGCAGGGATGTGAGCGATACCACCATTTGCTTGTGAGCCGTTTCATGGATCGGGGTCAATTTGCTTGGATGGAAAACCAAGATTTTGCTACCAGCACGAGCACTGTGGTTGGTTTGATTTACAGCCACTGCGATCAAGTTTCTTTGGACGTCGACTGCGATCAAGTTACGGACCCCGTAGTCAAGAAGCTTGGCTCCCAAATTGGTTTCGTAGCCGCCAACAAGATTGAACAGCAACACCTGTGTTGCCAGCGCAAGCACCAAATGAGTGTTCAACACTGCCAAAAACTCGACTGGAGCAGAGAGACGAGGAAGCGTAAAGTCGACAGGGTCAAGCAGCAGAGGGTCATATGCTATTGTCTCAGTGTTGTGACTCACAACCAACAAAGACGAGTCTGGAGACCAAGCAGCAGCAACTGGAGCTGACACCAGAGCTGAAGGTGAAAGAGCACGGCGAAGCGTCCAGACAGTGGGGGCTTTGGTGGCGATTGTTTGTTTTCTGCTAGATTTGGGTACTGCCGCTGGACGAGGACGCCAGAGACGAATACCGCCGTTTGTATCAATTGTAGCAACAACTTCAGCATTTGGCAGGGCAGCTATCGCACCGACTGGAAGACCTGGGCCATGTGGATCAACGATTTTAGAAGCGAGGTGCCAACGAGATTCTTCGCTTGACCAGGACCAGAATTTGAGCGCAAAAGCCGTATCGTTTTTAGAAAGGAGATTGTCCAAGTCAGACTTTGGCATCAGGTCAAACGTGCACATCCACTTACCATTGTGGGTGAAGACAACCTTTTCGACTTGAGGGTCTGCAATTTTGAGCTCACTTTTCACTCTACCAATATCGAGTTGTGGAGCAACGTGCTGGAGAAATGCTTGTTCGCCGCGAACAAGATCAAATGCTTGTATCGTCAGCCCATTAGGAAAGTAAAGGTGATTGGTCTGAGGGTTGATGATGGTCGGGGCACTGATATCAGGTCTCAAGATGTCGAAAAGTTCGGGATGTCTGTGGCGAGCAGATTTTGAAGGTTCTTCATCCTCGTTGCCACTATCCGAGTCACTGTCATTCACCAAAGCTGCCTTTTTCCTTTTGAGTTGCTGCCTTACCTTTTTTCTGGAACTCTCAAGCGACATTGACATTTGTGGTCTGCAAGGGGCCACTGCAAGGCGAGAAATAAGGTCAACAGCAGAAATGACGAGAATTTCACTTTGGTGTTCGGCAAAAGAACCTGATCCAGTGGAAATTGGTGAAAGCATAATGTTGTATTGATCTTGGCGATTAGGATCGATGGCGATCGCAGTGACAGCTCCGCCAAGTCGAGGCAAGAACTGTGTTTTGCCCAGCTCAAGATTCCAGATTACTAAGACCTTTTCTGTACCTCCGGAAATCAAGTAGCGCTGATCGGCAGAAAATGTAAGAGCTGTAGCTCCGTCAAAATGCCATTTGAATGTACGCTGATTTCCTGAGTCGTTGCTATCTTTTCTATCCCTCTCCAGGGGGTACAAAAGGTAGATTGGGCCAAATGATGAAGCCACTGCAACAAGCGCTTGATCACTGATGGCCATCCTCAGTGCTGGAGCACCTGTGTATGTCATGGTTAGCTTGCCTTGTTCCAAGAATTCTTGAATAGAGGCAGAGGCGTTCTGTGAATCCCCTGTCTTTTTCAATATGCTGATGCCAATTTTAAGATCATAAACGGAAACAATGTTTTTCTGTAGCACTGCTAAATGAGATGCACTTCTCGAAATGGCATACCGTGAGACATCCGTAAGACTAAGCACGACTGAGGCTTTGGCCGTCTCTTTATCCACCAGATATAGCGTGAACCTCTTGGGAGAACTGTCACTAGTATCACCAGTAAGCCCAGCAACATAATAATTCGTTTCGTCGATCAAGAATACATCTTGCAAATGTATATTTTCTGGAGTGATGTGCTGCTTCGCTACCACTGGCTGGGCAACGTTTTCCTTCCAATTCACGTAGAGAACCTTCTGTTTGGACGTAAATATAATCACTTGCGAATCATTGTGCTCATCCATGTGAGCTGCAATGGCATCATGAATATCCAAATTCACAACTCTAACGCATTGTCTGGTAGCGTTGTAGTATACTCTGATCTGGTAAGAAAGAAGGACAACAGTGTGAGCGCCGTCCTTTGAAACAACTGCTGGGAATGTCGACCCATGTTTGAAGAACACAGGAGTACCTCCAGAAGACACCGTAACTCGCCAGGAACTAGGAAACTCCATTGGTGAGGTTGTTGGATTTGAACTCTTGGAATTTTTATGAGATGCCTGAGAAGAGGTGCGCGTGATATAAATCATGTGATTCAATTTGATATTCCCAACTCTAGAAGTATGCAGAGTGATTCGTAATCTTTTTAGCCCAGAAATGAACTTTGAAGGTGGAGTTCTATATAAGACTGATCGGTAGTCCCATCTCCATCTTACAAGGATCAAAAATCCGAGATGCCCATTGTATGCTTTACACCCGTGCACCTTCAACATCTCTGGCACACAGAAAAAATCTCATAATTTACCATCTCGAATTCTCATCAAAGAGATCGTTTTCATAAGCAACAGCGATGATCATTCCTATCCGCTGTTTCTCTTGTGGCAAAGTTGTTGGTGACAAGTGGGAGACTTATTTGAACTTGTTGCAAGATGAGACTTTAACTGAGGGTGATGCTCTTGATCAGCTTAAGTTGAAGAGATACTGCTGCAGAAGAATGGTGTTGACCCACGTCGACTTGATCGAAAAATTCTTGAGATACAATCCTTTGGAAAAGAAGGACTTGAACTAGAGTCATAGCATTAAAGATTGGTAATGTTACATGCTGGATGCTAGGTAGCATTATTGAAATGTACTATAGGATACGGATATATCAATGAAAATACGTTGAACTTGGCGTAGGTTAAGCGATGTGCTGACTTATTTTTTTAATTGTGCGAGATCCATCGTGACTCAGGTGCTGATCTTCTTGAGCCACTGCTATCCAACAATAAGCATACATTCATGATCTAGAAGCGTTTATTCTCCTGCTTTGATTTATTCATTTTCCAGAACCAGTTGGATAAACTCGTAGAAAAACGCAATCAATTGAACGTGTGATTTCATAGGGACATTCTCATCCACACTGTGAATGTTGAGTGTCTTGAAATCTTCCACGTACATTGCGCTGTACCTATAGATATGGTCAGTCAAATTCCAGTAATGTCTGGTGTCTGTGCCGGCAGGCATGATACTGGGAGAAACCACGAGTGGTTGGTCAAGGTCAGTAAACACGAAGTCTTCGATGATATGTCTGGTGACACCACCTAAAATCTCCCAGAGCCTATCTCCAGTTGGAGTCACTGGAGCAGTTCTAGTGTAACGTCCCTGAATCTTGACTTCGAAATTGCCGTTCAGAGTAGGCTCAAGCACTTGCTCACCAAATGCAACAAGACCGATATCATGCTTTTTAGCTACGTCACTCACTCTCTTGACGAACTTGGCCTGGATATCTTCCAAACTTGTCTCGACGGCAACTCGGTAATTGACCATAACCTTTGCGTTTTCAGGCAAGGCGTTGATCTTTTCACCGCCTTTGATAATGTCAACGGCTTGAGAAGTTCTGATCAAGTAGCGAGTGATCAAGTTCAGGGACAAAGCCTTGACAACAATCGAGTTGGCAACCCTGTCGTAACCAGCACGTAACACCAGCTGTCTGAAGAACTTGGGCAATTTCCCCTCATGATCATGAGCAGCTGTGCATTGGAGAAACTCGAAGGATGGATTTGCTGTAGTGAGAAGTGGTTCAAATGGCTCGGCTTCAATTTTAGCCACCAATTCGGAGATAATACCAATGGCGGTATGGTCTGGTGGCATGGATGAGTGGCCACCACGCTGGGTGAGCTCAACTGCCATATCAACGTAGCCCTTCTCACTTGTCGCAGGAAGACCAATGAGATTCTTGGTGACTGGGTTCCTCATAACGAAAGTTCCTTCATCAATAATAGCATAAATAGAATTTTCACCGAATCTCTCGATCAAGTATTCGTTGATATAATGGGCTCCATGGTGGCCAGATACTTCTTCGTCTTGGCCAAAAGCGGCAATGATTCCTCTCTCAGGCTTGAATCCCAGCTTGACCAAAAGCTCCAAGCTCTCCATGATTGAGACTAACACGTTCTTACAGTCAGTGGCACCTCGACCATACACTTTTTCGCCATCGAAATATCCTGAAAATGGAGGATAGGTCCAGTCCTTGAGAGTATCTTCCTGAACAGGAACAACATCCTGGTGTGCAGCCAACATCAAAGGCTTAAGGTCAGGATTGGAGCCCTTCCAGATGTACACTAAACTGTAGGTGTTGATCTTGACCACCTCCAAGTGCTCGTGGACAGCTGGAAAAGCGGTTTTTAAGTACTCGTGGAACTTGATAAATTTAGTCCAGTACTCGGGGTCTTCCTCGACTGTGGGAGGGTTGTCGTACATCTGGGTGTCCACCTGAACAGCCTGAGACATTCTTTCGGTGGCAGCCTTGAAAAACTTCTCCCCAGTCAAAATCTCCACCACAGTGGAATTGTCTTTGTAGAATGACTTGGGTCTGTAGATATCTAGGATCGGGCAGTACTCCGATGTAATCGGAGTCACAGCAATTCGTGCGTAACCAGCAACATCTGTGAATGCCAAAACGATTGCCAACACAAGGGCCGCCACAGTGGCAATGCCAAACTTCTTGTTGGACTTTTTGTTTTCGTCTGGAAGACTCACCATTGTTGCAGATGCAAAGAAAACCTTATATGGTACGTTTATATAGTCCTTTCCAGATTCCGCACTGTGCCGCATATAATTAGCGCCGCGTATTGCCGATGCTCACCGATTCCTCGGGTGTTTGAAAACAGCACCTTTTCTTGTCCACGACAAATATTTGGCAGTATAATTATAGAGGAATTAGCCCAACTTGGACGGGTTGGCGCTGTAGATCTTTCTCACTTTGACAGCCATTGTGCGAGCCTGGGTGCAAAAAAAAAAAATAAGCCGCGACCAAGATACTATCCTCTCACATTGCGGTCTTATCTCCCCCACCATTGCGGATCTAAGTGGGGGAACGCCGAGAAAAGTGATGAAAATGTCACGATTTTGTGCAAATACGGTAGTGGGGATTTTTCGAGAATCAGTTCGGGAGTTTGTCAGAGCTTCCTTGTATTTTTACATACTCTGACATCCTATTGTTCCTGAGATTGTGTGCTCGAAACCTTCCTGCTCATGACGATGCTCGGTGAGCTATCCAGCAGGCATTGGTACCACAAAAGAACTCAAAATGTCCCTTCCTCGGAGCAACGCTTTTTTGTTCCGAAATGGCCAGATCTGTGCGACTTAAGCGGAGATTATTAATGGCGGACGGCTCCCTAACGAAAGGTGCAGCTCACTTGGAGTTAATTCTTGCAATCACTGAAGCTCTTCGAGACATCCCTAAAAAACTCAGACCAACGTAAAAAGCTCAATTTCTAGTATTCTCCGAATTTCTCCTACAACCGTATCAATATCCACCTTTATCTATGTACATGTACCGCTTATGGGAACGCTTCCTTAGTTCTCACAACTCTTCTCAACGACCTTGTCTTAGGGTCAAACGTCTTCACTACAACCGCATTATCTGGCAACTTCTTGCCCCTGGGTATGTCAAGCACAGTGCCGGGCACGGACTCAGGCAACACCGCTGGGATATACTTCTGCTTAAGCACAAAGATCTCCTCGCTTGAGAAAACACCAGGAGTGTTCAAAAGCTCGACTATGGCCTTTTTCTGTGCATCCTTAAGAATAATACCAGTAAACTCACTGTCAAGTTTTGTAAAAATCTCATCCTTCTTCTGTTGATGCTCATCCGCTGAAAATGGCTTGTGAAGTCTGGTTTTGTGGTCCAATGCCAAAGCAAGATCCAATTCAGAGGAAAACTTCTTGTATTGGTCAAACTTGGTGTTGAGGTCCTCCTGCAGAAGTTCACCACGTCTCACAGCCAACTGCTGCTCGAAATAGTAATTGAATGTCACTTGATCTCTAGCTTGTTCCAAAGTTTGTCCTACCTTTATGAGGGCGGCAATTTGATAAAGTCTTTCAGTAGCCAATTCGGGTTCAGTAATAGCTGGGAACTGCTCTTTCAATTGACTAAGAGCATTTCTTTTCCACAGCTTTTCGGCATTTTGTCTCTTCACCTTCATCTGTTTCAACTCATCCTGGGCAAGATATTCCTTTCTGCTCATATGTTCCTCCTCCTTCTTGGCATCAGCTTCGTCTAGAATCTGCTCGTAGCCAAATCTTCTCACGCGTGGGGCAAAATGATCCACGGGTAATGTGATATCCTTCTTTAATGCAACACCCACAAATTTTCTCAATGGATGGAATGGGTCCAAGTAGAACTTAACGTAGCCAGGCTCCATGGCGAATATCGTGTGGTCACGGCCGATGGCAACATTTTCTCCCGGATGAATTTTGGAACCTCTTTGTCTCATGATGATCTCGCCAGGATTCACGAAGTTGTTCTCAAACTTCTTGGGACCCAATCTACGACCCGCGGAATCGTTTTTGTTGGTTTTCGAACCACTCACTCTTTTCGTGGCGTTACGGATTTGGGTAAAGCCACCTAGTATAGAGCTGGACGAGGCGAGCCCAATACCAGCCCCGGTGGTTGTTCTGAAAAGCGACATGGGTGGGTCTGTAAGAATCTTCAGAGTTTTCTCATTGAAAAAATGGATCCACGTAAGAGTGTGTGCAGGTCTAATACACAGTTCCCACCAATTTCTCCAAAACAAATATCTTCAAAAAGTTTGGTGAAGAAAGATCAGAGCGTTATCAATTAGTCGAGTATATCTGGAGACTGGTTCTGATTGGAGACTTTGTGTCAAAGTGAAATTGGCAGCACGGGGTGAGCGTTGTGCCCCTGCAGTGGTTGTGTGTGAGCATGATTAATAGTGATGTTTAGAGGGCAGAAAAAAGTATGCGCAAGCCCGGAATCGAACCGGGGGCCCAACGATGGCAACGTTGGATTTTACCACTAAACCACTTGCGCTAGCAAAGCTCCGAGACGGGGAATTGAACCCCGGTCTACCACGCGACAAGCGGTAATTCTAGCCACTAAACTATCTCGGATGTTATGTGAAAGAAAGACTCGCACTCTTATATGAAGGCGCTTGTAATTTGTGAGAAAGCTGCATATAAAGTCTGACTCACGTGACTTTATAACAGGCTGCATATAGCCCTGTAGCCCTGGAGCCCTGGTAGTATTCAAGTCCAAATCCTACGCCAAAAGCATCAAAACAACGCCAAACTCGTCATATTTCTCGAGAACAGTAAAGTAGGGGACTATATCGTCAAGTTTCGACCGAGCAAAAAATCGTAATTGTAAGGGCTAATCTTAACATATAGCTTTTGCAGAAGTACGACTTGGTAGCATTTGAATTCATGTGGGGGATGCAGAACTGTGTTTATTCTTTTCTACTTCACCTGAAAATCTCATTTGCTGAGTTTAGGGTAACGTAATTCGCCAATTATTGCGCCAGAGAACTTAATATAAGACGATACTGGCTTTATTTTACTGCACCCGAGAAATGAAATAAACTCCAAGGATTATGGAGCTGTGAATCATTGTTTCTTGTAAGCACCAATTATAAAAAGTCGAGATCGTAACGATAAAATTGTGAAAAGCTGAATAGCAGAGAGGTGCAGCATACAGATCAAGTGTCACAAAGCACTCTCGGGGATCGGCATTGTCTGTACAATACCCCACTGGCTTCAATGATACCACACCTAACTGAATCGAACCCGCCAAGTGTTGATGTGATTTTTGTTTCTCTAGAAATCTGGTGCAAGCATAATCACGTCGATGATTCGATTTGCGGCGTACTCTTTCATGCAATGGTAATCGGGGGCTTTGTTTTCCGACGTCGGAAGAATCTGACATCGTAGTGCATAACTATCCTCAAGCGATGACTTACCTTTATGAGCTTATCCTTTCCGGTCGGGAATGTGCTCCCTAAAGCTTTCTGCCGTAATACTTTGTCCGTTTATTGTTTCATGGATCGTTCAGATTAAAAGTATACATTGATTCATCAAGTCGTGTGAAACCGGTGAGATTAGCGTGATCGCTAGCTCATTTGACAGGAAGCTCATGGCATCAATGTACATCCTCCATTTGACAACATCTCGTTGTTATTTTAATCTCAACTGGATAATTCCCCGTAAAGTTTGTCACTTACGGGGTTCAAAAATAGAACCGTGTACTGGTCACATATCAGCCTCGTTCGTATGCAGTGGGAACCCCATGCTCTACGGCTCTGGAAGAGTAATTCTACGGAAATGTCCTGTAGTGTTGCCTAGAATCTCCGTGGCAATAGCCGATCCGTGTGCTCTGGTTGCATCGTCATCAATTCTATTTATACTTTTGATAGATATATAAGGGGCTTTCGCCTTTGCTTGAAGAGGGCATCAACATGATTCTGTCCGTTTTTACAATCGTCTTCTTATTCTGGTGCGCCGTGGCATGTCCCACTCCTAAGCAGTTCGAACTTCGTGTTATGCGAGAAAATGATCAAGACATATTTTTCGTCAGAAACTATACCAACCAGGCAATTCTAGTGTCCGAGCTGGTATACAACACTGAAGGGTCGCCAGTGCTGGGCCCACAGCTCTTCTATTTCGATGAGGATGATCTCTTGAGAAATGCAAAAACCAATGAATTTGTTTCAGTTCAAACCTGGGAGGCTGATCAAAAGCGTGATTTGACGTTGCTCTTTGACAAAGAGATAACGTTTAGCGGATTCCACAAGCAGGAGGGCTTTTTGGCTCATGATGGTAATACAACATTCTATTCATGCAACTCTTATCCATTCGATAAGTATGTGGAGTACTTGAGCCTTGACAGCAACTGCTTCCTCGCTGCTCCAGTGAAATTACGACTTATCTACCCAGCATAAGCACCCTGGTTGATTTATAGTTTACCACCAAAGAACTTCAATGCCAAGTGAACGCCGTAGCTAATCTTGCGATCCTCTCCAATTTCGTAGATTTCCTCTGAAGTCACAGGGTTACCTTGTGCGTCAATTCTTTCTTCCTGCTTCTCTTCATTCTGTTTGAGCTTTGGGTCAAAGTCCTCGAGCTCCAATGGATGAGCATATGTCATCAAGTTATCAATCTCAGAGCGCATGCGATGCTTCAAATCCTGATCTTTTGTAACGATGATGGCATTACTCTCTAAGTCACACGAATAAGCACGTTTGGTGAAGTTAGAGGAGCCGACCACAGTAATTGAGGGTTCCTCTTCCTCGGGCACGGTGATCCATAAACCCTTTGCATGGTATGACCAGCCACCAGGGGTATTCACAACACCGTTCTGCCATTCGTACAATTTAATTAGACTTTCTTTTCCTCTGCGTCTGAGCTCTTCCAAAAACTTCTTTGCAATCAAAAGGTATGCCTCAGGAATGTAGTAAGAAACACCTGGGGACTTGTAGAAAGAGTTTGCTTTCGCAGATGCCGTGATAACGGTGCCTGCGGCTTTTCCATTGCACAATCTGTCCTGGATCTGCGGGAGCATGTTGAAATAACCAGCGGTGAACCACCATTTAATCTTGGAAGAGTCCAAGTAAGACAAAAGGCGTAACACGGCGGGCTTCTCTGTTGATGCGTCGTTTTGGGCTGGGAATAAAGGAGTGAATTGGGATACAGGGTACACGATGGTGTCAAACTCATCTGTGTCGGAAAATTGCTCAAAAGCGGAAAGCTGATGCTGCTTCAACAATGGCTCAAGAAGGTAGGAGGAGTCGGAGATGAAGCGCTGGAAGTTCATGTCTGGCTCACAGGACCTATTGGAGGTTGGCCATGACAAGCGGAAAGTCTGGTATTTGTGGGGCTTGGTGGATGGCAAGAGCTGGTAGGAAAGGCTGGAAACAGCCTTGTGGATCTTGAAGTAGTAATCAGTGATGGTAGCGTCTTTGAACAAGTAGTAACGGTCCTGGCGATCAGTGAAGTAATCCTGGGATAAGTTGGCACCGGAAAGCATAACCTCGTTGTCGAAACCATAGAGCTTCATGTGCTGGAGACCAAAGCTCTCGTTGACACGCTTAGGCGCCAAGTTCTTCTTGAAGCCGCTCAAGTGAGGAGTATGGTACATTCTAATATCGACTCTGTGTTTGCCGAATTTCTCGACAAGTGAGACGAGCAAGGAGGCGGAGGATGGGTTGTTGGGGGCCTCTCTTGTTCCACGTAACGCATCGGTCAAAATAAACACCTTCAACTCGTCGTTCTTGGCCAAGGCCTCGGCGAGCGTCTCCACGAGCTCCACCTGGCCCTTGCCAACGTACAAAGAGCTGAGAAACACGTGCTTGGATGCATGTAAGATCTTGTGTTTGAGTGTTTCGTAAAAGTCTTGCGGCGACGTCAAGATGTCGATGTTGGAGCCCTTGGTGGTGAATCTGGGGGCGATGGCGTCCAACTGATGGAAAATGGTGGTCAAACGCGGATGGAACGAAGCAGCAGCATCAGCAGGGAGGGCCACGTTGTCGGTGGAGTAAGAATGGGTCTTGGGCGAGGCAGCCAGCCTAGCGCCAAAGAGGTAGTTGTAAAAGGACCCAAGCATACGGTTGTGAGCAGTAGCAGCGAGTCTTATCACCATAAGGTGGCGTGGGAGCGTTGGGCGGGATGTAAATGAAGGATGGATGCAGTGGCAACGGAAAAAACAAAAAGAAGGTCCAGGTGGGAGGATGAGGGAGGACCAGGCGGGAGTTGAGATAAGATATGCGAGATAGTTGGGGCAGCGACGCAGAAAAAAACTCAGTCCAGTAAAAAGCACCGCAAAGAAACGGTCGCTGTGAAGGAATGCGAAGTGCTCTGCGGAGGGGAAGGTGGAGACCAAAGCAGCGATCCGTAGAACGGTGACCAAAGGGGCAGTTTCAGAGGTTATTTTGCAGCAGAAAGTTTACGGTTTGTATTGGAGGGGGCCATTTTTCCCACACCGAGTGCCCACTTGACACACCGTTGGTGCCAAGTGCGGGAACGGTCTTGTGAGCGTAGCATTGTCCGGAGAATGACGGCATTGTTCCTGCTAGCCGGGCAGATCAAATAGTATGCCTCATGGAGCAATGATGGACAAAGGGGCGGAACAATCACGACGTGGTGCCTACGTGGGGCTGAAGGTCACAACACAAAATGCCCAACCCGACGGAGGCCGCAGCGCTTAATCCTGCTTCGACGCTTCCGGGCGAGCAACTGATATGGTAATCCGAGGAGCCGTGCCATTCCCTTTTAGGCGCTACGAGTAATTGATAAGAAAAATGTGGGAAGAGGGGGTAATTTCAGCTGTTGAATGCTTTTTCTCCCACTGGAGGTTTGGGGATCTATCGGCCCGTGCTTTCGTCTGCTTCGGCGATCATCTCGCTACTTCCATTTCGAGTATGCTCGCCTATCCCCACCGTCTCTATTTGCACGTCATTCTGTATCCTGCTATTTACACTGCCGTCACATACACAACCGCATGTGTTTGCAACCACTTCACCTGGCTTTGCCACCTGCCGCCTTCACCACTAAAACGTCGCCGTCCTCGATGACGTAAGCTTTGCCCTGGCGATGCTGCTTGCCCTTCGACTTAAGCCCAGCCTCGTCCAACGGCGGCTGCTCATCCTGGAGATCTTTCCACTTGTACACCTGTGCTGAAATGAAGGTTTTTTGGAGGTCTGTATGGATGGCTCCAGCGGCCTCGGGTGCTAGGGATCCATCCCGAACCGTCCACTGGTGTGCCTCTTTGGGCCCACACGTGTAGAATGATACAAGACGGAGAGCGGACCGCATCTTGTCCACAATTCCACTCATGGCACTCCCCTTGTGGCCATGCTCGGCTTTGTAAGCCTCGAGTTCCTCCACATTGTCTCTCTTTTCATTAAGCTGTGTTTCATACGCTGCTGAAAATAACATCAACTCGTCTTCTGGACAATTCTCCTGGATCCACCCTTCCACCGCCTCCTTAAACTCGTTGGAGTCATTCTGGTAGTCCCCTTCGTTCACGTTAAGCAACACCACGGTAGGCTTAGCCGTGAGAAGATTTAATGGGTTGATAATGTCGATCTCCTCGTTACTCCACTCCGCAGTGCTCACCTTCCTGCCCAGGTATAGAAGCTCCAGAACCTTATTGAGCGTGTCGATCTCAAACTGGATCTTCCCTTTGTCCGCTTGGGGCTTCTTCAAGGCTTTCTGTGCCTGTTCAAGCCCAATCTCGATGTAGTCCAAGTCCTTGAGAATGAGCTCATCGGTCACGATGGTCATATCTCTCACCGGGTCCACGTTGTGCTCAATGTGCGTAATTTCGTCGTCCCGGAATCCTCGAACCACGTGAAACACTCCGTCCACCTGACGGATATCGGCCAAAAACTTGTTCCCTAGACCCTCACCCAGTGCTGCATTTCTTGTGAGACCCGCAATGTCATAAATCGTCATGGACGTGGGCACCTTTTTCGCTGACCCATACAATCTCTGGAGGTGGTCTAGCTTCGAACTTTCCACCACAATGAGAGACATTGAAGGATCAATCGTGGCATATGGATAATTGGCAGGGTTGCCAAGAGTGGACTTGGTGATGGCCTGGAAAAACGTCGACTTCCCCACGTTGGCTAGGCCTACAACTCCCAGAGAGAGGTTGTTACTGACCCGACCTAGATACTTTGGTTTCGTCGTTTGGGCACCTTTTTTGGCCAAGCGTGAAGCAGTGGTTGTAAAAGAACGAATCTGATTCATGGCACCGGTCTGCAAACCAAATTTTCGTACCGATATGATAGATCGTGCAGGCTGATCAGTGCGCTGCAGCCTAACGGCTGCAAATGAGCTAGCCGGTAACGGCCATCTTTTCATCGACCTAAAACGGCTTTGCTGCTGCCGTATATCTGAATCTGGTAGAGTAGTACGGCCATGCACATCCAGTTTAGGAGCAAGGATTCTGAGGAGACAATGTTTGTAGGAAGCTCATACCAGTTAGTCCCGCGCACTCTGTAGCTCACCAAACTACTCGTCAATAACAATAGTGAGACGATTTGGAGGAGCATGAAATTTTTGTGGATTATGTGGAACTTTGAGAAAAACCAATTAGTTGAACATTGTGAGATGAGCCTAAATGAGAAGCCAACATACGCTACAAGCCAGAAGTAGTTGGCAATGTCAAGCTCATTGAGGGTCTCTTGTCCACGGGCATAGTTCCATAGTAGCCACACAAGACCTGTGATGACTAGGCCAATCACAAAGTAGAATAGCATACTTGATGCTTCGTTGCCTTTCCTCGTTGACCTGTACTTCCTGAAAATTTGGTACATGAGGCAGCTTGTTGCTAGTAGTCCTAAACAGTCAAGAAAGAAAACGAGTTTTGAGGTGTAGAACGTGGGATATTCGGGATACCTGTTAGCGTATTGGAAGACGACGTACGTGGATGCTAGGTAGTTACCACCAGAGTAAGCGTTAGATATGAACCATAGCCAAGAATAGAAAATGTAGTCGCAAGAAAGTCCACGCACGTTTCCTTTTCGGGATACCTTTCCCGTGGCAAGCAGATATGAAACAATCTGAAGGATATATCCAGCCACATAGAGAGCTTCTGGTACCGACATCAAGCCGAATCAACCATACACTGGATCCTTGATTGCACCCAGCAAGTTTGGATTCAACACTGGTTCAGAACGATTGATTAGTGGAAAGGTTCAGTTTATACTGCCAAAGTACAGGTATATTGAAGCCGTGTATATTGAAGTCGTCGCCCGCAAATCGCGACAATCCTTATGATTTGATGAAAAGCAAGGTATCTTATCTAAAAGAACGTGCTTGATGCGCGAAAGTGTGTAGTTAATCGAGCACCACATCAACAGCTTCGTGAAGAAAAACTACTCGGTGCTAGAACGAGCCAACTCATCAATCATCTTGCGCAGAGCGTATCACTCCCTTTCTCACTTGTATTATATCAAACCAAACTGTCAAATTCAAATTTGAGAAATGGCCGCAGAAGATACAGAAGGATACTGGGACATTGTCATTTCATCACTTCAAGACATATGCAATGCTAACGAGTCTCTATCGTTTGACGACATTTTCTTCAGTCATACGGACTCTACCTTGGGGAAGCTTTCAGAAAGTGAGTTGGAAACTCTAAAAGAAGAGATAAATGACCACAAACTCAACATAGGAACAGCCACTAGGCTTATTGCAACTGCTCAACAAAACTTGCTAACTCTTACATCGAAGCTAGAGAAGGCACAGCAGAAACAGGAGACCTCAACGCGATCAGGCAAGCTTCAATCGGCGTCCAAAGGTGGTAAAAGAGCCAACAGCAAAAAAGGTAACAAGAAGTACGGTCGGCAATATTGGGTGTCAAAGTATGATCCTTCAGAGCCTATTATTATTGGATCAGAAGTAGCTTTCAAGCTTAAAAACCGTCATTTCGAAGAGTGGATCCAATGTGAGGTGACCAAAATTCTCAGTGATGGAACGAGGTATGAAATCAAAGATCCCGAACCCGACGAAAACAACAATCCAGGACAAACTTTCAAAGCGAACTACAAAGAGATTCTTCTCATACCGTCAGTGCTGGAAGTGCCTAACCTTATTTCGTACCCACACGGTACAAAAGTTTTGGCGCGGTACCCTGAGACAACAACGTTTTATCCAGCCGTGGTGGTAGGTCAAAAAAAGGATGGTACCGTCAGGCTTAAGTTTGATGGTGAAGAAGAGGTCAACAAGGAAACAGAAGTTGAAAGGCGTGTTGTTCTTCCGTTTCCTCAACGATGAAAATGAGGCGATTAGTTTCCAGATATCGATACTGGCGCTTCAAGTAACGCGAATGACAGACTGATTTACTAACTTGCAATAGGTTGCCTTGTTTGGCGCGATGGTAGACGAGGCTTCAGCAACGAAGAGATTGATCCCATGACAGAGAAGACGCAAAAGATCGAGACCTCCAAATTTGTTAAGCATGTAATTTAGCGCTCCCGCTGGACGAGACTGGAATAAGTAGACTTTGAAAAGTCTTTCGCGCCTACTCACCGAAAGTCAAGATGTGTTATTACGGGAGCCACATCAAAAAAAAAAAAAGTAAATAAGCAATATCTCGATATTTAATCATTTGAAGGTTCTTCTTTGGCAGAGTTCTGCTGAAAACTACCTGGTGGGTGTGATACACGTGACTAAGATGCGATGGACGAAAAAGAAGAGATTTGGGAACTGATCGACAGGACACTCATCATCAATCATGTCAGAGGAGATTGATATTGACGACTATTCAAGAGTATGTTGGATTGATTACGGATGGTAATTCGTGTGTTTTTGCTTGACAGCGTGATTGGTGCTCGTCGGCGAAAACTGCAACAAAAGGTGCTAAGGAAGACAAATATGGGTGCTTTTATGTTGGAGTTTGGCTGCAAGTAAACCCAACATGCGAAGAATGGCGGCAATTTATTTCAATGATGCTAATACATCAGGACAGGTCGAGATCGCCTGTGAGAAACAGAGATCGGTCGCCCGGTACAAACTCCAGAAAGGACTACGAAGCTCCTCGTGGCCAGGACAGAAGGGGTGGTTACGCTAGAAGACAAAGAGACCGTGGAAGTGAACGTTCCTTCAAGGATAGAATCGGACGCAGAGATGGTGGCGGTCGTGACAGAGGTCGTAGAGGTGACCGTCGTGATAGAGGAGAGAGACCGCCAAAGAGAGGCCACATCTCCCCTGAGGATGCTTCTACTGTTCCAGGAAATGAGGATGAACGTAGCCTTGTCGAGCGCAACTACGACAGATCCATCTTCATTGGCAACATTCCGTTTGAAGCAACTGCTAGAGAGGTGAACGAAATCTTCAACAAGGATTTTGAAGTTGTTAGGGCAGACATTGTTACCAGACGTGGTCTCTCTCGCGGAATGGCTACTGTGGAGTTCAGCACCGTTGAGGATGTCGAGAGAGCTATTGAGAAGTTCGACCGCACTCAATACCAGAACAGAGAGATCTTCGTTAGACAGGACTACCCTCCTCCAGAGGACAAGAGAGAGAGAGGCGAGTCTAGTCGAAGCACCGCTCCACCTGTGGATGAGGATCGTGAGCCTAACCCTGAGGTTTTCGTGGGTAACTTGCCCTACACTACCTCTTGGCAGACATTGAAGGATGAGTTCAGAAGCGTGGGTACCATTGTACGCGCTGATGTGCTAACTGATCGTCAAGGTAAGTCTCGTGGCTATGGTACTGTTGTCTTTAAGACCACTGAGGATGCACAGGCTGCTATTGACAAGTATAACGGTTTCGACTTCGAAGGTCGTAACATCGATGTGCGTTTCGCTAGAGAGGCTAAGAAACCCGCTCAAAGCAGTGGTAAGAAGAACTCTTCATTCACAGAGGGTGTAGTTGGGGATGGTGAAATATCTAGAACTATCTTTGTTGCCAACTTACCTTACATCACCACGAAAGCCGACTTGTACGATCTTTTTGAGACCGTGGGGCAGGTCACCAATGGTGAAATTCAATTAGAATCTCGTGGAAGACCATCTGGTAATGCTGTGGTGGAGTTTGAAAATGAGGATCTCGCGGAACAGGCAATCAAGAACTTGGATGGTTACAACTATGGTGGTCGTCCTTTGCAAATCAGCTTTGCACAGTATCCAAGTGGTAATGAGTCGAACGATGCTGAGATGGCTGACTAGTCATCTTTAAATACTTTAAAAGTCCAACATTTAATCGGAAGATTATCAACATAGTAGCGCATGCCTGTATGATGTTGCAGGCTCCAAGAAATTATAATACACTTGTTCCAACTACCAACGTGGCCATGCCAGGTATTATCGAAGCCATCATAGGCGGGATCTTAGATTATTCGCCACCTTTATGGCTTATATTTTGCATTGTAGCGATTTGCGTTGTGCTTCTGAGATACTCCGTGTTTGCCGAGATGGTAAGAAGCATGAGAAATCATCTTCGATATCTTCATAGTCTAAGATACAGATCCCTGTTTCAAGACGATTTGGAAAATGGTCTCTCCAGCAATAACTTCGATCTCACGGGCAATCTTGAAGGAGACACGAGAGAGGGTCTAGATGAAAATGCTACGGCCGAGATACGGAATATGATGACAATGGAGAACATATCATTTGACGAAGCTCGATTACGTTATTTTCGTGATAGGCTATCAAATCATGGTATTGGAAGTGATGGAGTGCCCACTGATAGGCGGACAGTCACGTTCGACAGAATCTATCACCAAAGTTGAAGGCGACGCGTGTGGCACACAGTTCATTGAGGTCATCCAAGGTCAGCTTAAGGGTTTAAGTTATAAGGTTTTTGAGATACAGCCTGATTTTAGGCATTCATGTGCTGTATGTGGCATTTGCATCGTTATTGAGACATATGCGTGGAGTGATTTTCCTGATGGATCTTTGATTTTGGGCACTCAATTTGAATATGACTAAATTATTTATGAATTTTATGTTCGAACATTATTGAAGTGTGAAGTAATTCTCAATTACTTTGAGATACCTCGCATAGTAAGCGTAATGGAAGAACTTCCCATATTTTGTAGGGAAACCGCGAAAACACAGAACGAAGGAAACATCATAAATAATGCAACACCTTTCAAAACTATTTCGACCTTTTCACCTCGATCTTTACAGAATCGAATTGTACTTTGATCATTATTATTGAGTCAATTGCCATCTTGGGGATGAATCGGGATTGGCAAATCGTGCACCGCGTTTTATGCACTTATCATTATACCGTTCCAAACGAACAATCTTTAGAATAAAGCCCCCATAATCTCCAATATTTACCTTCGGCCCAATCGAGGCCTTCCAAATTCCTTCCTCGATTGGATATTTGATCTTCGTTCTCGTTGTTCTCGTTATTTTCGAAGTACATATATTGTTTATCTAAATGCCTAATTAGGAAGTGGTATCAAAAACATCAAAACTACGTACATGTACCACGATTGAATCTCTTTTGTTCAGCTACCACACACATTTCAGATACGATGGATATTTACCGGAGATACGCCTCTGGTGAACACGATGAGCATTTCTTCTCTAAGAACAACCACAGCGAGTTTATCAAGCTACGACCTTTGCTGGGCCATTTCGACAACCTTGGACCAAATGCAGCCTCCAAGCCAGTGCTGTACTGGCAAGAGCTTTTTCCCCAGGCTGCCTTTTTTGCAGGCTTTGATGAAGTGCTCTTTGGATACGTCATCACCGTTGTCTACAAAAATGAAATGACCCTGAAGATAAGTGCCATCTCCATCACCAAGTTTGGTTGCAACATATATGAAAACCTAATGCTCGATGTCCGCCTGCGCTTTTGGCCAGCATGCGAGAACTTGGACCCAGAGCATCGTGAATCTAATGTGAGAAAGGCCCTTGCAATTGCTAACTTGAAGAATTACAATCAGCTCTTCTTCAACACGGAAAGTTTACATTCGCGATGGGACGAAACGAACGCAGGCGCATTAGCCAGCTCGATGGATGTCTTGACGGGAAGGGTTCCAGTACAACTAGGAGAGAAGCTTCTTTCGCTCGGTTTGCTTCAGGACCATTGGATTTCCTCGACACTTATGGACGTTGTCTACGATTCGAAAACCCCATTGAACGGGGAAACCACCATCGAAGAAAATAATAAGCTTGTTTTCGCTTTGGGAAAACAAATGGATCAGCTTTTTGATCCCTTACTTGAATACTCACCTCAAGCTATGGATTATCATTACGATTCGCCTCGTAACCCGCAACCCCCATTACTACAGAATAACACGCAGATTGAGAAAGTGTTGAATGAGTTGTACGACGTTCAAGCAAATTATGCAATGGATTTGATTGCCATTCTCCAGGATCTCGTCAATCCATTGAGAGCCAAAGTACTTTCCTCAGATTCCTCGACTGGAATACAGAAAATTAATCTTATCTTTCCTCCAACAATTGATGAGGTCTGCAGAATCAATTGCATTCTCCATGACTCACTTAGTCGCGCCAGATCATTTGGATATGTGGAGATCTTTCAGGTATTTGAGAATATTCTTCCATATTTCTACAAAGCGTTCGTGAGACATGAAGCTAACCTACGAAATTTCCACAACCGTTTGGCAAAGTTTTTCGAGGTTGAAAGTAGGCTCATGGAATCTACCGAGGTCAACAAACGTAAGTTTTCCGCGAGGTCAATTGAGGCCATAGTTTCAGGATGCATTTTGGAGCTCCCAAGAATCAAGCTTATCTTGAAACGTCTTTATGATGATATCAATTTAGAGAAGTCAAAACTTCAAAACTTTGAAAACACTGAAGACCATGAAAAAGCGGTAATTGACAAGGCGTTCAATGCGTGTGTTGAAATCATCGACAGCTTTGGTTTTAAAGAAGACCAGGGTGAGAAACCAGTTTCTCACAGAGTTTTCACTCCCTCTGGCAAGCTTCTCACAGAAATTGCAACCGAGTGGCCCGTTGAGCTTCAGTACGGATGGATAAACAGGAAAGTGATCGGCGTCCATGAATTGAAAGAGGTAATTCCTACCCCAGCACATTCTCAGATCTTAATAATCTTTTCGGATAGTGTCTTATTTCTTGATACTTTTGAGTCGGAGAGCAAAACTTCGATACTGGTTCCCTCAATATTGATGAACTCTTTGATCAACCAGAAACCATTGCCCAAACTTTCTCAATTCCCTCTGTTGAAAGTAAAGTTCTGGTGCTCAATCGCTGATGTTCTTGTGAAGGGTTATACGCGAGGAGATGATACTTTCCTTTCGTTCATGGCGTTTGGGGAGTCTGGATTTAGAGATCGTAATGGTCACCAGCTCAATCCTATGCAAAACTTTCAAGTAATGGATTCATCTGAGGAGACCTTGATGGCATCTCTTCAAAAAGCGAAGGTGCTTCATAAAGTCACCTCCTTTCACCTCTTTAGTGATAAAGAGGAGAACGTGCTCAGATTCTACAGTGCACACGAAAGACAATCGTACAAGTCCGAATTGTCTACGTCTCCTATTGTGATGCTTCTAAATCTTAATCATGATGAGATTGATAGAATATTCCAAGATCATCCCTACGTTTTCATTGTGCTCAATGCCTCCTTCATCAATCATCACACAGTCCATATTTCTGGCCACGATAGGTCCAAGAAGTACAAGATCGAGGAGATTGTGGGCATCGGGGAGCTCCGAGCATCTTTACGTGAAATCCTTGCCAAATCTCTTGATGTCTTTTACCACTCTACGTTTTTCTCAGAGGTTGTGACCAAGGGAAATGACAGAAGCTTGGAATACTATGTTGAAAGATTTTCTAAACAGGGTGTTGAGAAGGAGCTTCCAAAAGTGGTAGAGACTAAGCAAGTGGAGATGTTATCGAAGCCTGTGATAGCAAAAAGTGAACCAAGCATAGAGAAAGAGGTTGAGCCCAAGACAGAAGAAGCCAAATCTTACCTGGTGGACACGATGTCTGAGGCGGAACCATCATGTGGTCCTCGCCTGCTTTTCAAAGGGCTTTTCAGTAAGCTCAAAAAATCGAAACGAGTGAAGAAGAATCCAAAGGTTCGCCTTACGCCAGAGCAGCGCCAGGAGGAGAACGCCAAAAAGATTCCTGATACGGAGAACCCTCGTGGTAAGAAACAGGTTTACGATAGTATTTACAAGCCGACGCCGACACTACGAGAGAGCTCCATTTCGTCGACGCCAAAGCATGAGACAGCGCAGGCCCAGAGAAACATTTCTGTCAACACTGGATCCTCTTCACACTATACCAACACATCACTTGACGTGCAGCCTAATTTCCAATTCCCCTTGGACACTGTCAATGAAAATTTGGAAGGAGAAGTTGCTGGCACGGTGAAATATGTCGGGGATCAGCCTTTTCTCGAAAGCAAGACAAATTACGAATCCAGGAAGTCATCACTTCTGTCGAAAGAAGTGCCGGAAAATGTACCTCGAGGCGACGGCAAAGAAGATACGATCCAGCCTCAAGTTCTTCCGAAGGCAAACGCTGCGCCAGAGCCACCCCAGCATCGCGTTCAGAATGAAAAGAAGCTATTTAATGATGGAGACATACCGATGCCACCAAAAAAGAGAATATTCTCAAGTCAGGATATTGCAAACGCATTAGAACACATCAATGCTGCTGGCATCTCTCCTCATACCTACGCAAAGTATAAGAAGTACGAAGAATTGCCAACTTCCAATTTCTACAGTGATGGTGAAGCTAACTGGACCAGAGTGAACAGGGAAGACTCCTCAAATCTCCAACGTGAAGTCAGAGCGATGAAAGAAGAGGCAAATATGGATACACTCGATGTTATTGATGTCGGCAACAACGGTTCTCCCTTGCGCATGATTCCACAGAAAATTCACTACGACTCCAGTGAGGGAACCATTTCCAGTAATGATGGCATCAACGTTGATCTTAGCCAGGAGACGGTGAGAGCGACGGAAGCTGAGCAGCCACTCGCTCCATACAAGGCCTTTTCGCAATTACCATCAGAACAGTCAACAGAGTCCTTGAACTCAGCTCAGTACATGTCAGATTTTGGTAAGAAACTCGATGAAGGGTTTCACCTTGACAATCTTTCGGACCAAAAGTCTCTTCCTTTTACAGTTGATACTTTGGTAGTCAATGAAGACGAGGTTACGGACAATGAAGCTGAATCAAAGGATACAGCAGATACACAGGGGGCAGCCGACGAGGACCGCTGTTCCATCACGATTTCGTCGGAGGAATACTTCTCACCAGATGAATATGTCTCTGCACTCAGAGATGAGTATTTTGGTATCGAGTCAAACGAGATGGTTAATACAGTAACACTGTCATCCAGTGAAAAGACGCTTATGAATGTTGCCCGAGAGGTGGAAAAAGAAGAAGAGGATAATGGATTTCAGATAAAGTTTGATTCAGTCGCTTACCTCTCCGATATACTCAACGGAACTGTCAAAATTTAATAGACTAATGAACTTTTAAGATAAATGATGATACTTAAGAGAATGATGATAATAATTTATAAACTAAGCCAGCAAAATCTTCTCAACCTCAGCGGCAATAGCATCGCCCACTTCCTGAGTGGAGCTGGAGCCCTTCAAGTCTGCGGTTCTCACGCCAGAGTCCAACACGTTACGAACAGCCTGCTCCAATGCCTCAGCCTCTTTGACACAGTCCAAGGACAAACGCAACATCATAGAGGCAGACAAGATCGTGGCCACTGGGTTCACCTTGTTCTCAGGCAAGTCTGGAGCAGAGCCATGACAAGGCTCGTACAAACCAAAAGCTTTGTTCGTGTCAGGCAAAGATGCTAAGGATGCAGATGGCAAGAGACCCAACGAACCTGGAATGACCGAGGCCTCGTCAGAGATGATGTCACCGAACATGTTGGAGGTGATGACCACACCGTTCAACTTGGTAGGGTTTTGCACCAAGATCATGGCAGCAGAGTCAATAAGCTGATGGTTGATTGTCAATTGAGGGAACTCCTCGCTCATGACCTTGTCGACTGTCTTTCTCCACAATCTAGAAGTGGCAAGCACGTTGGCTTTGTCCAAGGACCAGATAGGCAATGGCGGGTTGTGTTGTAATGCCATGAAGGCAGCCATTCTGGTGATTCTCTCAACTTCAGAGACACTGTATTTCTCAGTGTCCCAAGCACTGGCACCATCGGTAGACTCCTCCTGCTCTTGTCTTTCACCGAAATAGATACCACCAACCAATTCACGAACAACAGTGAAGTCGGTGCCCTTGACAACATTTGATTTCAAAGGAGAAAGTTCCAAAAGGGAGTCGGAGGCGAAGTTGCAAGGTCTCAAGTTGGCGTACAAGGCCAATTCTTTTCTAATCTTAAGAAGGCCCTGCTCTGGTCTGACAGAGCCGGTACCCCACTTTGGACCACCGACAGCACCCAACAAAACGGCATCGGATTTCTTAGCAGCGTCGAGTGCCTCGTCAGGCAAAGGCACACCTGTGGCGTCGATAGCAGCACCACCAATCAAATGGGTGGAAAAGTTGAATTTAATGTCCTGGTGACGAGTAGACTTCTCGATGGCTTTCAAAACCTTAACGGCCTCATTGACGACTTCTGTGCCGACGTGATCACCTGGAAGAAGAACGATGTTTTTGCCGACCATTATGTATAGTTGATAGTGAACGATGAAAACGCTCCGGGCACGAGACTCATATATAGGCCGTGGAAATATCGAGCCCGGAAACGGCGCCGGCACCGGGGCGCGCACCTACTCTGTGATAAAGCACAAAACGTGCATTTTCGTTACTATGGACAAATCAAATATAATACGTAAACTCCGCTGTTAAAGGGTGCAACGGCCCTTTCTGTGTCTGTCATTCGTTTCGTCATACCCACACCAAATGCTTAGTGGCCGCTCCATTCGATGGTGTTCAAGTCAATTCCCTCTTGCACCATCTCCCATAATGGGGACATCTTTCTCAAGAATTCCACTCTCTCGTTGATGGCACGGACAACATAGTCAATCTCGGCTTCCGTAGTGAAACGACCGATACCAAATCTGATGGAAGAGTGGGCCAAGGCATCATCGGCGCCCAAGGCGTGCAACACGTAAGATGGTTCCAATGATGCGGATGTACACGCGGAACCAGAGGAAAGTGCAATGTCCTTCAAAGCCATGAGCAAGGATTCACCTTCAATGTAGGCGAAGGAAACGTTGACACAACCAGCGTACTGCTTAGAAGGATCAGACAAAACACCGTTGAATTGGGTTTCTGGAATAGACAACAAGCCGTCTCTCAATTTGGTGGAGAGCCTCTTGATGTAAGCCTGATCGTAGGCCATGTCTTTCTTCATGAGTCTGGCGGCTTCACCGAAACCACACACCAAAGGTGGAGCCAATGTACCAGATCTCAAACCTCTCTCCTGACCACCACCAGTGATGATAGGATCCAATCTGACTCTGGGGCGTCTTCTCACGTAACAAGCACCAATACCCTTTGGACCGTAGATCTTGTGCGAAGAAATGGACAACATGTCGATGTTCATCTCATTAACGTCAATAGGAATCTTACCGTAAGCCTGGGCGGCATCAGTATGGAAGAAAATCTTGTTTTCTCTGCAAATCTTACCGATCTCCTTGAGAGGCTGGATGACACCAATCTCATTATTAACTGCCATGATGGAAACGATAGCAGTATCTTTTCTGATAGCCTTCTTCAAATCATCCAAGTTGATCAAACCTTCATTGGTGACTGGCAAGTAAGTAACTTCGAAACCCTCATCTTGCATGTGTCTAGCGGAGTCCAAAACACATTTGTGTTCAGTCTGTGTGGTGATGATATGCTTCTTAGTCTTCTTGTAGAATCTGGGCACACCCTTGATGCACATGTTGTTCGACTCTGTTGCACCAGAAGTGAAAATAATCTCCTTAGGGTCAGCATTAATCAAATCAGCAATGTAACCACGAGCCTTCTCAACTTCCTTCTCTGTTTCCCAGCCGTAAGCATGGGTCGATGAATGTGGATTTCCGTACAAGCCCGTGTAGAACTGCAACATCTTATCCAAGACACGAGGGTCCGTTGGCGTAGTAGCCTGTACGTCCAAATAAATAGGTCTGGTACCAAACTGAGTGTCATCTCTTGTGGCCAGCTTTAAGGATATCAGGGAGCCTTCAGGGGCTATTGCCACTTCAGGAGGTGGTGGGACAGCTGTGGCTAAAGAACGTGCGTTAGAACGAACTGGCACAGTTGTGGAGAGCCGACGAGTAGCCCTCGCAATAGTACCGGAGCCTCTCACTATTTTTGTAAACATGATCACTCTCTATATTCGAAAAAAGAAGTTAGTGAGAACTGGTATGTTGATGAGTGACCCAGTGTGCGTTTTAATGCTCTTTTTTTCTTTCCTTTATACTAATTAGTAATGGGTGAGAGTCCGTTTTCCAACCCGAGATCCGTTTCGCGCGAGTCGTGCTTGACACACACTGTCAAGGGCGAGGCTTTACTGCTAACACTATTGCCCTTGAATCAGTATCGTGTGATTTGTGATGAGAATTAGTGTGTCTTGAAAACTGCCTGGTTCTCGTCTTAAAGACGGTGCTGCGAAAGCGGTAGATAGGGAAGGTCATCGTGAAACTGTCCGTGGTCACACCTTTATCTTACATTAGTCAGTGTGTTTGCAGTCACATTATCTGTCGCCTACTCAAGGGCCTTCGACTCTTTCACGTAATCATCTAGAACCGAATGCGTTAATTCGTAACAGCCCAAGAAGATTGCTCCGCCAGCGCTTATCCAGGCAGTTCTCGGGCCAACCCCACTTAAGAAGACCTTGGCGCCTTCTTCATGTAGCATCTGTCTCACTAATGTGAACACTCCAACTCTTTCCTTGTTCAACATAATCCGGGTCTTCACCACATCAAGAGGCGTAGTTGCAGCAGCAGCAACTCCACCTGCTATAGATCCACATAATGCTCCTTTCAATAGTGAGATTGACTGGTTGTCGTACTCAGACCAGAGCTGCTTGAGCTTCTCGTATAATGGGAATTGGATCATCGTGAAAGGAATCTCCCTCATGATGGTCGAGTTCCAGCCTCTATAAAGTCCACGAAAGGTACCTTCTCCCAGCTTATTCATGAGTAAGAATTTCAAGTTGGCCCACAGAGTAGCCTGCCCACCAACGCCCTTGTGACCAGCCTGTGTTCTTTGCTTCACAATTTCCGCTGGGACACGAACAAGACAAGCGGCTATTTCACCAGCAGAAGCCGCAAGCATATGACTCGCTGTCTGCGGGAGTTTATCCTTCGTCGTAGTCTTCAATGTGTCATACGTAACAAAGAATAAAGATGCAGAAGGTGCCAGCGCCACTACAGCAGAGCCGAGACCTTTGTAAATTCCATGCCAGCCTCCATTAGCAAAGAAGCCTCCCTTGGCCTGAAGTCTGGTCTTCAAAGTATCTATAGGAAAGAATGCGAGATCGGTACTAGTACCGGCACATCCACCACTCTAGGGTTAGCACGTTGCCATTAATTGACTGAATAAGCAGATAACATACGATCAATGAGATCAAGAAGGACGTATTATCCATTGAATTGATTGTGAGGGAAGAGTAGATGTCTTCAATGCAGCAAAAGAGTGTGGATTGCAATCTTTGGAGACCGAGAACTCGAGATTTTTCATGTCGCGACTCCTAGTCAAATGTGCTCTTGCGGAGATAGTCGTGCGGATAGTCATCATTAACGAGGGCACACGACAAACTTATTCTTTGTGAGTCTCTTCTTCTTTGCAAATTTCAAAATGATGGAGTCTGCCTTTTTAGTTGGTGGTATGAAGCCCTCAATAAACGCGAGGAAATCTTCGTAGTCCCACTCTTTGACCATCTGGAACAATTCTTTGATTCTCGTGTGAAGATCTTTCGATAACATATCTGAGTCGAGAAATCGTATCTTGCCGGACTCAGGACGACAGAAGCTACCCCGTAGAAGAGATAGATCTAAGGACGCATTAAAAAACGGTGGTAGACTCAGCTTCCACTTAAGCATAAAGTCTTTATCGGACAAGAGCGGCGGTGACGCCTTTTTCATCGTTTCAATACCAAACCACCATGCGCATTTAGAATGGCTGATTGTGAATATACCTGGAGATACCTCATCGCCGAACTTGTGTGCTAATGTCGTAACAAAGTTCTGGTTGAGCTCGGAATCTTGTGCAGCACAGGCTTGCGAGATCTCTTTGAGACTAAACTCAGTATCGGACTTCTTTTTGGAGAGCAATACCGAAATCAAAGTGTAGAGGCCTTCAGTGACAAACTTTGGCGTTAGAATCACCGCATGCTCATCTACCTGACTTCCACAGATGCTGTACCACTGCGAGTAAAAATGATATCTATCAATGGGCGAGTCAGATTCAACGGCCTGCATTGCCTTACTGGATTCAACCTCATCGCTCGGGTATCGTGCAATGCCCTCGGTATCTATGAATCCATCCAGCTTTGTAAGCTCGTACATGTGGGAGAAACGGTCAATTCCCACCAAAGCAGACTCAGGACCATCAAAAGTCTTTTCTAGTTTGTTTATGCTCATGTCATTCATCAAAAGCATCGTGTTGGAGTGGTTCATTTGGCGCACAGTGAAAGTCTCGTCCTCAGTGCATAGGACAATGTGGTTTTTGGCCATTGCTGGAGATTTGAACGTTAGTTCACCTTTCTCCTCCTTTATGTAGTTGGCCAATTCGTCCAGTAGCTGTATTAGTTTGTATTTGTGGTCTGTGGGCCACAGGATCTGGCTGTACGCGTCGAAAGACATAGTGGTTAGTGATTTAGATATGCGCGTTTGCAGAGATGTAGATGGCCCCATCATCACGATCAAACTTCATTCTTCACACAAAAGGATGATCCTAAAAGACAGCAAAAGGGATTTCTTTTGGTAATTTTTTGAGAAAAAGCAATGTCTGGATGATATTGTGTGGACGAAAGATCCATAGCCAAACCCTTGATATTCTGGTAAGAGATCCATTACTTTGGCACCCTCTCCTTGTTCCCTACATAGATTCGAAATCGTACTATATTCTATAAATACACACTTCCCACTGACAAGGTCGCTTTGGCTCCACCGGTCGCAGACTAGGGTGATGAGCCTTGGTCAGTTCTACCAAATTCAGTTGAAAAGTAAGAAAGAAGCCGTCTAGATAGGCTCTGCAAACACATTTCAACCCCTAGTTAAGCTCACTGATGTGCTTGTCGATGTCAATCTCCTCCAAGGACACATGGCCCGCCAAGGTAATAGGTTTCTTCATCTCACGCTCGTATTGGATTCTCTCCAAACGGGCTCTGGGGCTCCATCCGTTGACAGGCGCCACCAATTTAAATGGAGCGAGCCAGCTGTTGACAGTCTTGAAGTTATCGCCCAAACCGTAGATCTCGTGAACCAAATCCTCCACACAGATGAAGCCGAGATCATCGCCAAACTTGTCTTCGACAACTTGGTTGTTGTCCAACTTGGAGAAGCCTGACTCGCTCTCGGAGTCTGGGACAGAGGCTCTCTTCTGGAAAAGCGCACGGACGGAAGCTAGAGATGGCTTACCAACGACAACGAAAGGAGCCACGAGCTTCAAAACAGGAATGACGGTAGGCGTCACCTTGACGAAAACACCCATGTTCTCCTCAGTCAAACGCAAGACCTGGAGAACAGCCCTGGCCTTCTCGGGCACAGCAAGATGCTTGTGCACGTTGGGAATTCTGATGACAAACATGAGTTTGGGGTCCTCCTCCTTTTTGGAACTTATCTGACGCTGCTCGTGCTTCAAGATGTTGTCCATTCTCTTGTTCTCGATGAAAGCAGCCTTGTGCTTCATGGCCAACTTCTCAGCTCGAAGAAACTTATCCTTGGGGGCCAACGACTTCTTCTTCGTTTTTTCGGCCTCAACACGAAGCCTCTCCTGGCGCTCAATACGCTTTCTGTCTGAGTCTTTTCTCTTTCTCAAGAGCACTTCTGGGTTCTTATTGATGACAGCCATGGTGAAGTAGCAGAGATGGGCTAGCGAAAAATATGCGATGCGATCGATGAGTATGTGTAGGCTAGCAGGGTCTCACGATAGGGTCGTCAGGAAGAAACTTCGGGAGAAAATAAAATCCTTTTTTTTTTTTGGGGGTTTGAAGCTGAAATACCGATCTCGATGACTTCAATAAGAGATTTTGGTTTTTTTCCAATTGGCAAAATGCATACCTGTGTTAGATGACTATGTGCGAAGTTGCAACCAGTGTTTGCGATATCTATAGTGCGCTCCAGCGTGGCCCATCCACAAAATAAACCACACCCAAAGTCTCAGTGAGGCTTTATCCCGCCAAAAGCATCAAAACTCGAATCGACGGAAAAAATAAATCCGCTACTTCCACTAAAAAATCAGGCCCATCCATACAGGTTCCAAGCCTGTGCTGCTGCTCAAGGCTTAGGGATCCAGGGCTTCAACGCAAAATCCACGATAATTGGCCATCGTCCAAGTTGGTTGCCAATAAGACACTGCAAAATGACCACGGTCGGCGTTCTGACACTTCCGTCCGCAATATCCATTGTGCGTAGGCGCCATTGTTCCCCCAGACAGTGGAAAAGGCTCGGCTTTTAGGTGGATGGTACAGATTTGCAGGGCTGCGAGATCTGCCTGGGTGCAAAAAATAAGCGCCGTGGATGCAAAATAAGCGGTGTGCTTTTGAGCAGAGATGGAGAAGGTGGGGAGGTTCAAAGCATCACGACGGCTGGTGGCCTTAGCCCCCGTTGCCATTAACTCCTGCTGACCTTGCTCCTTCTACTCAAGTCATTGTTTTCTTTCTCATGTGCAGATTTAAAGCCCTAGCGGTGTCTCGCGCAAGGTCTTCGTTCTGCTCTGCCCCCCTGCACCGCTTTCGGCCGTGGTCCGTGGTTTCACAGTCTATTCCATCGTTTGAGCTGGGTTGAATACGAAATCTCCTTTGGGTGTCAATTCCTACTGCCTTCTAGTAGACACTGTTGCTGTCTGCACTGCCGTTGGCAACGCCGTGCCCCACTATAGCATTGCATTCCGGAACCTTACTAGAACCCTAAATCGTGTTTCAAGGGAGCCTGATCCCACCCTGTTCCCAGCTTCTTTAGCCTCGCTCGCTGCCTAATTCACTTATATGGATCCTACCAGACAGTCTCCCTACGGCTTCCCTCCTGAACGGCCCAAGCTGGGCGACAACAATAATGACCAGTTCAGGCAACATCAACACTTGCAACCAAACAGACCTCATCAGCCCTTGCCAACCGCCTTCCAGCCCCAGTCCCACGCTCCACAGGCACCAATGCAGCCGTCCCAGCAACACCACCGGCCTTTCTACCAGCAATACCCATACTACCCTGCGCAACAGCCTACATCGTCTCCAGACACCCAGAGTTCCGCCAGGACTAGTATGTCCCACATGCTGCCTCCATATCTGGTTCCGTCTGGTTTGAGCCAAGGTCCCCCACCTGTGCCCTCTGTGCCGTCAATGGCTCATATGCCACCAGTGCCGCCGGTGCCTCAGATGCCGGTTCCACCGCCTCAACTGGGTCACAAAACCATGCCGTACCTGATGGCCCAACACGACATCTTTCTGCCGTATCATTTACAAGACCAGCTCCCATTGCCTATGGAAACGCCTTCCGCCAGGTCCGGTACCTTGCACCACAAGATCAGGGCCTCGGAACCGACTCAAGAGGAGTTCGTTGAGCACCTCAAGTCTCTCACCCACAAGGCTGCTGGCGTTCCATTGTTGCAATTGGCACATAAAATAAAGATGTTGGAGACTAGCAATCCGAACATCGAGTCGGACCCCATATTCAAGACCTTGAACAACGCCAAAGACATCAAACAGGAAAGACATCACCAGCTCTTTGGCATGGCCTGGGTCCAGAGTATGTGTGAAGCATCTCCAACGGCAGTGGTGCCTCGCAATAGGGTATATGCTCGGTACGTCCTGCTGTGTGCTAACAGTAACCTCAATCCACTCACCCCGGCCAGTTTTGGTAAAATCATTCGCATACTTCACCCTAATCTCAAAACCCGTCGTCTAGGAATGCGTGGTAAATCGAAGTACCACTATTGTGGAATCAAGCTCCTCGATGATCAGTCACTGGATAATTCGGCTCTGTCTGAGTCCTCTCCAGCCGGCTCTGAATCGCCTCATTCATTAAACCCCCAAACTCCGACTTATTCAAACTCTCCGTCTGTAAGCGGCGGTGGTACCCCAATTGACTCCGGGGTCGTTCGTGAGGCTTTCGTAACGACAAGCTTTAAATACTTTCCAAACCTATTTACCATCATCGACCAGTCAATGGGCCCGGACTGGATGTCACAACCTTTCACACTCCCACCAATCCATGATTACCTTCCGAAAGATCTGGACGTGGACTATGACGTCGCCGAGACTCTACATTCCCTTTATCGTGTTCATTGCATGTCCATTTTTGAAACTGTCAGGTATATGCAAGTGGACAAGTTGCTTTCTCTCTTTGCTCCCTTCTGTGCTATCTTAACCACACCAGTGTTTAAGCTCTTCACATCAGAGCTAACGTTGCAATGGGTGAAGGCATCAGACTTGGCAATGTATCGGGCGATCCTCAAAATGTTGACTCGCTTGCAACTCGAGTCGGTCCCGGGAGAAATCTTGACGCCGCTCAGAGAGATTTTGAAGAGTTTTGTGAATAAACTTTCTTCTGCACTACTGGTTAAGTTTCCTGACCACTTTGTTCAAATGAAAGTGACAACTGCTCGTCAATTCATCTCGATGGTAAGAAGATTCGTTCGGTGTGTTGAATACGGATCAGCTGCATCCAGAGTTCTTTCTAGTCAGACAGAGCGCACTTTGATGTTGAATGACTGGCTACGCGTTGACACTTACGGCATCATCCTACGGGAGGTTCCGTGTGCTCTGGAACACCTGCAATTGTTTGATGAGCTTTTTAACGACCGAATAATTAAGCTATTTGAAAAGGAGTCTTCCCAAGCAAATGACCTTAAGGCCAGTGGACTTGCCCCTTACGCCGCATTTCTCCTTGAGCTTCCTTCAAAGTTCCCAGATGCTAACCCCTGGCTATTCCTGCTAGTTTGCTCTAATTTGCTAACGACATGTCTCCGTGAGATGAGTTTGGCCGGTGGCCAGAGTTTTGGGTCATGGTGGGTCTTCAGGTGCTGGGCGGACGAGTACGTTAGTTGGTTCTTCGAACTCGGTGGGTACTTAGCAGACGAATTGCAAGCAGAGCCTGAGTCAAAGATTGAAGAGGAGATGCCTCCGTCAGACTTCGGATCTGCGAACACTAGTTGGGCGTTTGAGCCGGTGACTACCGAAAGTGCTCGATCGTCAAGCTATGTGGACTTGCTTGATAGGCCCAACGGTGATAACAAATCCTACTCAGAAAGTGAGTGGTTCTAATGAGTCCAATTAATGATAGTTTAGTAATAAAAGTTACATGAGTTTACTAGATTATTTTATCAACCTGAGCCGCGCCAGTAATTTTTGCAGCCATTTCTCAATGACAAGTACTGAAGAAATGACCAATATAGAAATAAAACGTTCAGACTCCAAAACCATCTCGATTTACACTTCTAGAGCACTTGTGAAAGGAGAAGCAGTCATGACTATTCAGCCTGTGATCAAACTGTACTACCTAAATGAACGTGGTGAACAAAGGTGCCACTGTTGTGGCATCGTCGTCCCATCATTTATACTCGTTCAATGTCTTGAATGCTCTGCTGCCTTCTACTGTTCTACAATGTGTCTAGTTAGACATCGATCGAGGTTTCACCACCTTGAGTGTGGTTTTCTTCGCCAATGGGTTGAAACTTATAAGGCGGATTTGTCTCCTCTGGGTCTAATGTTAGCTCGAATGTTGATCTACTTCAGCAATGATCCTGCCACAAGAAATGATTTAAATGCGATTAAGTCAACTTACACGTCAGTTACCTTGGGCGAAAATGAGCTTTGTTACATAAGGTCGGTTTTCAATCCACGGGACGTGAAATTTTGTCAAAAGCTATTAGACTGCCACTTACATCCACTTTACGACGCCCAAATGAATACCGTGGGTACTTTCTTTGAACCTCTGTTCTCCATTATAGGCCACAGCTGTACACCTTCTTTGCTTGTGGTTCCTCTTTCCTCTGAAACATTTGACGTTGTGTGTTGTACCAATGTCACTGCGAGCAAGAAGCTAAGCGTGAGCAAAATTCCCATATCTCAGCCACGGCTATTTCGCCAGATTCAGCTCTTTCAGCAATTTGGATTATCGTGTGATTGCCCTCTTTGCAAGCCAAGTGCTCCAGACTTATTCCTCTCTTTTGTCTGCCCAAGGTGCAAGCTGCCGATCTACGAGATCGTACTTGATGACTTTGCCGGCTCCAGTGAATTGGAATCACGTTTAGCTGAAACGATTCAGAGGCGATGCTCTAGGTGTGGCAAAATTGTGAAAAAGACGAACTTATCGAGACAAAAAGACTTTACCAGGGTTGTCTCCAAATGTTCTTGCAAGTTGGTCGATTACCAAATGTAAATCAACTGACCCTGAAAACCGAGCAGATGTTCGTTGGTCGACTCATGAAAAGCTTTAAAGCCACGCCTCAGGTTGGGGCCAGATCAAAAGCGTTCGCTAGATTATTGAAACAAGTCAAACGATCTAGCCTAATAGCGCCATACTGCTTTCCACTTAATTATTTGTACAGATCACTAGCAGAGAACCCTTTGATTATGTCTTCGACTTTGGAAGATACATGCTCGGAAGAGAGTCTAATACTTCTCCAGCTTTACATCTTATTCCATGTCTGCTTAGCGCTGGATCTACCACACATGCTGGCAAAAATGCTTCCAATTTTAAGAAAAGCAGAAATTCTCGCATGGGATCTACTGCAGCTTTCGATGTACAGCGAAAGGGACATCACCAGAATAGATGCGAAAAAGGCTCGACTATTTTTCAAAGTTCAAGCATCAGCACTCCTGGCAAAGCTTGGACGCAATGACTCCGAAACCCATTCCCTAGCGCAACTGTTGAGAAATAGACCTCAGATGTTCGACGATGACGTCAGACGGTCAGCCGAACGAGTTCTTCTGAAAAGTGGTGTCAAAATCAAGAAGTGCGATGACGGCTACCACTTTAGGCTCGCCAACAACGAAGACATCATCGCTATGATTCCCTTTCGAGAATGTCTTCAGTATTTAAGATGGGTCGGTGAGTATTAAACATCATTCAATGCAACACAAACAGCTCCTTTATGGTGGCCATTGTAGTGTCTAACGGTCTCGCTATTTGATAAGTCCCAAAGACGGACATAGTGATCAGAGCATGCTGTCACCAAGTATGCACTATCGGCACTAAAGGCACAGTCCCAGACCCATCTTTGATGGCCCTGTAGAGTTGTTTCCAATGCAAAGTTTTGTTCCGTCAGCCAGATTCTTGCGGTGTGGTCCGCTGAGCAGGTTGCTAAATGTTTCATATCCGTCAGGAGGACCACCCTCGTGATATATTTCAGGTGAGACCTGAATTTCGTAGCTGGAGTCAATGACGTGATATCTTTTTGATTTTGCATCTTCCAGACGTAACAATTACCTTTGTTGTTTCCTGCCACAAGCATGCTTCCATCACTGGCCACAGAAAGTGAGTTGATGGGCACATCATCCTCGGGGATGAGGTGGTGTGTGCACTGATTTTCGCCCAAGTCCCAAATTCTAATATTTCCATCGTGGTCACAGCTTATGAGTTCTCCCTGATTCGGGTGAATGACAACCTCGTTGACAGGACAGTAGTGTTTATAGTTTCGCTGAACAGATGGGGATCTCACATCCCACACCTTAACGGTTCCGTCCTCGGAGGACAGTACCATCCACTTATTCTCGATCTGGAAAGCTATCAGTGTAACGTTGCCATTATGGCCTTCGAAAGTCATCACGGGGTTTGAATTAGAGCTGCTTCCATTGCCAGTACCACCAGTACCAGAGGCTGTTGAAGCAGCCATTGTGTTTCCGCCCGCGGATCCAGCCTGCTTGATATCATATAAACGAACGTAGAGATTGCCGGCAGCTGCTAGGGAAACGCTTATCGGAGGTGATCTCTAGTCTGTTCACTTGGGAATCGGTATGCTGAATTGTGCGTGAACACACTCCTGTTAAGGCATCCCAGAACCTAATGGTATGATCATACCCAGCTGATGCTAAAATGACAGACATGAGGTTGGTAGCTTTGAATGTGGGTTCTTTTAGGATGGTTCTTCCAACTCAATGCAATGCTCTTATATTATATGTGTGCAGGTCAGAGCCACTGAGTATATCTAGAAGGCTGCAAGGTAACTACAAGATCGCGTAGTATAAGCCTTTTATTACGGGGTCGGCTTAAGAAGATGATCTATTAATATGTAAATCGTATCGGTGCCCTAAGGCAATAGGATTGATGCTATTCTCGGCCCAGCCTAAAATGCACTCTGGATGGCCTGTTTCTGGGCTGGCAGCAAAGATGTAGGGAAGTCTATCTTGTACTTGACGATAAGATCGCCGTGGGCATTGGGGTCCTTGGAGTTGGGCATTCCCTGACCTGGATATCTGTTTGTGGAAGAGGGCTGCACCGGAAGAGATCTTGAAACATTAATCTTCTTCCCGCTCAATGTGGTGATATCCTTCTCAAATCCGAGCAAAGCCTCCTTGAATGTCAACTTGACGTTAGCAACCAAGTCGTTGCCTTCTCTCTTGAAAATGGGGTGAGGTTTCTCCTCAATGATGAATTGAACTGTTTGTCTTGCCTGGCACTCGCGCTGGTAGTCACCTTCGTTGTTGAAGTTGATCTTAGTTCCAATCTTCCAACCAGGCTTGATCTTGATCTCCAAAATTTTGCTCTCTCTCGATCCGTCGGCAGACTTTCTGCTGAGCTTCATCTTCTTAGTAGCACCAGTGTACAATTCTTCTAGCGTACAAGGCAACTGGATGGAAACGGTATCTGGTTCAGGGCGACGAGAGCGTCCGCCGCCTCCAGCACCGCCAAACCCACCGGGCATTCCACCGAAGCCGGATCCACCTCCACCGAAGCCTGATCCTCCACCAAATCCAGAACCGCCAAAGCTGAAGCCACCATCGTCCATACCAAATCCACCCATTTGGGAGAAGATATTGAAAGCGTCAGACTGTGAGAATGGGTGACCCCCACTTCCTCCACCGAAGGAGAATGTAGTTCCTCCTCCACCTGGAGCACCTCCGGCAAATGGGTTTTCGCCTCCAGCGGGGGCATTGCCTCTGGCAGCCTCCAAGCCGTAGTCATCGTAGACCTGTCTTTTGTCATCGCTGGACAAAATGTCGAAAGCTTCGGAGATCTCCTTAAACTTTTCGGTATCTCCAGTTGGCTTGTCAGGATGGTATTTGAGAGCAGCCTTTCTGTATGCTTTTTTGATCTCGTTTTCATTCGCCAGTGGGGCAACGCCCAACAAATCGTAAAGCTTTGTTTCCTTGACCATAATTTATATCAATTGCAAAAAAATGATGTAGGCCGTTTCCTCTGCTCGTGCGTGGATAAAAATGTCTTGATAAATGAGAAAACCGCAACACCTTGAAAGTGCGAGATCCTTCTCGAAGGTTCTACACATTGCACCCTGAAGATCAAGTAGTCTGATATTAACTGTGTATCACAGTTTGAATCATGATTGCCAGTTTCGGAGATTTTGAATTTGAATATGTTGCCATTTCAAAGTGCTTTCCTTCTCGACTGTGCTTCTTAGCTGCGAGTGCGGGTTAGCAACATCAAGGGGAAGTGCCGAGTCCTCAAATATACCACTTTGGGCCTTTAACGAACATATTTGATGCTAAATACTTTACGCGATGCAAATCTATGTGTTAGCACTTCACGTCGATGCCTCTTCTTTTCTCTGCTTCCCTCATTTCAAACATGACTTGGACACCCACGAAGAGAGTGGCCAGGGCTAGGATGAAAAATCTCAATCCAGCAGGAGTACTGAACATTTCTTTTATAAGAGCCATGGTACCATCCTGACCGAGACAGAAGCCAAACAAGTTGGCGATCATCATAAGCCAAATGTTTATGGAAGCTCCCACGCCACATAAATATCTGAACCATGGTCTATCAGTATACTTCTTGAAGTAAATTGTCGCTACGATTTCCGGAAGAAGAAATACCACGACGAGCCACCCCCAGAGAAGAAGCTTGAGTTCAATGTCGTGCCACACAGCGACAAAGCTGAAGACAACAAGGGTGTTAACCACTCTTGACCTAATGCCGTTTGAGCCTCCTGTCTCTCCTCTTCTTCCACCACCACCACCAAGAGGAACATAAATGTAGCGGATTACCCACTTGTTGTAAGAGCGATGCCATGCTCTCCAGAATGCCAAAGCCAGGTAATTGTTGTCCATGCATCTAATCATATTCTCTGGTGGGTCGACACCATCTAGCAAAGCCCAAAACCGAAAGAGTCTCCATGGAATTAGTAGTTTGAGCCAAATGACATTGAGGTTAAACATTCCCAACATCGACAATTGGAAAGGAGTATCACCGTCCCATGCTTTTGTCTTGGAGACCGCAACGACGTACATGTGGTGTAGAATGAATTCCATCACCAAGATGCAAAAAAAGTAGACGCAAGCCATATATGATGATCCGTTTTGTGTCTGTGGTAGACTTGGATCTGTAGTATTGCGTCTGATATAAGTAGTCATTGAAGGTCACGATTGGGCCACCGATAAACAAAGGAGCATAGGAGATATATGAGAAGTAGTTGAAGAAGTTGTAGTCCAGTTTGGGCAAGGGGGCACTTAAACGCTTCCTATCATCCAAATTCTCGACAATAGGCTTCAACTCCAATGAGCTCAAGTCCTTCTTTTCGAGGTAATCTAAGCCAAAAGAGAGCATGCGAAGAAGCGTGAAGTTGTAGAACACGTCCCAGCGTGCGATGATACCCTTGAAACCATTGTCGAGAATACCTATGTGGAATGCCGCGTTCCAGAACTTATCATTGATGAAGAGTGTGGCAATTCCATATACCCAGAGAAGCGTTCTTGCTAATTTTGGATCTTCGATTCGTTTGGCAAACGAGTACATGACGATAAGATGGAAAAAGATCTTCAACACATTGACTCCATGAAGGGCAAATAAGTAGACAAGCCCGAAACTGATATCGAACCAACTCCGCTTCACCAGGAAGCTGAGTAAAGCCGTTGCTTTCCTTAACAGGACGTGCCCAGCTACTAAGGAAGTTAGGAGCCAGAAGTTGTTCCTGAAGAATCGATATTGCGTATCTGAGTTATCGACTTTTCTCCCGAACATCCAACCCGGACTCAATAGCGGCGCGTACCTTGGGTAATTTGGATTATGCTCATTGGATGCATCCATAGCCGTCTTCCACATGAGAGGTACAGCCAAGATAAAAACCACGGCGTATATCCTGAATTCAAGTGTATGCCATCTTGAAGTGGTAGCACGGGAGACAACCTTCTGCCTCGTTGCAGCATCAGAGGGTGGGTATAGCCTTGTATCAAGGGCTTCGAGCGAGAAAAACCGAAGCACGGGCTGTAGGTAATCCATTGAATGCCTGGAGAGATCGTGGTGCCTTTTATACTCTCTCTGTTGATAAAGGTGTATAAGTGTGCGACCTGTGTGAGGCTTGAGGTGTCAAACCGGGGAGTGGATAAGTTACGATAGAGAAATAATCAAAACACTTTGGTAGCACGAATATTCGATACCAACTATAGAAAAAAGCTGATATGTTTTATAATTTTCGGTAATTGATACTCTTAAACTTTGTTCGCATTCTGTGGGGTCTTCGGAGTTCTTCCCCACTTGCAGTGCTAGATTTTAACAAAAGACTCGCAGAGTCAGAGATCTTTGAAAACTCAATTCGATCAAGGGTCTCGATGTCAAACATTTTCGGTGTGCCTTGACATCAGGATGCATTTATCTTGATAAAAGCCAGCATCAAGCGTTTAGTGGAACAAGCTAGCAGGTCCTGCTACATGTATAGTGACGCCATGTTTAAAGCCAATTTCGGAGCATTAGATTAGAGGAAAATATGTTAATGCATCCGATGTCTTCAAAATGTCTCCCCCATAATTAGTTACTTTATCAATTGAGGAACGTTAGTTTACTCTCTTCAAATCTGCTGAAGAAGATGTTAAATTCTATTTAGTTCACACTTCCTTGCCTCTAGCCCCAATCCGAATATCACCAGATTGTGCATAGTCTAGAGGGGCCAATATTAGGGAGCCCGCCCCACTAGGCGTGTATATATAAAGAGAGGAGGGCCCTTTTGAGGTGCGGAAAGGGCCCCTTTTATACCTCTTTCATAACCACCACAGTGTCAATTCGATCGATCCAAAGAATGTCTGCTGCATCTAACGCCTCGTGCATCTTCTGCAAGATCATTAAAGGCGAGATTCCTTCGTTCAAGCTTATCGAGACTAAACTCTCCTACTCCTTCTTGGACATCCAACCTACAGCTGAGGCCCACTGTCTCGTGATTCCAAAATACCACGGTGCCAAATTACACAATCTTCCAGATGAGTACCTTGCCGACATTTTGCCAGTGGTGAAGAGGTTGACTAAGGTGTTGAAGCTCGACCAGAACAACACACCCGAAGGCAGTGGTTACAATGTGTTGCAAAACAACGGCAGAATTGCTCATCAGGTGGTTGACCACGTTCACTTCCACTTGATTCCAAAGAAGGACACCGAGTCTGGCTTGGGTGTCGGCTGGCCCGCCCAGGAGACCGACTTTGGCAAGTTGGGCAAGCTTCATGAGACATTGAAGGAAGCTTTGGCCGCGGAGGAGAAGTTGTAAGTAGCATAGGGAAGACGGAGTCGTCGTAAGACAGTAAATCAGAATATACGGCGAGACTTGAGTGGGTGATTATGGGGTGTCTAATTGTAGCGACTAGTGCACGAGAAATCATAGTGGTTTAAGGACGTAAATCAATACTAAAAGGCTGCCTGTAATTCTACGAGTTAGGTGGTATTATCGGGAGAGAAATTTATTTCGACCAAGCTGATGCAAAACAATAACTGTCAAAGCTTGGTTGGTGTTTCGCAGCCATCACTTAGTGCATACCTTCACCAAACGAGGCATAGAACAACAAGTAATAGATAAGTCCTCTATGATCCAACAATACTCATGATAATTTTTTATTGCCAATTGAACCTCCATTTACATTTTTTTAAAGTGTGGCAATTGCCACTCTTCGCCCGATAGTCATCCTTTCGACACCCACCCATACACTCCATACGCATTATCAACAGCGATAATACTTACTCCTTATCTTCAACATATGTCCCAGCCAGAGGCCGATTTTCGTGCTCAGTTTGGCAACTGGACGTCAAGAAATAGTACTAGGGGACCTCAATTGTCCTCCTGGACCGACTACGTCAGATCAAGCGCAAACGACCTATATGAGTCCCTCCCCACATACAACAACCCAGCAGTGCCTACTCCACAACAGGAACCCTCATGGTTCAAGTTGAGCAGATTCGAGAAAATCGTTGGTTTTGGATGCTGCTTGGCTGCTTCCATTTTCTGCTTCGTTTTCAGTTTCTTCATGTTTCCCGTGCTTGCACTCAATCCAAGAAAGTTTGCATTGCTTTGGACTATGGGGTCCTTTTTATTCGTCATTTCCTTTGGCATTTTGCAAGGTCCTTACTCATACATCAGACACCTTACAAGCCGAGATAGGTTTGTATTTTCCGGTATTTTTTTCGGTTCTGTCTTCCTCACCATGTACTGTGCTCTCGTTCTCCAGAGTACCATATTGACCCTCTTTGCCAGTATTGTGGAGGTCATTGCAATCGCATACTACATCATAAGCTACTTTCCTTTTGGCGCCACTACCTTGACGTGGTTTACAAGCTACATAGTCGGTTATTTTGGTGGATTCTTCTCCGCCTTATTCTGATCCAAATAAACCCTAATTTAATTCAATTAATATACACTTGCACTTCAAAATCTTCTTCTAGCTCAGTATCGCCCACAACACCTTCTAGATCCAAATCCTCATCATCAAATACTAGCCTGGATTTTGAAACCAGCCTCGCATCGATCTCCTTCGACTTGAGGTAGTGCTCGAGCAAGGCTTTTATCTTGGTCTGAGGACCTACCTCAGCCTCTATGCGCTTATTGTCCTTTCCTTTGAGGCCGATGATGAAATACTCGTCCTTCTTCTCGATTTCCTTTTCTTCAGCTTTTTCTTCCTTGACATCAACTATAGCCAAATCCTCCTCTGGATCGTTGATATTAGTAGATTCATTAAATTCGGGGTAAATCTCCTCAAAGTTTTGGCGGCAGTCTTCTGGTATGTACAAGCACTCAATAAGTGTATTTGCCGCAGGATCTGTGCTTGGAGGAATTCGTAGCGTGCTAGGTCTGAAGAAAGGTTTCAACTCCAGCTTCCCTTTGATCCATATTAGACAGCCTCCTTTTAGCCTAAATGGGACAAATCTTTGCGTTGCTTGTATCCTAATGTCATCCAAGATTTCCATGAATGTCTTATTGCCTCTGGATGTGATGACGTGCTTTTCTTCCGGCCCTAACTTCGATGTGATGGAGATGTCGTAACATCTGTCAGACTCGTGATCACTTTGTTTCTGGTTGGTGTGTGCTTTGATAAGCTCGTCAAATTCGCCATCTGACTCGTCTGACACAACCTCCACAACTTCCAGTTCCGTGTTCGTACGACGTATTTCGAATATCTCATCAGCTTCGGATGTAGTATGAGCGGTGTGAAAAGACTCCACCAAGTCTTCGGAAGATAGCAGCTCAGACTGTATTTCAACTGTACTGGTTTTAGGCGGCAGCGGTAGGTGATTGGGTTCTGTCTTTGCCTTATCGTCTTGTGCCTTTTCTGCTTTGGGTTCAATCACCGAGTTCGATTTGGCCTCTGCTTTTATCTCGGGCGCTGAGTTTTTTGATTTCTTCTTTTTGATAACGAAGAAGTCATCGTCGTCAAACAACATCTTGTTTCTCTTCTTTGTCTTTTCCGACGGCTCGAGCTTGACCATCTTTGACGACTTTGTGGAGTTAGATTGAGAAGCTTTCGCACTTACCCCAGACACCCACTACTTAACAGAGCTACGAGGAATAAGAGACAGGTTTTCTGAAAATCCATTATTCTCTCTTTTTTTTTTTTTTTTTTCCTTTTCTTCTTTATTAACAATTTCTTTCTTCAAAATGTCTTTACAGTAATCTTTGGTATGAAACGTTTTCAAACTCTTCAGTCTTCTCCGTGATACTGGCTTCCTACAGCTACGCGAAATTACAATACAAACAAAGCGCCATAACTCAAAGAAATGACAACTGAGGGTGACAAGCTCATACTCAATGCCAATCTTCCTCGAACGAGAGATTTGAGCTTTGTGGGGCGTTTTCATCACAATTTCGGCTTCGAAGAAGGTCTTTTCGAGTACCTCTTAGCCCAGAAGGAACTTTGGGGTGATAAGCTCTTTTACCTCAATGAGCTACCATTCCAGCAAGCAATTAGCCTTGGGCAGCATCAAATCAGACAAAGCCCAGAAGTGGCTTACATTGAGCTCCAATTTCCCAAGAATGAAGCGTCAGAGATTCCGAAAGGCGCCTTTGAGGCCCAATTTGGAACTCTGGATGGGGTCGATCTCAATTTCGTTAGTTCAAAGGGTGAAAGCAAGCAAACCCTTCACCATGGCGATAGCTTGGCTCTCAAAGAGATCTTTCATAGAAACGCTAGAATATTGAATGTGGGTGGCATAATAACGGCTATGAAATGGCTACCGTATGGGTCGCTTTTGGCGGTGGCCGTCACGCATCATAAGGAGGGACTATCAAAGGCGATAACAAGTCCGTCCTTGCTGATTTTTAATAATCCTATCAATGTTGAGGATGTGAAGTCTTGTATTCAATTCTATAAGTATGACCCAGAGACAACGCTGTTGTCTCTCCGAAAAGTTCTCATAACGTCTTCATTTGGAGCCACCTCAAATCTCAACTGGCTTCCGTTCAAAGTCAAGGAAGAGACAGCTGGTGTTCTCTCTGGTCTTTTTTCTGATGGAAAGGTACATTTCTTTAGGGTCGATATCCCTGCGCTGGGCACACAATACCTTGATGTTTCTGCTGCCTCGTGGACGATAGCTATGAGCGACGAGGATGGTTCAGCACAGCTTCCTATAACAGCGTACGATATTTTCGACGAGACAAAGATTATTGTGGGAACGCTCGATGGTGCAATTGCCGAATTTGTCTTGCCTGGCATTGATGAGCACCCTGAGGAGCCCTCCTTTGTGGAATACGTCACCGACTCAGCAATAAGCACGGTCACTGTTGCTTCTGTCCTCAATGGACACGTCCTCCTTGTCAACACAACAACTACGAGGTCATTTGCCATTCTCTATGAAAACCTACGTCAGAATAGGTTAGAAACAGCATTCACGATCCTGTTCCTACCACCTCGGTACCATAGAGGATACCGCATCTTCGTATACCCTGACAGTGCTGAAAGTATTGGCTATACCTTCGTCAGGCATCCCCACCAGAAACACAGTTTACTCCTACGCACAGAGCTTATTTCTAGCTTTCATATCAGCGAATATCTCAATCACCCGTTTGCCTTGGTAGGTAATGCTGCCGGAGACTTTTACGTGATCAACATTGGAAGAAAGATCTTTGGTGTCCCCAAGGCCCACAACAGGCTTGTGGTGCCTCTTAAAATCTGGTCTCTCTCCCTTGAGGATGACAGAAAGACGTTGAGGCTCGTCGGAGACTACGAACCCTCGTCAGCAGATAAGGCTGATGTAGCCTACTCATTTACTCCACACGAGGTGGGTATATCTGCCTGTGCTTGGAACGAAGGTTTTGATGGCAGTTCGACTTACGCTATGGCTACGTACTCAGGGCTATTAGTTTTGGAGCGGTTAGACCCTCTGTTGAATTAGTATTTAGGAAGCTTCTGATCAACGGTCTCACTCCATCTATTGATTCCTCCCTTTATGTCACGAACGTGAGCAACACCAAAATCCTCTACGAGCTTCTTGGTGGCGAGTTGCGAATCATTTCCATAACGGCAAATGACATAGACCTGATCGTTTTTCTTGTCGAACGTTTCCGGGAAAATCGATTCCTCTGACTCTAGCCTGGATAACCGCAGAACCCAATCAATATTAATCGAGCCGCTGATGTTTGCTATCTGATACTGCTCGAAGGGTCTAACATCTAGAAGCACCGAACGATGGTCGTCTTTCAAGTAGTTATCTGCTTCCTCAGCGTCGATTCGTAGCTCTGGAGTCAACACATCAGAATTGACGAAGCCACAGAATTGTTCGTAGTTGATTTCTCCTGACTCAATTGACTGTTTGGTAATTGTTGGTTGTGTTCCACAAACTTTGCAAGCTGCCTGTCTACCTCGCATCTTGAACTGTCGAAGCACCAGCAGGGGATACGCCGTGTACATTGCAAGAAACGGCTTGAATGATATGTCATAATAACCTGTTAGAACCTTGAGAGTCTCCGTAGCTAATGAGATACCAGTCAACCCAATAGCTGGACCAAAAACACCTGCATCACCGCACGTAGAGACTGACTCTGGTTTAGGAGGCTGGGGGTAAAAACACCGGTAGCAGGGCCCAGTATTATTGAAATTCAAAATTGTAAACTGGCCATCTGTCTTTACTCCTGAGCCACTGACGATTGTCTTGCCACTTATAACAGCCACATCGTTGATCAAGTACCTGATGGCTGGGGCATCGGTGCAATCCACTATGAGATCGTATTTACCGAAAATGTGGAATGCATTGCTATTATCTAGTCTGATTGGATGCGTCACAATTTCGACATGAGGATTGAGTCGGTTCAAGTACTCCTTAGCGGAGTCACATTTTAGCATACCCACCTTATCTGAAGTGTGTAGGACCTGTCTGTGCAAGTTACTGACATCCACAGTATCGTTATCAACTATACCGATCATGCCAATACCAGCAGCAGTCAAGTATAGTAGCGTGGGGCATCCTAACCCACCAGCACCCACAACAAGTACTTTGGCATTCTTAAGCTTTCGCTGAGCCGGTAGAGATCCAAACTCAGGCACTATCATCTGACGCCCGTAGCGTCTGAACTCTTCTAAAGAGAAGTCGGGATCGTTCGAAGGTTCATACTCTATACTTCGCTTCTTTTCTCTCTGTAGCTCTTCCACAAGCCGCCTGTTCTCTTCCTCAAGCTGTTTTATACGAAGTTGTAGGTCTGACATGATGATTTATGAGTGCGCGATGCCATCTAAGTACAACACGCCTACGCTATGTTCCGAATTATGTCTATTGACTGCGCAAGGCCTCCTTACACGATCTTTTGCTTCACGAAGAAACTCTTCAAGTGACGTAATTGGTAGGCACAGGTTCCCACCAACACCGCCAACTGGATTATGCTCCACCAGACAACTCTCGAATTGGTGCTCTCAGACTGGTTTCTGAAGATAGCCTCTCTCTCTCTGATCAGTTCTTGCTCGTAGTTGATCTCCTTCAACTTTTCGTTCAACTGCTTAATCTGCAAGGTCAAGGCATCCACTCTTCTCAGGGATTTGGAGTCGGCGTAGTCCTCAGCAGCACCAATGGCAAGGTCAAAGAAGATACGATGCCACTTATTCTTGCTGCCGTCCTGGTACACTGGAGTCAAACAGAATCTGTGTTCTCCTGCTTCAAGGGAAGTGAAAGTGAAATCACCGCTAGGGTTGGAGTTTGAGTCCACAACTCTGTGGTCGTTGTCGAAGGTTTCATCCACAGTAATCTGCACCTTCAAGTTATTCGTCTTGAAGTATTCGTTGGCGTTTTCGGCGTACTCAAGGGCCTCGAGCTTGGCCACCACGAGGGCGTGGGCGGGCAAATCCTCGTAGAAACATCTGGTGTTACCTGTGGGAAGGTAAAAATGCAACGCGCTGGCTTGTGCCAACAAGAACACCAAAGCTGTGAATACCACGTTCATCTTGTTCTTGTGTGGTGACTTGTTCTTAGGTGGAAAAAAATATAAAACCTGGCCTCACCGCGTCTGTGTAGTTTTGCGCAGGACACAATTTTTGCAACCGTCGAGGGTTCAACTGCACTGGTATTACGAAAAGGGTGAGAGTTATTGGATGTTCTCTCTTTTCTGGATGGTTTTGAAATATGTGGCGAATGCCCGTTGACGAAAATTTTTGTTTGTAGCTGAGATGCCTGGATTGAAGCAGATGGATTGGTCGCATTATGCCTCCAGATCAAGTGCAAGTGGGAGATAAAAGTGTCGTAGCAGCTTGTTACCAAGACGGCGGCATTGTCTACTCCTTTCACAGTTTGCATGAGTTGTGTGATAAGTAGAGAACAGTGCTCGCTGCTGCGTCCAAAGCACAAGGTAGAAGTATAGCAGCAACATACTATTACTCAGAAAGTCTCCGTAATTAATTCATGAATCATTGGGGATGATGCAAAGAGCCCGAAGCACATTTATTGTGTTTTAGACCGTGGTCATCACATGTGGAAAGGTGGTCATCAAGGATTCTGCCCTAATCTCTTTAAATGAGCCTACACTTCAACACTAAACTAGCGCTATTTTAAGTGAAGCAGATACGCGGAAAGGTGGTTCATATTTCAGACCAACCAACCTGAAGAATATAGGCATATAATCTGTGAATTAAGTCGCCCTTTGCAGCCAAAGATTAATTTATTTGGACTGCACGACGTACTGTGAAAAACTCCTGCTACTCCATTCATCGTTTCCAATGTATGGGTCGGTACACCCTAAGTACTTTCTAGATCTGAACCTGCCTTACCTCGCTCGGACTTTAACGTGTTACCTCCGCTCCGAAGCCTCAGATTCCCTCAACTATAAAAACCACCGCTCCTCCCCATCTCTTGAACCAGTAATGTAAATTCACACAGATGTCCCCCTCGCCCAGTCCTGGCTGCAAAACAATAGCGACGGCAACGGCTTTAAAAATGCCGATACCAGCCGCCTGCGCTGACATCACTATATAGACTCTTGTCTCCGTCTGAGGGCCGCGGATGCCTTACTATTGTCCCCTCCCTCAGCGCCTGTACGTGCTACTCCACACATAAGCGGTAGAATATCATGTGCGATTGACATTGTATTTATTCAGAAATATCGCTGTTTTTTGTAGCTCCAGTAAGAAATGGCGCCTCAGCTTGGCTACGAGCCCGTCGATGCTAAAGACGTGCCACCTCCTAGAGAGATCGAGGTCTTGGTTCCTGGCGGTATCTCGGCCACTATAGCCGTGCCGCACGGTGTGGACTCCACTGATCCACGATGGGCTACTCCGACTAAAAGAATGGTGCTTATCTTGCACGGCCAGATGGGCCATCGTGACTACTGCTATCAAAAAATATTGGCTCACAAGTTGGCAGCTTATCGGGGCATGTACTCGTTGAGAATTGACTTTCGTGGTTGTGGAGCGCTGGACGATTGTGCTGATCCCAAGGTGGGACGTGTTGTCGAATCGGACCTTGAGGATATTACCCGATGCATGGAGTTTATCACTACTGCGTCGTTAAACCCGCTAGGCGTGTCGTTTGTGCCACTGGCCATTGTAGCACACTCTCGAGGTGCTGTGGTGATGTACTTGTGGGCTTTGCAACAGGAAGCTTTGCTCAAGAATGGAGATCCTGAAAGAAAGGCCTTCAACGTGCCAAACTTGGTGAGCTGCTCAACGAGATACAATTCTCTAACGATGTTTGAGAAGGAGGGCATCATCGATGACGACTTTGAGTCCTTGGAAATGAGATGTCTTCGTCATGGTAAGGTTCAACTCGTGGAGGTGCCTCGTCGTGAGTTGAACAGCCTCATCGATGCAGACTTGACTTGTGTCAAGGACCTTCCAGCAAATTGGTCCGTGTTAAGTGTCTACGGAATGGAAGACGAGGTTGTCTCTGCTAATGATGGTGCCCAGTTCTCCAACCTCTTAAGCAGATGTCGATACTCCCATCATTTAGAACTTATTGAAAACGCTGACCACATGTTTATGGGCATTCACCATATAGATAGCGAGGAGGATCAAGAGGACTACAATCCTCAAGGCTGGCCGGTTGCATCGAACAAGCTTGTCAATTATAGGCACCATGCAGCGGCTGCAATTTTGCACTGGCTCAAGCCAGAAAATGAACTGCTTCGCTTCTTGTATGCCAACTCTTCTATCCAATCTGTTCCTCGTTGGAAGACAGCACATGGCTTGTACAACTTTAGAGACGTTGGTGGCTGGCATTTGATCAGGCCCACCTTTTCAAAGACTCTGAGGGTTGGCCTGTCCATTTCTGTGAGGTCCAACTACATTTACCGCTCCTCTGGAATCAACTCTATCACTGACGGGGGAGCAGACACCCTTCAAAAGATGGGCGTGAAAACCGTCTTCGATTTGAGATCTCCCCAAGAATCTGCTGGTGATTTGGACCCTGGCTACTTAATTCATGCTGGTATCAATGTTATAAAATCTCCTATCTTCGACTTGGAGCTGGTTACGCCTGAGAAGCTAGCCAGGAAGCTTGTTTCGAGCAGTCAAAGCAAGAACAAGTCCGAACATATCTACAAAGAGATTCTCAGAGAAGGCATTCCGCTGCTTCGAACTATATTCGCTTACATCAAAGATCACCCGCTTGAACCATTCCTATTATCGTGCTCGAACGGGCAAGACTTGACTGGCGTTGTCATCATGTTGATTTTGAGCTTGTGTGGAGTTGAAAAGCACATTATTGCTCACGAGCAAGGCTTGAGTGTCATCGGAGCTCAGATGCGTCGCCAGGTTGCCCAGAACAAACTGGTTGAACGTGTTTTTACCAATGGTTCTTCTTTGAATGAGGAGAATATAGCTGTCAGCATGTTTAGGACAATTGATACTTTAGAGGAAGATTATGGTGGAATCAGGGGTTATATGGGAGCACAGTTACGTTTCGATGAAAGCGAGATGAAGGCAATCTACAGTAACTTGGTAACCCCACAGTCAAAGGGCCAAATAAGCTTCCCAGTAAGCAAGATTTGATCTGATATAATTTATTAAATAAACTTTCGTTCGCTCGTTAGTATGTCCAGGATGTCATCAGTGCAGGTTATTCTTCAACTTGGCAACCAAGGAAGTCAATGCCAGGGTATTGTCTTCTGATGTCTTTTCCAAATGTTTGTTCTTCTTTGACTTCTTGCTCTTGCGATCATCACCATCCTCCCTCCTCAGTCTCTTCGAACGTTCATCCAAAATACGCTTCATGGTGTCCGTCTTCTTGAACTCGGAACTTGTAGGGTCAATAGCGTAGTCATGGCTCTCGAAAATCTCTTTGAATCTGTCATCGTTCAAATCAGCCTTAAAACCATCCTGGACCATCTCAGTATCGTACTTCTTATTCTTCTTGTTCTTCTTCTTGCTCTTTTTATCTTTCTCTGCCTTGAGAATGTCTCTCATATCAAAATGCTCAGCCTTAGATTGTTCCTGATCCTTATCATCCTCCATAAGAAGCAACTCAAGCTCTGCTTTACTCTTCTCGTCCACTTCTTGAGGCTTTTTATTTTTCTTCTTGTCCTTCTTTGATTTCTTACCCGACCTCTCCTCCTTTTCAGGTTCATTTTCAGTTTGCTTCTCTTTGAATTTTTCCATTCTACGAGCACGGCGCTCTTTTTCTTTTCTCTTGTAGGCGTCAATAGTAGATTCCTCCTTTGGCTCCTCAGGCTGTGCCTCCGCCTTGTTTTCGTCGAGACCAGGGTTGAAGGTGATCTCCATGTCAACATCCTCTTCCTCCTCATTCCCTTTGTCAAAGGAGAATTTTCCACCTAGAAGATTTTTATATTTGTCTTTAAGCAGCTCGGCTTGCTCAGCCTCCGAGCCTTCACTATCAGATGCCAAGTATGCCTTGAAGTCCATGTCATCGATCTCTTTCTGTGAGAACAGTCGAGACGAAAGAGTTGTTCTTTCCTTCGGTGTTTGATCCCAGGTCAACTTAACTTTAGAGTGCTGGAGTGCGTCGGTCACAAATGTCGAGTCTGGTCTATAAGATGCTGGAATTTTGTCACATTGATCCTTGGCCTCCTGGTCATCGAAGTCCATGTCCTCTGGGACATAACGTAAGTCAAATGTATTGGCTGTGGACTCGTACTCGGAACCATCGCAATTGTCATATATGTTCTTTGCGGTGGAAACGCTATCACAATGCACAACAGCGTAGTAGTATCTCAATCTCTGAAGTTGATATTTTCTCAAAGCCTTCGAGTCGTAGTCTTCTTCTCCGTCATCCTCTTCATAGATTTTTCTTGCTGCCTTTTCAAGGTCATCCGCATTTTTCAAGTCGAGCTCTTCATCTGAATCTGAGTCGGAATCTGAATCATTCTTTTTCTTCTTTTTGGCGAAGAGCTCCTTTGGTGGCCCTTCAACTTCTTCCTTTTGCATCTGCTCCTTACCGTACTCAGATGGGTAAATAGTAACAGATTTGATAGACCCGCCTTTTGGAACGAAAGACACGAAGGTTGCCATTAAGTCAACGGCACGAATGTTGTCCCAGTCCATGTTGACCACAGCAAAGGCTGATGTGGGATCACCTTCTTCAGGCTTATCCTCCTCAAGCTCAATCTCAGAGTCTTCTTCCTCGACCTCCTCATCGGAGTCGGACTCATCCGAAGAAGAAGATAAGCCTTCACCTCTAGCCCTATCTATGAATCCTTCCTCGACGGCTGTATCAGAGTCGCTATCCAGAACAGAAACCTCTGGCTCGACGGTCTTTTTCAATGGCTTGCGGACCACCTTGGTCTCCTCAGAATCCGAATCAGACTCCGAATCAGAACTTTCCTCAGACTCACTGCTGGCGTCAGTGCCACTTTCACTATCCTTTTCTTCCTCGAAATACTTATCGAAAGTCTGGTTTTCGTCGTCATTAATCTTACGACCGTATCTGTCGATCTTCACTTTCTTGCCAGTAGCACTGACGTTTAACTTTTTGAGCTCATCTCTGCTGAACCTATCGTCGACCTTCACCTTGTTCTTTTTCAAACTAGGGAGTCGGAATCTGGCATCAGTACGAGCGGATGCAAATCTTGGATCGCTGAAACCCGAGCCAGAAGTTTTGGATCCTTTCTTTTTGCCATTGTGTCTTATTGCAAGGTATATGTGGATTAGTATATTATTCACCGCGATGATCATCATCTATATATGTGGTGTTTGGATGTGCGATATGGAATTTTGCAGCCATTTCTTTAGTGGTGCGAGATTTATTAGTCTATTGTCCATAGTTTCCAACTAAGCCCGCCATTTCGAGGAAAGCTCGCTCTTCTCCCATTTCTCGCACATTAACGCTCTGCCTAGCCTTTGCTTGCTTTTCTTCCCATTCCCACAACTTCCTTTGTTCCTCTAACTCCTTGTTAGAACCGATGCCCCACACCTCTAAGTCTGTTATCATAAACCTGTCTTCGTAATCTTCATCTTCCAATTCTTGTTGTGCTGATTTTCCAAAGTAGTTTGCCGAATTGGGTCCAGAACTACGGATATGTCTGAAAACCGCAAATTCTAGATTCGCCTCGATTGTGAGCGAGACATTGCCCGGCAAATACTTGCGGATTGTGTTCTTGTTGATCGGCTGATCATTTCCGAAGCCAAGTCCCATTCCCAAATTGCTAAAGTATACCAGCTGACCTTGCAATACAGGGTCTGGTCTAGACTTGAAATAGTCAAATCGCGGCAGTAAGCTGACTATCACCGTTTCCTCGTCTCCAAAATTTTTTTTATTGGATGACTTCCAAGGTGAATTCAAGAAGACTGCGTATGTAATCCTGTCCAGCTCACCCTGCCACAGCCTAAGTGGGTTTTCATTGGCTAGGAAATATCTTGGATACTCCTGATCAAACTCCTGATATCTTCTGTTGGTGTTTATCGTCTTTGATTTGAGTCGTTTGCCGGAGACTAAAAGGATAGTGGGCGCATGCCATTTGAAGATTTTCAGTTCCAAAGATCTGATGGAAAACCCACTTTGGGAGCCGTTGTAAAGATTCACAATGTTTGAAGTTCCGACAGAAACACTTTTACCGGCGCTTTGAAGAGCTAGAGTTATAAGAGAGAGTGATGCCTCGTTAACCAATCTAGTTTCCTCAAACTTTTGCTTCCTCTTCGGCTTCTTCGGAGATGTGCTGGGTGAAGTGTTCTCTTCGTGTAACTCCAGCTCTTGCGGTACAGTTCCCTCTGACTGAATGGAAGAGAAGATGCTTCTCTCGACGAGCTTCGCTAGCGCGTCGATGATAAAGCGAGCTAGGCCCCTCTCACACCCAGCATGAAACTGCTTATAGGAAATGGAAGAACTCTTGAGATGTTGTCTATCGACTCTGATGTCAAAAAATCTGACTAGTGTTTGGGCTGCTACCTCAAAGTCCAGCCATCTTTCTTCTAGTGACTTATGGAGCTCGGCTTGCATTTCTTCGTGAGACTTTTTTGGAACTGAGCTCACCACAAGCAAGAGCGTGAGTATCTTCACAAGGTCCTCTCCATTTATTGAAAGCTTGTCGACCTTAATATCATCATAGTTCTTGATGTTGGCGAAGGTGTCCCACTTGACCCTCCTGGCCGTCTCAAAGTCGTCATGAACGTCATCTTCACGGCCATTAGGAAGTCGTACAGCCTCGACGACAAACTGGTCGTCACCATTGAAGGAACTGGCTTTCTCTGGGTCTCCTTCGGACTTCTCAGAGTTTTGCATTCGGTCCACGCTTGAGGCCGCTGCAAAGGCAATGAACAAGAGCTTCAAGTAATTGTACTTGTGACCTAGCATACGCCGTATCCTCCCCAGAAGTACCGTGGACGATATTACCAAACCTCGAAGAGTCAATTGCTCCTTGTCTGTGAAGTCTTGTAGAAATGGCAATCTCGCAAGGACCAGTAGAGTATTTGTGAGAAGCTTCACTGCTTTCACAAAGCCATGGTGAACATCCAGAATGTCTTGGTCCTTCCTGTTGGATAATTGAAGGACGAAAGCAACATCCGAGTATGAAATAGCCGTCTCGGGATCATTGGCTGAGGTCACATTGAGCCTTGATGCTAAGGAGGATAGCTCTTCTCTCGTGAGCAAATGAACACAGCGCAATTGGAAGTATTTCTTGATTTGCTCTTTCGTAAACAGTTCAAGCACTAACAGCTTCGAGGAGGCTGTATCTTCTTCGTTGCTAGCCGCTTGGCCCATGGTGAAATATGTGGTAGATGGCGTGTGGTGCGATTGTGGGGATCGTTGCGAGATCTAGCTCCCTGGTAAGCATCCTTACCGGCATGTACAGATTTGGCTTTAAGCTTTCACAAAATAGACGTCAATGGAAAGTTAATTGGTATCGGCTCATTTTTTAATGTAAGTTTTTTTAGGGCTTTTATATTACACCGGCTGATGATAAAACCGCTAAGGGTATATATTTCTTTAGCGCACAGACACATGTATAGCAAAATTGGAATAACTTTTCGAGGCGATTAAATGTATGACATTGACTATGACGATTATTTAACTATGGATACAAGCCGCTTTATGCTGCTCTATTAATTTTTGAGGTGCTTTGTATGAGAATGGAAGAAGACAATGATCAATTCAAAAGGTCTGTCATGAAATGCTTAGCTCTCATCTCGAGATCGTAGATAATCTTCTTCACCCTACCCGTCAAGCTTGTAGGGTGCAAAACTTCTTCATCTAAGGAGTCTGCACCGTAGTACTTCTGGTTGAGGGCTGACTGCTTCAAGAGCTGTTTGGTGAATGAGACAAAGACCAATGCAAAGTACAACCGAAGAGCGTTGGTCACAATAATTCCACTCACAGTCAAAAAAAGTTCTCTTTGTGGCGAGGCGGACTGAGAAAGAGAATCACTGGACCCATCACGACGGACGTACGAGCTGTACGCGTCGACACCAGATGCTTCACTGCCAGAGCCACCATAGCTGGTGGGATTGTTGTCCTCCCTGCTAAACCAAAAATGAACAAAGTAAATGGTATAAAGAAGACCGATGACAGTATCAATCAAGTAGATCACGCATGCCAAGCTTGTCTTGCGAACGTTGTTGGCTTTGTTGAGGATGTTAGACAAGCCGGAGATGTAGAAAGGAAGGGTAAGGAACGACAACAAGTTAAAAAGCCACTGCCAGAAGTTCAAGTGATGGCCTGTAAGAATGGACAAGACACCATAGGCACCACCAGCCTTGTTAAGGATAGCCACAGCGAGAATCACCTCGACACCAATATATAGGGGTATGACAACAAAGAACTTCTGAAAAGTTAGAATATTCTCAGGATTGACTTGGGGAAACATACCGATGGAAGAATCTGTTCAAGAATTTTTGCTGTCATCTTTGGTTGCTTTATGCTAGCAATTACGATGAAGAACGGGTAGAATGATGTTGATCAGTTGCGCGAAGCATCGCTTCCCTGCGCATCAGGTAATACATTTGAAAAGAATATTTTGGGGGCAATGTCGGAGAGAGAATTAGAAGAGAATATGGAAAATCTCCAAATCGGTCTGTCAGATACCGACAGCAGTGATCTGGAAACAGAAGCACCTTTAAATTCCCGAACCATCACTGACAGAGGTGAGATTGTGGAGAAATATACCCTGGTGATCAATACTGAGCCTTTGAAGAAGGGACCTAAGACCACGAAGGATAGGGCCAACAGAGCGACTGTGGAACAGGTTTTGGACCCAAGAACTATGCGTTTTTTGGCAAAGATTATAAACAAAGGCATCATCTCGAGAATCAATGGATGCATCTCGACTGGTAAAGAAGCTAATGTCTACCACGGTGATCACGAAGACACGACTATTTCAGACAGAGAGTACGCTGTGAAAATTTACAAGACCTCGATTTTGGTTTTCAAAGACAGAGAGCGTTATGTGGACGGTGAATTCAGGTTCAGGAACACGAAGAACCAAAGTAACCCTAGAAAGATGGTCAAAGTGTGGGCTGAAAAAGAGTTTAGAAATTTGAAAAGACTCCATGTGAATGGAATTCCGTGTCCCGAGCCTGTTGAACTTCGTTCACACGTCTTGGTCATGGAGTATTTGACGAAGGGAAATGCTCAACCTTCGCCTAAACTCAAAGACCATCCATTCAAGGACTTGGATGAGATTGTTTTTTACTACCAACAGATGCTCATTTATATGAGAAGAATGTATCAGAAATGTCGTCTTGTTCATGCTGATTTGAGCGAATACAACTCCATTGTCCACAATGACAAGCTCTACATCATTGATGTTTCGCAATCAGTTGAGCCTGAACATCCCATGGCACTTGACTTCTTGCGAATGGATATCAAAAACGTTAACGACTTCTTTTCAAGAAAGAAGATACATGTTTTCCCTGAAAGACTATTATTTAAGTACATCACTGAATCCAATTTGGGCGTGGAGGACGAGGATGATGCACAGTTGAGAGCCTATCTTGATTCGCTTCCTTTGAAAAGTGAGGTGGATAGCTCGAACGTTGATGATGAAATTTTCCGGTCACTTCATTTGGTAAGGTCGTTAAATAATCTTGACGAGCGTGACTTTGAGAAGTTCCAAGAGGGAAGGGTCGACACACTCACAGACCTTGTTGCCGAAGAAGAGCAAGAAACCAGTTCAGAAGAAGAATCGGATGATGAGTCTGACGAGGATGACTACGACGAGGAAGAATCTGACGAAGAAACTGAGGGAAAACGCCAGAAGAAGGTGAAGGAGGTGAAGGGTAAAAAGTTTGAAGATAAGGATGATAAGAAAGCTAGAAAGCAGGCGGCTAGAGAGGCCAAGGCAGAGAAAAGAAAGACGAAGATGAAGAAGCACGTGAAGAAGAAATTGGTCAACAAGAGAAAGAATAACTAGATTATTTTATATGTATTCATTGGGGATGCCTCATGAAGGTTTGAGCTATAGACTAATAGAACGGAAATTCCAATACTAGTAACTTGTGCAACTTGGTCATCCCCTGAAACCGATACTTTGTTTCGGGTGGAGGATATAAAGCGGAGATTCTGTGAGTTTAGAATAATCTCTATTACCTTGATCTTTGAACTCGAAGATGACCGAAAAGAGAATCAGTAAGTTGAAGTTGAAGAAGCTTTTCTCGAAGTCACCTGTGAACAGTAGCGCAGATGCTTCGTCCTCGGACGCTTCAGAGGAAAAATCAAAGATACCAAAGACACAGAAGCCCGATGCTGAAGTTGATTCGGGTGTCAAACAGAATGATGCCTTATCGAACAATGACACCGTATGTGCCATCAATTCCGAAGGTCCTCGTGGCCCTAAATTGACAGAAGACGGTAACGCTGAGGTCTCCTCGAATGTCGATCAAAATGCTAATTCTGAAAACTCAATTGAAGATGAAGCCTCTGAGACCCAAGAGAGTCTGGACAAGAAGCAGGTTACTGAAGAGAAAGAAGCCGAGAAGCCAGAGGAAAGCGAAACCTCCGAACAGTCAGTGAAGCCGGCAAACGGGGCTGTTGAAGGGACGCCTTCGTCTCAAACGACTTCTGATGCGGCCAAGTCCAGTAAAAATAGCTCTTTTCAGAAAGTGACACTGGATGCTGCCTCCGATACCTCGTTGAGGTCTTCTCCAGGGTTTATCGCGATGGACCTTGGCTTTGATGAAGAAGGCCTTGGAAGCCCATTCAAGGCTAATGAGGAATTCAAGCCTCTGGGAATCGTTCAAGATATTGACGAGCCAGATAAAGATGACATTACTTCCATGCTTCCAATTTCTGCTCACAACAATATCAAGGGCAATGACCTCAACTCTTTTCACTCCGCAGCTGGTCTGAGCGTTCATCAGAAACACAGTAGGAAGAGTAGTTTACTCGGTGAGGAGCTCGAAAGCCAAATTGGAACCAAGACAGTGGACTACGGTGACAACGTTCGTGTGTCTTCTCGTGGTCTGCACACTTTTGTGGTTATGGACAAGAAGTTGTTTGAAGACAGAGAGGAGGCTTTGATTCGACTTCTCGGGGATTCAAAATACTCCAATTTTAACCAGTCATACACGAAGAGCACCAAAGAGGAAACCGGTGGAGAACAGACAGAGTCAAAATCTCCCAAGCAAGATGATTCCAAGGAAAGTGCAAGCCTGGACGAAAAGAAGAAAACTGAGACACAGGAGGAAGCTTTAGGAAAGAAGGCCACCAAGAGGCGCAAGCTGGTCTGGGACCGGGTGTTGAGCAGAATGCCCAAAAAAGAAACTCCCGTTCAGTAGATTGTTTTAATGTTTGCTTGAATATATTTTTGCGTAGAAAAGAGGAGAACGAAAGCCTCTTAAAGTAACTTTTTGCAACCATTACCAACCGCGGAATGGAAGCCAGCCTCGAGAAGGTCACATGACTGTAATCTAAACATCTTCGGTTTAAAAAGCAACATCAGTTGGGTCGGTAGGAGCAATTCCAGTATTTGCAATTTATAGTAGTGAATATATGTGTCGAGGACTTCGAGAGTTGTTGGTCGATTCTGTAGACCCGTCTTATGTAATCTGTTCCGCAGTGTGCACGGGCCGGGTAACCCCTGGTCCGGGGTCCTCTCTCGGTACCTACATCTTAGCCCCAGGCCACAATTGTTTGGGTGTACTCGTTACATTGTGACATTCTAATTATAAGCTAATACCCCACGGGCTCCCATTGCGTTCCAAACACTTAACTGCCACAAGAGTTTACACAAGCCATTGGATAGCTTTTGACATTCTTTTATTTCCAAAACTACAAAATCCCTCATGGAGGACTTCTTAAGAGACAGCCCATTTGAAGAGTCGAGCACCACCGACTCCTCGAGGGCAAAGCAATACGACTCGTACTTGAACTACTCGCAAGGCCAGGACGGTAGTTCGCAGGATGAATTCTCTCGAGTACAGCCTCAGACATCAGACACCCAGCCACAAACAGACCACTTTAGCTTAGACTTGAACCAGCAAATCAAGGAAGAGTACTCCTCTCCAACCGTCACATCACCTACAACGTTTCAGAGTCCGACACAGAGTACTTCTCAAGGCCAACAGAACTTGAATCCCAATGACCCATACTTCAGCACCTTTGAGTTCTTATCTTCACCTTCTCAACAACCAGTGTCCCCTAGATATCAACCCCAGGGTCCTGCTAGCAGTGAATTCACCGCGGGATTTGGTACACAGGCTGACCCTTTGCAGTTTAGCATGAACGACAATTTCACCAACTTGGATCAGCTAGTCTCACCAGAGAATAACGTCAATGACTCGGGTATCAACATGTTCTCGTCTGCTCAGTACTTTTCGCCAAACACAAGAGCGAATCATTATAACCACTTGTCAGCAATTGCCGAGGACAGCTTGCCAAACTCCTACCAAAACACTTTCAGTCCCGAACTTTCCAGACACGGATCAGTCAGTATCCCTCCTCTGGGAGATCCATACATGTCGCCACTGGCTAACGCTTTCTTGTCACCACAGTCCAGACCCCAAGATGGCAATTTTGACAATCTAAGGTCACCATACTCGGGTACCTCGTTTCCTAACTCACCACCTCCACCACTCAGTTTGAATATGAGCAAGAGCATTCCCACATCTGTTAATTTCAATCAGACTTCCTTCAACGATTCCCATACACAGCGACAGCAGCAGCAGCAGTCTATCGAAAACACATTGTCTCCGCCTAGTCTGCTGGCTTTGGGAACCTCCGCTCCAAGTAACTCAAAGAAATCCGAACCCTACCCAACCAGTGGTAAGCAATTAACTCAAGAGGAGAAAGCCAAGCGCAGAAGAGAGTTCCACAATGCCGTGGAGCGCAGGCGGCGTGATTTAATAAAGGAAAAGATCAAAGAACTTGGATTTCTTGTGCCACCGTCTCTATTGAATCCGCAAGTATGCGCCGTGCAAAGTCTACTGAAGCAACCGCATCAGAATTCAGCGGAGATGAAGGAGCTTCTTGCAACAGTCAAGGTGAGAGATTCGAAGCCCAACAAGGCTACTATCCTTCTGACATCTGTCGATTACATAATACACCTAGAGAAGGTGGCCGAGCGTCAAGAGCAGCGCAGGAAAGAAATTGAGAGAGAGATTGCAGAGCTTGAAAGTGGTGTTGGAAAGGTAAAGCTCGAGGACCCTGATGAAACGTTGAATAATTCCACAGGACTTCCAGATCAGGTTGGGCTTCCTAATCAAGACTCCCAATTTAACCCCGACGACTTCTTTTCAGATGTCATCGCAGACAACAACCAGTATAACTAAATGCCCTTGGTAACAGGTGCATAATCCGTTCGTGCCTTCCGCGCGAACGGCTCCTCCTGTGTGGAGAATTATGCTCTGTCAAACAGGCGGATTTGCGAATGGTCTAACGTAACATTTCTTTCGTCATGAGTGAGCTCAAAGCTGCCCAACGCTTCGTTGATTATGTCAACTCCTCCCCATCACCCTACCATGCTGTTCACAATGTCAAATCTTTGCTTGTGAAGAAGGGATTTCAGGTGTTGAAGGAGAAAGACTCTTGGGACATACAACCAGATTCGAGTTATGTCGTTACTAGAAACGGGTCGTCGTTAATTGCGTTCTCTACTGGTACCGACTACAAACCAGGTAATCCTGTGGCTATCATCGGTGCTCACACTGACTCTCCTTGTCTCAGGATCAAACCAATTTCAAAGAAGTCCAACCAGGGCTTCATTGAGATTGGCGTTGAGACATATGGTGGTTTGATTGCACACTCCTGGTTTGACCGTGACTTATCCGTTGCAGGTAGGGTGTACATTCGTGACGACGCTGGCAACTATGTTCCTAAGTTGTTGCACTTGAACAAGCCATTAATGAGAATCCCAACTTTGGCGATTCATTTGAACAGAGATGCGAATACCAAGTTCGAGTTCAACCGTGAGACAGAGTTACTTCCAATTGCAGGTCAAGAGGACTTCGGCCACTCTTGCAAGGACGATCCAGCATTGCAATTTCCAGAAGAAGCTTTTAACGCAGTGAAGCACGTTGTTGAGCGTCACAACGAGTCCCTTGTTACATTGATTGCCAAGGAGTTGGGAGTCGAGCCAAAGCAGATCGAGGATTTTGAATTGGTCTTGGGCGATTACCAACCTGCAACGTTAGGTGGCTTGCATGACGAATTCATCTTTGGTCCACGTCAAGACAACTTGACATCCTGTTTTGCGGCTGCAGAGGCTCTCGCAGAAGCTCATCCAGCCAACGATGGTGTGGCGATGATCTCCTTGTTTGATCACGAAGAGATTGGCTCTGTTTCCGCTCAAGGTGCAGACTCCTCTTTCTTGCCGGACGTTCTCTCTCGCCTTGCTGCAAACGAAAGTGGTGACTTTCCCCGTATGTGTAACAGATCGTTTTTGTTGTCTTCTGACCAAGCGCACGGTGTTCATCCAAACTACGAGAGATTTTATGAGAAAGTCAATAAGCCGGAGGTTAACAAAGGCCCTGTTATCAAGATCAATGCCAACCAAAGGTATGCCACGAACTCGCGTGGTATCGTGCTTATCAAAGCTGTTGCCAATGCTGCACGCGTGCCTTTGCAGTTGTTTGTCGTGAGAAACGACTCGCCCTGTGGCTCCACTATTGGGCCCATGCTTTCCGCTAAGTTGGGTATTAGGACTCTTGACTTGGGAAACCCACAATTATCAATGCACTCTATCCGAGAGACAGGTGGCTCTCATGATATTGAGCGTTTGACGTCATTGTTCAATGGCTTCCTTTCGAACTACGTGAAAGAAGATGCTAAAATTGAGTGTGACTAAGCCATGACTAAAGGTGTGCAAAAGGAAATTCAAGATGGGGTGGGATTATATAGAGTAGAATTTCATGGATGTTATTCAAGTACGTAGCACAGCCAAGTTTCTGCATAGTCGCGACATAGAACTGATGCCTCATACTACATCGATTCTTTATCAAAGATGCTACTCTTCGCCTTTTTGCTACATACCATACCAGTTTTAGCTTTTCAGGCTGTTCCAGTTCTATATGGATCTCATAGTTTAGTTCCTGGCCTTAGGGACGAGGTGAAACACCCATTTATCCAGAAACAAGACCCCCAGAGCGTCACGAACATGCTTAAGAAGTCCATTACGGAATGCTCTTCGGATGCTTATCTCATCATCAACATACCTGGGCTCGAGAATATCGACATGATCGACAGAAAGCAGGAGCTTTGGCGGAACTTGGTCAAATATATGCATATGCTGAGCACCTTGATTGGAATGCCTTGGGTTGAGGGAACTCTCGATCTACTGTTCTTAGAAGCCTACATTACCAGGACTTGCTCTGCCGAAACCATCAGCTTGAACGAGGAAGAAGACGTGTTCGCCGAATACATAGACACAAGAAAGAGGATTATCAGGATTGAGTTCAACCCTCTTCCGCCTCCAGGCCCTGAGCGTGATTTGGCGATCCGTGCCAATGATGAACTAATCGACAAGGTATTGAAGAGGATACCCTCGCCACACTATTCATTCTTGATAACGTCAAGTACCACAAGTGCCATCCATCCTATTCCGGAGGTGGCTCTCGAGAACAGTCCTCAGGGATTCGAGCTATTCTATAGAATCGTGAATGACCCACGTCGTGAAGAAGAGGTTGAAAGACACGTCCGTTTGAAGGGATTGAGTAAGCCTCAATGGAATGAAGACAAAGATCCGCTTTCTATTTATTTGGAGAGGAGAAAAAAGGATCAGATTCATTTGTTCGACTACGAGCTTTGGAGCAAAAATGAGAAGCTCGTCACCACTATAGCGGCTATGATTGTGTCTTTATTTGCCGTAAAGACTTTGGGGGTCGCCAAGAAGCTATTTGGTAAGAAGAAGGCCAAGCGAAGCTAAAATGTGCGGACCAAACAGACAAAGGGGGGTTCTAATCAGAAAGGGAGATATGTAAGGAAGATCTTGTATATGTACGTGAGCGTTCCTGAATACCTGTCAGCTTTGCAGGCAGACCTAGTATAATGAAGCTTGGCTGGACCCTTGCGTAGGAGCCATCCCAAGTTGGTTTGAAACAAACCCTAAGCCCGCAAGAACGGATGCTCCAGACAAGAAGTCTTGGGCGGTATCTTGCAGCGCTTTCAATGGTTGCAAAACGGCAATTCTTGTGAGCGTGAATCTGGTGGAATGCGCAAGTTATCCTTTCAATCCGATACTGAATAATGGTCATATATTTATTAATGGGCACGGCACCGAGGCATCAACCTTTGTGGTGCTTAACCCCCAACACCAGTTGGTGGACCATGCCGCATAGCGCTTACGTGAGAAATCAGCTGTTTTTTCTGAAAAACTAAACCATATTCGGGGCTTCTTCCAAATCGCGCCAGGGGTCTCCTATGGACAATGGCTTGCAAAGCGGGCCGCTTTTACCTAGCTAGCATCACCCCATCTTCTCGTCAGTCCGTCTCTGCACCGCTTTTGCATCCACTGCATGTGTGTCGCTTTATCTCGCTGGGAAAGTATTCACCACCATTGCTGCCGGGCCTGCAGAAACCATACATGTTTCTCGCTTTTGACTGCACTGCACTCACACCTTATATATCTCTGGCCTCTTCTACATCTTAACGAAACTAGGTCATGTCCGACTACCTTACCTTTTCGTCCGAGCCCTCAGGCCGCCATGAGGGCAAGAAACATATCATTATAGTTGGCGCAGGCATCATTGGTGTTTGCACCGCCTACTACTTAGTGAAGCACCCCAAGTTCGATCCCCAAAAGTACCACATTTCCTTGGTTGAAAGCAAGCGTGTGGCGGGTGGTGCTAGTGGTAAGGCTGGTGGCTTATTGGCGCTCTGGGCTTTCCCCCAACAGTTAGTACCTCTTTCATTTCAATTGCATCAGGAGCTTTCTGACTTGTATGATGGCGAAAATGTGTGGGATTACAGACGGCTTACCACAGTCTCCATAGAGGGGGACATAACAGGATTTAGCCCAGAAGAAGATGAAAGCAATTCGGAATCGGAAAAGCAGGTGACGCAGACTGCGCTGCCCGACACTGAGTTCCCACCAAAGAAGACATCCAAAGTCACCAGACAACGAGATTCTAAGAAGTTGCCAACGGACTTGAACTGGATCACCGAACAATTCGTCAATCTGTGCTCCTCTTTGGGTGGTAAAGATACCACCGCTCAGGTGCATCCTTACAGATTCACCAACTTCATCTTGAAGAAGGCTGTTGAAGATTCCAACGGCGCCCTAGAACTTATTCTCGGAAAAGTGAATAAGATCCTATATCTGATGGATACTGGTGTTGCCACAGGAATCACATACGAGCCAACGAGCGCCAAAAAGGACGTCCACGAGCCAGTGAGCTTAAAGGGTGATCAAATTGTTCTATCCGTGGGTCCTTGGACGTCCAAGATTCTCCCTGACTGCCCAATCTCTGGCTTGAGGGCTCACTCTATCACCATTGCACCACATAATGACCAGCGTGTGTCCCCATACGCTATCTTCACAGAATACAAGGTTGGAAACAAGTATGTTTCGCCTGAGATATACGCAAGAAAGGACGAGGTCTTTGTGTGCGGAGAAGGCGATTCTGCCGTTGATGTGCCAGAGACGACGGACGATGTTGAGGTGGTTAAGTCGAAGTGTGACGATCTTTTCTCACAAGTGGGTAAGATGTCTTCGATGTTGCGTAAGGGAAGAATATTGAAGAGACAAGCTTGTTACTTACCTGTGTTGGATGTGCCTTCGTCCAGTGGCCCATTAATTGGCGAGACCAATGTGGACAATCTCTTCTTATGCTCCGGACACTCATGTTGGGGTATCAATAATGCTCCAGGTAGTGGTAAGGTAATGAGTGAACTATTGTTAGACGGAAAGGCCAAGCTGGCCAACATCTCGACGCTAGATCCGTCGCTTTATTTCGATGCGTCTGTTTTAGTCGATGAAGAAGACGATGCAGAGGAGAGGAAGGCGGAGCCCAACATGTAAACGATCTACAGGTAATCAATATACAATACATTTATTATGATGAGTTAGACTTGCCAGTCGAAACGCTTAGTTTCTCTTGGCGAATCTTCTTGGACCTCTCTGAGAAGAGATGGCAACAGTCTGAAGAGGGATCTTGAAGCCCAAGGTCTTGACCAAGTCAGCAGTCTCGGCGTCAACCTCCAACTGACCACCAGTGTGGGACAAGTCCAAGGCAGAGACCTCTGGGACGTACTGGTCCTTTCTCTCTCTCTCCTCTTCCTGCAACTTGAAAGAGATACCTCTAACTGGGCCCTTCTGGATTCTCTTCATCAAGTGGGTGGTGTAACCAGCAATCTTGTTTCTGAGTCTCTTGGACTGGATCTCAGCAATCTCGGAGGTCAATCTCTTGTTGGTCTCGAAGTCCAAGGTCAACTTAGGGTAGTATCTCTCGATCAAAACCTTAGAGGCTCTCTTGACAGTCTTAGTTCTAACGCGACCCTGATATGTTAGTATAATTCTCGTTTTGGACGATATTTGGTGGGATGGATGGAAAGTTTGTGGGAGTACGGATTCGTGATTGGTGACTTTCAACAAGACAGGTTATAGACTCTGATAAATTGGAGGAAACATGTTCGCGTTTGCAGTGGATTATGGCTCTAGATGGCCTGACATCGTCGCTATGGTTTTATGTATTTAAACATACCATTTTGCTTTGTTAGTGGTATGGAGAAAGAAGCTGAATTTGAGTAGGGCTTCTCTAGAGGAAAATTTTCGGGCCCAGTGCGGCAGGTCGCCAGTGAGGCACTGAGGGAGATGAAGGGCTTTGTGTACAGGTCTGGAGCACTCACTTACTGTCACGTGCGACTGTGACTGTCAATCGCCAGTCGACCAAAGTACGGATAAAGAAACTCTAACACTCTTTGCAAGAGTGGAAGTGCTACTTTTGAAAATAATATTGCAATCATAATTGCGGTCATCAGTTTGCTACAGAATACCGAAATTTTTTGCTATCCAGACATGCTCGGAGTGAACTCCTGGTAGATGAGTAAATAACGTGACAGCATTCATTCGACCTTTCATCATGGTGTTGTTATTGGCCGTTTATTCCATCGTGTGATATTCATTATAGCTTTCATTTCACAAAGTCCTCAGATCTTGGGTATTTGAGGGCACTGTAATTTTGCCACGCCAACGAAATTGTTCATTCTCTTCAACATCTCGGGTTGAAGTTCAAACATAAGAAAGTAAATCGCTAATGATTTCATTTTAAGGTTGGTCTTTTCATGTTCTTGTTAAGTGGTAAGGATGGCGCCTTTTGCAACCACTTTACATTTGCCGTAAAATGAAGTACGAAAGAACACTCCATCTTTAAGGGCAAATTTCTACTTCATTTCAACTCTCGAACTGCTTGAAATGTTCCTCTGATCATCTACAGCACCCAAAGTTGCTTAGTAGTGATTGTAAAGTACACTCTAGCGAAATTCCATGTTGCGCTCAGTGCAATATCACTTACCAGTAGATGGCTATCAAGTTCTTGTGAATGCCTCTATGATTAAAAACCTTCATGACAATCCCATCCCAAATTTAGCTTATCAATAGCGTTCCTAATTACCTGTACATCACGTGCGCAATATTCGAGTCGCATCTAGCGGTTAGTAGAACACCTATAGAGACATCAACAGTCAGATTAATCTGAAGTCCGGACAAATCTATCATGGATAGATCGAAACTTTTCCATTGTGATGTCTGCTCACTGGACTGTACTCACAGAATACGAATAAAATGTGCCATTTGTACGGATTACGACCTTTGTGTGCCATGTTTTGCATCTGGTTCAGCTACCCTAGACCATAAGCCCTGGCATGACTATCAGGTTATCGAGCAAAATACGTACCCTATCTTTGAAGAATCCTGGGGAGCCGATGAGGAATTGCTATTGATTCAAGGTTGTGAGACCTTTGGTCTTGGTAATTGGCAAGATATCGCTGATCATATCGGTAATAGATCTAGAGAAGAGGTTGCACAGCACTATCAGGAAATCTATCTAGATTCCAGTGAATATCCTCTTCCTGAAATGAACAAGGACTTCTCTCATATCCAGCCCCAAGAGTTCTTACAGAAAAGAAAAAAGCGCATGGAGGAAAGAAAGAATATGCCTTTACCACCTCCCAAACTCAAGCCTGCTGCATCCGTACCATTGTGTCACGAAATTCAAGGTTACATGCCTGGTAGATTGGAGTTCGATCATGAGGCCGAAAATGAAGCCGAAGTTCCCATTAAAGATATGGTCTTTGATCCAGATGATTCAGCTGGTGATATCGAGCTCAAGCTCACGGCTTTGGATATTTACAATTCTAGGTTGACCACTCGTGCAGAAAGAAAACGTGTTCTTATCGCCAACAACTTACTTGAATATCGTAAGAATATTTCAAACGATAAGAAAAAATCCAAGGAAGAAAAGGAGTATTTGCGAAAGATAAACGCTTTTATTCGTGTGATGGCACCAGAAGATTTCAATCAATTTTCTGAAGATATCCTCACCGAGCTACGATGCCGAATCAGGATCCAGCAACTCCAGAGTTGGCGAAGAAACGGTATCACTACCATGGAGGATGGAAGCAGATTTGAAAAAGATAAACTCATAAGGCAAGCCCACTATCAGAGAATGGGCAATGGCTCCGGTCTTGCTGCAAGGAACGCCGCTGCTGCACTGGCTGTCAGCAACGGAACTCGCAAGTTGAACACCCCGCAACCAGAATACAAGCCCAAGATCAACACCTCTAATCCTAGGGCACCACTTGACATTTCTCATGCTACAGACTTTGAGCTCCTTTCTCGTGAAGAAAAGCAGCTTTGCTCTACTCTCCGGATTTTGCCAAAGCCATATCTTGCAATCAAGAATCAATTGATGAAAGAGGCGATCAAAAATAATGGCACTTTGAAAAAGAAAGATGCTAGACTGTTTTTGAAAATAGATGTGAACAAAGCATCGAAGATTTACGAATTTTTTGTTCAAATGGGCTGGTGTTCGCAAGGCTAGACATTACATCATTCATCCAAACACGGTATTGAAGGGGCGCGAAATCCTTGTGCGTGGAGGAAAAAAAAGGTGACATTTGATCGAACAAGTACAGGTATATCAAGTCTGGCAAGATATATACTTTACGTTTTCGCCAGCTCGGCCTTTGACAATGAAGTTATTGATACCATTTTTGCTTGCAGCTACGGTGCTTGCGGAAATTGTTCCGAGCCAATTCTATCCCCTCAACAGAAAAGGTGAAATACCCACTATACAGCCTTACACGTTTGGCCAGGATGTGTTCATTGATTGCATAACTCGAAACATTGACAACGGAGAGCACAAGTTCGATAGCAATGATCGTATTATCTACGGAGCTTTCCCTGTTTGCAAGGAAAGTGGTAAACCACTCTCTTTTCATTACGGTGTTTCGGAAGATATCAACTGTACGATCAGCTTTACGGATGAACTTTATCATTTGTTCCAGTTGTACATTCACGAGGACTCTCCTTTCAGTTGCAGAATTCCACTCAGCACCGAGGCAAACTCATTGGAACTGGGCGGGGCCTACATTCCATTGACCTTTAACTTCAGGGGAGAAGTTCACGATTCTCATCTTGACATTGACAACCATATGAACCTCATTATCATGAAGCCTCCAACTAACCAGCCAGAAAGACAGACAGTCATTTCGGCGGTGGCTTGGTCTTCGGGGACTAATGCAACCCGTGTGGTTATAGGTGAAGATGTAACTCTTGAGATCGGAGTTCGCTGGATTGACAATGTCAAACCTTCCGCTGGTAGAACAAAAGGGTACAACAGTTTGCCTTTCGATGATGGTTTCTACAAACTCCCTATGAGCACAGTGCCAATTAGCATGAAAGTGTTACTCTTCCTTTTTGTTGCCGTCGCCCTAGTAGCGTCGAGTATCTCATGTGGAGGTGCGTCGATGAAGTATAAGAGACGCGGCTATAGAGCGGTGGACACAGAGTCTGGTATTGCCAAGCAAGACTAGATGCAAGATGTATTATAGTATCTCCGTAATTGGAAACAAAATTATGTACAATTTTAGCGGCACTTTTGTATGATAGCTTTGAGAAGAGCTTCTGTTTTCTCTGACTTGGGCTCTTCAGAATTGACGAACTTCTCTGTCAAGTAACCAACGTATTTCTCGGAAAGTTCGGTCTTTCTTTTACTATCCTTGATCTTCAGCTTGTATGCGGTGAACTTATTCACCGATAACTTCAACGCCTCTGCTAGGGAAGAGTCCAGCACCGACGTGTTGCGAAGCGGCAATGTAATGTCTGTGAGGAGAGTTCTGATATCATCCTTATAGTTTGTTTGTAGATAAGACAAGACGTGGTAATATAAGTAGTCTCTGTTGAGGGTTTCAAACTGAGCGAAAAGCTTGAGAAATTCTTCCGCAAACTCAAAGACCTTATTTGTCTTGGAAGCCTCGCCTACTTCCTTGAGGAGTTCTGGAATAGCCAAATCGAAGACCGTCAAAGCAATATCACCCTTCAAGACAGGATTTGTTTCTGGAGATCCCAACACATTCATGTCGGCTTCTGGTAGAGAGGCTAATTCCAGCTTCAAATCGTCCTCCTCAACGTCAGCAAATGAAATTGTGTCAGCATTTGTCTCGACTCCGTCATCCGGGGCATCCTCGATTCTCTTTGCTTGCTCTAAAGCTTGAGATCTCAAATCTTCCTCCTGTTTCTTCTCTGTAAGCAATCCCAAAACCTGGCGTCTCGCAAGCAATTTGGATACATATGTCAATTCGAATTGGGCATAGCTCACCCAGAGGCTTCTTGACTCTGGATTTAATCTTAAAGCTTTTTGGTATAATTCTCTAGCTCCCTTGGCGTTGGCATTCGTTTCAAATTCGTACTTCGCTGCTGAAAGCCAGGCATCAACGTTTCTTGGTTGCAACAGCAAAAGCTTAGCATAAACTCTGTAGACCACCTTTATAGCATCCTTTTCCTTGACGAACTGAAGATACTTGGCCCAGATATCTAGATCACCGGAGAATCTTCTCACAGCTCTGTCGAAGACAAAAATCACTTTCCTAAATCCAGCCCAGTCGGAAATACTGGGATTCGTGTCAACATGATCAGTTTCTCTTAGCCTTGCAAATCTTTTGATTCTCAACTTCTCGAGATTGATTTCGAAATCGGCGTATTTCAAAAAGTCTCTAGGTTTGGCTCCTCGACCTTGTATTCTGTGCTCGAAATCAGTCCGTCTTCTCATAATCATAGTGATCTCTTTTTGATCAAAAAGGCCCTTTCTTTTGAGATCTTCTAGCTCTGGAACGGACTGTTCCATGTAGAATCTTATTTTGGAGGACATGGGCGTTCTTTATGTCTTGGAATTCTCTAGCGATTCTTGATCGAAATCTCGATAATGCGATGAGAAGCTTAATGCGCAGACTTAGACGCAGTGTTAGAAGTGGTTACGTACAGGATTTCTGTTTACCTCAGTGAGGAGAAGTCTTCATCCCTTGATGCATTTTTCTAGTCTCCAGCCTCTATGTAAGTGAGGATCATTCTTCAATACAACTGTGAATTTGAACCTCTACTTTTTTACTTTTTTATGGTTCAGTATTACTATCTGTTACCATTCAATGTCTCTTTACGCTTCTACACAGGAAGTCGCCCATCTTTATAAAGTTGGCGACCCACCTTCAGAGAAGATTGAATCTGGTTTACCATTCTGTGTGATAAGGAAAAAGAATTATGTATATTGGTATTATTGCTTCATCGCTCGTGTGAAAAGATTATACAAAGCTGACACTGATAACCACTTGAACACATACTTTTACAAAGGAGCTGAGGAAGCTGTAAAAGTACTCGATTCTACGTCGGAAAGTAACTGCGCTGAAGTAAAGGAGAATACAAAGCATATTTGTCGTGTTGTGCTTAGTTCGAAAGTTGTGCCACTTCTAATAGCATAAACCTGAAGGTTCCGGTGGTGTGGACCTTCACCAAAGATTATGTAAGTTGAAACTTACAAACTATGTTGCCTGCTTTTGAAGTTGGGGTAATGCAATGAAGCTAATGTTCTCTCACCAGAGAAATGTTATTGTTGTCTGCAAAGATTTGATTGAATCAGTTTCAGGCTTCACAGCTGCAGAATTATCCTTCTTCCAAATTCTGGCGTTCTGTGATGATATTGAATTTGAAGAACTCGTTGGTAGATACTTCGAGAACTTTTTAAGTTTTGATAACTTCCCTCATCTTCCAGTCCTTACTAGTGACATACGCAATCCTTATGAAGCAAGATTGAGTATTAGAGTGAAACGCAAAGGAGGTAGAGTGACTCAATCAGTTTACTCTGGACCACCTGGCTAAACTTTACTGGACCTATAACTCCACATGGTACTGGAAGAATGGTATTCTGTTTTGTTGTTGCTAACATTCTCCACCGAATATATTATGAAGCTCCTATGAAATATGTGTCACACTGTAAAGGAGCTGTATCCCATATGACGATGTCAAATGATTTACCGGGTTTGAGATTGCCTCGTAAACTTTGATCCATCCCATTGAAAGTTAATAACATCTCAAGATCTCAAGCTTCACGTACTTTAAGTTTAGATGGAGAAAATATCCTTGTTAATATATTTGAAACTCATCAAGTCGAATTTCGCCAATAAATTTCATCTCAAGGGAAGGCGATAGAATATTCCATCAGGCCCCGCTAGGATTCTTTCCATGAGTACAGATTATTGGAATCACTTCTTGGGAGATCCTGAAAAAAATTTTTTACACTTGACTATGCAACTATTTCATCTTACTCCAGCTTGAGGTCTCTACGCTCTTGCTTCCACACAGGAATTCTATCTTGCAAGATACCCTTGTCAACATTTCTCATGCCAACCAATTCTAAAAGCTAATTCATTTTCATTGCAGGAAATTCACTTATCAAAATGAGCTATAAGCAGCTACTCGTCGTCAGGTTTTTTACTTCGAAATATATGCCGATGAGAAGGTTCAGTGTAACGATCGCTTTTCATACTTTCAATCTCTTTAATTTCCAGTCTTTGATTTTTTATTCAAAAGTAATTATGTTGCAGATTTGTGTGTCCTTTGATTTTTAAATCAATAGTGTCGAATGATTATTTCAATGTGCTCGAAAATTACATTATTCCCTTGCTCTGCAATTTCGCAGCCATTTTATCGCATTACGCCTGGGCCGTAAACATGTTGACTGACCATGAAAGTGCCAATTTAATATTTGCCTGATATTGAAGAACCAACAGATACTGTAACAGAAGAAAACATGTCAAAACTTAAGAAACAATGAGTATGATTCAATTCAATCTTGTTGGAAGAATTCTTTCTCAGCTCCTCCTGAAAATGATAAGCGCTTCGCTCGAAAACCAACACGAAAAATATGTAATTGTCCCTCAATTCCAGCATTTTAACAATAATAAGTTAGGGAAAAACATAAGACAGCAAAAATTAAAAAAAAAGGACAAATGCTCCAGGAGGGGTTTGAACCCACGACCGTCGCGTTCCTCACACGACCGTGACTTAGGTATAACCTTTGTCGTAACACGGCTATAAGCACGAAGCGCTAACCACTGCGCCACTGGAGCATCTGCAACCAAATATGTGGTGAGAATAAAATAAGTTCAGCAATTTGGACACTTTTCAAAATGCGAGTTTTATGATCGTTGCAAATAATCCTTGGATGAAATAATTTTGATTTTGCCCGCAGAAGTCCCGAAATGAGCTCCGGGGACTGAGATATTCGCATTTTTAGTTTTTGAGTGCAACTTATCTGCTCTTAATGTGACTCACTTTGGCCCATTTTCTGAAGTAGTACAGAAAGAAATATTGGAGTAGCCACAAATTAGAAATGGCGTCATGTAGCGATATGTTTTGGCCAGCTTTTCGACTCTTTCACTTTGTTCACCGTTTCGTGAGACAGAAGGCCGTTTACCGACAAGTTCGAAGCATGCAGCGTATTCTTCGAATACATTCTCTTGCTTCAAGGCTCAAATGACTGGTACATTTGAACATGACAAGTACCCAACCCCAAAACACTTCCAGCTGCTTTCTTCAGTCGTAGTACGATTAGCCATCGTTAGATGCCAATCGCTAGGTTCAGTACTAGCTATAGGAAAGTATACCATTAACGGAATCGCCAATTGATGGGAACCTCAGTTTTTGACTTCTTTCAAGAACAGCGTACGCCGATAAGTTCTTACTCCTCAATTGTGCAATTGCATTCATACACACAATTGAAGTTCTGCTTAGCGAAAAATTGTGTTCTGGGCTAGTGGAACAGTTGGTCCAGCTTGGGATTGATTTGTCTTTTAAATTGCATCGGGATGAATAAACGGCGGAAAATGATATGAGCGCGAAGCTGTCAACGGAGTTTTATCTCAGCCGCTAGGATATCAACAGTGACAGGTGTCTATCATCCATAACTGAGAAAAGCCATGAAACTTATAGGCCTATGTAGTACAATTTCTTTTATCTTTGTAGAAATAACCATGTTTTTGTACAAATTCTTCTGCGAGAGCTTCCTCGGTAGGACCTTGTATCACCTTTCCGGAAGAAAGATCCTAAGTTATGCCGAAGAGGACAAGAACTACGTGATTCCGGAAAATCATCTTCAAGGCTTTGAACTCTCCCTTGAGACCGGCCTGAAATGGCTCAACGAAAAATTGGATGGAGACTCCAAAATCATTTTTGTTCAATTTAATAGGTGATAACGATCCAGACAACCCCGACAATTGGCCTTCAAAATACAAGTCATTATTCATTGCCCAGGTGCCGATGCCTTGGCATTGAGGCGATTAGGGAGGAAATGAGAATTAGCCAGGTAGTGGCCACCCTACCTTTGACATCGTTTGTGTTTGTTTATGGAAACGGCCAAATTGCGTTTCTATCACTATCTGAAAGTGCAAAACATGGTCGGATATCCATAAATATCATAAGTATATTCTTCACTCTTCAGATACACATTGCGGTTGCTCCCAACATCGCAGGCTTGCGTATTTTGTGGTTCGTTTCAGGTCCCTTTGCAAGTTCATGCTTGGCAACGGGCGGCTAATCAGTTGCAGATGTGGTCGCTTTGCCACACATCCCAATTGCGATTACATTCTGGGCTTCTCTTCAATTTATGCCCCCATCCACAGACACTTTGTTCGGTGCTATCTTGACCATCAAGGCTAGCTATCATTTGGGGTTTTTGGTTTGTTTGTATCACATCTGGAGTGTCTTTCGTCGTTCTTGGGGCAATGCTTCCAGAGCCTTACTCCAAAACCATGTTATACAGAAAAGCGGAACGGATTTGAGCATTAACAGAAAACCACAACATTTTGAGTGTGGGTCTTATTGAAATTTCGTAAACCTCAACGAGGGAGATGCTTATCGAGACACTCTGGCGTCCAGTGAAGGTAAACATTTTTGAGCCTGTGGTTTTAACTATCAACGTGTATATCGGCTTGAAATACTCGGTCACATACTTATGATTTGAGGCTTTTCCAATCGTTTTCCTCGAAATTAAGGGTTTTACGCTAATTAAAATGGGAGTTGCGTACATGTACATATTGGGGGGTATCCTTATTACAGCCTCCATTCATGTGCCGTTGAGTAATCACCAATTCACAAATAGGTTGCTTGACGGCAAGGAAGTTGTACCTTAAGTGTCTATTCCTATAGCAATAGTTGGTAGTGTGCTTATGCCAACTGTCATTTTTGGCTCGACAGAAGCCGGAGATCTCCATTGGATCAGCCCGCTCATTGGCGCAGCGGTATTTGCAGCTGAAGCTTTTCTCATACTTCAATTCAATTATCCCAGTTTGTCAATTGGAGATACATACCTTCAGTGTTTGACGGAAATGATTTGTTCAGGAGTATAATGGATGGTGCCTTTCGTTTCTTTGGATGGCCATTAGATCTCAATTCGAAGACAGCTAGACTCGCTCTTGCGTGGGGGAGTCCAGTTTTAGGGTTTATAAGTGTGGACATGATCGCAATCCCTGTTTTGTTTTATCTCAATGGACGGAGGTTGAGAGCTAGGTAAAGCAGGTCCTCAATTTGTGATAAACATGCTACGTTCCAATGGTAGCGCTAATGACAGATCAAGGCTTTAGTTTCGGGGCTGTCCGCTGTCCATAAATAATTACCTATTCCAGCCCCTAGGACAACTGCAAGCATGTACCAGCCCACATAGGTCATAAATACCAACATAAGCATGAAAGAATATCCGACCAAGAAGGCGTACAAAAATGCCGATTTTATTCTGATTGAAACGTCTCTGTTGTTCGTGGCTGTAGGCAGCGCTGGACGGTGCCTCTTATGCCAATTGCTAGACCAGTGTCTACAAAACTCGTATAACATTGAAAGCAAGGAAATGGCCAAGAAGGTTCCGATAAAACCACCCAAGGTCTTAACATGCCACCACTTGTAGACAACACAAGTGTTCTTCCAGTCCCAGGTAAATATCATCTGAAGTTAGTATATTTGGAAAAGATGAGAAGCAAATGTTCATACATTCATGTTGCACATTTCAGGCATTTCATGATCGGGCATATGGCCCATATCGTGGGAAGCATGCAAGGAGTGGTCCATGATAAAGGAGATTTGGGGAGTGCAATTGATCGTGCAATCTTGTGCGCATTTCAAGGATGATAAGATGGTGACTCTCTGCTATGCGTTCATACCGTTTCCAGAACAAAGACCTCATGAATCAAGTAATAGCTATTACTCTTTTGAGGTCATCCTCCAATTTGAAATTTACTACACGAAAGTGTTTTGGGATTGAATTCTATTCCTTGTTTTTAGTTTTGTATCGGGCAGCCCCTACCAATAATAACTTAATGATGAGCCCAGTTCTTCTGTCAGTTCTGCTGGACTTCGAAAAAAAAAAAAAATGAGAAAAATATTAGACTTGTTTGTTGCAAGTGGCTTCAAATTTCGTAATAATTGGATGGTTCGCTTATTTCGCAGCCATCTGCACAGGGTGGTACCGAGACCGCACAACTACTACAGACTAGCCCAGTGTATATTCATTCGATCCCATGAAACTTCTTAACAGAGAAGAGAGAGAAGCTCATGCTACACATGTTGCCTTTGAGGGTCTAAACGGCCTCCTTGTGGGAAGTTTCATTTCCTTAGGTGCTTTCGCATACCTCAAAATGAAGCATCCCGTAAAGTTTAAGCTGTTCAACACTTCCATCAAGGCTTGTATCTTGATTATGCCAACAGTCAGTTGCTGTGCTTTTTATGCTGATCAGGGTTCTGTTCAATTTGATAAAGCGATGCGTTCAAGCCCAAAAAATGAAGAATTGATAATGAACCGTTTCAGACAATGGAAGCGGAAGTCCACCCTTGGCAAGATAGGTGAATACGCGAGAGGCCACAAGCTTACAATAGCAATGGGTACTTGGGCTGCTTCCATTGGTGGATATTATGGCTATCTCAAGCAGGATATTGGGATCAGTGAGACACAACGGATGATCAAGATGAGTAAATTCAATGTGCCTGTCTCGGCCATTATCCTCGCAGCAACCACTGCCGCGGTTTATGCTGACAAGGTTGGAGTGAAGTCAAAAGAGGAAATTTGAGGTTGGTGGTTGAGATTTGCTGCTTGATCGCCCTCTCGTCCGCACATCCCCCGAATATCACACACAATAGAGTCAAAAGACCCACGATGATGAATATCTGGCAAATCATGTAAATAGATAGCAAAATTTTGTCTTCATCTTTATTTTAGTTTATATTTTGGTGTTTGGTGGGGCTAGTTTCCACGTGACTCACCTCGGACTACGATGCCATACAAAAGATTTTGCGTCTACTACTGAGAAGCTACACTTGCCAATGCCACCAAAAAACAAGAAACAAAGGGAGGTAGTGCTGGACGAAAGATTTCAGGCAATTGTCCTCACCGACTCTTTTGAAACACGTTTTATGCCTTTGACATCCGTCAAACCTAGATGCCTTCTACCTTTAGTGAGCGTTCCATTGATCGAATACACCTTGGAGTTCTTAGCCAGAGCTGGTGTCAACGAAGTCTACCTTATGTGCTCTTCTCATGCCGATCAAATTCAGCATTATATCGAAAACTCTAAGTGGGCGCTGCATTCACCATTTAAAGTTACTACAATCATGAGCTTGGAATCCAGATCCGTCGGCGATGCCATGAGAGACTTGGACAACAGAGGACTCATCACTGGTGATTTCTTATTAGTCTCTGGTGACGTTGTTACCAACATCGACTTTGAAAAGGTTTTGGCCTTCCACAAGCAGAGGAAGCTGGTAGACAAAGAACATATTGTGTCTATGGTGCTCACCTCAGCCAGCCCATTGCATAGGACTAGATCCCACGTCGATCCATCAGTGTTTATATTAGACAATCAGTCCAACCGCTGCTATTACTACCAGGACATTCCCCCAGCTGGTGGTAAGAAGAGCAGCATCAACATTGACCCAGAGCTTTTGGAAGACATCGATAATGATTTTGTTGTACGCAATGATTTGATCGACTGTCACGTCGACATCTGTTCTCCTCATGTTCCTCAGATTTTTCAGGAGAATTTTGATTATCAAACTCTTAGAAGTGATTTCGTGAAGGGAGTTTTGACATCGGACTTGTTGAAGAAGACTATTTATGCATACATCGCCGAGGGCGCCGAGTACGCTGCTCGTGTAGAGTCGTGGGACACTTATGATGCCATCTCTCAGGATGTTTTGGCACGTTGGTCCTACCCTCTTGTGCCTGACATGAATTTGATTGGCCTGTCTTACAAGTACGAGTTCAATCACGTTTACAAAGAAGACAAGGTCGTGTTGGCACAGTCTTGCAGAGTCGGAAACAGTACGTCTATTGGCGCCAACACTAGTGTGGGTGCTCATACTGCTATTGAAAAGTCTTCAATCGGTCGCAACTGTCAAATTGGCGCTAACGTTACCATTAACAATTCATACATTTGGGACGATGCCGTGATCGAGGATGGTGCCACGATAAACAACGCTATAGTGGCGAGTAAAAGCACCATAAAGCATGATGCTGAGCTTCGAAAAGGCGTTGTCGTTGGCTATAACGTGATCGTGGGTGCTGGAAGAGTCATCTCAGCTAATACCAGACTTGTTGACAAGCCTGTCCAAAAAGAATTTGGTAGCAGCGCATTTGAGCTGGATAACGAGGACGATAACAGTGATGAGGAAGAAATCGCTGGAAACACAAATGATGCGGACATAGTTGGGGAGGATGGTGAAGGTGTGATGTACATGTCAGATCGTGAGCTTGATGACGAGTCCGAACTGGAAAGCGCGTCACTCAACAACAGCAGTCTCATCTATCAATTGAGTAATCTTAATGTCTCGGATGATTCAATTGCATCAATCACGAAGAAGAAGATCAAAAGACATGCTCGTCACAACTCAAGAAGCAGCAGAAGGATGTCTGCCACCTCTATTCTCTCCACGGACTATGAGTTTGAGGAAGAAGAACAAGAGGATTTCAACAAGGAGGCCGTTGCCACCGTTGAGAGGGCCATGGAAAACAATCACGATTTGGACACAGCACTTCTTGAGCTCAATACATTGAGAATGTCGATGAATGTCACCTACCACGAAGTGCGTCAAGCGACAGTCCTGGCGATGGTAAAGCGAATTGTTCACTTTGTGTCCACGGACACTCTCAACGTTAAGGAGGCTGCGGCCAAGATATTTAACGACTGGGGTGCACTTTTCAAAAGACAAGTTTTTACTCAAGAGGAACAACAAGACCTCGCGCAAATCATTCAAGAAACGTGCGCTAACGTCGACCAGGAGTACAATCAAGTAGTGTTGTTCATTGCGCTTCGGCAACTTTACGAGAAGGACATCATTGAGGAGGATAACATATTGAAGTGGTGGGAGTCAGAGGCATCGTCCGAGAGCGAGGTTTTGAGGCAGGTGCGTGGCTTGACGGCGCAGTTTGTCGAATGGTTGCAAGACGCTGAAGAGGAGAGTGAAGAGGAAAGCGATTAAACGTGAGAAAAAGGGCTGTGTCAAGATGGGATCATGGCACAGGTATGACGAGAAGCCTCATTTACCCGAGGATGGAGTAGTAGTCGCATCGCCTAGACAAAGAATACGAAGGGAAGTATCGCCATGTGCAAGACCAGCAGATAAGCCGATGAAAAGATCGATAGTGGATCTGACAAATTACAAGATTCTTTTAACGATTTAGTGCCAATGCTGAAGAGACTATAAACCTTTCGGCAAAAAGCGCTTCGCAGGCAGCGCAAAATTCATGATTGCACGCGGTAAGAAGGCTCCATGGACTGATGGCACCAGCGCGCATAGCATCGCTTATACGACGTGGTGCCATTTACATAAATTCTCACAGCCATCTCCATAGATTATATAAACCAGTGTTGTCTCGACCAAAAGAGACCGTACTGTTCAAGAAACACACATCCCAAAAACTAAATGTCTTACGACGCCATCGTTATCGGAGCCGGCGTGGTTGGACCATGTATAGCCACAGCGTTAGCGAGACAAGGAAGAAAGGTGCTCATTATTGAGCGAGACTGGAGCGAGCCGGACCGTATCGTTGGTGAATTAATGCAACCAGCCGGTCTCAAGGCTTTGAAGGAGCTCGGTATGATTCAGGCTGTCAACGGTATCGATGCCGTATACGTGGACGGTTACTACATCAAGTACCACGACAACACGATTCAGATCCAGTATCCAGACAAGTACGACTGTGACAAGATGAACCCTGTGAAGCCAGTGCCAGACTGTGTGTTTGGTGACAACGACAAGTACGTCGAAAATGACCCGGCCATTATTTCAGAGGACTGGGACCAACATGAGAATGTGCGTGGACTAGGGTTTAGCAACGGCAGATTTTTAACTAATCTTCGAAAGATAGTGAGGGCCGAGGAAAACGTCGACTGGATCGAGGGCTCTGCTACGGAGGTTGTGAGGGATAAGGAGAACCCTGACTGGGTTAGAGGTGTGAAGGTGAAGAGTCTCAAAGGTGATTTCACGACTTACGAAGCCAAGATTACTTTTGCATGCGACGGTATCTACTCCAAGTTCCGTAAGGAGCATTCAAAGAATAATGTTCCTTCTGTTGGATCCTACTTTGTGGGGTTGCAATTAGAAGACGCCAAGCTTCCTGCTCCTCACCACGGACATGTCATTTTGGGCGATCATGCTCCTGTGCTCATTTACCAGACCACACCAAAAGAAACAAGAGTCTTGTGTGCTTATCGCTCCACCAAGCCACCATCGGCTGCAAACGATACCTTCTACAGGTACTTGGAACAGGAAGTTTTACCTTCCTTGCCTGAGGAGCTCAAACCAAGCTTTGAGCATGCCATGGCCGGACGCAAGTTCAGGCCAATGCCAAACCAGTACTTGACCGCACTGAAGCAAGGTAGCCGCAACAAGGGCTTCATCATGATAGGCGACTCGTTAAACATGAGACACCCTCTCACTGGAGGTGGTATGACCGTTGGTTTGAATGATGCCGTATTGCTCATGAAGCTCTTGCACCCAAAGCAGGTGCCCGATTTGGACGACTACGATTTGGTGTCGAAAAAATTGCGTCAATTCCACAGCAAAAGGAAGCGCCTTGATGCCGTGGTCAACACGCTTTCAATTGCGTTGTACTCATTGTTTGCTGCTGACAGCCGGGCTCTCAAGATCTTGCAAGACGGCTGCTTCAGGTATTTCTTGCGCGGTGGAGACTGTGTCAGGGGCCCTATCGGTTTGCTTTCAGGCATGCTTCCCTTCCCCATGTTGTTGTTCAACCACTTTTTCTCTGTTGCATTCTACTCTATTTACTGCAACTACTGCGAGCGTGGATTTGCTGGGTTTCCCGTGGCTTTATACGAGTCTTTTGAGGTGATTTTTACAGCCGTCGTGTTGTTCACACCATACCTTTGGAAGGAGCTTGTGAATTAGACTTCAGTTTGGTAAGCCTTTCTGGAATGAAATAGACAGTTTGTTTTTGGGCACTCGTTACTGTCAGTCATGTTAATAGCCATCAATCTTTAATCAATGAACGGACCTTGTTTTCCTGGCGTAGTGATGCAAAACGACGCAACAGTCCTCAAAACGGCTGCAACCTCGAGGGAACTTCGCTGGACCATCTTGCAACGTTTATGAAATTGAAGTTCTCGCTTACAGCTGCAAATAACACAATGTTCAGTTTGTTGCGACTGAAAGCATATGTCAGTGATGCGTCTGAGAGTTCTCGTTAATCTCGCTGCAAGCATGCAAGCCAATGCTCATACCACATGTCATCCTGCTCCTCATGTATGGAACACAAAAGTACGAGATTGCGGATTTCAAAATGTTTTCGATAAGGAAACTCAAAGTCGTTGGAAGTCCGACCAAATTATCATCATCAACACGTCAACCGAAACCACATCATGTACCTGTCAAAAATAGCTGCAACTCGCTAAAGGTGCCACTGTTTCGCAGCGTTTGCTCAGCGTGAATGCATGCCATGCGCCATACAGACAGACTGGATTACCAGAGCGTTCCTGAGCAAAACAGGCCGCCTTTTTTCTCTCCCCCTTATCCTCCTTCAGCCACTATTCCGCTGCAGAATAGCAAAGGCAGGCGGTGGGCCTGCACACTGGCACGTAATCAGCGTGGGTCAGAAAGCTCAATCTCAGATAATCTACAACATCAATGTCGGACGCTCCTCTTTTAGGCAGACGTCCAGCCACGCGTACCAGCTTCAAAGATGCTGCAGTGTTCACGTTGAAACTGACATTGACGTCGTCTCCTGTCAATTACCTTCTTTTGTTTGTGCCTTTGGGCCTTCTCGCAGGCACCTTGGAGTGGAGTTCGAATGCCGTGTTTTGGCTCAACTTTTTTGCTATTGTGCCCTTGGCATCAGTGTTGGCTTATGCCACCGAGGAATTGGCTGAGCACACTGGTGAGACCATTGGTGGTTTGTTGAACGCCACTTTTGGTAACGCCGTGGAATTGATCGTTTCCATTATTGCCTTGCTCAACGGCCAGGTGAGAATCGTTCAGGCCTCCATGCTAGGATCCATCTTATCCAACTCCTTGCTTGTTTTGGGCTGCTGCTTCATTGCAGGCGGAATTACTCGTGTCCAGCAGACGTTCAACCAGACCGTGGCTCAGACCATGTCTTCCTTGATGGCGTTGGCTACGGCGGGTCTTCTCATCCCTGCTGCGTTCCACGCCTCTGTGCCTTCAGAAGGCAAGCTGAAATTCCCTGACCCAGACTCGGAGGCCGACTTGAAGATCTTGAGTCTTTCCCGTGGTGTCGCTGTCATCTTGCTCGTGCTTTACATCTTGTACTTGGTGTTCCAGTTGCGCACCCACAAGGCTCTTTTTGAGGAGCAGTCTCAAGAGGATGATGGAATCATCACCCTGAGCGTGCCACCTGAGGGCACTGTCACCAAGTCCGACCTGGAGCACTTGACCATCATTGGCTCGCTTGCAGTGCTTGTGGTTGCCACGGTGCTTGTTTCCTTCTCTGCCGACCTTTTGGTGGGCTCAATTGACGATATTGTGGAACTGCTGGGCCTTTCCAAGACATTCATTGGTTTGATTGTCATCCCCATCGTTGGAAATGCAGCTGAACACGCCACAGCTGTGATTGTGGCCATGAAGGATAAGATGGACTTGGCTATTGGTGTGGCTGTGGGCCTGTCGTTGCAAATTGCTCTTTTCGTGACACCTGCAATGGTGATCATTGGTTGGATTGTGGATGTGCCCATGTCGTTGTACTTTTCTACATTTGAGACTGCAGTGATGTTCGTGTCGGTATTCATCACCAACTTGGTGATTCTTGACGGAGAGTCCAACTGGTTGGAGGGAGCAATGCTTTTGAGTACCTACCTTGTCATTGCCCTCGCCTTTTTCTTCTACCCTGATCACGCCTGAGACAACGCTGAGAAACATCTTATGCTGCTGCCGCATTCGGCACCGTGAAGCATTGTTGCAGCCGCAGAGAATGACAGCGATGGACGCATCTGGAGCGTCGTCTAAATAAAAACACCGTGTTTGAGGCGATGTAGAAACCGTTATCTAAACATACAGTCTCTGTTTTCAACTAAATTTAGGCTCCCAAGAGCACATCGAGCGACGGCCCATTGTTTCATACCAGAACCGCCGCAGATCCTCTTGTGGCCACCCTACTGTGAGCCGCCAATTGCATCTAATTTATCTTGCGCTTCATTATTACGAAAACAAAGTGCTCTCACTCCTTATCTTTTTAATTCATGCACTTAGTTCGAGTTTCATTTGTTGTACCATTATTAATATTGTTGAACTTTCACACCTCATTCTGGGTTACAAGGCTTCCCGGTTCGCTCCTCATTTTCTCCCCTTCGAGCCAATTTGCGCACCGCACCGCGCTACCGATTTGCAACCACCAAGCCCACGCCCCATACCACTTGCTGGCGACAACCAGGAATTCAGTAAATAACGAAAAGATCAAACTCAAAGTCGAGGAATCGCTGAGTTTATATCTTCAACTTATCGAATCCGTGCACCAAGAGTGTTTTGGGCATGTCCCTGCCGCGTGCCTGTTTTCAGCGCGTCTCTCTTGGGCGCACGAAACACGCTGAGAATGGCTGCGAAACCGTCGAGGTACAGATATGCGGCGGTGCCTAAGTGGGAAATAAAAGTGACAATGCCCCCAAGCTAAATACCCAGGCAGACCCTCACCTACATCTTTTCACAACTTCACCCTTTTCCTCCTCCAATGTCCGACTACGAAGCACTCAAGATCTTCTCCAGACAGCCTGTGTCCATGGAGATGGTGGAGTTTTTGGCTGCCACCACCTGCTCTGTGATCCAGGTCAGACCTGTGTTGTCCCAGAAATCCACCCAGGGTGAAATGGTGGTGACCCCCGTGGCCAAGGAGGCCGTGCCCTTGACCCGTTTTATCTCTCGCTTGATCGAGTACCTGAACGTCCAGACCCCTACGCTTATGGCTGCATTGGTTTACTTGAACAGACTTAGAAATGCCTTGCCGGGCAATGCCGTGGGTATCGAAACCACGCGCCACAGAATCTTTTTGGCGTCTCTTATTTTGAGCGCAAAGCTGCTCAATGACTCCAGTCCCTTGAACAAACACTGGACCAAGTATACTGACGGCCTCTTGTCGAACAAAGACGTTAACTCGGCAGAGCGTGAGCTCATTGGGATCTTGAAATGGAACTTGCGTGTTGACGAGAAGGGAACTCGTTGCTGCTTTGCAGCCATTCCTCACGAGAATCAAGAAGGACATCCAGAAAAAGCACGAGCTCGAGAGCACGGCCAAGTCAGAGTACTACCGCATGTCGAGCTTCTACTCCAGCAACCTGCTTGCCCTGTCCCGCCTGCTGTCGAAGAACTCGCTCTTTTCTGCTTCTAACTACTCGCTTAAGAGTGCCACTTCTTGTTCCAGCATTCCAGAGGATCTAGGGCCTTCCAGAATGCCTTTGAGCGCCAGACTGTCTACGACACTCAATCAAATGAACAAGAACAATTTCTACAAAACCTCCGACACCTCCCGCCAGGGCGGTCTCTTGCCTTCCGCTGTTGTCTAGAGAACAACCCTTAATTTGCATTTGCCTTCACTTCTTGATATCTTTTTTTTGGGATGCTTTTGATACCTTTTAATTCACTCAGAGGGCCTCTGAATATACACTTACGACAACGAATCCACAATTGTAGCCTACACAGTTCTTCGTAGTACTATCATGCGTTCTATAAACATTATTAGTGCTGGTGAGGGTCCTCCTTTGGTGGGTCGGGCGTCACCGTGATCATGGTGTCGATTCTCAAAATGGAGATACATGCCTCCAAAGCAGACTTCAACGATCTGATCTTCGACACTGTAGGCTCCAAAACACCGTGTAGCGTCTCGTTGACGATCTTACCGTTGATCAAGTCCAAACCGTAGTTCTTATACTTTTTCCTCTTGACATCTGTTGGCAACGCCGTCTGGGAAGCAGCGTGGTATGTTCTTAATTTGGCAATCAAATCAGACGAATCCTTGGCGGCGTTCACCGCTAACGTCTTCGGAATCACTAATAGAGCATTAGCAAACTCAGCGATCGCGAGCTGTTCTCTGGAGCCCACAGTGGTGGCAAAGTTCTCCAAGTATATGTTCAAGGCAGCCTCCACTGCACCACCACCAGGGACAACGTTACCACCCTCCAAGGTTCTCTTCACGACACACAAAGAGTCGTGAATCGACCTCTCCATCTCATCCAAAGAGTATTCATTTGGACCACGCAAGATGATCGACGAGGATGAGTGCTGCTTGGTGCCCTTCACCAAAATACACTCGTCGTCACTGATTCTCGTTTGGACGACTTCTTCGGCTTGACCCAAGTAGGAAGATTCAAAAGTTTCTTCACCCTCCAAGTTGGACAAGTTACTGACAAGAGTGGCACCGGTGGCACGAGCAATTCTGCGCAAGTCTTCCTTCTTACATCTTCTGACGGCAATGGCACCCACTTCGACGAACTCCTTCAAGCAGAGGTCATCAATACCCTTTGTAGTAAGCACAACGTTGGCACCAGCGTTGATGATTTTCTTGATTCTTTCAATGATGATACCGTATTCTCTCTTTCTGATTTCCTCCAACTGGTTTGGGTCCTCGATGTTGATTTGCACACCCATAGCCATACGAGCCTTCTGCAAGTTGATGTCCAAACAAGCAATACGGGCATTCTTGACCGATTTGTTCATAGCCTGCGAGGCAACAGTGCAGTTAAGAGCATATCCGTTCACTAACATAGATTCAGTAGCAGACTTACCGTGAGCCTTCAAGATGTTGACGGCCTTTACGGGGTATTTCGTTTCACCCTTAGGGGAAGTAGTCTTAACAGCCATCATGGCATCAACAACCATGTTGCCAAAGAACTCGGAGTCGGCGCCGATTATCTTGGAAGACATGGAAGTTCTGGCAATGCTCACCAAGGTCTCTTTACCCAAGTCGTTCACTGACTGAGAGAGTACCTCATTAACGTAACGGATAGCTTCACGCAAAGCCAATCTATAGCCTGTAATGATGGTAGTTGGGTGAACTTGGTAGCTCACAAGCTCACTGGCTCTCTTCAACAATTCTGATGCGAAGATAACAACGGAGGTGGTGCCATCGCCAACTTCACGGTCTTGTTGCTGGGCCAAGTCGACCAAAATCTTACCAGCGGGATGTTGGACATCTAAAAGGGACAAGATGGTGGCACCATCGTTGGTAACAGTAACATCACCGATGTCATCCACAAGCATCTTGTCGAGACCAACGGGTCCCAAGGAGGATTTGACGACATTGGCGACCGAGAGAGCCGCCATGACATTTTGGTTTCTGATGTCGTCACCACTGACCTTCTCACCGCCCAAGAAGAGGGTATCTGAGCGAGCTGCCGAGTACATGATGATGGATGGTATTGGTGAAGCTGGAGCGAAAAAGTGATTTGGTGATTTGGCGCGGGCACGACGTCCAAGACAACTGGCGTCGAACAAAGATTCTGAAAAAATAGGAATTAAAGCAAAATGACGCGACGAAAAGGGTCAAATTTAAAAGAAATCAAGACGAGTCTCTCTAGTGATCGTGTTTTGGGTGGTAGATTCGCCGTTCGCGAGAATTGATAGCAGAGGTAAAGGTGGTTCCTGGGTGCTGAACAGGGCTAAGTAGTGTATTAGCATCAACAAACCTTTTTCAATCTTGATCAGCATTCACTACTTCTTTCAGTTTAACCTGGGGTAGTCATCTGATGATGTTGGTGATTGTTGTCATTGGGTGTATGGTGCTATAGGTTGGCTGCGAAACTGGTAGTTTTATAGAATCATGGTGAGACAATAGTTGAGGACAGCATCGCTTAGATTAACTTGACACAGCTTTTCACGAAGCATTGGTGGAACTTTGCAATTTCAGCATCATTTAAGTACTATTTGGCATACCCAGGGAAATTCAACTCGCTGTTAGGGACAAGGCATTACAGCTACAGCTTCTTAATCCCACTAGCGGAGAGCTTCCACTGAACCATGAGGTTGTACGTCAACCGTGATTTGCGTTTGCGGTATGATACCTTGACCAGACTGTTCAAGAGCTCCTTAATTCTATCAGAGACAGTGAAGTCAGATCCTGATCATCCAAAGTGTCTTCTGTACATCTTCACAAGCATGAAGCATTGATCGCGAGATGCCCCAGAATGCCCACACAGCGCAAAATTTAGGTGAACTGAGGAGCGACTCAGTTTATTGATCAAAGGCTGTAGAATCAAATAGACATCTACATTCGTGATGTCGTGGAATCACCAGCTGTTTGACTGCAAGTTCACAGGGCAGGCGAGAAAAGCCTTCGAGCGTCCAGGCCACCGACCATCAGCTCGGTAATGGTCAACAAGATGTGTATGCAATTACCAAGACATCGAGAAGGCTGTGTAAATGCAAACAGCAATCGCTGTGTTTAACTCCAGCCATTCTTCTGTAACCTGTTTTCTATTTATAGGTGGTGGCTGCGAAATGTACCTCATCCACATACGTCATCAAAACGGCTTCAGGAGCACCCTGGACGAATGAAATTCTCCTAGCTACTCCACATTTTCTTGGCAGCCAATGCCCCTTTTACCCCTGTCGCTTGCATGCGCCGACGCTTGTTTATTTGGGTTCCACATCAAAGCCTACCTACGCGGTATGTGCCTCCATACCAGATGGCTTTGTCCCATAACCAATCACACCAAGCCGTGCCTCGCAAATACGCAAGAGCCCACTGATCCCGCTTGTGTTGCGTGTATCGTGGATGGAGTCACGGCATAGGGCTTAGACGTTCCTGCTTTGCAACGTATAAAGCTAGACCCTCTTCCTCTATGGAAGCGCCAGAAGATGAAGTTTTCTATTTTTGCTACTGCCGCCGCCGCCGCCCTGACTTTCCAGATCATGACAATGAGATCAGGAACGCCCTACCAGGGTGGCCGCCTTGGTTCCTCATCGGGCCTGGTTGTCTATGGTGGAGGCAGTGAGATCAAGTTTGTTCTCAACGACGACGGTTCCTTGGCTGACAAGAACCTGGAGAAGTATCTCGCGGTGGAAGATGGCTGGTTTGTCTTTACCGATTCTCCTCAAAAGGAATTTTCATTAAACGCTGATCGTTTGGCTTACCAGGATACCCCATCATTTGGCATCTGTCCAGATGACGGTGGTAAGATCCAATTCAACGGTACCTGCGGCAACTACACTGGCCTTGCATTCCAGGCTGTGGGTAAGAAGTTTACCCTTGGATACCACCCTGGGGGCATTCAGTGGCCTTGGGACAAAGCAAGCTCTGCAAGCTCTGGATTTTCTACAGAGACCCCACACACCACGATTGCTTAGACAGCTTATAAAATTTTGACGAGTCGTTTTGAGTGCGGCTTGTCAGGTGGCAGGGCACCAGGTTAGGGGCTGAAGAGCCTTCTACAAGCTTAGTGCTACTCCAAATACAGCAACCTTTTTATGCTGAATTTGGGACATCAGCTTTCTGTGACGCAACACTATCAACGCATTTTGATAGCTCTCATGGTTGCAAATGGCTGCATACACCTGCACCAAAATATGCATGATGCCTGGGTCACCGAGGTCCACTAACTCGTGTTAACAGGCAGAAATTTCAGGATTCCCATATACCCATAAAATAAATTTCATCATTTTCTCTCCTTTGCAGCCGCAAATTCGTATATCGATCAGTATATACTCTGTCATCGGGTCGGCTCCTAAGCCGCCCCGCTCTCTATCGCGGAATCTGCACGGAACCTTCTCGGTAATGAGCTCAAGCACAGACTAACCACTCTTTCTTTATGGGTTTTGCTAAGCTTCCTTTCCTGGCGGCGTACTATGCGTCAGCTTATGCTTTCAACGGTGACCTCTCTCTCTTTGGAAAATACGCCAACAATTTTAAGTCGGTTATGATGATCGTTGCTATCAAAAGCGTGATGACTACGGATAAGAAGAGGTTCAAGACGCTAAACTTCAAGCTGGCGGGCCATACACTCAAGAATGTCCAGTCCAACTATCCCAAAGCAACAAGCCAGCTTCCTGGGTACAACACAAAATTTGATGCCAATTCCTATTGGCTTGTGAAGCAACCAGACATCGCGGAGGATGACACTATCTTTATCTACTGTCATGGTGGAGGCTTCTTCTCCCAACTAGGGCCGAATCAGGCAGAGGGGCTCATCGAGAGCTACTTACTCTTGCCTCCAGAGAAGCAGAAGAAGTGCTCGATCTTGATTTTAGACTATGGCCTTACATGCGATGGCCACTCCATGCCCACCCAGATAAACCAACTTTACGAGACATATTATAAAGTTCTCAAGATCCACAGAAACGTTGGCTTGATCGGTGACTCCGCTGGCGGCAACTTGGCAGTATGCCTCACGCAGTTGTTGAAAGAAAAAGGTGCACCAAAAGAGGACTATCCTTTGAAGCTCATGGTGCTTTCGCCATGGCTCTACATATACCCTGATATAGAGTCGATTCCCGAGAAGTCTTCGATTCGTACCTGCTCTGACGGTGACATCATCCCGTTCCCCGCTTCTACTGAAGAAGAGAAGACGATGCTTTTTGGGAATGTGGACCACAAGAGCTTGATATACTCACCCATGTCCAAGGAACCAGCGCTAGAGAGTGACTGGCTGGATATCCCCACATTCAACGATCCCAATAGAAAAGTCTTCATGCTCTGCGGAGAAAGCGAGACTCTACGCGACGAGTCGCTTTGGTGGGCCAAGTACGCTCTTGGCCTTGATTGGTACGGACATACCTACTTAGACGAGAAGCTTGGGCCTGAGTTTTACACCTACGAAACAGACAATACCTGCGTTTACGTCGAACCACAAGGCTTCCACATCAGCATGTTCCTTTTCGAAAAAAACTTGTTGAAAAAGATTGAGGCCAAAACCATCACCAGTGCAGACGATCTCACTGACGAGAGAAACTTTGGTCTCAAGCGCTTCACGCGCTTCCTCCAAAATGCCCTTTAAAACCGGCTATTTCCACTCTAATCCTCACCAGCTTGAAGCCTGCTAGATTATACTAATAATTTTTGATTCTATTAGCCACGAGTAAATGTGAGATATCAAGAAAACAGCATGCGATTGTGCCCCGAGGCATCTCGCGTAATTGCAGATTTCCCCAGCCTGACACAGTCGTGCAGCACCCACACGCATAAGCCCGCGCAACCAAAACAAACAAGTTACACCTCTTGTCCACCCAATTGTAAACCGAGATACGCGATGTTGTCCTCAAAATTCGGTTTATTGAGAGCTTTGGCTGCTCAAAGTGTTACAGTTCCATCGAGAAACCTTACGGTATCAGCTGTTGCGTTTGCTCAGAGAGGAAAGACCGACTCCGAGAAGAAGAAGGCTGCTAAGCAGGCTGAGAAGGCCAAACAGGCCAAATTGAAGGAGAAGGAGAAAGCTTTCAAGCAGAAGGCACTCAAACCTCTCAGAAGTCTCTCAGGTCACCATGTCTACATCAAAGAAAAGACGAACCCAAGCAAGAAGCTTAGTGATGTTGCCGCTGAGTGGAAGACTCTCTCAGAGGGTGAGAAGGAGAGCTACAAGAGAAGAGCAGAAGAAATCAACCAAAAACGGGCACAGATTTACCCACCCAAGCCTAAGCGCCCAATGCCTGGGTTTGCCTCTTACCTTAAGGAGAAATATTACGACGGCGAGAGCCTGGCTGTTGTGCTCAAGGAATTGAGTAACCGTTGGAACCAATTGACCGCCGCGGAGAAGGCCGAGTGGTCGCCTGAGAAGTCGGCTGTGGAGAAGTTCAAAACGGAGTTGGAGGCCTGGACGGAGAAGAGACTCAAGGCCGCCCGTGATCACGGATTGCCATAAGTGAAGTCGCTACCAAAATATTTCTAGTAATCTAATTGTCTATATGATTATTGTAATGCTTTTTTGTGTACACCCACTCTCGTGAGCACTCTTCTGAGCTCTTCAGGGAGAATAGGTTTTGAAATGAAGTCTGTCATTCCGCAGTTAAGGCACTTGTCACGGTCTTCACCAGCGACATTCGCCGTCAACGCAACGATCTCTGGAAGTAAATCAACGTGGCCATTGATGATAAACGACTCCTTGAGCTCCATTGTTGCGGTAATACCATCCTTTCGTGGCATTTGGATGTCCATAAATATGACATCGTACTTACCACCTGCTTGCAACATGGCGTCACATTTTTCTAAAACTTCCACACCATCTTTTGCGTGGTCGGCAACGTATCCCAACTTTTTCAAATGCTGCAGTGCTACCCTCAAATTGATAGCATTGTCTTCAGCGAGTAAGATCTTCAATGGATACGTCTCACCCAATATGGCTGTTGAACCGGTTCCTTGTTGCTTGGGCTTTTTCAACAGCGCTGGATCCTGATAACTTTCACGCAAAAGCTCCTCCACTCTCGATCTTCTCATTGGTGCAAAGAGAATCGAACTGAGTCCAATCTCTGGCAAGTTTATGTGAGACACTGGGGTACCGAACTCTGTTATGAGGTGAATTTGTGTATCAGAACCCTTGAGCTCCTCTATCCTTTTGCTTAAATCACTCAAGAACCGATCATCAACAAAGACGACATCAAACTTTTGTTTCTGATTCACAAAGGCCTCGGGCTTACCGAAGATCAGAACTTTGGCATTGAGAAACTCAAGTTGTTCTGCAAAGGCCTCTCGCCTAAAACAATCCTCAAGAACAAGAGCAACATTACGAGGCTTCACGTCCAGCTTCTCGATATACTTGCTCACCTCAAAGGGACAAGTGAAATAGAAGGTGGTTCCAACTCCTTCAACACTATCAAAATGAATGTTACCGTTCATGATGTCAACCAACTTTTTAGAAATAGCAAGACCAAGGCCCGAGCCGCCATGAACACGACGAGAAGAGCCGTCGACTTGAGAGAAAGCTCCAAAAACCTTGGACTTCGAATTAGCAGGAATTCCGATACCGGTATCTTCAACAGTAAGCTTTAGATCGTACCTCTTATCACCCATGTGTTTAGCTTCCAAAATGATCTTGATGTGACCCTCCATTGTGAACTTGACGGCGTTACCAACCAAGTTGATGATGATTTGACGGACTCTTGTACTGTCACCCATGACTTCGAGAATGCCAGGGCAATGATTGTAGAAGACGATTTCAAGATTCTCATTATAGGTCTGTTCACTTGTCACTTGAATGGCACTTTCAACACATGAATTGAGATCAAATGGAGCATGGTCCAAGGTAAATGAACCATGCTCAATTTTACTGAAGGCAAGAATACCATCGATGATACTGAGAGTGACCAAGGCAGAACTCTTGATTGTCTCAACATATTCTCTCTGGGCGTCGGTTAAGGATGTATCCAATAAGAAAAGGGAACATGCAAAAAGAGAGTTGAAAGGGGTTCTGATCTCATGAGACATATTTGCCAAAAAGCTCGCCTTTTCAGCCGTTGCGTCTTCGGCTGCCTTCTTTGCAAGTTCCATCTGTGAATAGACCAATGACTTTCCAAAAGACACCGCCGCTTGGGAACAAAGCAAATCTATCAAGTCAATTTTCCTAGAATGGAAATGTGGTGAGCTCTGAGGCACTTCGTTCGGCAATGTATGTCTCTCCAAATAAATAACGCCGTACACATTGTTACTCTTGATTGGAATACAAATTGCAGATGAGCATGGGTTGTGCAAGTAGTAGTGATCGGATCCAAACTTGGAGTCAAATAAAGCTGGGTTGTCATCCTTATTGATAGCTTCACCCATGAGCAAACAGTGAACCACGAGTGAGTAGGGTACCAAGTCAGTCCGGAAGCCCAATGGCTCATCGTCAAACTTGTACATATTATTCAACGTACCAATAGCTTTGATGCTTGGCTCAGACTGATTGAGATTGAGAACAACAGCGCCGTAGTCAACATTCGAGAAAAGAAGAGCACTCTCAAGCAAGCTGGTAACAATGGAGTCAATGTCCGACGATTCCGAAATAGTCAAACAGAGCTTAATGGCTTTGGTCAACTCCGACTGGGTGGGCAAATCATCTTGAGGACCTCTAAGTAGCATGTTAGGCTCTTGGTTATTACTAACATTGTTGTTACTCTCCTGCCTAGGAATTCTGGGGGCAGAGCCAGAATCATACTTGCTCTCGGCAAAGATGTGTTGGAGCTGGCTGTTGAGTGAATGTGGACCTCGAGGGCTAGGTTGTTGGTTGTCATTGAGAATGGAGACACCTGCCCAGTTGAAGCTATCAAAAATTGAACTGAATTCCCTTTGCATCATATCAACCTGCCTTTCAGCTTTAAGAGTTGCAGCAATGGACAATGCATTTTGAGCGTAGAACGAGATTCTCCTCTTGCTTTCTGAAGTCTTTTTAAGCCATTTAGCACACAAGTAATTCGCCAAGCACGCCTCTATCCAGCGAGTGGCTCTGTTGGCAGTTTCGATTGCCACCTCAAAGTTGTCAAGAACAGTTAAAGATGTCTTCGACAGCTGAGCGCAGCTGTAACAAGCATGAAGTATCGCCAGCTTGCTTTCAAAGTTTGGTGGACAAATATCAGCCCATAAGTCATACATCTTCATAATCTTAGCAGCCAAAGGCAAAGAGGCCGTGTTGGGCATTGAGTCAGATGCCAAGCACAACGAGACAGCAGCGTAAAAATAGAACTCAAGATGGAATATCGAGATCGGTAATCTCCTCAGCACATGGTAGCATCTATCAAGCACAATTTCTGCTGCTTCTATATACCTGGACTCGGAGGTTAGCCAGATCACAGCGTTTGCAAGATACACAAATTCCAAGTCAGGTCTTTGTTGGGAAGCAATCTTCGAATATGATTCCTTAAAAGTGTCGTAAGCGACATCTTCAGTCCACAAACCAAGAGCACTCTGGGAGATGTTGTCGTCCTCTTCGTTAGCGAATCTCATCAGCTTCCTAAACGTTGAAGGATGAGTCGAGTTCGTCAAAAAGGAAAGAAGAAAGTTGGAAGCAGTGAAAAACAATGTCATGCAAGAAGAGCTTGGTTTCATAAGGGAAGCATCTTGGGTGTTGAAGCCTTCGGAAAACTTGACAAGCTCAGTAGTTGTATGCTTGAAAGCGGCCATTAAGTTGACAAAAGTCTCGTAGATTTGACCGGTAAGATCAGTACTCGAACCGCCATAATTGTTCACCAAAGTCAAGGCAACATCACAGAGTTCGATAGCCTTAGCGGTATTATTCCTGACATTTGGCTGAACAAAGTAGTTTGCAAGATGAATTAATGGAATGGCACAAGTGGCAGTCACACCATGGGTGTTCATGAGACGAATCAACTGAGACAAAAGAGCCATTCTTAAATGGGACATTCCCAAGATGTAAGATGGACCCATCGCGTCCAGAATTAAATCAACGATAAATGTGAATCTCAGATTGTTGGAAGGCTTGAGTTGGCGCATAGCCCTGATATCCGCAATGGAAAGTGGAGCCTGATTGATGAATCTTTCTGCGATCTCTTCACATTTTTGAGGATCTCCTGAAACTTCCACTCCAAAAGACTCAAGACCTTTAAGAATTGTTCTCATACCTCTTCTATACTGTCTTGTATGGAACAAGCACTTGACCTTGAGATACAAAAAGCTTGAACTGTCTGATCCGTATCTCTCTTCAGCTTGTTGGATCAAATTGGTACACTCGGTGAAGTTTCCCAAATGGAAATTAATCTGACACACGGTGAGCAAGTTTCGAAGACGGCTTCTTCTGTCATGAGGAGCAATGTATCTCGATGAGAACTCGAAGAAATTTCGGGCTAATTGAAGATTGGATGTTGCAAGTGCATATCTTCCAGCAGTGACAAAGGTCTCGTAGTAGTTCTCCAGATTCTTGTCAGTTGCATCCGGCTCAGCGAGATATATGTGGTAAGCCAGGATCAAGTTGCTTGTGATATCGACGTTCACGTCTCTGGACAATTTCTTCTGATACCTGAGACCACATAATTTGTTGTGATTCCGCCATTCATTTGTGCTTTCCAATTCACGCAAAAAATAAATCTGAATTGCGTCGTGATCAAAGTGATACTTAGCTTTCGTGGCCATCTCCCAAATCATTGAGTCACTGAAATCGAATGGGAAGTCCTCATTGCTAACGAGATGGAATGGAATTTTGTAGAATATACCAGATGGAACAAGAATCCTGGTCTCTAAACATTCAGACAATAACTCGCTTACTTCGCTGACGTCCTTACCAGTAACGATCATTAGGTCCGCAAAACTGAAGTAACCATTCGAAGCGATTATTGCAGCAAACTTAAGAAGCTCTTTCGATTCTTCGCTGATTGCTATGTCGAGATACTCTTCGACTATATCAGTCATAGGCACAGGAAGGTCCTTGTTGTTCAATAAACGTTGCATCAAATCAAGATTTACTCCGTCATCGTCAGCTCTTAAATGGAGGTTTCTCATAAGATAGTTGTATCTGAGAAACACGCCATCTGTGGCTTTATAAAGTGTTGACACAAAATTGTTCTTTTCTGTGGGCAATGATCTCCCTGGCCCAAGATTGTTCTCGCTGATAAAGTCACTGTAGTGAGCTTCACTTGGTGTTTCCAAAGAATACTCACTAAGCTTGCACAGTGGGAGGTCTAACGTAGACACAATTTCATCATACTCAACTATAGCCTTATCTTTCTCGCAAGAAGATTCTCCAGTTCGGTAGCCACATATAACTTTGATGTTTAGTGGCTCCTCGTTCAACGTACAGAAGCTGGAAACCTCCTTCAAAAAGCCAACTTCAGCAGGGTGGGCCCATTGAATATTATCCAACACAAGAGTGACACCGTTTGGCCCTATCAACGCCCAGACACGCTTGATAATATACTTTAGCTTCATTTCAATATTGAGAGAATGCTGATCAAATCCGGGAAGGCTGCTAAGTCTAGAGCTGCTATTGTCAGATAACTGCTCACTCGAATCCGTCTCTGTGCCAACATCAAAAGCTCCTTCTGTTTCTGCTTGAGGTCTGTATGCTCTGATACTCTGGTATCTGGGGCCTAAAAGTTGCTGTAGCTCAGGGATGACTGGAAATAGTATACTGAGATCAGTATCAATTTCAACAGTGAATTTATGTCTCCATTCTGCCACGTTCTCCTTGGAAGATGCCAAAATTTGCTTCACAATACTCTGAATGGCAGAAATGCCTGACTTATAAGGAGTGACGTTGATATCGGAGCAATTGTAAGACCATGAAATGCAGAAGTTGTAATTGGAGACGGCAACGTTTTTCAATTCTTGAAGCAAAGTTGTTTTGCCGACACCGCTGTCACCAGACAAGAGAAGAAAGTGAATTCCTTCATGCTTTTCCTTGAAAGCAGTGAAAACCTGTTCCCTCCAAGGAGTTTTCTTCAACTTGCTGATTGTGCTGTGAAGTAATGGTAGCGTGTTGCGATCCTTGTGAAGCTCTGTATTATCATGGATGAGAGGAGCCTCCTGCTCGCCCTCTTGGCGTTCCATATTGTACAATCTCAAATAATCATTACGGACTTCCTTCAAATCGCTGATCAAGGCATGGGCGTTATTGTACCTGTCAGCGGGATCCTTCTCCAAACACCTCATGATGATGTCGTTTAAATCTTCACTAATCCACCCCTGGCCCAAGATCAGTGGGGGAATGGCACGCTGGGAAATGTGCATCTTTCTGAGTCTCACAGGGTTGTCAGACTGGAACGGAAGGCAGCCGACGATCAACTCATAAAGAACAATACCGGCTGAGTAGAAGTCAGTTCTGTAGTCAACCAAGCAGGTTGTTTCGCCAGAGTTTTCAGGCGACATGTAGGGCAAATAGTCTGGAATTTCTGCGATGTTGCTCTTTCTGTAACTGGAGGTCGAGTCTTCAACGCAAATGCTGAATGCAAAGTCCCAGCCGGTTAACACTACAGAATGCTCTTTGGGATTCAAGTCGTCAGGCAAGCTGCAAGCTCGCAAGATAGCAGTACTGGTGATACCATTGTGGACCACTCCTAACTCGTGGCAAACGGAAAGGGTGGTACATACTGCGATCATGTCACTCAAAATCTTGATAATGGTGAGCCTGTCCTTGGGCTGCTGGGAGACCCTGTTGGATAAGTCGTCAAAAACACCTGTTCCCAAATTATTTCTCGTGATGAAACGATTCAGGGAATTTTCGCCGATCGACATTTCCGAAAGCATAGAGCGTATACTTCCGCCCTTCAAGGAGGAGTTTTCGCTTCCAGCCTTTTCAGGCGTCTTGTCGGCGTGGTACTCCTTGATGGCTCTATAGTCGTGATTCGGGTAGACGAATCCGATGCGACGCTGAGATACATCCTCATGATCCGAGTGGATATTGAAGACATGTAGCGGATACAAAATGCCCGGTAGATTGGTTGGTAGAGTGACTGGTGTGCGTAGGTTCAGGCGTGACTCGGCACTAGTCAAGTCATAGCGACCTGAAGGAACAAACTTATTGCCAGCGAGATGGTTACACCACGGTCTATGATGCTTGGGGGGATTTTCACCAGATGTGAGGTACCACTCGTTCAAAAAGCGAGCCACAGGGACGGATTTCTCGAAATTCGGCAGGAGACGTATGATGTACAGAGAGTCATTGGCATCGTCTGTAGCGTAAAAAAAAAGCAGAGTGGACGATAACAGAGAGAACTGGGACGTTAAGGTGTATCCAGGGACGATATTCGGGGTGACCTGGAGGTAGTCGGCGGTTCTATTCTCACGAGGCAGCCTCAGACCACGATCGTTCAAGTACTCGGACTGGCCCTGAGTAAAGTTGATGTCGTTGACATAGGTTCGGTAAGCCAACATCTGCTCTTTGGTTACCAAACGCTTGCGCTTCGGCTGCTCCGAAGTGGGTGAGTGGAAGTACTCCTTGGCGGTGTTGGAAGAAGTGACGGTGCCCAGTGGGTTTGTGGAGAGCTTCCCCATGGAATCTGTCTGACCAGTGGCCCTGAAGTCCCTGGACCACATGTCTCTGTGGACCAGGTTGGCGGTGGAGGAGTTGGACGATAGGCGAGAGTGGGAGTACTCACTGGGAGTGTGGCCCGGATCATTCGAAGAGGTGAGGAATCCCAGCCCTACGGAGCCGTCAGAACGCACAGACATGGAAGAGGAAGTAGGTGTAGGAGGAAATCTACGAAAATGGAGGATGAAGACCACGGGAAAGTGATACGCACTGGGTGCAAATGCTGCAAAGCGCATGTCACAAAAGTTGCAGCAACTCCCGCCCAGGTCCACAACAGCTCTGCTTCCAGGCCAGGTGTTTTGGCGCCACGCCGGTTGCGGCGGTGAAGGCATGGGAAGAAAAAAAAAAGATTATTTATTGCCAAAAATCAACAAAAATCCCTGTTTTCCATGGCTCTCATCTGCAAGAAACGCAGTTTAACTTAGACTTCTCAGACCCTGTCTCAATCTCCAGGCGGCATTGTTGCCCCCAGACTGGTGCGCCTCAGACCCTCGTATGCACAGCGGCAGGGTTAGTTGCTGCTGTAGTGAGGCAAGTGCTGCCCAGAACAAGGCGCTTTTCCTGAAAAAAATGTGCCCTTGCGCAGGCGAGATTTCGCCAGCGCTGGATCTGAGACATGGGGCTGGGGACCACTTCGGATTTCCGTAGCCAGTGCTGCAAAGAACCCGGTGGCGCCAGGTGGCGAGCGAGGCACGATCGATATGGCAAATGCCTTTTGGAGTAAATCTCTTTTTTCTTTTTTTTTTTTTTTTTTTTTTCGAATTATATATTTTATTGTTTGTCTTCTGTAGTTTGCGGGGGTTTTACATTTGTAGTTTGCGGTGGTTATCAGTCGTTCGCATTCAGAATGGCTGCAAACCAGCTCTCTTTCACGCTCTTACGTATTACGAGCACGTTGCGCTGGCCAAACGAGTGGGGCTGAGGAAAGATGTTTGTTAAGGCCGGTTATGCGAATAAATGCCGTCGAAGTCGGCTGTGGCTGATAGTTAATAGTTTGGTCTGTTGGACCCCAAGTTATGCTTACTTCATTGACATAACCGCCAATGTCCAACTGATAACCGTGTAAAGCAAGGACTTGATCTGGTAGCATCATCAAAACCAGTACCTGAAAAAGTATCCCGTTTGGCGTGTAACGTCATATCGCTTGCATGTTTCCGTTGGAAGCGTTACCGAAACATGCACCTAAGCGAGCGAATACGCCAAAACCTACCTTATGTGGGTTTGAGATGAGCAGTTTAGTCCACAACTATACCTCCTCGAAAGTTGTTGCAATATATGACGAGCACTTGTGAATTTGTGGCTCCAATGGCCTTCATCGCCTTTCCAGCAGCTTCTTCTTCAAGGGGAGACTCTCAATACATTGAGTGGAACCTATTAAGCTGCCTCTAGCTTGTACCATTCACTTTCACTGGAAATGCCACGGGCCTACTTTGTATCGCTTACTTGGATTCATTGAGCAACGTCGCTATACACGGACGCCTAAGCGCCCCTTATGAGAGGGAATGCAAATAACATCAAGTGCCACGCAACAAGTCCAGGCTATTTAGTTTTAAAGACGCTTTATACTCAAACTCTCCTGCGGATCCAGTCCACGATGTACAGCGTATACAAGCGGGCCCGGCACGCATGGCCTATAAAATAGCACACTTCTTGGACTTCTTTATCACGGGTGGCTCTAAAGCAGCCACAATGGCCTCATCAAACACGGTCTTCAAACCCTTCTGCGTCAAGGCAGAGCACTCAACGTACTTGACAGCACGCAACTCCTTGGCCAACTTCTCACCTTGTTCATACGTGATAGGGCTCAACTTCTGTCTGTGCAAACGTTCTTTTATAACGTTGTCGTCACGCAAATCGGTCTGTGTGCCGACTATAAGGCATGGCACACCAGGGCAGTGGTGATGGACCTCAGGGAACCACTTCTCCTTAACGTTCTCGAAAGAGGGAGGGGTGATAACAGAGAAACACACCAAAAACACGTCTGTCGAGGGGTAAGACAAAGGTCTCAATCTGTCGTAATCTTCCTGACCGGCGGTGTCAAAGAGACCCAAGGTGAAAGGTTCGTCACCAATCATCACCGTAACAGCATAGTTGTCAAAAACGGTAGGGATGTAGTCAGCTGGGAACTTTGACGTTGTGTAGGAGATCAAAAGGCATGTTTTACCAACGGCACCATCGCCGACAACGACACACTTTATGGTTTGCATTTGGGGATTCTGTGGATATGGCCTGGACGAGGTTGTTTATCTGGAAAAACGAGGGTTGCACCGCACGGCTTTAAACGAGATAAAAGGAATGTGTACAGAGGCGGGGGTGACAACAAGCTCGGGGCGGTTGGATTCGAGATCAAAGGTGAATTTCTCGGGAGATAAAACAGGAAGAAAGAAATAAAAAAAAAACTTTACCTCGTGAGGTGGTACTGCAGGGGGCACTGGGGAGGGCGTTTGGTGGAGGGAATCGCGAGCCACTCGGGGGTATCCTCAGGAGCACTGAAATCAACAAATTTATAGCTTTTTTTTTGTGAGTCAATAAGGTCCAACCTTTTTAGTATTTATGGTAGTTTGGCATCCTCTTTTGACACGATCTTCTCCTTGATTTGGGTGACTCGGCGCGAGAGGGTGACTACTCCTGATAAGACCCCCGCTACATATGCTTTTTACTTTTTGATTCTCACGGTCGTCCGTCGTTCTGATATCCGATTAATTTTATTGTTATTCACGTAACCCGTAAACATTTGGCAATGCCTCTATAAATCATTTGAACCAATGAATCCATTGTCTCCTTGCATGATCTCCAAGTTGCTGGTGATATCGCTGGGTAGGTTGTCGGTGTCGATTAGTTTATTAGCGATGTGACCCTCAGGATCAATCATCAGTAGATCCTTGTCCACTTCGTGATCTTCGATGATCGAAGGGCCGCCACCCAAAAAGTCAAGCATCATGTGCATACCACCAGCGCCTCCAGCGTATTCCTCAACGTCTACAGGCAATACCTGCGAAACTCCTTCCAAAAACCACACCTTGTCCTTCATCTCTGTGGTGAAAGAACGTAATAGCTTGTAGTACGATCTCATGATTCGCATGGCCTTGATGTCACCCGTCATCAAGAGACCCAAGAAATCTTTGTCCAACAATGCCGGAAATGCAAAGATACGCAAAATAAAGTCGGCTTTGTATCGTTCCTTGTGGAGCTTGTTCAAGTACGCTAGCGTGACAAGATAGGGCGAGTCAATCAGCACCGGATAAAGATCGGCAATGTCATTGTCATGACACTCGAGATCAGCAAACGATTTCAGTTGAAGTGAGGATAGTTGGCTCTTCTCATTTATTATATCACCAAGATCCCCGAGATCGACACTGATAAACTTGTAAAACCTCGAGGCTTCCGTAAGAGGCCATACAGCTGTAAGAATAGTTGCAGCTCCTTTCACATGAAAAATCCAAGCAGAGGCAGGAAGCGACTTAGGAGATGTCAGTGACGGAACAGATGCGTTAGCCAATGAATCCATGATTAATATAAGTGCACTTGCCACCAAAGCATCGGTATTATTGGTGTTGATGTCCAAAATAGCTTCGCGTAGAAGCCTGAGTGCATCGCCTCGATGGCTTGTGACACAATGATCCAAACCTTTCTCAGTCTTGGACAAGTGAGTTGCACTGAAGGCTAAGATCGCATGCATCAAAAAGGGGTATTGAAAAGCCAACATTGGTACGTCATGGTTCCAGATATCAGTATCCGAGATGCCAGCTCCGGTGATTGTATTGGAAACCTGACTTGTGTAGTGATACATCAATTTCAAATCAAGCATGTTGAGAGAGCCAGCACCAGACGCAGCCATCTGCATGGGATTAGGCATTGGGGGCGTGGAAACATTTGGTGATATACTTGGCAGTGTCTGTGTAGCCGTAGGCTTTTCTTGATTTGAAGTCGCTTGCTGCAAGGGAATAGAGGCGCTTTGAGCAGCGGCGAGTGGATTGCCCAGTAGGCCGTTGGATGCTCCCATGAGGCCTTCAATGTTGCCACCAAGCTGATTTCCAAGTCCACTTAAATCAATAGGAAGCTGTGCAAGAACTGCTAACGAGCTCAAGTTCGCTACATTACCCAAGCCACTAAGATCGCCGAGATTACTCAAGTTGTTCACAAGATGGCTTAAGTTAATGTTATTGAGATTTCCAGCATTGAGCAAGCCGGCCCCTAAAGCAGTCGCTGCCAAAGCCGGAACTCCATTCATCGCGTTAGGGAAGTTTGGAGGCGGCGTTTTGTCTGGCGTAGCTTGCTGGGTCTCAGGGGATGAGAATGTCTGATCGTTGGTTGACGACGTTGACGCTGACGAAACCAGATGTCTCTCTTCTTTCTTGATGCTTACCTTCTTAGTTGGTGGTTCTTGGTGATCATGATCACTTGACTCGGTGTAGCCACATACAAGCTTCATCCTGACACAGTTCTTACAAGAAGGTCTTGTTTCATCACACTTAACTCTTCTTCTCTTGCATGTCAGGCAGCCCATACGAGACTTGGAATGAAACTTTCTCTTGAATGAGTTCTTTTTGCTTTGACTTTCTCCAGACATGGTTAGGTTGGGGCTCGGGAGAGTTGAATCTTCGAGGAATAGGTTGAAATAAGTTAGTTAGCACGAGGCTAGATATTCAAAAGCACGGTTCACAGATCGCGTATTAGAAGCCCCGTAATCTTCTTGAGGTGGGAAAATGTTCTTCTTGAACGATGCTTGCCACCGTGATTAACTGGGCTGTGCTAATTAGGAGAACGGGGTTTGTGTGTTCAGCTCGTATAGCTCGTATACTTTCTCACTGGGAGAAAATAAGACTATTTCTAGTGCGTTGCTTGCACGTGCTGGCGGTAAAAAAAAAGCTTGTTTGGTCCGACCGCGAATGTTGGACTGTTTTATAGGGGAAGATGCCAATGCTCTTACCGCGAATTTCTCTTCACACTTGAGCTCAGAATAGATTTTAGGAGCCGCATCATCCTTCTTTCCTATAACGCAGATGGAACTACCTCTCTATTCCGTTCCGTTAAGTGTTCTCCTTGAGTAGCCACTGCTTGCACTGTGGCTGCGGGAATATCTGGAATACGCTCAATCGAGCTGATGAAGTCAAAGTTGAAATTTCGAATGAATACAATCAGAGTCGAACGTTTTCCACAATAGACTTTGTTGGCCAATGGGGCTGCGTCGTGGTCTTGGTTGCCCAGTAAAGCCACGATTTAACGTCAGATGTTTATGCGGCATATCTGATGAAATCTGCCGGAACTTAATGCGTCTGTCTGAGCCATCTTCTGCAACGGTATGAGATCCGTACCTCAGAAGGAAACGGAGGATTGAAATCATCCGAATGTCCTGCATCTATAGAGCCTCATCAGTCAATCACAGCGCTCTTTATACAGATTACTAGCTTTGCAATGTCAAACGTAAGACCAGCATGGAGAGTCTGGGCCCGGGTCTATGTCACGGGCGCTTGCATTATCGGAACAGGTGTGCTTCTATACAACTACACTGTTCCAACAGATGAAGAGCTCATTGCTCGATTTTCTCCCGAAATTAGAGCTGACTATGAGCGCAACAAGAAATTGAGGCAACAGGAGCAACAGGAATTGATGAAAATCGTCAAAGAGACTTACAAGTCCAATGATCCCATCTGGAAGTCTGGCCCAATCAAGTCCCCTTTTGAAAAGGAAGGTCGTGGTGTTGATCCAAGGTTGGTTGATAAAACTGCTTTCTTCAAGCAAGAAGAGGACGAAAAGCGTAAGCTCGAGGTCGAAAAGGCTAATGCTGAGCTTCAGGAAGCTGAAAGTTTGATGAAACATTCGAAGAAAAGCTGGTGGAAGTTCTGGTAGTTCCTAGTTTTGCATGAGTAGCATGAGATGTACATAGACAAGTCATGAGTAACGTTCCACGTTTGGTAGCAGATGGAGACCTCCAGGATACGTAAATCAAACATTAGAGTTGATGTGGTGTATCCAGGAGCACCTCGATATCTTTTCAAGACTGGTTTATTGGACATCATGAAGCCCCGATTGGTAGTTGCTCTATCTCCTCCAACCGAATCCATTTTCAAGAGAGAGCCACCGCAGTGAGGTACCTCCATTTACTCCTGTCACCTTCTGACTATTTGCATCGTCCACAGCGGCCACAATTCGCAGAATATTTGTATCTATCACCATTCCACCCTGAACAATTTCTTCAAGCACGGTTTGTAGAACTTGCCATCCAAAGACCAAGTCAAGCTCGCAAACATTCGGAAAGCACTTGTCCAAACATTCGACAAAGACCTGGATCAAGTCAAGAATACCTAATTCTGATTCTTGGTCGTCCACGATAAACACAAAGTATAGAGTGGCATAATGTCTGTAAATGACTTTGATATCATCCAAGCCTTCCAAAAGTCTGGGAGGAGTGATAAAAGAACATTCTTGTGAGGTTCTTTTGGATATAAGCAGGTGTACTTGCAGAAGAAGCGTTCTTTGGGTTTGCACATCAACGGCAGTGTAGAATTTAATAAGGCGAGGAACGCCGTCGTAGTTGACTGAAGTTAGCTTAGGAATCGGCATCGTTGACTAATCAATTACTTACATATAAGAACTGAATGGATCATGGTATTATCCTATGAATTACATAGCCGTGAGCGATAGATAGCACAATGTTTGGTGCACGGGTGTCTGTCAATTAACTGCTTGAAGAAGAACCTGAAGTACAATCCCACGTATTTTAGGAACCTTTGTTTCGGGGTGAAGAGTTGTTCAAGGAGATGGTCAAAAACAGAGGATAATAGTTGGTTAGGGCATAATACGGCCGGAACTACTCAAACTTCCGTAGTTCATATCAGTTTATTTAAACAAGAAAGCCTAGCTTTATTCAAAAGACATTATAGAATGGATTGTGAGCTCTCAAAGATCAAAGGCCCTTATGGATCGCCAGTCGGTACATCTCGTGATGTCGTTGCAACGAGTTCCAACAACTCGCCTGCATGCACTACAAGCATTATTTAACCGGAGATCTGTGTCTCTTCCCACCTATGTCTAAAATTGCCGAACTTCCGACCTTCAAAGAAAGATTTCAAATCCCCACTTTAAAAAGCTTGGGAATCAAAGCTCCTGCTGGCTTAAGTGATGATACATCTTCGGTTTATCTCGCTGGTAACTCCTTAGGCCTTATGCCCAAAGCTACTAAAAAGGCTATTTCTGATGAGCTCAATGCTTGGGGCGCACGTGGAGTTGAGGGTCATTTCAATCATCCTGGTGAGAGCGAGGGTAAAATTTCATGGGTTGACATTGATCTTCCGCTTGTTCGCCCGTTGGCCAAATTGGTCGGTGCTACTCCAAAGGAAGTTGCAGCCATGGGCACTTTGACATCTAACTTGAACGCCTTGCTTGTGTCATTTTACAAGCCACAAGGTAGAAAGACAAAGATTATGTTTGAGAAGAATGCATTTCCCTCTGACTACTACGCATTTCTTAATATGGTCAAATTGCATGGTTTAGATGAGACTCACTTGGTTCAATTGGAAATAGCACCAGGCAAAAAGCACCTCGATTTGGCCAATATTCTTGGTGCTATAGAAACTCACAAGGATGAGCTTGCGTTGATCTGTTTTCCCGGAGTTCAATACTACACTGGTCAATTTTTCAACATTGAGGAGATCACTCAGGCCGGTCAAAAACATGGTATAGTCGTTGGATGGGACTTGGCACATGCAGTTGGTAACGTTCCATTGAGACTTCATGACTGGAACGTGGACTTTGCAGTGTGGTGTTCCTATAAGTATCTCAACTCAGGACCGGGTGGCATTGCAGGTATCTTTGTGCATGAGCGTCATACTAAGGACAATTCTAAAGATTACTATCCTCCGAGGCTTGCGGGCTGGTGGGGCAATAATTCAGCCGAGAGATTCAAAATGCTTGAGCTTTTTGACCCAATCAATTCTGCACTCTCCTACCGTCAATCCAACCCGCTGGTGATTGACTGTGTTGCATTGAAGACCTCGCTTGATATATTCGAGGAAGCTGGTGGTATTGAGGCCCTCAGAAAAACCAGTTATGCATTAACGGGCCATTTGAGAAACCGCCTCGAGGACAGTAGGTACTACATCAGGGATTCCTTGGATTTCACTCTGCTTGGTTATAAGATTCTTACTCCAGAGGATGAAAAAGAAAGGGGCTGTCAGTTGTCCGTCCTTTTCCAGCCTCACAATGATAACAAGGAGTCGAACGTTATGGAAAAGGTAAACGGATATCTTCATGATCATGGCATTATATGTGACGAAAGACGGCCTGATGTCATCCGAATCGCTCCAACGCCTTTATACAACACCCTTTCTGATGTGGAGGCGGTTGTCTCCAGAATACAGGAAGCTTTAGATTCTCTTGAATAGCTACCCAACTAGTATTGTATCAATAATGTATTTTAATTCGATAATTGTCTAAACTGGCTCTTAAGCGAATTACAAGTTCTGGGCAGCCTTGAAGTTCTTACCGGCGTAGATAGCCTTGTCACCCAACTCCTCCTCGATTCTCAAGATCTGGTTGAGCTTGGCCAATCTCTCGGATCTGGCAGGAGCACCAGTCTTAATCTGGCCAGATCTCAAACCGACAGCCAAGTCAGCGATGGTGGTGTCCTCGGACTCACCGGATCTGTGGGAGACCATGACACCCCAGTCAGCGGCGTAAGAGTCCTTGGCAGCCTGAATGGACTCAGTCAAAGAACCAATCTGGTTGACCTTCAACAACAAGGCGTTGGCGGCCTTCTTCTCAATGGCGGTCTTGATTCTGATAGGGTTGGTGACAGTCAAGTCGTCACCAACAATCTGGATCTTGTCAGCAACTCTTGGGAAGAAGTGAGACCAGGACTCCCAGTCGTCCTCACCGAATGGGTCCTCGATGGAGACAATTGGGTACTTCTCGATCAAAGAGACGTACAAGTCAGCCAATTGCTCACCGGTCAACCACTTAGAAGAGTCAGACTCTGGGTTCTTGAAGTCCAAGTCGTACTTACCGTCCTTGAAGAACTCGGAAGAAGCAACGTCCAAAGCGATGCTGACCTGACCCTTGTAGCCGGCCTTGTCAATGGCATCGACAATAAGATCCAAGGCCTCCTCAGCGGTCTGGATGTTAGGAGCAACACCACCCTCGTCACCGACGTTACCAGCGGACAAACCGTACTTCTTCTTGGTCAAAGACTTCAAGGTATGGTAGACCTCAGAACCGACTCTCATGGCCTCAGAGAAGGTTGGAGCACCAGTTGGGACAATCATGAACTCCTGGAAAGCCAAAGAGCCACCAGCGTGGGAACCACCGTTCAAGACGTTCTGGAAAGGAACTGGCAAGACGAACTTGTCCTGCTTAGTGCCGGCAATGTCAGCAATGTGCTTGTAAAGAGAGACACCCTTCTCGGCAGCGGCAGCCTTAGCAGCAGCCAAGGAGACACCCAAGATAGCGTTGGCTCCCAACTTAGACTTGTTTGGAGTACCGTCCAAGGAGTTCAAGAACTCGTCAACCTTTGGCTGGTCCTTGATGTCCAAGTTCTGCTTGATGAAAGCAGGAGCAATGATGTTGTTGACGTTGGCAACAGCCTTGGTGACACCCTTGCCCAACCACTTGGACTTGTCACCGTCTCTCAACTCCAAGGCCTCGTGGACACCGGTGGAGGCACCAGAAGGAACAATGGCTCTGAAGAGACCCTTCTCGGTGGTCAAGTCGACCTCGACGGTTGGGTTACCTCTGGAGTCGTAGACAGAACGGGCGAAGATTTTGGAAACAGCCATTTTACGATGAATGTGTGTGGATGGAAAAAGAAGGAATCAATTGATGGGCGCGGGCGGCTTGGGTATTTATACGCATCGTCGACTAACGGTGGACCACACCTGGCCGGGTTTGCACAGGATATCACAACCTCAGGAGACTGAGCAAGTCCAGGTGACACCCATGCTCATACGAGGTTCCGCCGTGTTTGGCCCACCCAATTTACGAGATTTTACAAAAATCGCACACTAACGCAATTGGGGTGTGTTTATCATGGAAATCTTGTCAATTACTCAAATTTCGCTCGTTTCACCCCCTTCCCTGGCTACTGGATCCTTTCGGGCTCGGACTTGAAAAATGCGCATAGGTGCTCGGGTGGCCCGGGGAATAGCGGTTCGCACCACGGGCCAAAGGACGTACCCATGTGATCCACACCGTCTGGTGAGCTACCTGTCTGGCGTACCATGGCTTTTTCAAATACGGCTTTGTTGGTGGGTTTTGTGAGCTATGCGGGCCGAGGGCGCGTTCTATCGGTTCCTTCGCGTTCTATGGCTTTCGACGACCCGTGTGGCTGTCGTCGGCTGAGCGGGACATTGGGATCAGAACGTTGGTACGTTTTACGTCCCGGGTCTATTAGGTGGGGTCAAATATGCGTAGTCAGCAGTGAAGCAAGGGGGAGTACATAGAATTTCATCACTCCCCGGGTGTCATTTCGAAGGCCGGGGTTCTGGTTCAGGCTTATCATCGATGAGCCGGCTCGGGTAAAAGTGTCGTTTGATCTCTGGTCCGGGAAGAATGCGCCTGTGAGTCAAATGAGCTGATCTCCTAGACTCAATGAGGCGGCGATATGATGTAGATTGGATTCGTGGTGGTATAGATCGTGAATTTTACTTGTCTACTGGAGCATTCACTCAGAGCTCAAGGATTCAAATGAGGCACAATTGCTAAGGCAGAATTTTCTTTATTTTTCATAATGATTCACCTCTAACCCTTGTGTACGATCTACCTCTTTACTCTCACATCCGATGTTCCATGACCCTTGAGATTTGACATTCGTCGGGCAAGGTAATGTAGGACAACAATTCAAAAAGCTGGAGGTGTTTGATAAGTCTTCCAGATTTGTGAGTTGATCTGATACAGTTTTCAAACTAATTTTAGTTTTCGCAGCCACTTGAGAAAGTATGAACAATCCACAAAATAAGGAACCCAAATCAAGATACAAGACAAAATAAAAAAAACCCCAAGAGAGATAAGTAATACATTATGTCGATTTTTTTTAAAAAAAACAAAAGCTATCGCTACCAATCTTTGAAGAGAGGCAGCTAAATTCAAATTTGTGTATTCACGGCGAACAAGTCCCAGCAGTAGGTACCAATGAAACTCGACCAGAATCACAAAGATTCCAAGCTTTTCAGATTTGACGGTATATTACAACGATAAATCCCCCTCCATCATCTCTTCATACGGGATTACTATTTTGACCTTGGGACTTCCTGCACCTCTCCACCAACTACTCGCACAGCACAGTTAACAGTGGCAATATAATCAGATCTTTCAACATTAACTATGTTTAGAAATAACTACGACAACGACTCTGTCACATACTCTCCAACGGGTCGTCTCTTTCAAGTCGAGTATTCCTTGGAGGCTATCAAGCAAGGCAGTGCTGCTGTGGGAATTGCTTCTTCTTCTCACGTTGTTCTAGTGGCCTTGAAGAGAAATGTCGAGGAATTGGGTAGTTATCAGAAAAAAATTATCAAAGTCGATGACCACATGGGTATCGCTTTGGCTGGATTGGCCCCAGACGCCCGTGTTTTGTCCAATTACTTGAGAAAACAAGCCATGAACTCAAAACTTGTCTTCAACAGACCTTTGCCCACCTCCAAGGCCGTTTTGCTGATCGCCGACAAAGCTCAAGAGAACACACAGCTGTACGGCTCCAGACCTTACGGAGTTGGTTTACTTGTGGCCGGCTGGGATGAGACTGGCGCTCACCTATATGAATTTCAGCCCTCTGGCTCCGTTTTGGAGTACTTCGGTACTGCTATCGGTGCCCGTTCGCAGGCCGCCAGAACATACTTGGAACGCAACTTAGAGAGTATTCGCTCCTGTGACCAAATTGAAGACCTCATTGTTCACGGCTTGAGTGCTTTAAGGGATACGTTGTCACAGGATATGGAATTGACGATCCGCAACACCACAGTCAGTGTTGTGGGCAAAGACAAGTCATTTACAGTTTACGATGATGAAGATGTACAGCAGTGGTTGAACAAGCTTGACTCCACATCCAACACGAGGAATAACGAGGACGACGACAATGACGACAACAACGCTGAGGGCGCCGACACGAACGAGACCGCTGAGGGCGAAGGCGAAGGTGCTGGTGAACAACCTCCTGCTGATGAAGATAGAATGGAAACTGATTGAATGCATTATATTTACAAGTAATATACAATTGAAAAGACTCATGTCTTACTGCGACTTCTTCTGTTGTTGTTGTCTGATTGCAACCTTTTGCACAGCTGCCATTGTCACCTGTTGCATCTGGTTTACCTCTTCCGTCATTTTTGCAACGTCATGAAGGACGCCCTTCTCTCTGACATCACTCACCTTGGCCTTGAGCGAGTCGATAATGTCATTGATAGCTTTAGTGTCCTCCTCGTCCATGAGCTTTCCAAACTGGGTGACTGCATTTTCAGCATCCGTACACAAGATGTCCACACGAGTGGCATTCTCAACATGTTGCTTGTATTCGGCATCCTTCTTGGCATTGTCTGCGCTCTGCTTCAAGACCTCCTTAATCTCTTCTTCAGACATGCTGGTTTGACCCGTAACCTGGATACTGACGGTATTAGGCTTACCGTAGTGAGGGGAGTCTTCTGGGTATGGAGTCTTGTCAGTAGCAGAAACATTGATGATACCGTCAGCATCAATATCGAACGAAACCACAATTTGTGGTGTGCCCTTTGGGCCCGAAGGGATATTAGCGAGCTTGAAGTTGCCGATAAGCTTATTGTCTTTCACAAGAGGTCTTTCGCCTTGGTATACTCTAACCTCCACACCTGTCTGGCCATCTACTGCAGTCGAGAAAGCCTGCTCTTTCTTGAGAGGCACAGCAGAATTGCGAGGAATGAGTGGACTAAAAATACCACCGTATGTCTCGATTCCCAACGTCAAGGGAGTAACATCGAGAAGGACCACATTTTTGATTTGTCCGGAAAGGACGGCACCCTGGATAGCAGCACCCAACGCCACAGCTTCATCCGGGTTGACCGATGTGTTCGGAGCTTTCTTGAACAAATCACCAACCACTTTTCTGATCTTAGGCATTCTTGTCATTCCGCCGACCAAAATGACCTCGTCAATATCTTTGGCACTCAACTCTGCATCACGAAGACATCTTTTGACCGGATCTATAGTTTTGTTGATATATGGGAGACTCATCTCGTCCAATTCATCTTCTGTGAGCTTCAATTTGATGTGTTTGTCTTTAGTGATAAAAGGTATGTTGATTTCGGTCTCTTTGACATGCGACAATTCTATTTTGCATTTTTCAGCTGCCTCCCTAATTCTTTGAATTGCCATTCTGTCGCTCAGTAGGTCGACACCATGTTCAGCTTTAAACCTGTCCAAGATGAAGTTGAGAAGCATCAAATCAACATCTTCTCCACCCAAGTGGGTATTACCGTTGGTTGCCCTGACCTCAAAGACTTTGTCCTCAATATCCAAAATCGAAACATCGAAGGTGCCTCCTCCGAAGTCGAAGACTGCGACTATACCATCTGGCTTCTTTTGATCGATACCGTATGCCAAGGCAGCTGCAGTAGGCTCGTTAATAACTCTCAAAACCTCGAGACCCGCCAATTGTCCAGCACTTTTGGTGGCTTGCCGCTGAGAGTCATTGAAATACGCGGGAACCGTCACAACGGCGTGTTTGACATCCTCAGGAAGATGTGACTCCGCAATGTGTTTCATCTTCTGGAGCACCACGGAACTGATCTGCGATGGGGAGAATTGGCGACCATCTGATGTTTCCAACCAAGCATCACCATTCTGGTGCTCGACGATCTTAAACAGGGTATTCGTGATGTCCTTCTGGACTTCCTCGTCTTCGAATTTACGCCCAATGAGTCGTTTGGTTGCGAAAAACGTATTTCTGGGATTCACAAGAGCTTGTCTTTTGGCTGGTAAGCCTACCAAGGTTTCTTTATCGTTGAAGGCCACGATAGAAGGTGTTGTCCTACCGCCTTCCTCGTTCTCGAGGATCCTGGCTTGGTCTCCCTCCACCAATGCTACTGCAGAATTGGTAGTTCCGAGATCTATGCCAATAACATTGTGCGCCAACCGTGCGTGATTGAGGAGGTTATTTCCCTTAAATCTTAAGCCCTGATGTAGAACTTTAGCTAAACTAGCCCTTTTTGTGAACATTTTAACTTGTACGCTCCTCCTGGATCATATCGCTTATATAAGTAGTTGCGCCTTACAGCAAACGGAGTCACGTGAATCCATTAGGTCAGGCCTGCTTGGATGCCGTAATTGTGAATGATTTATACGGGTAAAATAAATCATTGATCAAATTTACGGGAAATTGGCCGAGGATTATGTTTTACACGCCACCAAGTACGCATTCTTGTGGGATCTACTCTAGATCATGTTGCAATGCTCTCGAGGCCGTGGACTACTTTCTGTTCTAAATGCATGATCAAGCTAGGCCTTTATAAAAGATGCAATGTCTTATATATAAGATTTTGATTATTGTTTCGTCTGAAAAGTCCATGTTGGGATGTGCGGGAATAGAACGCATAAGTGGCGTACATGCTCACGAATTTCCTGACGCCAAAACGGCGTTAGCTCGCGACGGATCTCTTCTCCAAATCTTTAAAAATAAGTCGGAAATAGCCGTCCTCTAGAACCAAATGAGTGAAGCTTGTTCCAACGAATTGGGTGAACAGATCGCTCAGTATAAGCCATGTCAAGAAACTTTGTAGTATCTCGTCATTGACACTCACATCTCCAGGGCCAATTTGCCTGAAGTCTCCGATCTTGAATTGCTTTATATCGCCAGAATTAATACCTTGTACATCAATCACGGGGCTATCAAAAACAGTGTCCTCAATCACGATGCCGATTAGATCCTGAAAATCACTAGTAACGATCTGACCTCTTTTAAAAATCATGGGCACATCATCTGAACCAACTTTTTGAAATGGTTCACGTCCTTGCAAATTACCAAACTCTTCAATGTCCATTTGATGAAGAAAACAAAGGGACCTGATCTTATCCACTGTTATCGTATTGTATGGGAGAGCGTTCCAGTCAATTGTGGGACCAACACCTTGAATTCGGATGGGGCCATCAAACAACAGTTCAGAAAAGATCGATTCTAAAATTGCCCCGTTTCTAAGAATTCCGAAATTATGTAACAGACTTGAGTTGACGAGCTTTAGTTTTCTGTTATTGACAAAGATTGCGTACCGACCTATAATTATGAGGTCATTTTTGACAACAGGCTCCGAATTCAACAGCTGTTCCCCCACATAGAGCTTGTAGCGATCAAAGACGCGCTCTTTCAAAAATTTTACGAGCACATGTAAAGTGTAAACCTTTTGAAGTCCATTTTGATCACCGCATGGTCTCCCCGAATAAAAAGCTGTGATTGTGGACCAAGGCTTATCAGTGGAGTCAGCTGGAAGATGACGAAGCACGATGGAGCTTAAATTCTTCAAAAAGTGTTCGTAAGCTCTCATATCTGAAAAATTGAGCCTCTTAGTCCTTTGGGGTAGACCCGATTGATCAAGAGCATTGTTGATCTGATGTAACACACTCAGCCGATATGCTGCATGGTGGAAAAAGTTGGAGGAATATCGGGAGAGCTGAAAAAAGGCCTCTTCGCTCAATCGGTCACCATTCAATTCGAAGTACCGATTTGCTATGACAAAATTGTGCAAATCGAGGATCCTTTTGAGAAAGACGTATGTGGATAATGCGATACTCTTCGAGGTTATGAAAGTTTTCATTTGTAGTTGCAACTCAACAAACAGCTGCTCAAAATTGTCAATGATAGCAAAATAAGCGTCGGGGTGCATGAGAAGCTTCATCAAAGAAGAATCATTCGAGCAGTCTATAGGGCGTTCCATGTTTTTGATCAGCCCGTATACTTTATGGGTAATTGACTTGGAGCATGCATTGGGATAGTGACAGTATGATTTCATATAATTGCCAAATGATAGGTGGTACATGAAGTGTGAAAACATGGGAGCGTCTAACACCTGCCGTAGTTTGCGATTGACTTGAGTTAATGCAACCCAGTCTTCGAAGTTGAGGTGTCGTAGTATTTGAAGGTATACCTCATCCGGGAGATTTGTCAAGGAAGGTTCTGGTGAAGATTCAGACATCCTCTTGGTAAATGCCCAAACCTTAGAATATGAGGAACGAGAATCGAAGCGTTGATATGTATGCGAGTTATATGCAAACCAGAGTTTGCTTCGAAGGCGTCAAATGCAGTGATGGCACAGCAAAATCTAAGAGACTATAGTATTGACAGGCTCTTGATCAAGGAGAATGGATCATCCAGCTTCCCCTGGTGAACCAGGCTTTTATAAGAACTTAATTGCTGTGGCTAAAGCACCATGAAAATCATCGGCACATGAGCGTTCTCTATGATCAAGAAGACGCCTTTCGAGCAAGTCAAGATTCAATACAGCTAAACTGAACTTTCATGACAGTAAAAGGCATGGAAGCTTGGTAGACGTCCACAACCATCAATACATATATATGCAGTACAGTAACTTCAAGACTGAACTACCATAGGCACAAGCGTATTTTCAACCAAAGTAAATTGACTTTAATTATCACTCACAAAGAGCGTCTTTGTGCTTCTTCATCGAAGGTGATGTACACCACATTGACAGATCTCCAGGTTCGAATGTGGACTCCTGTACGGACATCCTACCTACTGCTGCATTTTCAGGCATCTTGCATCACTAGCTAAAAAGAGATGGGCAAGAGAGGCGGAGAGCCCCAAGGCGGCAACAGAAATAAAAAATATAAGCAAAGTGGTTTCATAGACCCAAATACTGCTGGCGTATATGCCACATGCAATAGAGGCAGAGAGCTTGGATGCCGCAAAGAGTTGTTAAACCTTCTTTCTGAAAGATGTGAGCAATGGTATCCTGACTGGGAGCTGAAGGCTGAGGTTGACGACGAAGATGACAAGGAACTTTCGGTAGAGGAGCAGGTGCAAAAGGAATTGGCCTCCATGAAAAAGGAAAAGACCGCCAAAAGCACCATATTCCTGCCGATCGACCTCAGCTGTGAGTGTACAGTCTTTGTCAAGATCAGGAAGCCAGTGGAGCCGGCCGAATTCATCCATAGAATATGCCAGGAAGCAAAAGATCTGGGTGAGAAGAAATCCAGGTTTATTCAGAAACTCACACCAGTGACATTCTCAGTTTCCGCATCTCTCGAGGAGATCAAGAAGCTTGCAGCCATAGTGCTCAAACCTCATTTCCATAAAGAAGAAGGCCAAGAACCCCTCAAGTTTGCCATCCAGGTAACGAGAAGAAACTTCAACCAGATTCCTAAAGAGGAGATCATCCAAACTGTTGCTGGGTGCGTTGGAAAGGATCACGGTCATACAGTAGACTTGAAGAAGTACGACAAGCTCATCTTAGTGGATTGTTTCAAGAGTAACATCGGCATGAGTGTGGTCAGCGATTACCTTCAGTTGGAGAAATTTAACTTGCAACAAATTTTTGAAAAGAACATGAAGGATAGCAAATCTTCGAGGGTCAACCCGGAGGGAAACTCTGACAAGAAGGACACCAGGGAGGAGAATGACGACAAGAAGGATATCAAGGAGGAGATTGACGACAAGGAGGGCGATGCAAAAAAAGCAACATGATATAGCTGTATAATAAAGACTCATGAATTCTACTTATATTCTCAATCTTTCCACCACCTGGGTGACTGGTTTCCAAGCTAGCCAGTCGGCCTCACCATTTGGGATCAAACCCATGGTCCAGAGCTTGAACAAGCCAATACCAGCATTTGCTAGCTGGAAGACAACAAATATCACTTTAGGTAAGAGTAAATCACTCGGGTTTCTTGTCTCCAAAGAGGCGAATGCCTTGTTTGTTTCTAAAAAGATGGCCTTGATTGGGTTTATGAGAAGCATGACAGTCATCATGATAGGAATCATTTGTAACGAGTTACCCGTCATGTAGCTCATGATACAATTCATGGGCACCGACTTAGCAGGGCCCGAGGCAACGTCCCATGCTTTCTTGAGTTTAAGTCTGTCGAGTTCTTCTGGTGTGGGTTTCTTGATCGGTTCGGAGGTTTTCAATTTGGTATTTTGCAGGCCAAATCCTGGAGGCGACGCTATGGTATTCAGGCTCCGGGCCTTTATTTCCGGATTGAGGATCTCTGCGTAGGACATGGTGAAAGGAGTAAGCGAGTGCTTGACAATCCGAGTGTTCGATACAAGTGCGCTTCCAGACAGGTCCAAGTTGATTTCGCCTTCAATCCTTAAAATCGAAAAACGGAATTTCTAAGATAGAATCAAGTTGCTGTGAGCGAAGGATGAGTGTCAAATGAGCATTGGCGTAATATTTTTTATTGGCGATAAGTAGGGTCTAATTAATGCCGAAGTTCGTCTGTTTCATTTCGCAACCGTCTCATAATTGAGCTTGAACAACGCATTGCAGATCAATACCACTCACAATAGAAAACTGAAATTGGCGCAACTTTTTCTGTTTGATCAGAGTGATAGTTTAACTTCTGGCTCATAAAAGATTTATCAGTTATGTATATTCAACCAGGATACTACTGGGCTTGACATATGCTCGAACTGATCACTCTCATAACCAGCAACAGCCCGACAGACTCAATTCGAAGTCTGACAGCTTTTATCCCATCCCAGACTTCATAAAAGATTGCAATTCAATGAAATACCACCACTTACTCGTATGTAGATAGCAAGTTCTCCACGTGACTCTGGGGCGACTAAATCCACTCGCGGGAGGTAATCTGTAGTCATCCGGATTTCGTACTCCATCATGAACCTGACCACCGAATTTCGAAATAACCCATTGAACAAGATTGTCGGTTTGTCCGTCGTCCTTTCAATGGGCTTCCTCCTTGTCATTCTTGCCGGCGTCAATGGGAACTGGTTTCCTATCATCAATGGTATCATCTTTGCTGTGGCTTACCTTCCAGCTGTAATTACAAAAGCTGCTTTTGACAAGAGCGATTACGACTTCAACTTCGATCCACAAACGTCGTCACAAACTCTGGCGATACAGGAAGCCGGGAAGTTTCTTACTGGTTTCCTCGTTCTCACAGGCGTTTCATTGCCCATTCTCTTGCACCACTCGTCGATTTTGACGAAAACGGCACTGATTTTAACGCTTCTTGGTGGAGGATTGATCTTTGGTACTGTCTTCACCTTCAGCCAAGCTTTCGACCAGCCCGAAGACGACAACGATGAACTTGGTGGGGGTGTGATATAGAGCACGACCTGATCGTAAGCTTACACGAATTACTTGAGGGCCATGTCATTGCTTTGAAAGCTTCCTTACAGAATTGATTAAAGCCGAGTCAGGCCAGTTGTGGCTGAACTTATGAGGCACAGAGTGTGTTATGCTCGAAGTCAGCAACAAATGGCGCACCAATGGATACGGCGCTTGATATTCAAGCACCAATTCTTTTACTTAATGAATAGAGAAACGTCGAAATGTTATGTGTAGCTAATTGTAAAGCCAATCGGACATCCTAAGAGGTTTGAGGTGTACAGGTGTAGATTGCCTGTGTATGTCGCTTCGATAAAAGTTTCATATAAATAGAGTCCTTATCCAGTCATGGAATCCGTCATTGCAGCTGAAAGGCAGATTCTCGCTGAACATCAGCTTCGTGAGCAGGTTGTGAACGAGGAGTTCAAAATATGGAAGAAAACCGTTCCACTTTTATATGATACCATTTACACTCAAGCCTTACAACATGCACTGTTATCAGTGGAGTTCCTTCCAAAGTACACTTGGAGCAGCGATAAAAACCGTATAACTGTCAAATTAGTTGTTGGAACAAACTCTTTCACCAAAGGCCAGGACTTTGTACGTCTAGCTTCGTTGGACTTGCCAGCCACGTTGGCTCCAGATTTCAACAACGAGTCTGTCCAATTGCCTGGAGGAGAAGAAAGCAGTTTTAAGATACTTCACTCGTGGAGCCACCCAGGTGAGGTCAACAAGCTTAAAATATCGCCAGACGGTACTAACATTGTGAGCTTCGATAATGTCGGCGTGGTGCACTTGTACAAGGTGGATAGCGATACCCAGTTGGACTACAAATTCCACACAAGCGAGGGTTACGCATTGGAGTGGACCTCCATTAAAGATTTTTTGTCGGGCGCTAACGATGCAAACATTGCTCTTTGGGACATTTCCTCACCCGCTGAACCAATCAAACAATTCAACACCCATTCCGCGGTAATCAACGACATCAGCTACAGCAAACCCTCGGAGAACTTGTTTGCCTCTGTTTCAGATGATTTCTACACACATATCCACGATATCCGGAACCCAGGCACTTCTCCTGCGATCTCTATCGAGAACAGCCACATTCAAAACGCTGTGGCAGCTCACCCTCAGATTCCTCTGCTTGTAGCAACGGGTGGAAAGGATAATGTGGTGAACTTATATGATTTGAGAAATACCAAGGAGCCTGTCAGACAACTTTTTGGCCATAATGATTCGGTGGTTGGCCTCAGATGGGACCCAGCGTTCAACCCATCTCAGTTGTACTCCTGGGGTCTCGATAAGAGGGTTCTCACGTGGGATCTCAACAATATGAGTGAAGAGTTCACGTATCCTACGACAGAGTCCGACTCAAGGAGAAAAAACAAAAATACCGAGGATCCTTGCCTCAAGTTTGTTCACGGTGGCCATACCAACAGAGTGAACGAGTTGGCAGTACACCCCACAATCCCAAACCTTTTTGCATCTGTTGGTGATGACACACTTCTTGAAATTTTCAAGCCTAAAACAATAATAGAAGAGGAGGAAGCTGAGCTGGAGGAAGCAGAAGAGGAGGAAGATAACGAAGCAAAGGAAGAGAAGAAAGACGAGGAGGAACAGGACAAGATGGATGTTGACGAAAGCAGCAGGGATGAAGGGAGCAAGGATGTCGAAAGCGGTGAAAACAAGGAGCAGCAATCGTCCTAATTATGTAATTTTATTGAGACCAAAAATGTACTACGAACGATCATCATGGTGTATTTTGCATCCAGCGCGTAACCATATTTTCTGCACACCGTTATCAACTTTCATCATATGGCCGATATCATAGTCAAACACGAAGCACTGGATCTTCATGATCCAGATATAGATAGAAAGAGAAAGTCAAAGTCTCCAGCACTAGCCGAATACAAGAAAGCTCGATTTGATCATGATGAACAGGAAACCTCCGAGGACATCGCCAAACAATACAAGAAGTATCAGAATGCTCCAAAGTTCAATCTAAATTCTGAAGAGCTTTTCTGTATCTGCAGAAGACCAGATCATGGCGGCGAGCTTATGATCGGCTGCGATGGCTGTGAAGAATGGTTTCACTTCACGTGTATGAAAATGAGCCAAAGTTATCAACTGTTGATCGATAAATTCTATTGCAAGTTTTGCCAATGGCAAGGCAAGGGACGCACACGTTATAATAAAGTTTGCCGACTTCCGGGCTGCATGAAACCCATACGATCAGATCAGAGGTCGAAGTACTGCCTGGAGGAGTGTGGACTCAAGTATATGAAGCGATTCCTCGAGGAGCTGGAATCCTTGAGCAAAGAGGGGATGAAATTTGCTTTGACGCATTGCAAGTCAAGAGAGGAGCTCGCTAAGTTGGGCTCAACTTTCCCTGAACTCCCTGAGATAGCTGACAAGAATGTTGAGAAGTTGCCTGAGGAGATACAGAACCAGCTTCGAACAATCGAACGGAAAATGAAAGATATCGAGAACGATATTGAGTATGTTGCGGCACAACAGAAGTATCTCGGCTTGCGGAAAGATATAATCAAGTGCATCAACGAGCATCTCAAGGATGCATCAGCCAACGAGGAAGAGGAGACTCAAGCGAAGAAAAAGAAGAAGTCTAAGGGTGCAAAATTTGACCTTTGCTGCTTTGACTCTTCTTTATACGACCAAAAACCTCTCGAGGTGTACACATCGGCTGTGGAGAAAGCAGAAGCGACGTCTACTCAAGCTGTCAACGATGTCGTCCAGATGTATAACAACCAAGATGACGAACACAAAACAAGCACAGTCTGTCTCAACGATAGAAGAAAGTGTCTTAGGCACAACGGTTGGTGGAATCTCATTGCGGACGAACTTTGGAAGCGTTTAAGTGAGCTTCAAGAATCGCTCGCTGTGTTGGAAAACGAAAAGCAAGATACAGTGAGAGAGTACAGCATTCAGGTCTACGAGAAGGACATTTGAGCACAAACTATTGGCCTATTAGCATATACTATAGACAGCGTTACTTCTTTTCGCCTTGAATCGTGGCCACGATCTTTCTGCTGTGTTTGTACCTTCTGAACTCACATAGCCAAATACCCTGCCACGTGCCGGTAGCCAATCTGCCGTTCAGAATTGGGATTGTGAGAGAAACACCGACAGTGCTACTCTTAACGTGCCCTGGCATGTCATCTGGACCTTCATCAGCGTGAATGTAGAAGTCACCCTCAGGTGCGATTCTATCAAGCGAGGTTGTCATATCCTCTCTCACATCTGGATCGCAGTTCTCGTTGAGGGTCAAACCAGCGGAGGTGTGCTGAAGAAAGAGGTTCAAGAGACCCACCTTATAGTTCTTGATCTCCGGAACGTTTCTCACCACTTCATCGGTGACGAGGTAGCAGCCTTTTGAGCGAGGCGAGAGTGCAAAAGAAGTCTGATCCCAAGACATAACTTGTTGATTCTTATTAGATAAAAGGCTGATAGCGATAAAGACTTGAGCAATCGCAAAGATTGTCGCAGCAAAATGCATGTCTGATATACTCGCAGCGTAATCTGCACTAATTTGATTGGTGTTTGGGTGCACTACATTGGTTGCAAAATGAAGCTTGACCAAGCATTCGTGAAAGCAAATAACATCAACATATTTAAACCAGGCGATAAAGAAATAACAACTGCTCTTCGTCCCAGCCACCTTCTACCTCGGGGTTCAGCTCGAGTTCCTTTGCCAATCTTGCATGCGAGACAATAAATTTATCTGAATCAACCATTTTGAACACGCTATTGTGCCATGGCGTCGGGATATGGAGCAATCTATCCTCCTCATTTTGATTATGACCCGACATGGAGCATATCTCGGGGTCAAGCAAGCGTACACCATATTTCGGACCAGCATTGTGGTGAGCATGAATGGAGAAACGTATATGGAAGGGGAAAATGAGCTCCACCAAATTGGAATACGCGTCATTTCTCCTAATCATTTCAAAAGCAACCTGAGAAATCATCTTCTTGTATTTCTTTCTGGAAATGCTTTTAGCAAATTCGGTTTGAGAAAGGTCCTCGCACATGAACTTATTGAAACCTCGGTAGAGGTAAAGCCGCGGGTGATTAGGCGTCTGAATCTGTTTTCTCAACACATCGGCGTTGTCATCACAACCAAGCATCAATACTTTTCGGTTGATCTCCGTCTCTTCATCTAATCTAGTGGGAATAGGATGGTCTACTTCGACTGAGTGCAAGAGCTCCGCAACAAGTCCCCTTTCGCCAGACTCAAAACAGTCATTGAGGCCTTTGAATATAATGCTGTCAAAATCGGCAGGCTTCACACGTTGATACATTGCTTCGAGTTTGGCGAAGTAAACATCAACCATGTCATCATCCACATGAATACAATCGCTGAAGACATGGCCATCACTGACGAGATAGAATTTCATGCCTGGTGGATAAACATCTTGGACTGCAGTCACAAAATCAATTATGCGTCTGATGGCAAGCTCCTCTCCCATATCAGGGAAGCAGGATGCCACCTTGTCGTAATTGGAAGACTTGCACGGAAAAGCTGGAAGCACAGACAATATAGGAGCATTTCTTGAGGTGAAAAACAAAACGTTCTTCTCGAAGTCCAGCTTTCCTTCACTCCATCTATCGACCCGAGCGACGTTTCTAAGCTTATGTTCGAATAGCTCCGTCACAGCTCGAGCGGCATCTATACCCTTTGTTTCAGAGGCCTTGCCCTTGTGGTCAATGAAACTATTTTTCAAGACAGTCAGAATGAACCACAAGTCGAAGTGCGAGGGATTAAAGTGTTCTGTCACTACCCCAACGATAGAATCACCAGAACAGGTTTCAAAGGCGAGGTAATCCCCAAAATCTGCAATATTCAAGCCAGGGCTCGAGTTGAACTTGTTGGAAGACATTGAATTCCAAATAGTCTCCGGGCTTGCAGTAGCGAATTTCTGCTTCCGCAATGTCAAGAAACGCTTCTCATTTCTGCTGTAAATGTAGTGGATGCGCTCAAAGGTTGTTTTATTAGCGAGTGTCATGTTTGAAAAGATATATAATTGGAATCTGTACTTGGAAATTGCCCATTTATATGACACACCTTCACAATATCATGAGGAAAGTACACCTACACTGCCTACCTTGTCGTCACGGATCTTCGATGCAAGTGAATGTTCGTGTTGCTCCTGCGGCATTTTGAATGCTGTCAAGGCAAATCCCAAAAGCCGTATCTGTGCTTGAACTTGAGATTGATAATGCCGATTATCTTGTTTTTTTCTTTTTATTTCTTTTCTTTTATTACATAATTATCATTGAAAACCTTAAATGCCTGTTGATAAATGCAGATCGCCGTTTGATGAAGTATTATTAAGATACGCCTATATGAAAAATTCCACCAGTCTCAGCTGTGAAGAGCCACCACCTGAGTCAGGAAGTGTTGGCCTCGAGGATATCTGTAAATTGGACAGTGAATGAGTCGGAGAAATCTGTGCTGATATAAGAGGGGTACAGAAGCGAGATACAAGCTCTGGGGAGTAACATCTGTCACCTAAAAGGCGATGGCTGCTACTTGATGCAATTGATGAAAATGAGGATTCGTTCAACGAAAGCCTCGACAGAAGTGAAGAGTAGCCACTTACACCATTCAGAAGTTGAGCTAGCCTCGTTGACGAGGAAAGCGACTGAATACTGTGTAATCTCCATACGGCCGCTTGGAGTTGCGACATTGAAAAGTTGGATGCCGATCGTTTGAGAGGGGTGTTCAAGATGAAAGGGTGAGATAAGGCATCAACGGCCGTGATTCTTTTGTCTGCGTCCATGACAAAGCATTGTGAAATGAAGTCTTTTGCAGAGTCAGGCATACCCTCCCAATATTCTATGGGCTCAAAGATGTAGTCAGCGGTGGAGATAAGCTGTTTAGTTTCCTTGTCAGTGTCACAATCAAACGGCATGTACCCGCAGAGCATGAAGTATGTAAGAACACCCACAGCCCACATGTCCACAGGATAGCTGTAAGATGCATCAGAAAGGCATTCGGGAGCCATGTAACTCAATGTTCCCCCATGCTCCAGTAAGCCGTTCTCGCTATCCTTGACGATTTTGGCAAGTCCAAAGTCGGCTAGAAGTAAATGCAGAGGTTTTGCCGTGCGTGATTTAAATAATATATTTTCTGCCTTGACGTCTCTGTGGATGATCTGGTTGGAATGCAAATATGCCAATGCCGAAAGCACCAGAAGCAATATTTCGCGTGCTTCATTGGGCTGTAACCTGCCTTCGCAGGTGCTTGTGATTCTTTCAAACAAGTCGCCTCCAAGGGCCAAGTCCGTCACCAAATAGAAATGGTCTTCCGTTTCGAAGTAGTCGATAAGTGAGAGAATGTTCTTGTGCCCGAAAGACACACGTTTGAGAATTTTGAATTCAGATTGAAGCAGCGACTCCATTCCGTAAACGAGTCTCTTAGCATACTGCTTCGCAGCATAATGAGCTCCATTGCTGGTGTTCTTGCATTCGAAGACAGCTGAGTACGAACCTGTGCCCAAGATTTTCCGAGAGAGCAAGTATGGACAAGCGTGATTGTCGTCTTGCGAAGAGGAGCGGATGATTCTCTGTGACAAAAATGGCGGCCAAACTTTTGGCTCTCCAGTCATGGCTTTTGATGAAAAACTGAGCCATGAACAAATAATTGTGCTTATAAAGCAAGTGTTTTCTTGCGGTTGCAACACCAGTTCTCGACATGCACCTGCAGCGCGATAGTGAGGAGATTTTCCGAAATCCTTGTACGACAGCATGGCAGGGGTGCGATATATATACCACTTTCTTCTTTTCTATATCAGAATTCTTCAATTCCTTAAATGCTGAATCAAGTATTCTTAATTGCTCGTTTACCTTGATTAGATTTTTCCGGAATACGATAGGATGTGTCTTCTCAAGGTGAGACCCTGCAATGCATGTAATTTTCCGGGGCAGGTACAGGTGACTCGTAACCGAGGCCTCATCATGCAACGCCAAGTTCTGTAATCTCAGTTCCATGATGTTTTTCTCATTCGATTCTTTGCATCTATGATCAGAAAGAAATATATTTTTTGGTGTTGCGCCATTATTCAATTGATGGCTATTGCGACATATTCGAGGAAAAGGACACGAGCGACGAGAGCATACGTTATGAATTGTTCAAGGGTGTTTCGTCCTGTTACATGAAACAAATCATGTCTCAGAATTGACTCTCATTAGTGGGGATTCATCAGACCACCCTGGACTTCCAAGGTCTGCCTGCAAGAATGCAGAAGTGTTCCAATCCCAGCCAGCCAAAACATCTCAAGTTTTCAGGTGCTTTACTTTACACCCAAACCGTTTAAAATTTCGCCTTTGATCAACGACGATTATTCCCTTTGGACTGAAATATTCCCAAAGTCCTAGCTCATCGTGCACGTGACCAAAATGCAACTCATCGCGGACATACTTTTTCAGAATGGTCCACCTGAATATTTGATTCAAGGCCGATGGAAGCAGCAAAGCTTAATTTGTCCTCCTTGAAGGACAAAATTTCATCGAAATTAAGCCTGGGAAGTACAAAAAAGGAGAAAAAGTCCAAACTTCTGAAAGAGGATTCCCTCAAATCAGCCAAGAAGGATAAGAAGGGCAAAAAGTCGAAACATGGGAAAGTTGAGAGTACCGAGAAGTCTGAAAAAGACGCTGACACTGAAGAAGACATTTTGAAGCGTGAGGCATTGGCGCTTGGTGCATCCAAGGATGACATAGCTCTCATTGCAGGCCTAAACGAAGATCAGAGCGATGAGGAGTTCGCAGATGCTGGTAACGATAAAGCACTCAATGCTGACCTAGCGACCTTCATGAAGGGTCTCGGATTTCCTGGTGAGGTCGATGTTGTTCAAGATGAGGATTTGTCCGAGCCGGAGGACGTACCCGACTTGGTCGATGGTGAGGTCGAGGAGGAAGATGGAGATGACGAGAGTGAGGAGGAAGAGGAAGAGGAGAGAGCCGAGGAAAAGCAGAAACCAAAACCTGTGGAGGAAAAGCAAGCACCAGCAGCACAGGAAGCAGAAGTTGGTGAACTTGTCAAGCCCAAAAGCTATAAGGTTGACGACGTCAGATCTGTCAAAAGCGCCAAACTCAAAATCGAAAACAGAGTTGACTGGTACAATATCGATGTCGAACAAGCAGAACCAGAAAAGCTCGACAGATTTGCTCTTGAAAGACTCAACGACAAAGCAAAGGCGATAATTGATTCCGAGAACAAAACATACTTGGAGGAATTTTCGTCTGATAATTCTCAAAGGAAGTTTTTGTCGCAGATTCTTTCTGACGGTACGTTAAACGATAAGATTTCAGCATTGACTTTATTGGTCCAAGAGGCCCCCTTGCATAACATAAAGCCATTTGAGACCCTTCTAAACTACTGCGAAAAGAAGTCCAGAAACGCAGCATTGCAAGCAGTGAATGCCATGAAAGACTTGTTTATTAACAGTCTCCTCCCTGATAGAAAGCTTGTCCCATTCAACAAGGCCCCGCTCACACAAACAGCCAGTGAACAAAAATTGGCATTAGCATACTACGAAGATTTCCTTAAGAAGTGTTACTTCAAATTCATTCAGGTGCTCGAATACTTGAGTCATGACCCTATTTTGCATGTTCGTATGACTGTCGTTACGCATATCTTTGACTTGTTGAAGGCCAAGCCTGAGCAAGAGGTGAATTTGCTTAGGCTTGGTGTCAACAAGCTTGGTGACATCGACAACAAAGTCGCCGCCAAAACATCTTACCAAATTCTTCAATTAGAACAAGCGCATCCCGCAATGAAAAAGATCATCGTTGATGCTGTCACGGATATGGTATTGCAGAAACAGAGCGAGTACCACTCCCAGTACTACACCATCCTTACCCTCAACCAGACCATTCTTTCTAAGAAGGAGATAGATCTCGCAGACTCCCTTGTTAAGACATACTTTTCTTTATTCGAAAAGCTTTTAGTGGAATCAGACCCTGCCCTCAAGGATGCCAAAGAAGACAGAACCTTGGGAAAGAGTGAAAAAGGTAGGAAAAATCACAGGAAACAGTTCAAGAAAGGTAAGAAAGGTGGCAAGTCTGTCAAGGTCGAGGAAAAGACCGAAGAAGAGGTGATCGAGGAGAGATCATCCAAAATGTTCTCTGCTCTTCTTACCGGTTTGAACCGTGCTTTGCCATTCTCTCAGCTTCCCTCTGATATTTACACCAAGCATATGGAGACTCTTTACAAAATCACCCACTCCACCAACTTCAACACCTCGGTTCAGGCTTTGGTTTTAGTGTACCATATCATCACCGAGCAAGGATTGGACTCGGACAGATACTACCGAACGCTTTATGAGTCGCTTATGGACCCTAGATTGGTGAACTCGTCAAAGCAAGGTATTTATTTGAACTTGCTTTTCAAGTCATTGAAGCATGACATCCATAATATGCCTCGTATTCTTGCATTTGTGAAGAGAATCTTGCAAGTTTCTTCCCATTGGCTCAATGTTGCTATCATCACTGGTATGATGTTCTTACTCATGGAATTGAGCAAAACTTATCCCCAGATCGTTGAGCTCATGGAGGCTGTCAAGGACAGACCAGACTTTCCGACCAACGAGATCGCAGATTTGGAAGAGACAAAGGCAGAAGTCAAGAGTGAAGATAAGGAGTACGATCCTAAAAAGAGGAACCCATCGTTTGCCAACGCTCAGAACTCATGTCTCTGGGAGATGAACCATTTCATTCTGCATTACCACCCCACAGTTGCCATCTACGCTGATTCCTTCCTCAACGGTAAACCACAGCCCAAACCTGATTTGGGTCTCTACACCTTGGCTCACTTTTTGGACAGATTCGTATACAAGAACGCTAAAGCCAAATCCACCACTAAGGGCTCTTCGATTATGCAGCCATTGGGTGGTGCCCACACAGGGTCGCTTTTAGTCAAGGCTACAAACACTCAATCTGACGATGTGCCAGTGAACACAATCAACTGGTTGGCTAAGAAAGCAGAGGATGTCAGACCCGACGAGAGGTTCTTCCACCAATACTTCACTGGAAACACAAGCAAAATCAGAAACAATGAAGCTAATGGTGCCGAAGACGAGGATGACGAAGAGCACGAGAAGATACACGATGACGAAGTGTGGGAGGCATTAGTCAAGTCTCAGCCCGACGTTGAAGGCGGATTATCCGATGATGACGATATGTCTGATTTTGATGAGGAGGACTTTGCTGACATGAGTGATGGCGACGATGACGATGCTGAAGGTGCTCCTTCCACACTTGCCGAAGCATTTGGCGACGACGACGACGATTTTTCAGAGAGCGAAATGCCCCAGTTTGACGAGGAGTTCGAGACCAACCAAGGCTCCGACGAAGAAGAGGAGCTGGGCGGAGGTCTGGATGCCGAAGATGCTGAGGATGCCGAGGACATGTTTGGCGTGAATGATGAGGATGAGTATGATAGTGACGAGGCTGTCAGTGCGGAGAACCCCAAAAAGAGAAGCAACGAAGAAGGCGGCAAGAAGCTGAAGAAAGCTAAGCTTCTGAGCTTGCCCATGTTTGCAGACGCAAGCGACTATGCCAAGTATTTGGAGTCGGACGAGGAGTGAAGCAATGTATAGTATAACACAGAAAAATCGAGATAGGCGCCACGTTCTGATTCGGCTAGGCAAGTAATTTTGAGCGGATCCAGCCAAACCTGTAGAGTGGTGCAAGCGTGGCGGGTGAGGCCAACGGTGGAGAAGCGCTCAGAGAAAAACGGTGCGATAAGCTGTGGTGCTTGGAACCGAAAAAGTTGCTACTGCGACGCTCTCGTGGCGAAGGTACTTCCGCTACACGGTCATTGTTTGGGAACATGCTCAAACAAGACGATTACATCTTTTTATTTTTCTGTTGAAGAATGCACCCTTTTTTTTTTTGGCTGGTGGAAAGTGATCCACTGCCCGCCGGACCCTCGAATCGCTCGATTTCTTGCATCGCTTCGGTACGCCTACTGGACTCGCATTCGGCTAATGTGAGACAAGGCATAGACAGGAACAGCCGTTAGGGCCAGACCCAAGCAACTACCCCATACTTGCGCAGGTGGGTACCGCCGGTAAATCCAGTTATGATTACCACTCGCAATACAAAAAAGCTTATCACCGGTAGCGCCTGATCCATGCGGCATCGAAAAAGTAACTTTGTAAATTAACGTTCCACAATCATGGGCCGTGAACAGTGGGGCAACTTTAGACGATCACCGAAGAACGGTCGCGAATCGTTAGGGCTAACAGAAACAGGAGAAAATGCATCTCATCACCGTGCCAGCATTCTGCAGAACCCACCCAATTGCTCGATTCAAGTCATTGTGCAAAAAAAAAAAAAAAGAGTCTCTGCAAGGGTCCTCAAGGCTTGGCTTTGTTCATGTAGTGAGGGGCTGACCAGAGTCCAGGGCTTCCTCAGCCTATCTCACGATCATGCAGCGTCTCGTTAACGCCATAGTCGCAGCAAGTTAACGTTTTTTTCGTACGGTTGCGCAACCGTTTTTTCTTTCTTTTTCTGCACTTGATTTAACTCACCTGGCGTCACTGTCTCCAGAATCTTGCTACTGCCTAAAAGTGCCTTTATAAAGCTGCAAGGGCCTCGTTATAAACACATTCTCTAATTTTCGGCTTCATTTCTTTAGCTGGTCTGGATAGTGCATCGCCTATACCTAGCCTCCCTGTCGCACTTGCATGATTGTACATTTGGCGTGAGAGCTCATCAATTTTTCTGACTCCACTTCTTGCACTTCACAAACCCCAGAGTTGATGAACCGTATTCTCGATGGCCTCAGCTCCCTCAACACCCAGTATGACATTCTTGTCATGGGCGAGTCTGGAGTGGGCAAGACGTCCTTGGTTCAGCGTTACGTGAATGGAACCTTCTCCGAAGGTCCTCACGATCAGGCAGAACAGCTCTACATTAAGGCTGTTGAGAACGAACAAGCGGAAACTATCGTGTCGTCATCTTCTCACAACTCACTGATCACAGAAATATCCATCCTAGATTCCTCTCCGCTAGCAGATGTCTATGGCGCTTCCAGAAAGCAACAGGTGAAGAACACATCCACCATTTTGTTCGTCTACGCCATGGATGACAGACAGTCGTTCGAAGCATTGGAATATTTGATCGGCACAGTTAAGACCCTTTGCGATGGAGAACTTCCCCCTTTTGTCGTTGTTGCTGCAAAGCTGGACATGTATGAGAGCTGCCAAGTCTGGTACGACGATGGTGAAGCCATGGCTAACCGTTTTGGCGCCAGTGGCTTTTTCCTGGTGTCGGCTCTTTCGGATATCAACGTCAACGACTGTTTTGTGCCTTTGGTTGAAGCTGCACTTGATGCCAGGGAAAACAAAACCTTGATGGCGGGTCGTTCTGAAGCCTTCTCTCTTTCAGAAGCCGTCACAGTTTCTCCCGACAGCTCATTGCACGAATTCAAGAATGAGAAAGGCTTCCATTTCCGTCGTCCTTCCAAAATACCTGCCTCCAACTCGCAAAACTTCGATAGACATCTCCTGACCTCAACAGGTCCAGCAGTAGAATCTTTCACAAGTGAGTTTCCTCAAATACCCGAGTCCGGATCGGAAGCTACCCCAGTCGAGAGTCCACTAGCTCAGAGTAGATTGGCCAGGAAGGAAAACCTACAGTCTACTTCCTCCATTTCCACTGGATCATATCCATCTAAACCAAGGGCTTACCAAAAAAACGAAAAGCCTAAGAAGGAAAAATCCGGATGTTGCATTATTGTGTGAGCCCTCAAGCTCATTTGCATGGTTACGACTTTCATGAGATTATCATTAACCCCTTTGCATTCTTATATATACATCACCAATAGCATCTTATCATGAAAATCGTACTGTACTTTTACACTGGAGCGTCATCTGCAATATGAGAGAAGCCACGGAATTGTTCTTGCATCTCAGATGTCAAGACAGTCTCAACTGGAGTCAATCTTGGAGTCTCGGAGGTGAACTCCTGGTCGAAGTTGGAGTAGTCGTGTTCGCTTGAGATCTCAGGCAAGTAAGGTGGCTGGATTCTCATGTTGAGAACATCATCAAAGTTCACATCTTGGAAGTACGGGTGTTCCATAATCTCCAAGGCATCTCTTTCGCTGCTACCGAGTCTCTGCGTAGATTCCTTGGTCAACAACGCTTGCAACACAAGAACGGTTTGACGTGGCATGCTGATAGGGTATCTCACGTCATCGTGCTCGATAGCATTGAAAATGTCGTCCTCATCATCACCCTTGAAAGGACTCTGACACAACAACATTTGAAACATCAACACGCCAAATGCCCACCAATCGACGGAACGGTCATATTGTTTACCAGCAATGATTTCCGGAGCCATGAATTCCGGGGTACCACAGAAAGTCCCTGTCGTGTTCTTATGCCACATGTTCTCTTTACACAAACCGTAGTCACCTATCTTGATATGTCCTTGCGTTGTCAACAAGATGTTATCCAACTTCAAGTCACGGTAGATGATACCGTTATCGTGAAAGTATTTTAAAGCCAACAAGACCTCACAGGCATAGAATTTAGCTCTTTTTGCGGAGAATCTCGACTTCTGAATATGCCACATCAAATCACCACCAGAAACGTACTCCATGACAAAGTAAATTCTGTTCTCGGTTTGGAAGCAGCAATGTAAGTTAAGCAAGAAGGGGTGTCTCTCCCTATTGGCTGTCAAGAAAACCTGTTTCTCTGACTTAACACTCTCAGCTTCCTCATTCTCCACAATGAAGTCTTTCTTCAATACTTTGATAGCGCACAACTTCAGCGTGTGTCTTGACTCAGCCAACATGACCTTACCAAAGTTACCTTTTCCTAAGACAGCAAGGAATTGGAAATCATCAAGACCAACCTTTCTTCTTCTGCGCTTAGACTTGTGAGGCTTCTGTACGGGTTCATTGCTGTGAGTGGCAGGCACTGGATCGACCTGCATTGGTTCAGGCTCATTAATTGGTACCTGAGCTGCCTCACCTTGCAAGCTCGAGTTCACGTTGTTGTAGTCAAATGAGTCAAAGAGTGCTGCCGTCTGATTCCGTGTTGGGTGTTCCTCTACTTGTTCAAATGGGTTCTGTACTGAAGCACCATTTGTATCCTGGACACGTTCGCTGTAGTAGCTTCCCTGAGGCGTGTACTGAGACAGAGCATCCAGGGAGGATGAATACGATGACTCCACTGGAGGGGGACGCCTAGGTGGTACGTTTCTCTGTTGTGGAGGTTCAACAGAAGGTTGAAATTGCAGTGTGTTATTAGTAGGCAATCTCGAAGAATATGGTGGGTCAATGTCCTCGGGTGTAATCTCCTGGATTCTTTGATAGCCTGCCTGCGAGGACCTTGGGTATGTGGGTTGGAACTGTGGCTGTTGTGGTGGAGGGGGAAGTGGGGCCTGCTGCTTCTTGTGATGAAGATGTAAGGGAGATGCCACTGGCAGGTCATCGACGGCAGATTTTTGAGGAGACGCCGAGAATGCTTTTGGTGGAAGCTGTGGTGGTGCATCTTTTATCTGTTTCTGAACTGCATGGGCAACCTTGGCAGGACTTCTCGAGGATGGCTTTGTCGATTTGATGGTTGTCAATATCTGATTTGCCATCTCCATAGACATACCGCAGAAATCTGGAACCAAATGGGTGCAGTGAGCGTGGGACATGACCCCACACTCAGAACATTTACGGACGTTCTTCTTTCCCCAAGGCAAGATGTGGCCACAGTGACAACACCATTTGGTACCACGGTTTGAAACTGGTTCAAAGCGATGTGGGATCCGGTGATTTAACTTCTCCTCGTCGTCATTCATGTCACCACTCTTGGAAATACATTTTGTGACCACCTTCTGGTAACATTTCTTGTGACATAAGAAGCGGCAGTCTTGACACTGGTAGCCAGTGTAACGTAAGAACTCTCCACAAAGAGCGCAACACATAATATTGTAGAATTGTTTTTGAACGAACTGATGGCCATATTGCTCAAAGACTTCTTCCTTCTTTTGACGAATGGCGCCGTGACGACCCAATGCACCCATGAAGTTAGGCTTGGAGCCACCCTTAGACTTTTCAAAGGACAAACTCACAAGAATCTGTCCGACAGGTTCAAGATTAACCCAGGCAGAGATCAGCACATTCCTAGAATTCTCCAGTGATGGCCTCGCACTTTCGACGACAGTGTCGCCGTCAAAGTTAGAGTTCAGGCCATTATTGCCGAGATAGTTCGATGAGCCGAACAGATCAGATCCACCAACATTTGGTCTGAAGGAGCCATTATTATTTGTTGGTAGACTAGATGCGGGAATCCACCCGTCGTTGCCTGATTCAGCAGCAACCTTCTTCTTACGGATTTCCTCTGATATATCTGAAAGGAGAATCCATGCGAGGGCGACAGGGACGTTATGCGAGCCATTCCTGTCATACACTGCGATTTCCATCTCATTGGCCTTGTCAACATCGACGATCAAATCTTCGTTAAATTTACCAGAACGGGAGGCGTTGGAGCGTGCCTTCTCAACATCATCAATCTTGATGCATACAAATGATTCAGGCTTCTTTTTGAGTTTGGGTGACGCGATGTGGTCGATGTCCCTGATACAAGTAATGCTCATAGTCAAACGACCCGAGAATGGCTTTCTTGCATATTTTGGCAAGTTCATTATCTCCATATCCCTGTTGACCAGCTCCACGCTGACATGCATTCCCTGATATTTTTTCAATGCCTTGTTCAACAACTGGATTCGTTGATCTGACTCCAACTTCCCGCCTTCAGCCGCACTTGAAGACAGCTTGTCGCCATCCATTAAATACAAGTGAGAAATCTTTTCATTAGCCTCACGGTACTGATTCTCGACTTGCAACTTGAACTGGAGTTGCTGAAGCATGTGTTGGATCTTGTGCCCCAAGGATGGGCAGTCGTACTTGATCAAGTCAAACCTAGAATAAAGCGGGCGCTGGAAGCTAGAAACACGTTGTCTGTTCTGTTCCTCTGGTCTTTCCGAGGTTTGTTGTGTTTCCTGCTGTTGCATCAGAAGCTTCTCCATGGTTTCCTGAAGGTAATCGATATTTGACTGTGTTTCTCTGATTTGATTATTACATCTTTGGATGACTTCGGAATTGCCCGTGTTTCTTTTCACGGCCTGGAAGCCTTGAATGAGCTTCTGCTCACGTTCGATCTTCCCCTTGATGTCAGAAATGATCTTTTCCTTCGGCTCACTCATGGCTGACTCAAAATATAAAATATATTAGAACTGTCGCCTTGTTGAGGACTAAGTAAATTCAGTGAATATAGTCCCACTCTGGCGTCTGGTGTGGCGTAGCGCTTGAGATCAAGAGATCAGAAGATGTATCTTTGGATCTGTCTCAACGTGTTGACTAGTTTCCGAAAAAGACAAAAATGCACTGGGCTTTTTCCTGCAAACAGGCCCTGGAACAGACACTTGCCAAACTCCGCCTTGAATGCACCGGGCTACTTATCAGCCCATTTTACGGCCAAAGAGAAAAAAATAATTGCCGAAATGAAATCTCAGAATCGCTCGATAAAGTTATGAATTTTTGTTTTGTGCAATTGACAGTGTGAAACATTTATACGGAGTATTGTTTTTGCCGTGCGAATGGGGTCTCCCGGTAGAGCTACTCTAGATGAAAACAATTGGGACGGAAAGGCTCAAAAGGCAGAGTGTAAACTTAAGTAGACAGCTTTAGTGTTGACGCAATTTATATTCGAGACCATGCGGAAATTATTTACTGTTACATAGGCAATTGCAATCGGGAACGGGGCAGACATAATGCTTAGAGAACCACTCCTCAGCATGGTGAGCGTGATATCCGTGGTGACATGTGAGGCAAAAACTTAACTTATTGTCGAAACTCTCATTTACCTGCTGTTTCGTTGGATCATCGCCAGTATGGTCTGCTCTCCTGGGAATACGCGTAGCCAAGCTTAGCAAACAAATAGCGCAGCGTGGGAGAGGAGCTCCACAGTGGGGACACAGCTTAGTGTCACCCGAGGGCTGCTTCAAAGAAAGGCGATTGAATTGTTTCATCATTGAGGGGTTGTTACCCTTCATAGTTTTGGAGCCCGGTGCACCTATGTTTTTGCTGCACCGAGGACATTGAAGGTACACTTGTCGAGGAGGAGGCCGGATTGTCGGAGATCCATTGTATGTTTTTGACAGCTTGGTTCTAGCAACGTCAAAAAGAGCACGAATTTTAAATTGGCCCCAGGAGTTGAGTAGGTTTCTGTAACTATCAATCCAGTGATCCACTCGCTGGTCTCTGAAGTACCTCGGGACAGCAAATTGTGCAATCAACGAGGCAGTTTGGACATCAGATGTACGGTCAACAAAAGATTGCAAAAGGTCAATACCTCTTGGCGTGAGGCCCGTGAGAATCAAGCCTTCAAGTTCACCTCTAAGTGTCACTGTATCCGCAACCCTGTTTAAATATAGATTCAAATCCTTGTCAGACAAGAATCGCAAAGCAATACCGATTCTCTCTCGTAAAGGCAAAGCATGCTCGTCCAAAACATCCCACCAATCGTTATCTGCTATGAATGCAAAGATGGCTCTGAGGTAAGGGTGATCAAGCTCCAGTGCTAGTTTTCTGCATTGGTCATTCCAAGGCAGATTAGTGTTCGAGTCTTTATAAGCCAAGTAGCCTGCAACCGCTGTTGACATCAACTGAAGACGTTCCTTCTTCGACAGAGCCAAAATTTCGACTGCTCTTGGTACATTTCCATGAAACACTGCCCAGCCAGCTGCTTTTTCCACTTCCCCCGATTTTATAAGTAGGTCGAGTTTCTCGTCGAACTCATTCTCAGTAAGGTACCACCCACTAACAATCAAACAAAGCTTTCGTTGAATCTTTCGATCACTCGTACTGAAAATACTAATTCCTGACGACTTCTCGCCCTTCTTTGAGACAATTGACTTCACTGCGTTGTTAAATTGCTGGTCTGTCACACTTTGCTTTAAGGTAGCTCGCTTCTGTCCCTCTATTTCATCGATTCCTTTCCAAACTCCCAAAACGCCAATGTAGCCCAAGTCAACACCCTCGCTGACCATTGTACCTTTGTCAAGAGACTTTTTGGCCAAGTTCAACCATTTCCATGTATTCATAATCAGAAGTGGTGTTTGCACTCCTCTCACCTGCTCTAAGATTATAGGATTCTGTTCTGTGTCCACGCCGTAGCCTAGGAGTGCTCGTTGTCTTATCAAGCCACAGACATCGTTTGCAAGTACGCTGGAGAGATCAAGCATTTTCTTCAAAGGTATTATCTCATCTTCTTCAAACTTCACAATGTCTAGGGGCAGGGAGCTTGGAGCAGGTGTGGTGGTTGTGGCTGCAGGTTCTGTGCTTTCTTCATCGCCAATTGTTGATGTCATTTCGGCCAACGAATCGTTCTTCAGATCAAACTTTGAATCTTTTCTTTGGACTTCCGTCGCAACAATACCTGCTGGAATGACTTGTTCTCGATCTTCCCAGAACTTCGTTGCAGTTCCCTCTGGGCCGGCCATTGAGAACTCATTGTACGAGTTGAAGTCAAGGGACTCAATACTCTCCACTACCGGCATCCTGAAAACGGAGCCCTTTTCTCTCATGCAGACGAAATAAGTCGATGTAGACGACTCGATGTCAGGTGAATAGTCAAAAGAAATAACCCTAGGCGAGTCGGTCTTTGAATCAAGCACAAGTGCCACAAAAAGCGACTCGTCATTTGGATCGTATAATTGCACGGACTGAGACTTCAAGGATGAGAGTGTGTCATTGGAAGTGAATGTTGTCATGTTTGGGGCATCTTTCATCGGTGGTACAACACCGGTATTCCATCTTCTAATCAAGTTCCCATTGAATACGGAGGCAAACTCGCCTCGTCTTATGCTGGAGTAGCGGAAGCATGGAGAGCTATTTCTACGCAGCAGATCACTCAAAAGCTTTGTGAACTGAAGCACCGGGGTTTCGGATGAGACAGAGCCTCTTGATCTGCCAACAAGCTTTCTTCTATCCCAGATGGATACAGAGCCATCTTCACTCAACGATGAGAACATGTGCGGTTGAAATGGATCTAGGGTGATGTCCATTGTCAGCTTCGTGGCGACCTGATACACGGGGGACGTGCTGGAGTCTCTCAAATCAAATTCCCGAAGAAGCTTATAGCCACCTGCCATGAGATTCATTCCAGAGCCTTCAGTATCGACAAAGATAGTAGATAAGGTCGCCTCATTGGCCAAGTAGGAGTAGTGAGGTCTGATGACTTGGTCGTCATCAACTGAATTGGCAAAGACTTGAGAATGCTTTGCAATGTCCCAGACTTGAAGGGAGTTATCTTGTCGACTTTTGTCAAAAGAGGCTGCCACAAGCGCGTTGTTGTTGAAGGATAACGAATTGCATGGTCTATGCTGCTTCAGCCGAAGTTTCAATGTTGACGTATCGTTCTTGGTCACATCAAAGATGTGTACAATTCCATCCATTGTGCCCACGCCTGTCCAACCAGGGTGAACCTTTGAGTAACCAAGACATTGGATATGTTCAATACCCGAATGGGAATGCAGTTTTAGTAGATTCTCCGAATTCTCGGCAGGATCCTCGTTTTCAGTTTGATATAGAATCACCTCGTCACCCAACGGGTTCACAGCTAAGAACCGTTGTTCATAGCCGATGTCCCAGTTAAGGGCACGGACAATCATTCCACTCATGATGGTTGAGGTGGTGAAGTGGATTTATTTTTCGCACCCAGGTACATCATGGCTCTAGTGGAGACTCAACGTCTATATGTATATTATGCATTACTAAAAGTAGTTTAATGAGTGGATTGTTTGGATTTGGGGGTCGTTTCCTCCTCCTTTTTGATGACGAAGTCCACAACATCGACGAGGTTTTTGAAGCCCGTCTTGGAACCCTTCACCTTAAGGAGATGCAAAGATGAGGAGTTCACCAAATCGATCACCTCGATCTTGAAAACCAATTTTCTTCCCCTAGCGAATCGGGATGGTACAACACCGTTGATCAATGCGAATTCGTCGTCAATATCGACATTTGTCACAGATCCCTCCACTTCCTTGATCTTCAACTGGTTCTTAATGATTCGCATGAGATCACCAGAGTCCAAGAAGGTGTCGATAATATGAACATTTTTGTTTGCCTTCAGCTCCTCCTCGACATGCTCATCTTTGCCGCTACCCTTAGATAATGACATGAAGAAGCGCTTGAACCAGCCAGCGCCGGAAGGTGATTTCGGCGATTCGTCTGATCTGGGTGCAACGAACCTTTTCGCGTTGGACACAAGGGAAATACCCGAGAATCGGTTGTGACCTCTAGTTTTTGATTCCTCTTTTATGCCATCACCAGGCGCATTTGGGGCCTTCCTCCTTGGTTTGATGCCCCACTTCTTCAGACTTCTCGCGGGTTTCAGCGATACTCCAAGCGGCAACTGGCCAAACACCGGCGTTGTGGCTTCTTGTTGGGGAACTTGAGCAACGGGCTCAGTATCCATTGGCGGCGTGCCCTGCGTGGCTGCTTCCTTCATGTGCATAGTGCTGAATATCTGAGTCGATGCTGCTGATCGGTGAAGTGATCCATTCGTCTGGCGGCGAGGGCGATTAGGTGATCTCTGTGGAATCTCATCGTCGTCATCAACTTCATGTCTCGTGGCGACATCGAGCTGCTCCTCCTCGTCACCGTAGCTTTGGTCGACTCTATCAGCTGCGTTCTCCGCTTCATAAGATGCATTTGTGTTCTCGACAAGAGAAGAAGTGTCCAAGACATTTGCACGGACGCCCTCATCTCTGAATTCAGAGTGATTCGAGATGTTTGACTTGGCCGAGAAGCTTTTGCTTCTACCATGCGAAGAGAGCTCCTCTGGAAGCAAGGTGTTATGAGATTTATGAGACCAGCTTCTTTCCTCATCAACACCCACCAAAGTTTCCTTGGAATTCTTGTGTGCTGTATTTTGTTGGGCATCATCTTCGATAACTTGTGATGCACTTCGTTGAGAGGCTTTAAGCAGCAACCTTCTCTGTTCCTCCTCAGTTCTGTTCATATCGACAATATGATGCGACAAATTGTACTCCTCTCCTCCACTGAATTCTGAGTCCTCAGTAATACTGATGGCTTCCTTCTGGAGGGTAGTACAGTTTGCACTGTGATCGTCATCAGAAGCATCAATTGAAACAAAGTTGTGTTCGCCAGAGGCCTTGGACGCGTCTCTCGAATGCTCATTACTCTTATCCATAATAATTCCCAAACCTTGAAGGTCCTGTGTTGGAGATTTCTTAATAAGGCCATTACCTTGCTTCGTGTTAAGGGTTTGTCGAGATGAACGCTTCACAGTTCCCGAGCTTCGAGTTTCCTCGAGAATGGTAGCGTCGGCTTGATCAATCTTAGGCCTAAGTATATCATTGAACGAGAACTTCGAAAATCTTGGATTTGGAATCAAGTCCGGATGTGTGCGGACGCTCATACGGGTGAGATCGGATTCACGGCCTGCTGCCTCGTTGGTATTACCAGCCTCGGAAGCAATGGTCTCCAGCAAAGGTTTGAAGCTATCTCTTCTGGCCTTTTGAGGCTGATCCATAGATTTTCGAAGTATAGATTGACTGCCCCTCGAGGATTTCTTGGAATGAACCGACTTAGACTCATCTTCACCATTCAATGTATTCTGTGACTTCTGCGACTTGATGCTTGGAAGTGTTTTGTTGAGGTCAATGGAGTAGTCAGCTGCGTTTTCGGTATTGGGCTCACCTTCTTCCTTGAGGACAGATGCCAAATCCTTTGAAGTGGATGTCTTCATGAAAGAGGTCTGACGACTAGGTGCTTGAGGCTGCTTGACTTCGATCCCCAATCTTTGTAAAACAAAAGCATTCTTATCTCTTCTAGGATTAGCTGAAAGTGAAGGCGTTCTGGATGCAAGTGTTTTGGACCGGAGTAAGGAAGATTTCGGATCCAACGAAGTTGGGTGAAAGGGCTCTGAAGAGATCCTTTGAGATGCATTCCTGTTAATAATTCTAGAAGCCTCGATCAGCTTGGCTTGTAAAAGTTGAGACTGCTTTTTACGTTCTGCTTCTGCCTGAGCAAGATGTTCCTCATTCCTCTTGCATCGGAGTTCACGTTCATCATTCTTTCTTTGAACTGAGGCGGCGAGGTCCTTCTCCCTTTGCCTAATTCCAAGAAGCTTTTTCTGGCGCAGATCATTTTCATGTTGAGGCTCAGTTAGCGTCTTTATATTGCGTGACGACGACTCGGGAGTTTTTGGAAGTTTTGGAAGCACCAAAGAAGCCTTGCTCATACGGTTGTTCAAAACTTCAAGCTTGTGAATAGTGTCTTTAGTAAGGTTCCTTTTATCCAGCGTGAGGGTCATGTCATACACAGATTTGTGATCAACATCTGAGCCAAATACCTCCTGACAAATTTTCTGAAACTGATCGATGGTTCCATTTCTCGTGACGCCCCGAGGATTACTCTTTGATATATTTGAGACCTCATCAACAAATGCATTTTCTTTGTCCTCTTCCAGTGCAGCAATTTGATTTAACTGATTTGCGTGCGGAGTCACTGTTCTTGAAATCGGTTTCGAAGGTTCCACTTTCACGTTTTGATTTTGAGCCAGAAGAACACGGTGCTTGCTTTGAAGAGATCGGCTGGAAGCGTTTCGTGAGGCCGGTCTGCTATTAGCGCGCTTGTTTTTAGCATTCGAAGCAGTGAAGGTTTTGTTTGTGACGTTTGCCAAGGGACGTTTGCGACTTTTAGAGGAAACTGTGGAGGTGGTAGATGACGAGCGGGGAAGTTTCTTCATAGACGTCTTGGAGCTGGAATCACCATCTGCTATCGCAGCTTTCATGGTCGATGCAGAACGAGGAGGCCTGTCAGCATGGTTAGCATCCTCGTCATCGTCTGCCGCGTAGTTGGAGGGAGAGTTCAGCAAGTGCTCGTTACTATACTTCATCAAGAGGTAGTAGAACATTTTCTCTGGTGAGCGTTCCTGAGCCAACAAGCACTTGACAATATATTCCTCGTTGCAATTATGAAACAAAATACTCAAATTCCGCAAGATCTCATTATCGATCTTGTCTCTCAGCTGGATTGGCCTTATATTCGAATGAAGAATCAAGTCATTGTCTGATTTGCAGCTGATCGACTGTGGATCGGGGTATTTTGTCAAGAGTGGATGTTTCAAGATGGAGCCAATCAGGATTCTCTCGTTGGGATTGACGCGTAACATTCTAGAAATGAGGTCCTTTGCCTCCCAAGAAAGAGCACTTGGCATGATAAACTTACCGTTCTGGACCTTCATGAGAAGTTTTCTAATGTTCTCGTCATCGAATGGTAAGTGCCCTGTCAACAAGGCGAAGAGGATGATACCACAGGACCAAATGTCCGATGGGGCACCGTGATAGTTCTTACCTGCGACGATTTCAGGGGATGCATAGTGGGGAGAGCCGCAAGATGTTTCTAAAAGCTTTTCATTGACCTGAAGCGCAGCCATACCAAAGTCTGCGATTTTGATGTTCTTGTTGAAGTCAAGAAGCAAGTTCTCCGGCTTCAAGTCACGGTGACAAATGTTGAACTGATGCAAGTAGCCTATGCCGTGGATGATCTGCTTGAAGTAGTTGATGGCCTCGTATTCCAGCAAGCGGCCACGCTTGATCAAGTAGTCGAAAAGCTCGCCGCCCTCGATGTACTCGAGAATGAGGTATAAGTCTGATTTGTTTTCCCAGACATCGTATAATCCCATAATGTTTGGGTGTGAGATGAGCTTCATGATGATGATTTCACGCTCAATGCCATACGGGAGCTTTGTGGCGTCCAGATTCTTGTATTTGGGGTTTTCAAGCTTCTTGAAGTTCAGCTTGGGCACAATCTTGACGGCAGCGAGGCGGCCGGTGTCGACGTTTTTGGCAAGACGGACCCGACCAGTGGATCCCCTGCCGAGAGTTCGACCGAGCTTCCAGGGCCCTATACGGTTCTGCGTTTTCTTTTTCTTGCTGGAGTTGTTCGTCGTGGTGGAGATCTGGGACAAGCGCTTGGTAGCGTTAGTCACGGACTCAACCACCTTGTCGACGTTCGCCGTCGACGCGTGGGACGAGAACTCCATGGATTTGTGGACGATGGAGGCCATGGACCGAAAGAATGACTAGGGTGGGATGCTGGGGCAGTGGTGTAGTAAACAGGTTTTGGGTTAGTGCGCATTTGTAGCACGATCGGGCGCCAGGAATTCACGTTTTCGCAGTAAACAAACAGACACGGTACGGGTGCAGGGGCGGCCTCGCGATCTTTTTCACCTCTACAGAGAGCAGTGTAGAAAGATAGTGATTCAGGGGGAAGGGGAATTCTTTTAAACTGATATAGCAATTGACATTGCACTCACAAATTCAATTTAAATGTCCAATTCTCTGGGAATCACAGAATACACGTGGTATTCCGAGTGGCTGCCACACTCCAGTATATCGGGTCGCAGTGAGGCAGTTGAGGGAGGCTAGGCTGCGACACTTCATTCATGGAGCCCTGGCACTGCTTAGTAACGGTGGGCAGCATGCGGCGGTTGCGAAGACAACACAAAATAATTTGATATCTTCAATCTCAAAGTACTGATTGCAAGGTCCTTTTCACAATTTCTTTTTGTCGTTTTTTGAGCGTTCACCTCCAGGCACCTGCTGTCACTGCCCAGGGCCCCGAGTGGCTGGGGGAATGTGGCCGTGTTTCGCGGAGTTTGAGCGTTCCTGGTCTACCCGTGTTCTGATTGTCAGAATGCTCAAATGGTGATTACAAAAGCTAGAACTTGTAGAGAATTATGAAAAACGAAAAAAAAAAAACAGCTCTATGGGAAAATAAAGTTAAAGAGACAAACAACTGGGTGTGGGGAGTTGTGCCTGGTCCTCATCTGTAGGAAGGAGCTGAAAAATCGGAGCGCTGAGTCACTACCTCCTCTCTCCTGATGTGCCACCACAGCCGATGAAAATGAGGACCTACAAAAAAGTACCAGTAATGAAGGAAAGGGGCTTTTCCTTCGGATTATCTCATGAATTTAACGAAAACCCCACTTGGAGAATCTCCCATTCCGATTCGTTAATGCGGGTTGTACTGCCTCTGAGGAGCCATTTCGCAGCCATTTTAGGCCCGCGGCCTGTCGCGGCTACATCTATCTGAGATTCTTTCTAGTCCGAGATCCCATTTGACTACATCACTTTGCCGTGGAGCCTCGAAAATATTTCCTCTTTTATAGGCCTCACTTGCCTATATTTTGCGTTTGTTGCCGCAAAACCGCCAATAGCTATTTTCCGAGGCCCTTGTCTCATTATATCCTCAAGAGCGTTTCTGCGCCATCAAAGCCCAAATTTGAAGAAAAACTTCAATAAGACTTTGTCTAGCTTCAGATTTGTAACCGAACACGTACTCTGCCCAGGAATATTTTTCGCTCATGCCAGGCCCCTATTGCTCTTGCTGTTGCCGACCGACTCCTGCATACGCATGCTATCTCTATCACAATACCAGCCTTCATCAGCCACCCCATCACTACTCTATTATGCTCAGATTCAAAAACAAATTTAGATTCGGCTCATCTGAAAAGGAGACGCCGCAGCAGTCAAACTCTCCTCGCAACTCGAGTGAGTCTCGCTCTACCTTAGTGCAAAACTCCTCGGTTCCGGACATGCTGAAGCTTTCTCTTAATGAAAGGGACACACCTTCTCCATCGCTGCATGCCTCCAAGCAGAGAGAACAGCTGGTAGACTCCTCAAAAAGCTCGCCACAAAATCCTACTGCTACGTCTAATCCGGGCTTGCTCACAGTGAAGTGTTACCGCTCTCAAAATGTGGAGCTCCCAATCAAGATCGTCAACAATAAGCAAATTTTACACGCTTTGGCTTCAAATACAAATGACTCAAACACAGGCTCAACCCTTTCCAAGAGACTCAACGATTTGATTCAGAAGGAACAGGCCAACTCCAGCACCTCGGATCTTATCGAGGGCTCTGCTGCTGCCTCCTACTTACCGTCCAATATCAACATCCCCAATGCCACTGGAGACAGAGTCACTAAGGCCTTGTTATACATGACAATGGAATTTGACAATAACGTCCTTATGATTGAACCCAGAGGCGGCACTGTTGACAGCTCTCAGTGGGATAGAGTGGTGTCTTTCGATGTCACGAAAACGGTAGGAGGCGGATCTACAGGATCGAACTTCCTCAACATCAGTTTATTTATAAGGTTGCCTAGAAACTTGATCCCCGAGCAAGAGAAAGGTACCAAGAAGCAGTTCTTCGCTAAGGATGGCTCCAACATCGGTGATTTACTCGTGGGTCAAATCAAGTTGCCCTTGAACTTGCGCTGCCACAACAAAACGATTCGTTTGATCGACCACGAAAACCTCAGATTCAAGAAGAGCTTTGAACTGGTTGCAGACGATATGGCTATTGGTGAAATCAACGTGAGCATCGACTTCAAGCCACTCCTCAAGAACCACTTGTCAATTGAAGACTTTGACTTGCTCAAGGTCATCGGCAAAGGCTCTTTTGGAAAGGTCATGCAAGTGATGAAAAAAGACACTAGACAGATCTACGCCTTAAAGACCCTCAGAAAGCAGCATATTATCTCTAGAATGGAGGTTACCCATACACTTGCAGAGAGAACTGTGTTGGCTCGCATCACTAATCCATTTATTGTTCCACTTAAGTTCTCATTCCAATCTCCAGAAAAGTTATACTTGGTGTTGTCTTTCATCAATGGTGGCGAATTGTTCTACCATTTGCAGAAGTCGGGTAAATTTTCTATGAACAGATCTAGATTCTATATTGCCGAGCTTCTTACAGCATTAGAAAGTTTACACAACCTTAACGTCATCTATAGAGACTTGAAGCCCGAGAATATCTTGCTTGATTACCAGGGACATATTGCCTTGTGTGACTTCGGCTTGTGCAAGCTCAACATGTCCAATGAGGATAAGACGAACACCTTTTGTGGAACCCCTGAATACCTCGCTCCCGAGCTTCTTTTGAATCAAGGCTACACTCGTAGTGTGGACTGGTGGACACTCGGTACATTATTATATGAGATGTTGACAGGCTTGCCGCCATTCTACGACGACGATGTGCCAACGATGTACAAGAAAATCATGCAGAATGAATTGAAGTTCCCTAGCTTCCTTGAGGAGACAGAGGCTAAGGACCTTTTGACCAAGCTTCTACAGAAAGATCCTGCCAACAGAATGGATGACGCTCAAGAGATCAAGAATCATCCATTTTTCCAAGACATAGACTGGAACAAACTTTTAGACAAGGCCTACTTGCCGCCCTTTAAGCCTCAAGTTGAGAGTTTGCTAGACACGTCCAATTTCGATCACAGTTTCACCAATGAACGCCCACAGGACTCCGTTGTTGATGACTTCTTGAGTGAGTCCGTTCAGAAGCAGTTTGGTGGCTGGACCTACAACGGTGATGCTGTGTTCTGATCATCATAATGTTTAATGTCAAAAGTATTCGTACCTAATTAATGTTACCTATTTGCGGCATTGTAGTAAGAAGTACCTGAGCTGCCGGGAAATCCTCCTGAGGACTTGCCTTGACTCTTGTTGCTTGGTTCTAATGGAGCGCCATGCTTGAATGCCTCCCTAGGTTTTGGAAAGTCACCATGAGCCATCCGTTCCTGATCTCTTGCTTTATATTGCTGGTACTCTGGTCTAGTGTACTGTCCATTGTCTGTGGCGATATTGACAGTTCTAGGAGGAATCACGTAGGCATTGGGAGGCATGGAAGCATTACCTTGTTGGTAGCCCTGTGGCTGTTGTGGAGCTCCACCCCACCCTGGTGCTTCCCACCCAGATCCTTGGTTCTGTGGAGGTGGGGGGGCCTGAAAGTACTGGCCTTGTTGAGGGGGGGCTGTTCAAAACCATCCCCCTTCTTATCGATTGGGTATCCATTAGGGCCTGTTTGCTTCTCTGGAGGATAATCGCTGGGGCCGTTCCTGTTGTCATTATACTGGGGCGTCTCATCGTTACCAGTGTGAATCTGCTGCAGCTGGTCGTAAGATGGAGGTGCATCAGATGGGGCACCAGATGTACCTTGATCTGTTGGAAGAGGGGCAGGTGGCCTGTTTTCTGACAGTTTCTTGTCGTCTTTGTTAAACAAACCCATTGTTGATAGGACTAAAGTAATTAACAGATATGTGACGTCAGGTCGGGTAGTTGCTCCAGCCTTGGATCACGTGCGCGGCTTAGTATTAGAGCCAAGACTCGTCACATATTGGAGCCAGCCACCTCCAGAAGCCCTTGATTTGAAACTCTTGAATCATATAAAGCTTCTCAATACCCATAACAATTGTATGTTGAGTGTGTGTTTCAGTAGGTTTGAATTTTGACGGGGTTGTCTCTGTCCAGCAGGCCATACCTCTTCTTAACTCGAAGAATACCGATGATTGATAGCAAATGCGGAATGTTTTCAAAATGTAGCACGATCTGTTTTGGAATCGTCTTCTTACTGATACTCCCGGATATACCCAGCTATTTGATCTTTGTGGTGTACGGGTGCCACAGCTACTTCTCAAAATTTTCATGCATTCGTAGTCTCACTATCCAACGGTCACTATGCTTACAAGAAACATTGGTTCGATCAGCAGGCTTTCTGTCCGTAACAAGGTCACGACAGTGTCTCCAGAGACTCAGAGAGTTGTCAACCAGCTTTCTGTTTTGTCTGCCTCCAAAAAGCAGCCCAAAGTGCTTAGGCTTTGCAAAGAAGATTTAATCAAACACCAGACCATCACAAACGCATGGAAGTTGTTCAAGCGTAAGAACGAGGAAAAGAGACATAGACAACTCGTCAAGCAGTATGAAAGCATAAAATCTGCCATGAACGAATTAAAGGAGGTGAGTCCTGAGTTATTCGAGGCCGCCAACAAGAAGGAGTCTGTGAGATTCCCAGTTGACATGAGGATACCCACAGATTACCCACCGAACAAGCCATGGGTTTCGTATTACTCCAAACCAGAAACCCAAAAATAATTCTTGACTCCATGGAATGGATCAAGGGACAATGCATACCTGTAAATATAATACACCATTCATAATGACTCGCTGTTGTTTTAAATATTAAAACAAAATTCACTTCCTTGTCTTTTTTCATCATGTACCCTCTGGGTTTATCAACAAACTCATTTGGTCTCTTCTAGACGGTTTTTTCTTTTTCTGCCCGGTGTTCCAGGTTGTTCCTTGTTGCCATTTGGTACATTACTGGTAGGCGTCTCGACGGAATCCTCAAAATCATCGTAATCTGGACCTCCAGTTCCTTGTCTTTTCATCAAAGTCCTCACAAACGTAGCTGACAGAAGACTAAAAATATGGTCATCATCGGTGTACACCATTTTGCGTTTACTAGAGCCACCTGAAGACGACTTGGCGAAGCTATCAAACCCCTTGACGATATTGCCATAAGTGCTCTCGTTGAAATAGTCGTTCTCTTTCTCATAGATGCTACCCTCTAGCGCTTGTAGCTGTGCATCTAGTTCTTGCTTCTTTACTATCTGCTGCGAGAGTTGGTTCTTGAGCTGCGTGTATTGATCAACAGAGCTCTGTGGTTTGGACATGTCAGCTTTATGTCAAATCTGATACCTTGATGTTTGTTCTGGGGCGTCTACTAATATCGTGGGCTTCATTACACCCGTGCACCTCAACATCTGATTCCAGACACTAACAGGAGTATTCAATGGATATGCGCTGCTGCCTTAATCATTAGGTCTATTGGGGTTCCCAAGATTCTCTAGGCATACTTTTTATTCACTTGGTTGCCTACCATGACAAAATCATGAAATCTAAATGGGTGCGAATTTCTGTTATTTCTCAGCGTTATGAACACCAATGCAAAATGGTCAGATATTTGTTATTATGTGTTTGCATGCGTGAGTACAGAAGTCTTGAAACCCATGATCTAAACAAGAGGATTCTGAAGTGAATAATCTATGATCTCAGATTTGTAGATCACATATTTTTCGAGGTATCTTGATTATCGCGTAAGACTAACGATACTGATATTTCGCACAGGAATTCTTCCATCTACCACCATCACATCATCATGATCAGGACGTCACTTCGAGGGAGTCGAGCAGCCAGACAATCCCGAACCTATGCAACGATCAAGTTTAATGAAAACTTTGATAATCCAAAGTCGAGCCCAAAGCCTAAACTTTCTCAATTCAAATATCCTTTGTTTCATACCTTCTTGATTGCATCGACAGCGTACATGGCACTCAATACTCTCTGGTATGGCTTAGAATACAAGGAAGTTGAGAAGCAGCTCAAGGAAAAGTCTGCAAAGCTAGAAGAAGAGATGAATGTTGCATTAGAGGAGGCCAAGGTCGAGCTTGTGGACCAAAAACCAAAGAGAAGTTGGATCTTCTTTTGGCGGAAATCGTAAATTGTCTATTGTTGATGATTATCGTTTCTTCTCATCAGCCTCCACTGCTGAAATTTTGCCGCAGAATTTCCGAAGACAGAGTTCTCTCGTTCGAGTCCAGAGCTTATGCTACCCGCCGTGTCGTTTCCCACAGCAACATCATCATCATCAGCGTCAACATCCCTTTTCATTTTCTTTACCAAGCCCACAGCAGTTTCATATTTCAATCTGTCGAATCTGCGCATTCTAAAGGAAGCATTCTTTTTGAACTCCTCATAATCATCCAAGAGCAACATGTCAATAGTTTGTCTCAACTCTGCAAAAGTGGACTGCAACGCAACAGAGCCACCTTGTTCGTCAGTATTGCCTGAATCTGCTAGTCTCGCCATGGACAGCTCGAGATGCCTGACGTCAAGATCGAAGTTCTGAATTGCGATCTTGTTAAAGCCTCTGGCATTCACAAGAATATTGAGGAAATGCTCTGAAATAAAGTCGTAACTTCTGAATAATCCCAAGGTTTTAAATGAGCTCGGCAAATTCGAGAAGATCGAGTTGAACATGTTCTCCAAGAAAAGCGAAAAGTCGAGGATGAAGAAGTTGGGGTCTGAGTTTGGTGTTGCAGGATACCAATCGTCGTATTCGACAGAATCAACAAGTTCTGCTAATTTCTGATCGACCATGCTGAAAATAGTGTCCTCAGAGAACTTTCTGACGCTTGTAAATAGTTCAATCGCACGTAATTTGAAAATCGAGTTGGTATCAATGTTCATGATGCCGATACCGTTATACCTGCGCAACTTGGAATCAAGAAGCTTTCCAATCTCATACAAACTGTACACGTAGTACTCCAAGTTTGAGAAACTCTGAACAACAATTTCCTTGTTTCCTGAGTTCTTGCTGATGAATTCCTTTATGTCGTTACAAATACCAACACCAGGCTCGTCTCCTAAAACTCTTTCAAAAATCTCTTCCACGATGATTCTGTTAATTTCATTGAGATCGTAGTTGTATTGACGGGAAACGAAATCCAAGATATCTTGCATCAATGTTCTAATGCCTAAGCAGTAATGAACGTAATCCTCACTGAAAGGAAAGGAGATGGGCATTGACTTGACATTCTTCGGAGCGAAACTTGAGTCTCTGCGATACCAACAAAGCTTCATAACATTGTCGTAGTCCTCTCTTTCTGATACGCCAAGAGGCATGTAATGGTCGGATTGAATAGAAGTCATAAACTCAAGTCTGAAATCTTCAATCAAAATTGGACCGAAATAGTCCCTAAAAATGATGATCATGATTTCGTAGAGCTCAGTTATCTTGAATTGACTATTCTCCATAACTTGAAGAAAGTGACCAAGGCACTCCTTGAAGTTGGAGAGGAGATCTAAGTCGTCTCTCAGCCATTTTCTTGTGTTTAAAAAGTTCAAAAGGACCGGTTTAAGCTTGAGAACGTAGGATTCCCAAAGATCGTCCGATGTAGTATTAGAACGAAGCTCGAACTTTGTTCTCGTGTTTAATTCCTTGTCAGCAACAAAAAAAGCAGATATCTTGCGCAAGTAGGTTTCCAAACTATTGAGATCTGGGAACAGTACAGATGGTTCTTGGCTGTACGGCAGTCTGTCATAAGACTTGGTGGCAGAAAGAGTAATTGGGTGGATAATTTTCCTGTATTTTTCCATCCATTCCTTATGATACATTCCGGAAAGAGTTGAAGAGTCTTTCAACGAATTGTAGACTAGAATACAATCGTAGATTGGATTCAAAGAAATTCCGAGCTCTTCAGACTCGAATACATGAAATGCCAATTCGGGATCTCTCATGGAGACTTCGATTGGTGAATTGAGTCGGTGGGGTAGGAGGAAGCCGCTGCGAGAGTCATTTCGTAGTGATTCCCAGTGTTCGTCAAGTTTGTATAGGTTCTCGTAAAGCAGGTCACCTATCCTATCGATCTTCCTCTCCAAATGGGTAGTCAACCACATCTTGAGACTTTCGAATGACTCCTCCTTGATCATGTTGGTCATATGAGGAATGGAATTGACTATTTTGACTGAGAATGAAAAGTCCTTGACCTTAGGCAAATGGATTGTCTGAAGTTCGTCAATCAACTTCAATGCGCTGAATGACTTCTGCTGCTTGATTAGCTCCAAAATCTTGTTGTTGATTTCCAACACCTGGTTGCATAGATTCAATGTCATTATAGTTTCGTTAACCTTCCCGGTTGTCTCCTTGCTCTTTATGAGAGCCTTTTTCCGAGCCACAAGCTCAAAAGCGGATTTGTTCAAATAGTTATTCACGTGCTGCATTGTCTTGCTGAGACTGGCGGATTCCTGTGACACCCCGTCAATCGACTTGATGCATTTGTTGATGTCTCGAGCGGAGCCTAGCGAAATGTCATTGAGCTCACTGTCCTTTTGCTTTACTATATCATTGAGCTTACCGATAAACTCTGATAATGCATTGGCCTTCAAGGCATCCTTAATGAGAGGGGCCAAACTGTCCAAGTAGTCCTCAGAGTCGAGGGTGGTCTGGAAGACGTCAGCATCTCGAATAAACAATTTTTCAAGCTGAACACTATCAATGTCAAGTTTACCTTTCGCTGAACCATTGGTCTGGCCTGCATTGGACACCTTAGAGGGAGCCATGGTATCAGTTGTAGGTGTTGGTGATACTTGTCGAGTGCGCGCAGTACTAGTATAATTACCGGGGAAGCTGATTTAGAGCATTGCAGCTTGTCCATATAAAAGATCACTATATTGTGGAACATTTGTGGTTTCAACAGCACTATTAAGCTTCATACCTTAAGGAAACGTACGTAAGTCCGATCCTTCAATTGCATCCCACCTGAGACAGGAGCGGCCATGATACCTAACAATGTGCTTATACTAGGGCCGCCTGAATCGGGAAAGATCAGGCTAGCCCAGCATATTACCAAAGATTTGGGCACATCTGCAATATCAGCAAAGTCACACTCAGGTCTCATATACAACCATTGTCTCAAGACGAAGTATTTCTCTACAAATTTGAATCTCTTGATTGAAGAGTTTCCGGAAGAAAGGCCAGTCGAGGCAGAAAAATCCCTCGATGGCTTGCGAGAGTGGAAAGGTGCTTTTGAGTCAGAGGAGTACAAGGAGCTCAGAGATGCACTAGACGGGATCATTTTCACCATCAACCCAGACCAGACATTGAAGAGGGATTGGAAAAAGATCATGCATTGCTATTACGAAATTAAAAATAGCATAGATGAAGGGTCTTTTAGTTTTGTTATTGCTTCTACAACCCAAAACACTGCGTGCTTGGAAGAGCTCGAGGATGAGTGTATTCAATATGGGATTGAGTTTATCTATGAGGGAGAGACAGGCACTAATGAGTTCAAGGAAAAGCTCGGCAATGAAAGAGTTCGAGAAATTTTAGAGAGTCATGAGTGGTCCCATATTTCTCCTTCACAACCGCAAGAGTATGTCAAGCACAAGGAGGAGAAGATACATAGTATGACGAGAGGTCTTCTAGAGCCCGAGAGTGAGTCAGTTACACTCGACCAGCTTGTTGAAAAGCTTCGGCTCGAAAGGTCGAAGGTCACTGGCATGAATCCCGAAGAGAAGGAGAACTACGTGAATCTGGTAATTGAAGAGCTCATAGATTACATATAGATGCGCCAGCAAGGTCTATAATCTATAAAGCTAGCCGATATCTTAGAGTCTGGCAGCGTACGGATCTTGATACTCGATGGAATAGCCTGGCTCGAAGGAGCATTCCTGGCAGTCTTCTCCCGCAACGCCGTTCTCGTGAATAAACACGCCAAAGTCAATGTGTGGGATCTTCTCGTCAATGACAACCATGGGAGCATGCCAGGTGCCAGCACCGTAAGTGACAGATTGGTTGCCTCTGCACAAGAAGGCCTTGATCTTGTTTGGGTTCGGAAGTTTGTCAGGCAGCAGTTCGTCTGTATCGGCCACGACGACAAGGTATGAAACCTTATCCAAATCTTGGCCCATAGGCACAAAAGTCTGCGAGCTGTATGGATGTCTCTCGAGGACAGTCGCCTTGTAGGCCTTGGTCTTTGATCCAGAGATCAAGTGCTTCGGGGCAGAGCACCGGAAAATGTTCCAATTCGCCTGGGCTGGCTTGCCGCTCTTGCATTTGCTAAAGTTGTTCGTCACGGGTGCAACTTTGTGCAATTTGATAGCAGTGCCATAGTTGGCGCTGGAGGCCTGAGCGTTCTTGATCTGTTCATCTGCACTGAGCACCCCGCCGTACGGCTGAAAGTTTTCTGGAGTGAGTAATTCAGCTTTGACGGGACCCAATGATGTTTGAAAAGTGTGTAAGTACATGGTTGCGTTGAGAGATATGTCCCGGGCCCGTACTTATAGTTTGAAAGACGGAATTTTGGCAGACCTATCTGAAACGGGGAAGTCCGGCTCCAATCGCGCGCATGCAGCCTTGATGGCTGCGAATCTCTTGACAGGTCTTCACCACCAAGTTAATGGCAATATAGCTGATTGCTATCAGGAAAGGTGAAAAAATGTCTTACAATCAAAACATTTGTCATTGAAAATTATGGTCTGTTAGCGATTTTTGGTTGTGAAATGGCCTTTCCGAGTTTACCCCTCCAAGTTGACTCGGGTCCGCTGTGTCCTCTGTTCCACAGCTATAGACACAACTTGGCTGAAAGACTTTAAACCCGCTACTCTGGAACTACGGAATTCCCGATGAGTTGGAAAAGGGGGAGATCTCACGAATGGAATATCATGGTGTGCATCACTGCCACTGACGGTTCTTCGATGATGCTTCTTTCTCCACACACCGAAAAAACCGAAAATGCACTCTCTAGTACAAAAGAAGCACGCTTTAATCCAGAAACTCAGGCGCCTGCTTTCTGAGAGGCTCTATGTGCTTCATGTCACTACATAATCGTCCTTTTTCGCAGCCATATCTTCGCAGAAAGATGAGTTCCCAGTGTATAATCTGTTCCACATCAACATAAAAACGCACCCAGAAGCTGCCAGAACATTTTCCTGTCGAAGAATCAGTCACTCCTAAACGACCATTACTCAATCAGAATTAGGCGCCTAGCAGGGTAACACCCGTGCCCCAGCGTAAACATACGATTCTGGGGTGCGAAGTTGCCTCTGGATCAACATCATGTCGAGGAGCTTCAAAGACCTAGTGAACAATAGGCAGGAGGGTTCGGATGACGGAACTCTTCATGACGATGAAGAGCCTTCTGTTATGATGTACATGCCATCAGATGGCACCTTTGCTGAGGAGTCTTCCACTCTTTTCGAAGGGGAGGGCTCATCTGCAAAGAGAAACAAACCTAGACAGACAAGCATGTCTGATCTGGCAATGACTGCATCATTAAAGCAAATTCACTACAACGAAAACAGGGTTGCTTTGGATCGTGCTATCAACTCAACGATCGAACTTTTGCATGAGCTTTCCGCTGAAAATAGACTGAGGCCGATCTTCTTCCCTGCCGAAGATAGTGCCTCCGAGAATGCCTTGCTTAACTCGCCTCGAGCTCATCTTGCGCTTGTGCGTAGGAAAACTGACCTAGAGGCTAAGACCTTGGGGAAGGCTAAAGTTGGCGATCTAGATGGCGTTGACTTGGCTGGTGATGAAGATCTCAAGGAGGTAAAGATGGCTGACTTCAAGGTGCTCAAATTGAATTTAAAGATGGGTCACACAGGTGCCCACCTCATGGATAATCTTGATAAAAAGTCTATCTCGATGCTTCTTGACCAGAAGTTTTCTCAGCAGATAAAGTACTTGCTCAACCTTAAGGATCGTATTGATGACACCTCCTCAAAAGTGTTTGTTACCGGAGATTTAAATGCTGGTAAGTCTACTTTTTGCAATGCTCTTCTCAAAAGGAGAGTCCTTCCTGAAGATCAACAGCCTTGCACATCCGTGTTCTGTGAAGTGATTGATGCTGCAAAAGTGAACATGAGTATAGAGGAAGTCCACGCTGTGCCAATAGGCAAAGACTATGAGAGATCCGATGAATTCACTTATGAAAGACACCCACTCAATAAGCTAGAGGACCTTGTTTACGAATGTGACCAGTACAGTCTTTTGAAAGTTTACGTGCTTGATTATAGAAAGGCAGAAGAGAGTCTCTTGGGCAATGGGGTCATTGACGTCAAACTCATAGATGCTCCAGGCTTAAACATGGATTCCTATCAAACAACTCAAGTCTTCTCTCGACAGGAAGAGATTGACTTGGTCGTGTTTGTTGTGAACTCGGAAAACCACTTCACACTCTCTGCAAAGGAGTTCATCGCTGCTGCTGCAGCTGAAAAGCGCTATGTTTTCATTGTCGTCAACCGCTTCGACAACATCAAAGACAAGAACAAGTGCATGTCTCGTATCTTGGACCAAGTGAAGAACTTATCCCCCTACACGCACAAGGATGCCAAAGATTTTGTTCATTTTGTGAGCTCTTCAGAGGTACTTAAAGGATTTCCTGATGATGGCGGTGATGGCGGAGACGACGGGCCAGGTGACAATGGTGGTCCCGATTTTGATGACCCCAACTTCGACCACCTTGAGAACTCGCTTAGAAAATTCCTTCTCGACAAAAGATCTATTTCAAAGTTACTTCCCGCCAAGAGCTACATTCTTAATATTCTCGCGGACCTCAAGACGCTTTCAGATATCAACGGCGATATCTACCGTAAGGAAATTGAGAGGAAACAAAATGAACTACGCACTAAGGTGGCTCCCAAGTATGATCAGATGATACAAGACTCTGTTCAGATGAATGATAAAATCACTAAGCTAATCGAAAAGACTTGTACAGCGGTCTACAACGCCACTAAAGGTGAAATCTTATCAACAGTGGACAATTTCGGTTCATCTCAAATAGTTCCTTATGGGGGCTTACAATTTGTCTACGATTACGCTAAAGAAACTCAGCGTCGTATGATCGACACCATTGTTTCCTCTGTTCAAGCCAGTGAGGGTAAAGCTAGAGCCTTGACTGAGAAAAGTGTTCAAGAGATTGTGACGATTGGACAAAGCACCCTTGGCGACGAGTTCTTATCAGATAAGGTCTTTAAGGCTGATTTGATGTTTACCAGGAGACGTGATACCATTAAAAGGCAGTTGGATGATCAAATCGAAATTTCCGACTTTTTTGACCCATCTTTTAACTCGGTTCTCACCTGGATTGGAATACCGAGCGAAATCATCTCAACAACGAAGCAACAAGTGGAGATTCTATCTCCCACTCACATTTTGACCACCATACCGACATCTGTTAACTCATTGAAAAGGCAATTGCCCACTCAGCTCACATTACAGACATTGTACTCTTCCACAAAGTTGCTCACGACTGGTGCCCTTCTTAGAAAGGCATACAGCTTGTCTGGGTTGCTCAAACCCTCCGTGGCAAAAAAGGTAATCTTACCGTTGGCTATTTTCGTTGGTGGTTTTACTGTCGTGTATCTCATTAATGATATCCCAAACGCTTTCCCAAGAAAGCAAGCCAAAAAACTCAAAAAGCAGGTTCTCGAGATGGATTATGCTCATGTTAATGCTGATAGGGTCTCTAAGGAATGCAGGCAGGTGTTGAATTTCCCATCAAGGCAAGTGATGAACAACTTCCAGACTAGCATTGATAGAAGAAGCGGTGAAAAGGAGAAACTCGAGAAAGAAATCAGGAATGCAGAGATCAGTTCTGGTTACTTCAGAGATTTGCTCGTTAAAATCGAAAAGGAGTCCAAGTTTGTTTACGACATCGATCTTGAAAAGATTCATTCAGTCGACTAGACATCATGGAGTTTATTAATTATCTTGTGAATAGTGTATTTTATGTGTCATGATAACTTAGTGATTTCTATGGCGGTAGATTAGTGCTGAGGTGATCGCAAACGTTATCAAACTCAAGACTATGCTTGTTTGAAATGCTCCTCTATAACAATCTTTGCCTTGATAGCATTTGCCGTTCTCCTCCGCGTGTGAATCATAAATCCAGCCAAAGTATAGCTGAAGGGGATAGAGGAGTATTATCGGGCCGGAGCACGATAATCCCCACGCTGTGGTGAAGTGCTTCGTTCCAAACGTGTCTGCAAAGATCGAGGGATAGTTTCCGTTGAGCATTCCATAAGCACTACCCATAATGACGGATACCAATGTCAATAGGTGCACGCTATTGGTGTAGCTAAGCAAGATTTGTGCAATTATCATAAAAACAATGGATACCAAAACCAACCATTGCCTTTGAGCCTTGATTTTCTTCTTGACAATATCAGATAGCATACCAGCTGCTATCCGGCCGAAGAATTGCGAAATTGATATCACCGACACTTGCAATGCTTGAAGGGACGCAGGACTTGTGAACAGACCAGGATCGTAAAAGAACTGTGCCCGTACGATAAATCCCACGGTGTAAATATACATTTGGCCCATTCCACTACACAAAGATAAGATGAGGAAGTGGGTGAGGTACAATCTGTTTGTGAGTAAGGCAGTGACAATGTCTTTTGGGGAATCCAACCTTTTCAATAATTTGATTAGCTCTGTGTCAGTTGAAATTGTCGAAGTGGCTACTGGGATTCTCAGCGGTGCTTTCCGGGGACTCGGTTGATTCTGTAAAAGAGGACGCTGCTCTGAGTTCAAGCTAGTGTCCGACTTGTTGAGACCCCAAAAGGCAAGCTTTCCCAAAAATGAAGACAGACGGTGAAGTTCTGGTGGCTCGTGTCTGTTGGAATCCTCTTCCTCGACAGTACCCTCTGGATCGTAGACATGAATGAACCAGGATCCACAAAATGCCACTGCTCCACAGACAAGCGACAAGAACAAAAGTAATTGACCTGTGTCGTCGGCAAAGAATGTAGCTGCCACCAACAGGAACACTGTAGCCGAGAGACCGTATGCACCAATTGGCATGGCGCTAGCAGAGCCTCTGTGATGAGGAAAGTTGGCCTGCGCTGCTTTCAAGCACGAAAAGAATGTAGTTCCTGATCCAAACCCCACCAAACACATGGCGATACAGATTAATGGAAGACTTGGGATTTGAAGAGCGTATATCCGGTTGGAGATGAAGTAGCCCAGGAAAATACATGAGGAACCAATGATAATCAGCAAACTTGGTCCGAAGTTGTCAATTAAAAGCCCAGCTGGAAGACCACCACATCCCGTGCCAACAGTCACAGCTAATGAAATGGAGGCCGCTTTGGAAGTTGAGAGGCCCACCCGACGGACCAATTGTGGAGCATAGATGCCATATAAGTATGGGGTACCTGCTACCAAGGCCACAAAAACAGACACGATGAGTGCCGTGAACCTGGCAAATGTGTGACTAGCCATATTAAACGATCAGTCTTGCATCAAATGCAGTAGCCGGGGTGGTGGAAGATGTGGTTGATGTAAGATCAAGTTGCGCAATATCAGTGCATTACCTCACGAAGGAAGTGAAGGTGTGAAAATTTGTAGCAAAATACAAGGACATATATATTCACTATTATCGACTGAATTAAGAACATTTTTGGCGGACATTTGGATAAACAACGAGCAAGTCACTTCACAAGGAATATGCTCCCCTTTGTATACTGTGGCTATGACGACGGAATTTGTCTCTTGGGGTTTTTCTGGAAAAGGAGCTAACAATTGGGTATCTGATCTTTATCAGTTGCAAAAGCTAAGAAAGTGATTGAAAATAGTAGTTTTTTGATGTCTGTAGCTAGATTTGAGTACGGATTCACGCTTTTCGCAACCATTCACCAGATCTTATACTTATTGCGTAGTGTGCCACTCAGCCCAAAACTCTAAGTAACAAATTGGATGTTGCTCTTACAGCCATCAATTATGTGTCGAATTAGTATTTGTCGCCTGCGAGAAGTCTTTTTTCGGAAAATGGAAGTCACAAAGGTCCACTTAACGTCAATTTCCTCGTTGATATTTCTTAAATCTTAAGTTTTACTTACTGAAAAGTGCTTCAAACAAATGCATCAACTCTAGCCGATGACACTTCATCAAGAATGGATTTGCCTTTTTGAATTTGGCATGACGGTCCTTGTCTCTTATCACGCTGGTAGAGCCTCACCTGTATACCATTGAGCGGTGGAAAAAAGAAGCAGAGAAACCACATAAAGGAACCAAGATATAGTTAACCATGGGCAGATTAAACAATGCAGAATTTATATCGAAAGTGGACGCTATACTAACGTCCAATGAGGGCAAGAGCTCTGTATACTTCACACAGAAAAGATTGTCGACGCCGTTAGAGAAAGAATACATTGATCTGGTTAAAGACCTTTCCTCGAACGTCGTGGAACACCCTACAGCATACCCCACCAACACACAGAGTTACCCAGTGCTCATTCGTGCAACATTGGGAAAGAAAGATTCTAAGATATCGACTGTGGTGGAGCCAGCCAACTTGGATGCATTCTGGCTGGAGTACGCCCAGGTTCTTAAAACAGGTTTCGTCGGCTTGAAGAAGAAGGAGAAGAAGAAAGCAAAGAAAAGCAAGGTCACAAAACCTTAGGCGAAAGTTTCATTTGTAACTTTATACACTTAATTCATGAGATGCAAGAATCAGAGCCTCTCAACCATGAGAAGGCCGCTGGGGTAGATGAATCCAACATCCTTCACTGGCGTACTCTTGTCGTAGTCACTGAGCAGAGGCAAAGGAGGAGCCGGAGAGACAAGGCGAAATTGGTAGGGATAAGAGAAACCCCTGAACTTCTCCTCCGCTTCGACTTGTGAAAGGGTGAAGTTAGACTCTTCCTCCAAGAGGCTTTTCTGATGTAACTCGACGAATAAAAAGATATCCTCTATGGGTGAGTTTTCCGGGAAGAAGAATGTCTCACGGTTTCCTCCGGCCATCTTGATTGCGATTCTTGCTTTCCCTTCACGATCATCCTGTTGCAGTCTAAGCTCAAGAATGTGAGACTGTTTCCAACGAAGATAGTCCGCCGCAAGCCTTTTCTGGGCCTTTTGAGCCTTCTTTTGTCTATCCTTGAGTAGTGACTGTTGGTAGTCTGCATTCTGCTGCTTCCGAACCATTTCAGACATGTATTTATCTTTTAGTTCAGCTCTAATGAGCGCTAGTTCGGGTTCGTACTTGAGAGCACGCTTGATGAATTTGCTTTGAATTAGCTTGTCTGGATCACCTTCGCCTATGCCTCCTTGTATCTTCAGAATCAATGATATCTTGGGAGGAGTCTTTGACGGACCCTGTGGTGTCATTGTAGACGTCCTAGTGAGGCAAAGAACGCCCAAAAATGGAAATTTAGTGACATTCAAACTGTTGGCCAATTGATATGCTTCCAGGTTTGTGAGGTCTCCGCCCCATATTATGTTTTGGTTGTTTCTATTCTCCGTGGTGAAGATGGAGATGAACTTTGGATTGGTGACAATATGATCGAAGATCGAGCTTGAGCTCTCATTACTTGGGTTCGTCAAGTAAACATATAGGAATTTACCTCGATTGATTGCCATGTAAAGTGCTTGAGTGTAGCTGCCTTGGAAAAAAGGAGGCAAGGCGGCCACATTGCGGTCAGGATTATTTGAAGAGTATAGCTGTTCCGGCAGCAAATTCTCCTCTAGAGCCCTCACAAACCTTTCAACCTTGCTGATAGGGTCATTCATTAGGGCATTACAGCTGGTTGTCGCTGTCTCGGATGCGGATCTGCGTCGCTGAGCTTCGCTGTCATCCAAATACAAGAAGGAAAAGAACTTGGAAAGAAGTGAAAGGCTGACCACTGCTGCAAGTGTGATGGGTGCAATGAACAAGAAGATCAACCATTTGGCTATGCGATTTCCTATTGAAGGAGTACTAGGTGATGCATCCGTGCTTTCTTCCGCCGGATAGGTACCAGGGATGTTTTGAGGCGGGTCATTTGTCGTAGGAAGCAGCTCATATTGCCGCCTTCCGAAAAAGTTGGACCATGAGCTCATGTAATGAAGGGGCGTGTAGTACAGATATGGGAGTAGGCTGCGTATGTATATGAGGCGCACGTGACAGAAACCTTTAAGTTGGTATAACTTACAAACCCCGGGAGCTCCAAAGCTAAAATTTTGTGTGTATATTACTTTTAACTTCAGAAAAACGTTTAATTAATTTGAAAGCACACACACGCATTAAATAAACGCTGTCTGATAAGTCAACACTGGGGTGAGTTAAGATTCAGAACTCGCCTGCGTGGCGTAATGGTTAGCGCATTTGACTTCTAATCAAAAGATTCCGGGTTCGAGTCCCGGCGTGGGTTCTTGAAAGCGGTTTTAGCTCAGTTGGGAGAGCGTCAGACTGAAGATCTGGAGGTCCTGTGTTCGATCCACAGAAATCGCATTCTTTTTGCTTTTAAAGCATTATTTTTTTCATTCAAATTATTTATTTTCTATAGAAATGCTTATATGCTTTGTCGATGTGGCGAAGTGGTACCCCAAAAGCTGGGTTTACTGGAATGGTGTAGCTCGAGCCTGCGACTCTCTCTTCAGCCAGAAAAGAGAAGGCATCTCCTTTATCATTCTTGAGGCGGTACTCTGCCATGCTCAAGCCACAAAGAGCATAGTTGGTATGATAAAAGTCTGGTGATTTGCCGGGTTTGTCTTTCAACCCACCACGCTTGAGATCTTGGCAGCAATTTGAAATGTAGCTGATAAGGGCCTCCTCATTGAACACATCTGTTCCAATAGAAGACCCAAGCAAAGCAAATGCACCACCGACCCAGTAACTGTAGCATGCATCAACAAGTTTGTTGCTTCGACCGGAGAATCCACCTTCCAAGCTCAATTGTCTGTCAGCAAGCCAACGAAGTAACAGGGTTTCACTGAAGTCACCTTCTTGACGGCCCATCAAATAGAATGAAGCAACGGCGCAATATGTGTATCCACCATGTGCCTCTGTATTGGGAACCCCGGAGAAGCCACCCTCATATGTTTGACACGACGAGAGCCATTGGCGGGTTCCAGCCCAAAGCTCAGTGGTGTCCATATTAAGAAGTGAGCTTATAACAAGAGCACAGTAGGTAGAACGGGTATCGCTTTCGCCGTCTTTGTGCATTGCAAATGAGCCATCCTCGTTCTTCAATGAAAGAAGCCAACCATGCAAATTGCCCTTTATTCTATCCACGCTTGCAAAATCTTCCGCTAACACAAGCAGAAGTAGAAGCACATAGGTTGACGCCATGTGACCCATATGCATGTTGGGTCCACCAGCAATGCCACCTCTGCCTTCGTCGATCACCAACGAATTGACCTTCTCCGAAACTAACTTTTTCAAATCGTCCAGAGGATCCTCTCCGCTAAGAGTAACATGCGCATTTGTGAGCCAGTAGATCACCCACAGTTGAGAAGCGTCTAATACGTAGTAGGGATCAGGCAATGGTTCTTCCAAGTACAGCTCCACGTACTTCAAGTGAAGGTCGACATTGATCTCATTGTTGAGTATTTCATCTCGGTTGCTTTCATTGAGCAACTTTTCGTAGATCTCTTTGATGGTGCCCAGGACCTTTTCCTGCTCCACTGTCGTCTCACATAAATAATCGTCCTCTATTATGGGTGGGGTTGTTAACATGGTTGACATGGAGGCTGAGACGTTTGGACGCGTTAGAGACTCAAAGCTTTCGGAGCGCTTGGATTTCCCTAGTATATTAAGAAGATAAGATATTTGTCGGATATTTGTATCATCGTCGGGCATCAGTGGTGTTTCATAAAGTTGCCAGTATGGTCCATCGCAATGGGATTCCTGTGTGAATGGCTGCGACTGAAGGTCTGAGGAGGCCTAGAGTGCGATTGGAGCCAAAGATTTGGTCCATCAGATGTATTTCAATTAAAAACCTTGTAGTTCAGTCCTCAATCCATTAGAAAATAGCTGTTTACGAATTTACACTCAGAGGCAGTCTGTGGTATATTGTTTCGGCCCGCTTTTTATCGCCCTGATGCTACATCATTGACACAAGACAAATTAGGTGATATACAAGGATTGGAAATCTACTCCTTTCCGAACGTACCACTTCAAGAATTTGAGATTAAGATTGACGCGGCAGTCCATGATTTAAACTTTAAAGCCCCAGAAAGCTTAGTTGTGCTGGGGTATAAAAGTGTGCAACTCTACGATGCACACTGAAAGATACCAAAACAGACCAAAGGCCCCTTGCAATTCTCACGACCTAAACACGGCAATCTTGTGACCGGCAGTGTGACTTATAAGTTATGACTCGATGACTTAAAGATGTCTTGGTACTTACATTATAATTGGATTGGGGTTGCCACATCTCATGACCGTGCAGCCAGGAGCTCGATCCTGACCGTATACTGATTGGAATGCGCAACGTGTAATTAAGTCATTCTGCGTCAGACTTTGAAGCCCTCGCACTGTTCTAGACTTTGCTTCCCACGGGAATGTTGAAATAAACTATAACTTGGGTCTATGTGTACAATATAAGAAGGTAGTTGGATTTAGCTTGCCAAATTAAGCCTCGCATGCAGCTAGCAATCGAGTTACGTCATCATGCTGCACGCCAGAGAAAAAGCCTTCTTCTCTACCATGTAAATGTTTCTATTTCTTGCATTATTCATTAATTCGTACGTCTCGTTACTCACATATAGTTGTCGAAGATTTCATGCAAAATGCTCTCATAGCAGTAGATGAACTGATCAAGCGTCTGCACCATGGCAATACGCTGCTGGCGTTGAAGCTGCACCGCCTTGTAGACGAGATCTTTAGTTCCCCACGGGTCATACTTCCCATTGCTTTTGCCTTTAAAGCAATCTTTAACCATATCGAGCGTGATGAAACATCCAGTGCGTCCACACCCTGCTGAGCAATGGACAAGTAAATCAAGCGAGCGAGTAATTTTAGATGTGGGAGGTTGTTGGTTCTTGAGCATCTCGATGCATTCATTCTTGCTTTCCAAAAGACGTGACACAGTCTTGAAGTTGTCAGGAACACCAAAGTCAGGCCAGTCAGCATAGGCGAAGTGGTAAGCAATGCGGGTCTTGCCGTGTTTCTCTAATTCCATCTTACGCACCGTGAAACCCTCCTTGTCTTCCGTGGACTTGATGGTCACAGAAAGGTCACTCTTCTCAAAGTGCTGGTCCAGTTCGTAGTATGCCTGTGGAGCAAAGACTGATGGCTTATTGAGGCATACAATGCCCTTGATACCATTGTACCACACGGTGTTCCAGAAATCCTCTTTCGTGGACTCCAATGGACTTTGCGTAGCAATATACTCAGTAAGGGAAAGCTGCTTGCACTTGATGTAATTGGCATTAAAGTAGTCATCCGCAGACTCCTTTTTGGCGCTGGAGCAAGAAGGAGACGACACAAGCTTCACGCGTGAGTGCTCATATGGCCAGATGTTATTGTAGCGATTCTTGTAGCCGTACTCAACACCTTTTGGAATAGTGTAGTGAATCTTGTCACAATGTGGACATGGTGCCAGTGGGGAGCAATACCCACTACTGAGACCTGAATGAAGCTTGCCGGGGGTTAGGGCAACTTTGTCGGTTTGGACCACCTTTTCGGACTTTTCATCATTAGTGTTTGAAATGGCCATGCTAAGGCGCACTTGCTCTGAACGCTCAAGCTTGTTGAACTTGTCGCTCAATACGCTAACAACCCTTTCATTATGACCCTCGGTACCGTAGCCGTCGCCAAAAAAAGCCAACCAACGAGGGAGCTTATCCTTCTTCTCTTCAAAGCCCTCGGGGAACCGGAGCTTGTAGCTATATGTGGTTGTGGTATCTATCCGCGGTAGTGTCTTCTTAATTGACATCAACATTTTTTGGTTAGACGCTGTGGCCGAAGGGAGTGTGAACCCCGAGAGGAAAGGCGAAGACTCGCGACTCGAGTCGCCTGGTGATTGGGCGAGTCCGTCTTTGGCAGAATCCGGTCTAGCAGCGTCTAACACGGGATGCAGAGGAGTCTCGGGTGAGACAGGAGTTTGGTCTGACAGAAGGGCAGACTCGTCTCGAAGCAGCGTGTCTAGATTTTGAAAACCGCCATCGAGATACCCGACAGTAAATCTGTCATGCTTGAGAAACTTTTGTATCGTTTGAAACAAACTAAACGAAATGTGACCGGTGCCGCTGTTAGCGTCGTAAACTAAAACCCTGGTAGGTTCTGAGCTTGCAGTGAGTTGGTCCTTCACCTCTTTGGGTAAAGCAGCGGAGTTGGAAACATGAGCGAGGTCATAATTTGGCCGCTTCAAAAGGGTAGTAGGAATGCAGATGTTGTATGCGTTTTCAAAGCGAGAAGCCAGATAATTATTGAAGGGGCGGATGTCAATCGCCAAGGAATTGCCTTCTAAAAAAGATTTGATCGCTTTGGGTTCGTCACTACGGACCGCCACAACGTCATCAGGCAAGTCCTTGAAGTGTGATCTGGTGGTGGGGCTAGTGGACTGAGGCAGTTTAACGTATAGGTATGGAAGCCCCGAGGTGACCTTCATTGGATTAGCGATGTTTTGGTCTCGAGGGGGCTCTGTGACGATGGAAGGGACATTTTTCATCATCGCAGCGTGTAAGCTGAGGAAGGAAGCAGGGTGGAAAACCGGTGCTTATAAAGAATGCAAGTTATGCTCGATAACTGGCGCAGGGCGACTATGCCGCAGGGAGGAAGGTCTAGAGGCGGCGAAGGTCTAGGTGTATGGGGGAGCGTGCCTGTGTACAGTATGGAGGCGACGCAGTGTGCTATTTTTGACCAGCGTCTGTCCCGCAACCCAGCCCAAGCCTGCCGAGCCAACATAACCGCCTTACTTGGCCTGTCATGCTCTGTTGCAAAGCGTAGCAGAAAGAATGGTTTTTAATATGGCTCGCGGTATAATGGTAGTCGCTTGCAGTCCGAGAAATCCGCACCTCAGTGACGCTTGGCCCGGAATGAGTGAGTGACCTCGCCTGATGGGCGCAAGGTTATTTTTTGTGGCTGCAAAACAAACAAATAAAGAAGCACTGCCCGGGGTTCCAGAAACATCACCGTTTGAAAGATGTTTCTGTTCTTTGGCCGTCAAGCCGCTGCCGTCAATTCGCCGCTTTAAACGAAGTGCATTAGCGTTGCTTCCATGTGCTTGCCTATTTCAAATAAGGTTAGCTGTGGTGCTGCCACTTCATATCATGGAACTTGACATCCCGCAACACCACATTACGTGAGGCATGACTATTCCACAGACCAATTCCACCTTGTGTAGTTGGGCGAGAGCTGCAATGTGCATCCTGGTGATCTAACTTTTTTTGCCACTCCGCCCCAGATTTTCTATTGTGGTTGACCGCCTTGCCAGTCGCTTGGCCCGCACTCTCGATAGGTCGGACGCAGCGCTCGCCTTAGACCTCGCTGATAAAGCACAAAGCGCTAAACCCGTCAAAACTTGTAACTTTTTTTTTTTTTTTTTTTTTTCCATTAAAAAGAAGACGCCCTAAATAAGTCTCTCCTTGCGTGCCTTCTGGAGGGCCCGCCTTGCTCTCACTGTGAAAAGCACCGCAAGTGCTGCCGCCTTGAATCGGCTGTGGCCGTGGCCTAGATGGTCGTAGGGGCTTCCGCTCGGGCGCCCAAGAATCAATTGGGTGGTGTCTGCGCGATCGTCGCTAGTGTCAATTTCGCAGCCATTAAGAAGCTGCTCTGTGAGGTCCGATGGTTGCCGCGATCCGTGGCCCAATTTTGCCTTTAAATCCACAACTACTCTTTCTTGAAAAGCACTCACAGCCACGCTCGCCTCCAACTTTCGCTTGGCTTCCTCGTACCGCTCGTGCACTAAAGCCAAGCCGGTGCGTAACTGTTCGATTGTGTTTCCCTGGCGGTGTATTTTCGCGATTTGGGCTGCATCGGCCTGAGGCACAAATTGCACTTTCGCTGCAGACTCTCGAGGTCTGCTTTGGGCTTTGGCTGGCTTTTGACTCTCTCTTTCAAGACGTTCTCTCATTTCTTTTTCTCTTTCTGCTCGTTCTTTTAAACCGTAGTTAGTTTCTCTTAATTGTTGATTCTGGAGCCGAAGCTTTCTTATTTCAGCCTCAAGCGTCTCGATACTGATACTTTGACGTTCGAGCTTCGACAATAGCATATCCTTACTACGACCCGCTCGCGTCTCCTTCTCTGTGAATTTATCGTTCGAGGCATCCTCCTTTGTTATTCTTGAGGTCTCTCTGTCTTTTTCGCAACTTTCGCCTCGGGTGTGTAATGGCTCTTCTTGATCTCCTCAATGTTACTCTTGAACTCCTCGAAAAAAGTCCGATTATCCTCCTTGTGAGGCCTGAGTTCTGTTTTGTCATTCATAAGCAGCCTAAGCAGCTGGTGCAATGCCTCGTTTCCCCTTCTGGCACGGGTTAGTGTGTCTTCCATTGACGAGTAGTAGATGTGTTGATACAACTGATTGCAGTATCGCGAAATTAAACAAACACGTTCTTTCATGGCAAAACGTCTACTGCGCAGGGTGTCTATCCTGGAGCGCATTAAAGCATATCCGTTGGACCTAATCCTTGGGTTGAATGAGGCTTTGGTCTCGATCGATTGGGATGATTATGTTCATTCTACTTTGCCCATTGGTATAGTGCTCACTACGGTGTTTGCTCTTCTTTGCAAGATTGGCGATCGCCACAACACAGTGAGGCTGCGGCGTCTGAACGACTTGTTCCGGGCGGATGCCATTGTATATAAGCAGGTTAGAAATCGTGCAATTACTGGATCTCTGGATCCAATTCACTATCCTGCAGTGAGCAAGGAAGCCAGTGGCAATCGCTGGGTATGGCTAGTCAACGCCTTGGTGGTGATCCTTGCCTTGGCTTCCATCATCAATGCTATTACTGTTGTTTGGATCTCAAACAGAGAGTACACCTTACTCAATTCGTCTACAAATGCCGCCAGACCCAAGGCATCCAATGTATCCAAACTGACTGTCTCGAGCTCTGATGACAGGGGGTTCTTTGGCAAGATAATTTCCTACTTTGAGGGTCACCTGCGCTATCTTTCCGATGACGAATCAGACGGCGAAACCACCTACGAGGTAGAGTTTGACCAAAAGGACGTTTGGGTATTGAAGGTTTGGGACCCTTCCCTCTTCCAAATCCATCTTGCAGTCACTTTCTGCCCGATTACACTCTGTGCGATCAAGCTAGCTCCGCTGATATCCTTATGGAAGATGCTTTTAATTATCGTGGCTTATGACATTGCTTTCTACAGTCTCGTCTCCAAGTTCCTACTGCTAATAGGCGACAAGCAGATCATATACCAGGAAACGTTCAACGAATACAACCGGAAGTACGTCATTCCAAAGACTTCCGTGCTCAAGAAGAATGCAATTGTCGATGCCACCTACGGCCCTATGGCCGCATCATCCATGGTGGCCTACGATGATCGTAAGGGTCATTTGCAGAACGAAAATGCCTTCTATACGCACGATATTCACGGCAACAGAATAAAGAGTGTCCGTGCGGAGAAGCAATTTGCCTCGAGATCCGCCTCCCCTGCGAGGGGATACCTTTCCTGCTAGTACTTTCTCTAGGCATAGAGATACGTCCTTCGCTGACTTGTATACATCCACAAGAGGAGATGACAATCATCAAAGCTGGATCACGCTGTCTACACCTTTCGTCACACGTACTGGCCACGACTCCTTCATTCGTCCCCAGTCGCCCAGACATTCCCCCTTGAAAACTCCTACACGACTTTCTTTCAGTCAGAGGACGCAATTATCGCCTTCACGAGCGTCACCCACACGTAACTACTACACTCCCTCTCATCGGGGCTCACCTTCGCCGACCCACTTGTCAAGATCAAGCTCCCCACAAAGAAGTTCTTCGCCTTCAAAAAGGCCATGGCAATAATGAGATCTATATGGACCAGGTTTAATATACAATGCAAATTAGTTCCATCACAAATCGTGAAATCCGAAAAGGTAATTCGATATCGTTCCGACGAAGCCTAATTTCTGTTCTGGCTTCTTCAGTTCGCTAGGATTTTGCGGGTCTCCCTTTGGTGCCTTCAAAAACATCTCGGAGCCATCCTTGACCTCGAGTCTTTTGATGTAAGATGCCTGAATATCATTTGAGTCTCCAATGACCCCTTTGTCAACTTTGCTGGAGAAGTCTCCAAGCTGTAGACCCTGGAGGCCTCCTCCGATATCTTCCGTGCTGGTCAATTTGCGGTTCTGCAATTTCTCCACGGCATTCTTTGTATATGGCACAACTCCAATAAGAGCACCATTGAACACTGAACCGGACTCTTGTAGCGCGTCAGCAGCTGAAGACGGGTTATCATATGTGAGCTTCACCCATGACTTTCCACAAAAAATGGGTGGTTTAAGCTGGCTCTCGTGCTGCTTCTCCTCTGAATTTGAGGAGAAAAATGCACCAGTCGTTGGGCCCTGAAAGATTTCTTCTGGGGAGGATGTGGCTGTAGATTTTGCGGCCTCAAAGTCCTCAAGAATAGTTCCGAATTCCAGGAAGTGTGCAATTACTTGGTTGGCCATGCTTTCGGGGTAGCCAAAGACAAGCACAGCAGCCTCACTGTGACGCAATGGATTTTTCAAGATTTTCTTGTCATCCGCTTTGGAGTCATCTGGGGAAGTGTTTTTTGCAAAGGCGTTCAGGAAGCTGCGAGGGTCCTTGGTGATGAAGGATTCGGTTTGTTGGATAGGCTTATTAACGGCATTGGAGGAGTCATCATTCAAGTCATAAAGTGTGCGTGGGGGAGGAAGATCTTCGTTGTAGTTGTACAATGGCAAGTCTTCGTTGTTGTTGTTACCTTCAAAAGATTGGTCTTTTATAGCGAGGAGGGAGGAATCTTGGAAGCTGGCATTGCTATTTCTATGAGTCTTGTTTCCAAAACTTATGACATTAAAGTCAGTGGATTTGAATGCTTCATCGTCCTTCCCTGTGCTTCTCTTGTTCTGGTCTCTTTTATTATTCGACACAGCGGAAAGCTGAAATCCTATCTTTTTCTTGGGAACAAGATGATTTGGAATCACCTTTTTATTGGACTTCTGGTACCAGGCTGACTCTTTAGAATCAGATGGAGCCATTACGCTACCTGAGCTGTTGGAAAACAAGGACATCGGCACCGGTTGGTTGTGAGGTTTTGATGTTTGGCTGCGTACGTTTTCAATGCGGACGTGTGCAGATCATTTTTGGCGAAGTCAGATAGCCGTGATAATTTAGTACTACAATAAAGTTAGAAAAACAAAAGGATCAAAACCTTCTACGAATGGATAGATATATTCAAGCTCTGTGTACTTTTAGTCATTTCCATCGCTAAGACGTACTCTAGTGATTGGCTAATTGTCAACGTGGGATATGGGTATTGTCTGCCTCACTGAATGGTATTACAGGAGCAAGCTCAACTTCACCATAAAATACTTATACTCTTCAATTCAATAAGCGTTATACTCCTCTGTTTTGGATTAAATCCTTATTAGTGAAGCCAGTGCTATCGTGAAATCTGATGCTCATTCATTTCATCTGTTACAATACATCTAGTCAGGCATAATTTGGATAAATTGGATACTGAGCGTAATAGACCCCCTCATACTCCCTTATCATTCTCAATCTTAAACTGAACTCCCCATTTACCATGGCATATCTGTTTTGCAACCAGTGCTTTTCTGCAGTACCTACACATTAAGGCTCATCTTCTCACTTTAGCTCCAACATCAACGTCCCATCGCAATGATTTTGTCACCGGCAGAGAGGGCATACCTCTTCGACTCATTGGCGATGGTGCCTCCTGTCCGTCCAGACGGTAGAAAAACTTTCCAGTTTAGACCGCTAGAGGCCAAGACCGCATTTCTACCGAGCTCCAACGGTTCTGCAAGAATCAGAATGGCAGATGGATCCGAGTGCATTGTTAGTGTGAAAGCTAAGGTGGTTTTGATCGCGAAAGAGCCAAATTTGATAGAATGCGACGTTGACATAGCCGGTTTCCGTGACGACTCTAACTTTGTGCTGAACTTGAAGTTTAATATGACGAATCTCTTCGAGAAGAACTTCCCAGTTAAGAACTTGCATCTCACTTCAAAATATAGTTACAAACTTTTCATCGATTGCATTGTCATTTCACATCAGTCCTATCCTTTGACGTTGATCAGCATGGCTTCCTACTTGGCGCTCAGCTCGACCAGATTGCCTCTTTTGGTCTCTGAAACAGACGATGCTGAGATTGAGGAGCAACCGACATTTTCTGACGACTGGGAAAACTCGCAGTTTCTCTCTGAGGTTTTCAAGATAGAAAAGTTTCAGCCACCTTTGTTCCTCACCTTCGGTGTTGCTGGCGAGAATGTTGTTATAGAACCCTCTGTGGAGGAAGAGCAGGTTCTCGAAAGCGGTATTCTTGTGGGCTGGTACAACAACAAGGTCATCTCTCCGATTACAAACATCAACTTGGCCACTAATTCCAATAATCTGAACTTGAAGGGGATTAAGCCAGTCCTCCTTCTCAAGGCTCTCAGTTTAGCGAAGCAGTTCAGCTCACAAGTTGTCGCTGCTCTTGATGCTGTGGTCGAGGAGGATCTACAAGATCAGGATGGTGCAATTTTCTAACTAAATCTAAAATATAATGTACATTAGCAATGCTGCAGCGAGTAGGCATGGCAGATAACAGCCGTGGCCGTTTGAATGTTCATGGATCTGACCACACCGACTTGCTTGATTTCCACACAAAGATCCAATTCAGCTAAAAGCTCACCAGGAATACCCTCCTTCTCTCTCCCAAGAAGAATCAAAGATTTTTTGGGAAACTGGAGGTCACCGTTCAAGACAACCGACTTGTCTGTCTGTTCGAGACCAATCAACGTGTAGCCTTCAACCTTCTTTTCCCGAAGGAAGTCACGAATATTCCAAGGAAGCACCTCCTTCATGGGCATCCAAAAGTCAGCAGTAACGGCGACATTTTTAAAAGTGGCATTCTTTGTCATTTTCATGTCGAACACAGTCATGAGACCAGCGCCTAGAACATCACAGAGTCTGCAAATACCTCCAAGGTTTGGCGCTTTGGTTACCAAAGATGCAACAACAATTAGGTCACTGCGTTTGACGTCATTACCGTCACTACCGTCAACATCCATGACGGTACTCCAGGCATGACTCTTTGTTTGCAATGGCATCGAAGCTGTTCCACTAGCCTCTTCCAAATCTCTTTTCTCCTGTTGATCGGCCTTGATTTTAGATACCCACAACTCAACACGATCTTCACCCACTGGATGCTTCAAAAGTTCCTTTTGCTCTTCTGTAAGGTACCTATTAAACTGCTCACTAGTGAAGAACTCAACCTCTCTGTCACTGAGTCTCAACAACAAGCCACCTGATATGCTCACCAAGTCCAAATCGTTGATTATGTCCCACAAAAGCGCATCACCACTTCTGTACTGACCAAAGGCACTGGATGCCACTGCGCTCTTATACATATTTTCAACCAATGCAATGAGGTTCTTATCCAAAGGCAAGTTCTTCCTTCCGATCTCCTCGTGCACTGAGGTAGCCAATGACATTGAAAAGTGACGAGTGATTGCCTTGTTTGTGGATGCAGCTGGAATTATGATAGTCAATAGTCTGGTCAAATACTCCACCTCTTGTTTTTCGTCCAATGACAGGATCATCAAGTAAAGTATTCTCTCGTAAATTGTGACCACAGTCGGCTTCACTTCATGTGACTCTAACGAATCGGCCACCTTCTCGAAGTAGACTTCGGCAAGTTCATGGCTTCTTGCCAATTGAAGAGCAATTATCCACTCGAAGTATATTCTAACGAGCGGGCTTGGATCCCTCTCGATAAAATAGTTGAACTGGTCAAAAAAAGAAGACGTCACTTTTTCCACAGACACCCTGTCGACGACGGAAAGGATGGCTTTGGCTAACTGGCATCTCACATACTCTTCTGCGCCATCAGTTTGTTTTGTGATATTCACCATGCGGTAGGTGTCCTCTTCATTCAAGATAGCGCTGATCACTGACAAGGCAAATGATTCGGTCTTGATAGAGTTGAGAATTGCAAACAGCCAAATCTTGCCCAGAATCTCTTCAGGCCCGTAGAGTTCCTTGTATATCTCGGATTTCGATGGTGCAATCTTTTCATCATAGAGAGTACCAATCACTATCTCCATCTTGAATGCATGGGATGATACTTGGCGATGACAAACAGTTTGCACCAAAAGATCAGGAATAAACTTGATCTCCTCAAATCCTTGTGGGTCTAACACCTGAAAGCTCGAGAGTCCTTTGATTAACCTCGGAATCAAACCACGTCTACCGAAAGAACTTTCAAGGATCGATTGCGTGAAAGCATAAATGGCGTCATTGATAAACTCATCTGAACGAGCTTTCCGCATGACAGTTGGATGAAGAAGCAAATCAATGATTGCCCAGTGCAAGTCTTTATCCGACAACTTGAGTCTTTCATTGCAAAGCTCCTCCCATGATTCACAGAGCCCAAAAATAGCTGCAGTGAGACTTTCTTCATCACAGACACCTTCGTCAACAAGCTTGAAGATTATCGAGACGATTGCATGCAATGTGGTCGAGTTCGTAGTACCTAAGTGAAGGAGAGACACGATTTGAGATGCCGATGTTTCCCGAGGAGCTCTTTCGACTATTCTCTGTAATTGAATGTGAAGCTGACTGAATCCATCTTCCTTGAGTTTGTAAAAGTCGTTACGTGACCTCAAGGCGTCGGACCCCAGAAACATTTTCGATTGTAGATCCTCGATATCTGCCACCTTCAAATGATCCTTGGATGAGGCAGCGACCTTGTTAACAAATTTAAGTTTGTTCACTGCCAATTCAAGCTCTCCAAAATCTTCAGACTGGAAGTTACCGACAAGCAGCGCCCAAATTTCCTTGATAGTAAGACTTTCTGGTAAAGGAAGCGTTGCAATTGGAATTGAGGACAAAGCTTTGTATGTCCTCCATGAGTCGTTACCTTGAAGAGAGCTTTTAACTATGGCTCCTAGACGGTTCTCAAGGAAGTGAAATTTATCTGAGCTTACTCCATACTCAGTGATTGCGAGCAAGGTTTCATCATTAGCGCTCTGCCATGTATTTTCAAAATCCAGCTGTGAGAACTGCATTTCCAGAGCAAGATACAAGAGAACACAATTTCCTGTGTTCACACCCAATGAATTGAGGTGCTTTGAGAGCTCCACCAGGCTGAAGCCAGACGCTTTTAAGTAGGCGACAATCAGCTGCACGTTTTCAATAACAATTTTGGTACCATTGTAGTTCACGAATTTGGTAAGAAGAACCGAGAAATCATTTATGTTTTCAAGCTTCAAACACATAATCATTTTTAGCACGAGGGTTTGCAAACATCTTCTGAAGAGGTCTCCTTCAGAAAAATTGTCAAAGAGCTTGGCCAACATCTGATCATGAACACCGTACCTCAAGGCGTTTTTTCCCTCGAGACCTCTGACAATACCCCAGGCGGTGTAGATCTTAACAGCGTCAAACGTCTCTCTCACACCGACAAGAACTTCTAACACAGACGAGCTAACGCTTTCGAACTCCTCTTGCGACGTCAAGCTGTTGAATAAGTTTGCCAAAAAGTCAGCGACTTTCTCGCCATACTGACATGCCAATTCATTTGTGAAGGGTCCCTTCTTTCTAACAGTAAAATGCGAGGATTGAAGCATGTAAGGCAAGAATGTCTCTTTTAAAAAAGGTAATCCATATTTGAAAAGGAAAAGGTTCTCAGATTTGATGGACAAGAGAAGCTGAGTTGAAAACTTCCTAACCGAATCCATCGAAGACTGGAAGCCTGTGCAAAGAAGACAGAAGCCCCATGACGAGTGAATGCGAGATTCTGGAGTGAAAAGATCTAATATCTCATTTTCAGCTCCCTGAGTCTGATGCAATGAAGTGTCGATTCCGACAATCTCGAAAAGAGTAGTGTAAACGCTCCACTCTTCCAAGGCGTCTTCCACATCATTAGCATCCCATTGAAAAAGTTCGGTTTTAAATGAGTGGTTTATAAGCTTGATTGATAGCTGAAGGATAGACAAGCAAAACTTCCTTATCTCATGAGAAGCTCCAGCAAGACCCGACTGAAGAGTTTCCCAGTAGTAGTTTTGAGACACAATTGACTTCTGGAAATAATCTTCTTCCCCTAAACGACCGTTTCTTGCACTGAGTACCCGGAGCCACAAAATGAATGAATTATGCGCATGCTGCTTGGTTCCTAACGGTTTGAGTAGATCGAAAATGGTACTCCACAAGTATTTTGCAAACTCCGCGTCGAAGAATGCTCGATCTACTAGCGTTCCCACCCTCCATCTGACGACTTTAGAGCATTCACGAGAAATCTCGTCGTCTACATGGCCAAGGAAGAGTAGAAAAACCAGGTCCACTTGGTATGCCAATTTGCTTTGCAGTAGGTCGACATTGACGTAAAAAGACGATAAAAATGTCATCAAATGCAAAAGTTCCTCCTTCTCAAGGGAATCCTCTAAATTGGCCAACTTGGTGGTGTTTAGAACATAGATACCTTCGAGGGAGGCCTTGAGAAGCAGTAATACCTTCTCAAGAACGGCTGTGCGAGCTTCCGCTGAAAAATTGGCAAACCTTATGGCAATTTCAATCTTTTCAGTGTCACCACTGCAAAGCACCTCTAAGCAGTATGCTTTGACCTGAGGTATAATCTTTTCCAGAGTCAGCTCATCAATCTCTCCGATGAGCTCTCCTAAAGCAGCCGCATTATGAGGATTTTGCAAATTTTCGGCTAGCTTGGATGCGATAGCTGACTTTTGGTCGGCACTCAAAATCTCGGCCACGAGCTTGAGTGACGACGACATTGACTATACCGATTTCTTTCTTTGGGTGCAAAGTCTGTGGGGCATCTCTGAGCTGGTGCACGGATGTGTTTCAGATGCTCCAGGATTTGGTCCATATACGAGAATTACGAGGTGGTAAAAGTAATCTACGGATTTTGCAATTTCACAGTTGTTCCCTTCAATCCACATTACTTCTGATGTCAAGTGTGTTTGTTGGTTGCGCCCCGCTGGCATACATAAGGCGGGACTGCTGGCACGATATGTCCTGGACTTAGACACCCCTTGTCAAAACAAGTGATGAAGCCGCCTCAAAATGGTAACCTCAACGCAATGATAGCCCCACCCGCTTTGGTATATCCAGGTTATTCGGGAACATCTTTCCGTCAGGTACTCCAGCAAGCCACGAACTTCCCAACAATCAAAACGTAGGTATGCTTTGCAAACTGAAAAGCAAAGAGAAGCTGTCGCTTATGATCAAATTTTTGATTTCATGATATTTGAAAAGTCTGCTTCTTTCACATTGTCTGGCTTCCAGTGTGGCACTGTTCTGGCCTGCTCTCGCTACTGTATGCAGCCAACGGTCTCCACATAGTGACTCAGTTGGAGGTGTCGCTAGGAATTTCCTTATCGCACTCCAGATAAAGCAGCCTGCTGTAGATTCCGCACTATAAAGCCGCTACCACCTCTGCCTCTCAGAACCTCTACAATCATCTTTTAACCTCCTTTTATGGAACCCAAGCTATCTCTTCACATCTACCTTGCCGCTGCTGTTGTGTTATTCGTACTATGGTGGGTGAAGAGGAAGGGTTCCAAGGTCAAGCCGGTGGCTGCAAGACCTAGCAAGACTCCAAACTCTTATCTGGTAGCTCCTGTGGCTGCTGATTTTGACTGGCGCAAAGAAGAGCCATTGAAGTCGTATCCTTACAAGGATAAGCCTTACCGCTTGACGATGGGAATCACAAAGTTGGACACCCAGGACTGGCTTTTGTTGGAAGACTCGTACTTGACGGAATTGGAGGAAAAGTCAAAAATCCTCACCAATACCAACCCCAAGTACCCAGCAGATAAAGATTTGCGTGGAAGCACCTTCTTTGAGTCTCCGGAGGCGGATCATGCTATCAGGGAATTTTACGATGTCACCATGACTTACATGTGCACCAAATACCCCATGTACTTCAAGAAAGGCGAAAAGGGCATCCACAATAGCATAACCGGTGAGCAAGTCCCTTTGAGTTCCGCAAACCACACCAGAACCGAACTTCAGGAAGCATTGGCTCGTGTCATCCAGGAGGATTTTATCATTCTTTTGAAGGACCCTTCGCGTGGAGACGAAAAGTATGGAGATGAGTACTTCTTCAAGGCAGGCATTTTTGCTTTTGCTGCTGGCTTTGATCCTAAGGATAAGTTTGATAAGGCTCTCACCAGTGTTCATGCTCCTATCCCTGGGTATGAGGAAAAGTTAAAAAAATCGATGAACCGCTTCTTTGACCGTCTTCACCCTTATGAGATGGTTACAAGATCCAACTTCTCCGTCCAGGCTCATGACAAGTACTATGTGGATAACGACAACAAAGGCTATCATAACGACTACAGCACAGAGGCGCCCACATTTGACGAAAATGAATTACATTACCGCAGTGAGCGTCAAGTCCTCACAAAATTGCCAGAATCTGGAGCAATTGTATTCACCATAAGAACTTACCTCCACCCATTCAAGTTGTTTGCCGACAAATTTCCAGAGGATGGACGTCGTCTTGCAAGTGCCATTCGTTATTTGCCACAGGATATGGCCAATTACAAGGGTGCCGAAAAATGGGGTGACTCTGCCAAAGTGTACCTTGATCGCTTATAAGAAAGTTATAGAATTTCGATTTCTTCCTTGATCTCCTCCCAGATATCAATGGTTTTCTTGGCCCATGACATGAGTATACTGTTGTAGCTGAGCAAGATTTGGAAAATCGTTTTGAGTTCTCTGTTTTGAAACCGCTTCGTGTTCTTCTCCAACTCAGTGGTGATATAAGCAATATCCTGGAGCATTATCGTCTGACAATTCTCTAGCACGACGATCTTCTTCTGTAAATAGTCGATGCGATTCTTCTTCGTCTCCTCAGGATTTTGGTCAATGATGTCAGACACATACTTCGTCAACTTTTTGAGTGATCCCATATTTGGAAATAAGCTCAGTCTCTCGCGAGCAACTCCAGCTGAAGACGTTTCTTCACTGCTCGAGCTCACTGGCTGCGGTATATTGTGGCCATTTTGGTCATTTTCCCCGGCCTTCGAAAGCTGCAACAACTCTTTTCTCTTGTCATGTAATTCTTGATCTATTACCTCTTTCTGATTTGATTTTCGAGCTTGAAAGCGGTTAACAGAGCTGAGAATTGCATCATATCTCACTGCCTCCCCTAGTGGTTCTGAGAATTTCGTTTCCAGCTCGCTGACGAGAGCATTGATCGCAATGTAGGATCTGTCAAACGCCACGCCAATTTTATCGACAAGAACGTCAAGTTTTGCGTCGTCCTCCTCCGGACTCTTACCAACTCTTGTTTTCAGCGAGTCTGCCAACATCAACGAGAACGAATTGAGCGCACTGCCGAGCTCCACATAATCATTTGACAATCCAATGAAGCTTTCCATAATCTTCTTATTGATGTTATCCAAGCTAGAAGTTTTGAATTTGATCGGACGAGATTCGGGAAGTTCAGTCGGCAGGCCTTGCTCCAGTGAGCCATTCGGCAGTGGTTCCTGTGTTGTCTCAGCTCCACCGGTGAGAAAACGGCTTGTTGTATGCGTGAGAAATTTGCTGTTATTCTTGAGAGGTTTGAGAAATTGGAAGCTCAAACCATGCTGAGTTGAGGGTAGTGGCAATGAGGAATAAACTTCAGATGTCTTCAAGCCATTTTCGGGGTTCAGCTGATAAATTGACTTCGGTAGCTGACTCGAGATGAGATCAATTTCATCTGACCAGTTGGCTGAAGGATCGAGGAATTTGGCGAAGAATTCGAGGTTCCTGACCTGCGGAATGCCGAGACAATTGTTCAAGAAATTCGAAAGAAGTCGCTTGCGGTGCTCAACGAGCTTATTCTTGTTGAGATGCTTCGAATTGATGTATGTGTATGAGGTGACGTTGCTGTTCTCATTCGGAGACTCGGATGGGCTCGATGCTTGTGCGTTACCATTTCCGTTTCCAACAAGTCCATTGAACATGTTCAACGAGAAGTAATTCTTTGGTGGTATGGGTGGAATGAGTAGTAGTGGATACACCCGTGTAAGGACATCACGCAAGCTCTCGAAGTCAGAGTACCGTCTCCTCGTCTGTACCTCTTCTTTCACATTGTCCTTATTGACTAGCTTGATGGTGTAGACCACATATTTCTTCGACGAGTTGGGCATGCCTTCATTAGATTTACCGGCCTCGCTTATCAAGATCTTGGCGTTGCTTTCAGGGCTGAGGAGCTTCGTTACCCTGCTTTCATAGTTGATATGCACCGTATTGAACTGCTCACCCTCACTTCTGTAGAGCAACATGGATTCGTCTTCTATATCGTCCTCCACAATGTCATTATCGGTAGCTTCGTGGCTTTTAAAAGCGTTGTTTTGTGCCTTTTTACCGTTGCTTTTGCCACTTCTCTTATCGGGCCCCTGGGACTGGATAAGGCTTGCAAGTGCCAGCAGATGCTGGAAGGGGCTATTGTCCTCATCGCTGAATACAGATGCATCAACGTGTTCCGACATCTTGGAAATTGATACCAATTAATAATCGTGCTTCTTATATCTTGGAAGCTGCAGATTAAAGTGGTGGTAGTTAACCTGGGGGTGCACCGAGGTGGGGGATCCGTACACCTGGTCGATAAGCCTTGGTTGGAGCAGATGGACCGGAGGGAAAATATTAAAAATGACGGGGGATGTGAAAGCAGGCTTGAAGGACCTCCTCATAAATTTCTATTTAGTGAATAGGATGTATCTTTGGGTGATTTTCGTTTTGAGTGGTGGGTCTCGAGAATCTGGGGTCAGGGTCTTACTCCATAGGTAACTTCAGGTCCCTTGTCCGAAGGTCATGCGAGGGTAAGAAATTATCGTTTTGCGAGTCATTTCAAAAGTGGGTCTGCTGTTAGAAATAAATTAAGTAGGTGCTGTTGTGTAGTGCATTATTAGGTTGTCAAAGCCTCAAATAGGTAAGTCCTACCGGCATTCGCTTGCGTCGAGGCACCGATTGACACCGAATTAGTAATTGGCCGATCAAATCGCGTTTTATTTTGATAACTTTCACTTGAGCCTCGGGGTATGAGTTCTTAAAACCTGTCAGTTCTCGAGTTGAAACAAGCTGCTTCTTTCCGTGCCACGAAGTTATCAGTTTGTTAATTGTTCCATGCGTTATTGTTCTCGCTCTCACGACCATTTCGCAGCCAATAGTAAAACCACCCAATCCGCTCCCAACTTCACCATACATTATCGGGCGTCAGCCATTACAAGGCATCACTTGAAGTTCAAGAAAAAATAAAATCACATTTTGTTAAATATTATAATGCTCATGCGACGCTGAAACCCAAACTCATCACAAAATAGGCGCCGAGCATACACCTATCCATCCAAAACCCATCCCCTTTCACCACCTTGCCATTTCCAGATTGAAACCCACCAAGAACAAAAAACTCTATCATTTTCCGAACACCACTTTTAAAACACGGAACTAAAAATCTTCTACACGTGACTTGTCACTCAATTTGTGTAGATCGCGAATGCCGACCATCGACAGTCTTTTCACCAGAGCCGATCCTCTTCCAAGTCCAGGATGGCTATTACAGAACTCAATAGTACGAGCAACGCCAGCGTTGCTTCTCAAGAGAAAGCATCCAAAACAAAAATTATCTACGTTGGTTTGCTCTTCCTTCTTTCATTATTAGCATTTTTGTGTCAGACTGAGTTCACCTCCCAGGCATACAAGCTCGGATTCAAGGAGCCTATCATCCTTTTACTCGTTACCCATGGTTCGTGGTGGACTTTGTGGCCTCTTCAGGCTTTCTTTGTTTCCGTGGGCAGAACCATCGGCAAGGCTAAAAATAGCAGAGGTGTACGTTATGAAAGACTAAATTCTAATGCATTCCTTTTGGAAAACGAGGCCGGTGTTCCTCAGGAGCCCAACCCGCCTGTCTCGAAGCTCCACCCATGGGGCTACTTCAAAAGATGTATCGTGAAGCAAGTTCATAACGTCTACCATTCCTCCATCTTGGTTTATGAGCCTAATGTCAATGGAGACAGAAGCACCAGCAATTTGGGCGCTTTGGTGGAGAAGAACCCTCACATTTCATCATCTAGTTCAGTGTCTGCGTGTATTCGCTCTTTTGTTGCAACACCATCATTTAAGTATGTGGCCATCAAGGTGGGCTTGATCTCGTTGGTTCTCAACATTGCAGGATTCACTTGGTATGGCGCTATGGCCATGACCTACGCGTCTGACGTGACGGCCATTTACAACTGTTCTGCTTTCACAGCATATGCTTTCGCAATCCCAATGTTGAATGAAAAGTTTTCGTGGCTTAAAGCCCTGTCTGTGATTATCGCAATTGCAGGTGTCTTCGTGGTGGCTTATTCTGGCTCGGACTCTTCGTCAGATGCCGAGGAACAATACCCTTACAGATTCTGGGGTAACCTTATTATCTCTGTGGGTGCCGTCATGTACGGTTATTACGAGGTTTTGTACAAGAAGTACGTGTGTGTTCCTCACCACTTGTCTGTCGTTGTCACGCCTAGACGCCAGCTGACTTTCTCCAACTTTGTCATGTCACTCTTGGGCGTATTCACTGTGCTCTTCTTGCTCACCTTGGTGCTCTTGACCGAACTCTTCCACATTCACCACTTCAACGTTTTCGACTACGGTGAGAAGACGGGTATTATTTGGTTGTATATTTCTGGTTCCATCGTCTCCAACTTACTATTCAGTGCTGCCTTCCTTTCCTTGATGGCCTTGACCTCACCCGTGTTGTCATCAGTGAGTTCGTTAGTGACCATCTTTTTGATTGGCGTGGTTGAGTGGGTCATGTTTGGTAATGCGCTTAGCGTCATGCAATTGATTGGTGATGCGTTGGTCATTGTGGGTTTCGTCATTCTTACCATCGCATCCTGGAAGGAAATTAGTGAGGGTAATGATGATGACGAAATCGAATCTGCTTCGCTATACTCGTTTGCTGCCAGCGAGGATACTAGCAACTAAACGGACTAGTTAGCGAGCTTCATGGTCCTGATGTCGTTCACAAGACCTTCGTTTTGTTCGTGAGGTGTCGTTAGTTCGTTATGGCCTCCGCCCTGGTGGCTCGAGGCATGCATCATAAAATTTGCATCGGTAGAATCATTCGTTTTGCGTTTTTTAGACGAGGCTGGGTCTGCCTGTCGTGGACCGTGTGTTTCCTTTGAAGTGAACTCGCCAAAAAGAGCATCTAGTTTTCCGTAGGGATCGGATTCTAAGAAATCGAAATGAGGTATCACACCTGTAAGGCTTGAACAGAAGCAAAGTCTCTTCTCATTGCTATCGCTGAGCTTGTATATGACGACAGCGCCGTCGATAGTGGTGGCCACCAAATAGACAGGTAAAAACCTTGATAACCTGCTGAGCCGGGATACCTTCGAGGTAGTCTCACTGCAAGTGTAGATCTGTGAAGATAGAGTCGGACCGATGCGAAGATAATCAAAAAAATTCACAACTTCAAAAGTTTCAATGTCGATGACGCCCGCTTTGGACATCGAGTCTGTGTAAAATAGGTATTGTCCACAATTGAAAACTTTTAACTGGTTGATGCAAAACTGAGATAATTGCAACACTCTCTCAGGTCGCAGTTCAAACTTGTAAGGCTTGGACATATCGTAAACAAACAAGTCGCCAAACTGAGTTCCGGCAAACACCAAGCGGGTTGAGCCTTGCTTCCAAAAAGCTACACTCAGCACCCAGTAGGCACAGGTATCTCCTTTTGTCAGGTGAGGGTTCACCGAAGTATCAGAAGCAGGTACAAGTCTTCGAACGTCTACGAATGAATGACGTATCAGGGTACTTCTCCTGAGCAAGGAATGACCCTCTGGCACCGATGACACAAGGCCCATCCTAGTCAAGTGTCCACCTAAATTGGCGAAGTCCTCAAAATTGGACTTGAAGTCACTCGTAGCAAAATCGAAATCGTAAATCTTCAAGCTGTTTCCCTTCCCGCCAGCAGCAACAACAATATGTGTGGAACGAGGAATAACCTCGACGCTGATGCACGATAAGGGGCCGTCGATGACAAACAGCTTCACCGAGTCATCCGCATCGTCATTAATCAAATCCCGGATCACCAACTTCCCTTCTCCAGAGCAGGTATACATATACTGATTTCGAAAAGCACCGATCCCGATAATAGGGTCCCTTGGTCCTGTAGTGGAATTCTTCCACTCCTTGACAAGCTTGTAGGTACAACTTCCGGACTTGTCTGACCCTGAGGGCTTCAGCATCTTCTCATACAACTGCACAAGCCCTGTACTTCTAGCAACAGCAATATACTGCTTATTCAATATTGGGAAAACATGGATTTTTTGAACAAAGTTGGAGCGGCCACCTATGCCAAACTCACCCTTGTGACTTACTCTGATCCTGTCTTTTCCTTGCTTGACACGCAAGACTGATGTTAGAAGTTAAAAACACAATGAGCTTTGATCTCACATACCTCGAAGACTGCCACTGCTTTGCAGTGACAAGAGCAAATACATGGGTGGTGGAATAGCAAAAGCGGTACAAAGGTAATGAGGTCTTGGTAGCAGCGAAGAGTGCATTTTGTGGGGTGCGATCTTGTGCCGCAGTAGGGAGTCCGAGATTTGGAAACTCAAAGAAGGAACTGAAGAGGACATGCATACTTTGAATTCAGACCACTTGGCATATTTGCAGTGTGAATAATATGTGGATGAGAATGAAGTTGGTGATACAAAAGAGTGACCCTTTATTGCCCGCTATGGCAATCTTCCATGCTTGGCTGCGAAACGGTACCCACACAATGAAGGGCATCCTAAATCAAGTGGAGAGATGGCCTTTGCCACGTACTGGTTTGACAATGCGTAGATTCAATCCAAACTTGGGCGATTTTGGCGAGTCCTGCTCGTGCTCTTCGTTTGGTGAAGTCACATTGTCGTGGTGTATTACTGTCGCTTCGGCATTAGCTGCAGCGTGCAAACTTTCAAGCACATTGCTTCCTGTTCCATCTTGCATCCGTCCTTCCAGAAGTCTTTGCGTCTCGAGCTTATCCTGAAGCTTTTTTAGCTTGCTTTCGAAATGTTGGCTTTCCAGCTGTACGTGTGCCTGCTGTTCGCCCAAGAGGGCTCGGAGTTTGTCAATCTTCACATCTCGCGACTCTATGATCTTTTCGCTGATAAGAAGATGCTTCCGTAGATTCTCATTTATGAGCTCAACGTCGCTTAGCTTGTCGTTGAGTCTGTGTAGGGCAGTCTCTAATTTGAAAAGCTTCAGGTCTTCCTCGTGCTGCTGTTTCACTTGGCTCATCTTCATATCTAAAAGCTGCTTTTCAAGACTTTCGATCTTTTTGTTCTTCCTGTGAATATCGTCCGCCAGTGACACTGGACGATCGGAAGCCATCGAGATGGTGGTACTTCCTCGCGGGCTTAGTAGGCTGACATTCGGACTGAAGCCTGGCGCCGACTTCTTCGTGAGTTGGTCTTCTAGTGTTCTATTCATCTGCTCAAGCATCTTCACTCGCGCCTTGAGCCAGTCAACAGATGGTTCAGTATTGATGTGGGCGGTATTCTTGATCTTCTTTGCACGGGACCCGAATCTTAGTGTAGAGAGTGTTTCGGCTGCATCTGCTATCCCTGGTGCTATATTAATGACGAGAGTTGTTCTGGAGTTACCGCCAAGGGATTCTTGCAAGATTCGAGTCAACTTGGAGTCTCTGTAAGGAACATGAGTGGCGGATGGATCTGTTAAAGAGTTTATCACTTGACCGAGGGAAGAAAGAGACAAGTTAATTTTCTTCGCCTCTTCAAGCCCCTGGCCAGTGGCCCCTGTGCGGTCGATCTTCTCAGATCCGGCCAAGTCGACCAAAAACAAATTGGATCGTGTGAGCTCTCCTTCAACGGACTTTTGCGAAAGCACAATTCTGAAAATGACATGAGAACGTGACAGGTCCATGTTCATGTGCGTTCTGGATACACAACGATTGTCATTGCCTAGTTCGACAACCTCTTCGAGCTCTTTCTCCGTGGACACGAATGCATGAGAGAGTCCCTTAACGTAAACACCGTTATCCTTATCTTCGTGGATTGCAAACTCTGTCGCCTGGGGATTCAAGAGGTCTTTTATTTGTTCCATGTGAATCTCCATGCACGAGACCTCTACAGTGTGCTCTATTTCTGGCGAGGCTCCCTCGATCTGGGAGAATAGATGATGACTGACCCTGGGAATTATACCAGGTGAATGGCGTGGACCAAACATTGTATGAGTTTTTCCGGCACCGGTCTGTCCATAGGCAAATATCGTTCCGTTAAACCCCTTCAACATGTCTTCAACAGCCTGGGCCGCCACCAATTGGTAAAAGTCCTCCTGCGAGGTTGTGGCATCACAGACCCTGTCGAATGAAAACACATTCAGCGCTTCCTTATGGTTTATACACAACGTCTGCTCATCAATTAACTCCACGGGAGAATCATGAGCTCTTTGGAATCGTACATCATCAGGGGGCCGAAGTCGGCACACTACCTGAACATGGTTCACAGACTCCCTCAGCGATGTTCGTGTCATCGGAGTCATTGCAATAGATGACGGTCCCGTTGGCGTCCGTGGTGGAGGCGAGGTAACCGACATAGTGGAGGAAGAATATGTATAAGGCTAGGAGCCTCAGGGTCAGGTTCAAGGGTTCTGTCACGATAAACGGGGCAGATCAATATTGATCTGGGAGTGCAGAGACCTCGGGCACCCCCAGCGCGGCTCTAAAATGGCCATAATGCGCTTGGTTCCCGTGTTGTGGAATTAGAGAATGTAATTCTTGAATTGGCGGGGAGAAGGGAACTTATGGGTGTTTTGTAAAAGTTGCAAAAACTCATATTGTTGAGTCTCTATGGCTGATGCAATCATGAAAGTTGACGGTGATTATTCCGGTGCGCAGAGATAATGCCAAAAGCTGAAAGTAGGGCTTCGACAGAGACACTGATTATGTCACAATTTTTTTGCACGGGCCTACTGTAGTTCCAGTCTTTACGCTGTTGGTTCGAAAAGAAGAACATATTCTTATAGTGTTTCTATATCAGGTTTTCAGCCCCACGGCACCCCTTTAGAAACAGATAACGATAGGAGACCTAGTTTTCAAAAATGCTGAATAATCGCAATAACATGATTGGGCTATGCTGGGGTCTATGCCGTTTGAGGCTTTGCAGGTGAGCCCCGCAGACTATGATCCACCCCCTCCATCGATTTCGCAGCCACTAAAGGTCCGCTACAGCCCACCAAGAAGCAAAGCACGCTGGTCAGAGAAGGAGGCAGATTAAAACTTTGCATGCCCATCACGTCAAAACGCGGTTTAGTTCTATGAATCGAAATAGTGTAAAAAGAAAGCCCGATGCGGGGCTCGAACCCGCAACCTTTTGATTGACCTTAGAAGATTAAGAGTCAAATGCTCTACCGATTGAGCTAACCAGGCATGTTGAAATCCATCCCAGTACGTCTAAATTATGAGCACTAGCTTGAAACTGGCCCTTCAATTCGCAGCCTCTTAAAATCTAGTTTTTTTATACACCTAGAGAAATTCCTACATAGCTATTCCACCTCTGGCAGATGAAGAAGCTTTTGTGGCCTTTCAACGGTCTTTTAAATCTAAACTTGTATTCTTCCAAAACGATATCGATCGAGGCCAGCTACAACCGATAGATGAAGTACGGGCTCTTGTCACCCATCTTCATGAGCTCTTCTTCACTCACATGATCCCATTTTCCTTCGGAAATCTCTTGCTTCCTCTTCTTGTTGATAGAAATGTAACAAGCAGCGATCACTATGGCAACGAGCAACCCCATTCCAGCAAAGGCACAGCCCAAAGCATGACCAAGTTTGTACTGTGGAGCATCTTGAGTTCTGTAAAAGTTAGAAGCAAAAGCTCCACTAAGATTTCCTAGTCCGATCTGTGTGCCCATGCCCAAGGCTCTCTTGTATGATCCCGATAAGTTGTTAGAAAGCCAGATTACCACAAGGGGGAAGGCGGCACATCCAAAGGAAATAAAGTACATACCTCCATAAACAGCACCGGGCATTGTGACCGCATCGACACCTAAGCATATTGCAAAACCAACGCAAATGCACAAACAATCGAATACCAAGAAAGGAGCTCTATAACCTGTTCTGCCTGAAAGCCATGATTGAAGCACACACATGCATGTGGCAAGAACAAATGGAGGAACTCCCAAGAGCTGAGACTCCGTGGTGCTGTAACCCAAACTATGAATAATGGTAGGACCAAAGAGAGAGACAGCATAAAGCGGAACATTCACACCGAACAAGGCCAAGACTTGAAGCCACACTTGCCAGTCCGTTACCATAGCCCAAAGGTACCTTCTATCACGAGAGTCGTCCTCAGCTCTGACCACTTGAGGAACACCGTCTTCATCGGTCTCCTTCTTGATGACATTGGTAGAATGTCTGACCTTGTGAATAACAAATCTGCGTTCCTTCTCGGTCAAGAACCTACAATCCTTTGGGTAGGATGGAAAGCAGGTAAAGGAATAAACGCCCACAAGAAATGTGAGCAATCCCTCGAGAATGAAGATCCATCTCCAGCCATTATACCCACCAATACCTCTCATCTGAGCGATGGCGGCAGCCAAAAGACCCGAAAAAGCACCTGCTAAACTAGCAGCACTGAAGAATACTGCTTGTCTAACAAGAATCTCTTTCTTCAGGTAGTACATTGACAAAAGATAAGAGATACCTGGGAAAAGGGGAGCTTCAAAAATCCCTAGAAGGGCTCTGGTAGCCAAGAGCTGGTTGTAGTTAGTGACGGTTCCCATCAATGTCATGACAATAGACCAAATAACCATCGTTGCGGGAATATAGATGTTGGGCTTCACACGGTGCAACACCATATTGGAGGGCATCTCCAAGAAAGCATAGAAGATAAAGAAAATCAACAATGCCATGTTGAATTGGTTTCCCGTGAGACCCAAATCTTCTGGAAGTCCTTCAATTTTAGCATTTCCAATGTTGCCTCTGTCCAAGAAACTTAGCAAGTACAACACCGTAAAAAGGGGAATGAGGCGAAGGTCAAGCTTCCTGAGCAACTTCTTCTCGTCAATGTCTGAGAAGTCTTCTTCCTCTTCTTCATAACAGTCCACATTAACTCTAGAAACATCCTTTATTACGGATCCGGAATTGGTCGAGGCTTCTTCCACAAGAACAGCTGATTTTTCCTTTGGCGACATGATGAAGATTTCAATCACGAGAATCCTACAATTTATACATATTACGATACGAGCATCGCCTTGCCAAATTTGAAAGAGGAGAAGAAGCAAAGAAGTAGTTGCAGCTAGCGCACCCCGCGTGTTGATATTTCCACAATTCTCCGGAGGGTAGTGGAATTTGTGGATGCAAAAGATTATGCGGCAAAGCGCACGGCTGGCCGCCTCGGATTACTATCTAGGTAAAAAAGAGGAATTAGGTGAGAAAAGAGCAACCAAAGTTAATTGGAAGTGATTTGCTCTATTGACTTAATAATTGGCCAGCGGGGTTTTCTTAGGGAACCTCGTAAATGTGTGTGGCCAAGACAAGCCAAAGTTGACATGGGTTGTCTCAAGATATGTCGCCAAAAATGCTTAAAAGTCTATTTCCTATCAGTAATGGTGGAGGTAAACTCCGAAGCTGCCCCAAAGCAGCTCTAGGAGGGGGGCTATATCCGTGAGGTGGGGTCAGCCGTTGCATCTATGGACCACTAGGAGGATGCAATTACGTCTTCTAATGAAGGTAGTTTGCTAGATCTACAATTGCTTTAATATACTGGTGATTTTTAAGATCAATTAAGTGCTCTTTTTCATGGTGGTGCCGAGATGGACCTGTGAGTAAATGCCAAGGATCAGCGATCCTCTCGGTGTGGGGTGTGTCAACTCCGGTCTCATCTCTGAGGGGAACCACATAAGTCGAGAGGCATAAGGCTGAGTTCAAGGCACAAAATTAGCTACTATAAGCGGGAAGTTGAGAAGTATGGAACGGATGTCGGTCTGATGGAGCGATGTGGAGCCTCGAAAATGGGGAGAGGAGCGAATACGAAGATGTTGGGAAAGTGTAGACGACGGATCGATGTACGTAAACAGAGCACTAAGGTTATGCATCAGGATGAGCGGAAGTCGATTTGTACTTGGTATAGAATGAAAGGGAGGAGTAGGCATTCGTAGAGCTTTGTAGACGAGATGACAAAGTAGTAGATGCCTACCCAAGCATCGTGCTGTCGAAAACTTGAGATTTAAAATTCGTTTCTTCAACTCATGCTTGGTTGATTCACCTTTTGCTCGCACTGTTTAATTTTGCAATATGGTGAGTTCTTTATTCCAGAAATGCACTTCCCTAGTTTTTTCATAAAATGGCTGCGAAAAAGCGTAAATGCCACCCAAATTGAGAATGCGCCCAGGGCTAAACCGCGTATTATCTCCATGTTCATAAATCACTCCCTTGAATTACGAAAAAAAAAAGAAAAGGTCAAAGTACTTCTATTTAACAATCCTAATAACACCTTCTTGCAAATGTACAACATCTTTTCGGAAGCTTTGGTTTGCCAGATTCCAACTTGCATCACTAGTTGCGGCACATCTCCGATGCATCGGCTTCCCTAACTCTTACATCAACATCTTTCTTTCTTGATTCAATAGATTGATCATATTCATGAGCTAGTTGCCTCGCAATTCCACGCTACTGGCCGAAAGAGTTTCATTCCTCCTTCGGGGAAAGTCCGAACTGGACGGCGGCTGATAAAACGTAGGTGCTGCATAGTGGAAGTATTGTCACCAGAGTCAATCTGACTCCGACCAACGGGGCCTTTCTTATCGATAAGAGATGTGCACGAGCTGCAGGGTCGAGGAGGGGGACTTATGGACTTAAAAAGCTCCAAAGAAATTTTTTGGATTTTTTTTTTCAGTCGCTACCATAGTCCTCCTCACCTCAGCCCATGACTCATTAATCAAGGGTAATGAAGGAAAGAAAACTTAGGCAAAGTCACGTGCGAGGTGGGAATCAGCGACACAGCTTGGGAAGAGAAAAAAACGGTTACTCATTCTTGCGTATCTCCTCAGAACCACACTGAAAAAATGTCAAATCCACAAGATATTGCTGGCACTTTCCAAAGAGCCATGTCCATCTCAGAGTCAGGCTCCCCTCACGCTGTTCTGACTTCTCCTACTCAATCGTACTTGGCCCAGGTGGGAGGTATTAGCCTGAAGACCACCAAGGCCTTGAAGCCATTCTCCACCGGTGACATCAAGATCTTGTTGTTGGAGAATGTCAATTCTACTGCCATCAACATCTTCAAGAACCAGGGCTACCAGGTCGAGTTCTACAAGACCTCATTGCCTGAGGATGAGTTGATCGAGAAGATCAAGGATGTGCACGCCATTGGTATCAGATCTAAGACTAAGTTGACCAGCAAGATTCTCCAGCACGCCAAGAACTTGGTCACTATTGGCTGTTTCTGTATTGGTACTAACCAGGTTGACTTGGAGTACGCTGGTAAGGCTGGTATTGCTGTCTTCAACTCCCCATTCTCCAACTCTAGATCTGTCGCTGAGTTGGTTATTGCTGAGATCATCACCTTGGCTAGACAATTGGGTGACCGTTCTATCGAGATGCACACCGGTACCTGGAACAAGGTTTCCGCCAAGTGCTGGGAAATTAGAGGCAAGACGTTGGGTATTGTGGGTTACGGCCACATTGGTTCCCAGTTGTCTGTTTTGGCTGAATCCATGGGTATGAATGTCATTTACTACGATGTTACTATGATCATGGCTTTGGGTAACTCCAAGCAGGTCGACACCTTGGACGACTTGTTGCAGAGAGCCGACTTTGTCACTTTGCACGTGCCCGCTACACCAGAGACCAAGAACTTGTTGTCCACTCCACAGTTTGCCGCCATGAAGGACGGTGCCTACGTTATCAATGCCTCCAGAGGTACAGTCATTGACATTCCAGCCTTGATTGAGGCTATGAAGGCTGGTAAGATTGCCGGTGCTGCTTTGGATGTGTACCCACACGAGCCAGCCAAGAACGGTGAGGGCTTGTTCTCCAATGAATTGAACGGTTTCGCCGAGGAGTTGTGCTCCTTGAGAAACGTTATTTTGACCCCTCACATTGGTGGTTCTACCGAGGAGGCCCAGTCCGCTATCGGTATCGAAGTCGCTACCTCTTTGACGAAATACATCAACGAGGGTAACTCCATTGGTGCCGTCAACTTCCCAGAAGTGTCTTTGAGAGACCTCGATTTGGACCAAGAAAACAGCGTCAGAGTATTGTACATTCACCAGAACGTCCCCGGTGTGTTGAAGACCGTCAACAACATTTTGTCGAACCACAATATTGAGAAGCAGTTCACTGACTCTAGAGGTGACGTTGCCTACTTGATGGCTGATATCTCGGAGGTTGATCAAACCGACATCAAGTCCTTGTACGAGCAGCTAGAGCAGACTCCCTACAAGATTGCTACTCGTTTGTTGTACTAAGCAGCATTGATATGACCCCATAGAAAAAGACATGATTAGTCTTTCCACATTTAATATACCTACACGCAGATGAAAACAAAAATTAGAAATTTAATCGTAAATCGTCGACGGATACAAAGAAAAATTCGAACAAGACTCGTTCCGGCGAGCTTAGGTGGAGAAGGGCTCCCTACTGATCTGCCTGCTGATCTCAGGATCCAACTCCAAGCCCTTCTCCTGGTAGTAACGCTTCTGGTGTTCATACAAAAATGGCATAGGCTTGAGCTTCTCTCTGAGAATCCAAACTCTGAAGCACCAGAGGGCTTGTCTAGCACGGTAAATCGCATGCTTACGCAAGGACACTCCAAACACAGAATCCAACTCCTCCAAAGTAAGACCCTTGGTTTCTGGCAAAAAGAGGAGCACAAGGAACCAACCAACGACATTCCATGCGGCGTAGAACCCAAAGGCGCCAGTCACAGTGAAGGCGTTTCTCAAACGAGGCCAGGTGAAGGCCAAGATGAAATTGAAGAACCAACAAGTGGCTGTAGCGAAACCCATACCTAAATCACGAATGTACAACGGGAAGGCTTCGGCCGAGTAAGTGAAAGGAACAGGACCTTCACCGGAGGAATAAACTGCAGCGAATAGGTATATACCCGTCGCTACACCCGCTAGCTTGCCTTCTGTATTTTCGTCCGGTGTTAGGAAACTGAATCCAGCAACAAGTAAAAACATCGACATCAACGGGAAGGTACATAGCAACAAATTCCGTCGACCAAAGGTATCAATGGTATAGAAGGCCGGGATTGCGAACAAGAAGTTGATCATACCGAAACCCCATGATGCCAACATAGCTTTAACCTCCGACAAATTTGATTCGATGAAGATGGACGAAGAGTAGTAAGCGATGACGTTGATACCGCAGAACTGCTGCATGAACATGACAATCCAGGCACCCAAGGCACCGTTTCTGTTTCTTCTCACGGTGAACATCTCCCAAAGTCTCCTCCAGTAAGGAATACCATCAAAGGAGGACTCTTGCTGTAACAAAATGTACTGGTAGAAATGGTCTCTGGCTGCAGCGATCTGGTCACGTCTCAAGATAGAAAGAGCCTCGAAAGCCTCCTGGTGTCTCCCTTTACCCATGAGCCAACGTGGAGATTCTGGAACACCTGGCACCTGAAACAAAACAATGAAAGCTGGGATGGAAGCAGAGCCCAACATCAATCTCCAGTTCAAGCCACCAGCGATGCCTCTGTCACCAACATGGTAGAATGCTAACGAGGAAACATAGCCGAACATGATACCCACGGCGGTGAAAAACTGCCAGAGCATCACCAAAGAGCCACGAATTGTATGAGGAGTCGTCTCAGCTGCATAAGCTGGCACTGTGGCCGACTTGACACCAACTCCAAGACCCATACAGAAACGGGCAATGAACAAATGATACCAATGCATACTGACAAAACCTTGCCAGACACAAGTGATGGCCGAAATAAAACAAGTCCAGAAAATAACCCACTTACGACCCATGGTTCTGTTCCACCAATGGGAAGTCCAACAGCAGATAGCACAGCACAAGTATGGAGAACCATTAATCAAGCCCTCCATCAAGTCTGCATTTCTCATATCAGTGATTCCGAAAGCATCAGGATAAAACAAAGTAGCACCGTTAATGACCGACTGGTCCATACCCTGGACAGCGGCGGCCATGGAGCCCAAAGCAATGACCTCAACCAACTTCCGAGGAATGTGCCATTTTTTGGTCACCTCCAACGTCAATTGCTCCTTCTCGGAGTCTGTCAAGAAATCCATGTTGCCAAAATCAGCCGGGCATCTTGCCAATGCAGCCGCACGAGCAAAAAGGTCCTCATCCAAGTTGTATTTAGCAGCATATTCTTTACCCATTTTCATGGTCTCCGCCTCGGTGTAGTGAGCAAGAACATTACCACGCTGACCAGGCCTGTCAGTGGCCGCGGCCTTATAAGAATTCTTCAGGGAGAGAGATGACGACAGCATCTCCACTGTCGGCTTCTCAGCGTCTGCGATCTCTACTGTAGGGTCTGGAGCAGACATGATCGATGGGTAGGAACAAGAGGCGAGAGGAGGTATTTATAGTGGTTGTGAGCGGCCGGGCCCATTCTCGGATCACAAGAGCCACGGCGTCTGGGGAACAAAGGCGTCTGTGCATTTCTCCACGCTAAGAAAAATGCCAATCCTCAAACGCTTCGACGTGTGGTTCCGAGGGGGTGTTATGAGCGAGGGTTTGCATCCAGAGTCAGTGGGGGTGGGGCAGTGGTAGTCGGAGGCGGTTGGATATTTAGATCATTTAGAATATAGCGAAAAAAATAGCTTTCCTTACATTTGGCTCAGCTAAGCTTCACCCGTACGTGGCCCGTTGAGGTGGTCTTTGATGGAATATCAACAGTGGTTCTCCAGGTTTCGCAGCCGCGTACACAGTACATACCATCCGTTGCTAAACCACGTTGGTCTTGGCAGCCTTGGCTCTGAAACTGGAACTGATGCAGGGACAAGCTTTCCCCAGCGGGGCACCAGAGTTGCGGAACTGTGACGCTATCTTATTGTTGACTGCCCGTGTGGACAGGATTTTTGTAACGACGGTCCCGCTCAATCTGGCGTGGCTGCAAACTACACTGTAGTACGCACTACGCTTGTATTCCTAACACAATAATATCACGCAAACGCCTTGTAGTTTTTCTCAATGTATTCCTGGAGGACGTGGGCATTTCCGGTTGGAATTCTGTTGAGCTCTTTTCCGTTTCTAAAAGAAACAAAGGTGGGAATTGAATACACATTGGCCTCCTTATTGACCTTGTCCTTCTCCTCGTCCTCCTCGTCCGTGCCTTGAATTTTGTAGAAACGGGCTTTAGGATACTCCTCGGAAAACTTGTCGTAGTATGGAGCCACTGCACGGCATGGTGGACACCAGGTTGCAGAGAATTCCACAAAGGTGAGTGCCTCACTCAGCTGGGCTATTATTTTGTGGTACGCCTCAAGGTCTCCAAAGTACTCTACCGTCATTTCTGTTTTGTGAGCCGATTTCAAGCGGAATCAATGGGCCCTGCGCCTATTCTAGAACGAACGGAGGCTGAGTCTCGGAATATGCTTTATCTCACAAGGTTTCCAAGCCGGTTTTGCTAAAGTCTGAATTGGCCAAGAAGCGGTGATTGGTGTATTGCCTGAGAGTGGTGTAGCCAGGCTATTTCCGATCGGAGCTGTTTCGAAAAATAAGCTTTTCGCAACAGATTTTCAGGCTGGAGCCTCAAGGGTTTTTATATACCGCCGAGTGTGGCTCGCTGATAGACCTCGCGATAAGCACCACAATTGGTTTGAGTCTTCCATACTCTGACCTCTCGGAACGCCTGTTTTTTAGGTTCCACGGAGGAAGCAGTTCCGATTCAGTTGCAGCCATGCGGGAGGGGCACAATTTCTTGGACAGTGGATTTACAAAAATTCTTGGTTTTGTCTCAATCGAGTAAGCGAGATAACAACGCAGGTGGAATCGCACCCTCCCCTACACGACTGCAAATGCACCTTGGCGTGCGAGCTAGCGATCCGGAATATCCCCCGAAGTGCCGAAGCTCAGGTGGCTGAGTTACGAGACGTGGATAACGCCATTTAGGCAATGTACGCGACTTGAGAGATTTGATGTTTTTGGATTTCAAAGGATGGAGGGGGAGTTGCGGCTATGACGTGGTTGGTGGGGTCCAGAACGGACAAGAAAGACGACTTGACATCAAGGTAGCGGCGGCTTTAGTGGTAAGGCCGGACATCGTGGAGTTGTTGTAGGTAGTAGGGCGAAGTTGCGGGTAGGTTGCAGCATCGTCTGGAACATTGTGTAATGACCTTGGCTGCAAATGGATGCTAAACTTGAATGAGGTAAAGTTGGTGGAATTTTGGGAGACGCAAGGATTTCAATGTGGGGCAAGCTTGCGTTTAACGAGTCTCGGGCTGCTACGTAGAACTACCCTCTCTATTGGCTTATCAATCTTTTCAGAAGAGCGATCGCTGAATTGGAAGGAATGTGTTCAATTCTTCAGTGGGCACTAAACAAGACCACTCAGAATTCACTTAGCATACTGCTGTCACCTTTAACAAATTCTGACAAAGCGTTCTCTCCTTGCTCCCTGGTGTCAATGCTCGCCTATTGTAGAATTGCATAGGCGGTGGTTTCTGAGACATGTCAAGAAAACCTGCCATAATGCGCAAAAGCGATCGAAGCCAGTGCTAGTCGGCAAAAGTAACCGTCGCAAGACAATGCTGCTTAGATTTATTCGCTTAATGGAGGAAATAGTGGAAAGCCTACGTTCAGACTGGCATCTCCTGAACCACGAATCAACTGAACTAGAGTGAATGAGTATAAAAAATTCGACAGTCCTAATTTAGAGAGCAAATTAATTAAACTTAGACTTTACTTGTTAAAAGAATCATCTTTGGTATTCGCATGTTGCCTAACATTTGTCATCTCGCAACCATGGTACCAAGCGCTGCACCAACCCCACAGACCTACAAAAGACACCATAGATGTTTCACTTAGTTTACGAAACCATTTTCTGTAAGCCTTCGCTTTCCTCTCCATATAATAAAACATTGCTACCCAATGGCTCATGCTGGAGTTCTACCATGTTCTGTGGTCGTGCGCAGCATAATGTGGCGATAAAGATCCACCGAGTCTCAACACTCACTACTACTTACTTGATCCAACACAATCCAATCTTCAACAAACAATGGCGTTAGTTTCTGCTGCGCCATACTTGGCCTTGCTCTCAGAGCAGGATCCATCCTTAAAGCTGTATGCCTTATCGTCTTTGAACGAGGTGGTGGACCAGCTTTGGGCTGAAATCGCCAACAACCTTCAAGAGTTGGAGGATCTCTACGAGGATCCACTGTTTGAGAAGCGTTCTTTAGCGGCACTTGTGATATCCAAGGTTTACTACAACTTGGGTGATTACGATGCTTCTGTGAAGTATGGTCTTCGAGCCGAGAACGACTTTGATTTTGAGGAAAAGTCACAGTACATCGAGACCATTGTATCTCAATGCATTAACATATACTCGAAGTTATCGCAAAAAAAATACTTGGGTGAAGAGGCAACAATCAGTCCTCAGCTTACCTTGATCTTCGAAAAAATGGTGGCCAAATGTGTCGCAGCAAACGACTTGAAGCTTGCCTTGGGCATTGCCTTGGAGAGCTTCCGTCTTGACATCATCAAAGACATCATCACGAGAGAGACCACCCGTGATGGTGAGTACGGCTTAGCTTTGATTAATTACGTTTTGGTTTGCGCTAACTCCGTTGTGTCGAATGGTGTCTTTAGAGTCGACTTGTTGAACACTTTGATTGACTTATTATTGTCATTGAAGGGCCATCAGGACTTCTTCACCGTTTTCAAAATCATAATTCAGTTGGGTGATTCCAATTTGGCTGTTCAAGTCTTCAAGCAGCTTATCGCTAAGGACGAGAAATTGATTGCATACCAGGGAGCCTTCGACTTGGTCAGCTCTGCTTCCCAGGAGTTAGTCGAATCTGTGGTTAACAAATTAACGGCTGACGAGTCATTTGACAACACCCTGCCAGTTCAGGCAAGATTACTTCACGTCCTTTCTGGTGTCCCCACTTGTGATTTGGACATCACCTTCTTGTTCAAGAACAAGAATATCGATCTCACAATTTTGAACAAGACAAAAAATCTTTTAGAAGGCAGAAACTCCATTTTCCACTCTGCTGTCACTTTCGCAAATGCTTACTTCCACATGGGCACAACCGACGACTCTTTCTTCAGAAGAAATTTGGAGTGGCTCGGAAAGGCCACCAACTGGTCTAAATTTTCGGCTACGGCCGCTCTTGGTGTCATCCACAAGGGCAACTTGTCACAAGGTCGCAATATCTTGAAGCCATATTTGCCAGGCTCTAATGGCGCCTCTCACACCAAAGGTGGTTCCTTGTTCGCTTTGGGTTTGATCTTTGCGGGTCACGGCAGAGAGACTATTGACTACTTGAAGCTGTTCATTGACGACCACGGAAACGCTGCTGGCAGCCATGACACTGATGTAATGTTGCATGGTGCCTGTCTCGGAAGCGGTGTTGCTGGTATGGCAACTAACAGCGAGAGTCTCTACGAAGCATTGAAGGTTGTCTTGTACTCTGACTCCGCCGTCTCTGGACAAGCAGCTGGTCTCGCAATGGGCTTGGTTATGTTGGGTTCTGGTAATGAGGAAGCTGTTAATGACATGTTTACCTACGCTCAAGAGACACAGCACGAAAATATCATTCGTGGCTTGGCCATTGGTATTGCTTTGCTCAACTACGGACAAGAGGACAAAGCTTTGCCAATAATAGATAAGCTCCTCGACCAAGAGAGCCCAATCTTGAGATATGGCGGTGCTTTCACCATCGCCTTGGCTTACGCAGGTACTGGTAACAACGGAGCTATCAAGAAGCTTTTGCATTTTGCAGTCTCAGATCCATCCGACGATGTGAGAAGAGCCTCGGTGATGAGTTTGGGATTCTTACTTGTCCGTGACTACCACGCTGCTCCACAAATTGTCGACTTGTTGTCGCAGTCTCACAATCCACACGTTCGTTATGGTACCGCCATGGCTTTGGGTATCTCCTGTGCCGGTAGAGCTTTGCCTGCCGCCATTGAGGTCTTGGAGCCATTAACCAAGGATGCTGTTGACTTTGTCAGACAGGGTGCTTTGCAGGCTTCTGCCATGATTTTGATTCAGCAAAACGAGAATCTCTATCCAAAGGTGAAAGAGTTCACTAGCCTATACGCAGATACTGTGAAGAACAAACACGAAGACGCATTGGCAAAGTTTGGTGCCGCCACTGCTCAGGGTATTATTGACGCAGGCGGTAGAAATGTCACCATTAATCTTGAAAATGCCAATACAAACACATTGAATGTCAAAGCCATTGTTGGTCTTGCAGTGTTCGTGCAGTCGTGGTACTGGTTCCCATTGGCACATTTCTTGTCCCTCTCCTTCGCCCCCACAGCCATTATTGGAATTAAGGAGGACCTCAAAGCGCCTCAATTCGAGTTGAATGTGCATAGCTCTCCTGAATATTTCCAGTATCCACCAAAGATAGAGGAGGCCAAGGAGAAGCAGCCGGATAAGGTTGCGAAGGCTGTACTTTCCACTACTGCCAAGGCCAGAGCTAGAGCTAAGAAGCAGCAGGCTAAGAAGGAGGAGGAAGATGGCAAGGCTGATGACATGGATGTTGACGAGGAAAAAACTGTCAAGAAGGAGGACGCCAAACCAGTCAAGAATGAAGAAAAGAAGGATGAGAAGGTCGCCGACAAGAAGGACGACAAGTCCGATGACAAGGCTGAGAACAAAGAAGGCACGAAGGAGGATAAGGAAGAGAAGGAGGAAGACAAGCCCATTGCCAACGAGCAGGTTGCAATTCGCTACTCGAAGACGCCGTACAAGATTAGCAACTTGTCCCGTGTTTTGCCCGCTCAGGTTAACTATGTGCTGTTTATTAAGGATGACCGCTTTGTGCCCATTCGCCGTCACCGCGGATTCGGCGGTATCATTGTGTTAAATGACACAAAACCGAACGAAAAGGTGGAGATCATCAAAACTGTGAGACAGTTGAATATGACCGAAGCGCCTCTTCCGGAGCCATTTACTTTGAGTGGCGAAGACCTAGAAGAAGAATAGGGGTTTTCTTGAAGAAAGCGGCTACACGCTAAAGATGAACACGAAGAAATTGGTGATATAGTTATACGCCAAATATAAGAATGCGACGCCAAGCACGAGTGGCGATTTGTAGACCCCGCCGCAAAACGAGGCTTTTCAAGGCTCTAGCCTATTCTAGATGTAATCGGGCGGTCCCGCTTATCTGCTCGCAGAGCCCGGATGCAGGCCGTGTAGGGCCCTAAGTGAGATCTGTATCTTTTTTCTCTCTCAATTTACATTGTTCCTTATTAGTGTGATCTGGACGAAACAGCCAGATAAAACCACCCCCACAGCCCTTCGTTTGAATGTCCTCAGAAATGCTACTTCCTTCATTTGTCCGTCATGGTACTCTTCGGGAGGATGGAGTTCATCTTAATGGTCCGTCTGAGCCTCAAAAGACCCTGGCATCAGAAATCTGTTGTGTAGGGACCAACGCAGATCCCGGTACCGACTATCATATTCTGTTCGAGGATATCCTTTGGTGTGAGCTTGCCAACGATGATACGGTTGTGAAAATCCAATACGCCAAGAAGACAGGCAAATCACTCACGGTGCAAAACATGCTAGTGGACGTGTCGTATGCTGCTGAAGATCATGACATCGCCAGCATCATCTTGAAAAAAGCTTATAAAGGTAGTATTGTTGCCCCAAGAGTGTTGGTGGTGCTAAATAGCTTTGGAGGAAAGGGTAAGGCTCGGGACATATACAAGGAACAGATTGTGCCAGTGCTTGAAGCTGCCAATGTTGATATCACATACCAAGAAACCACCCACCAGGGACACGCCGTGGACATTGGGCGTGAAGTCCAGGCGAAATATGATGTGATTGCTTGTTGCTCTGGTGATGGCATCCCACACGAAATAATCAACGGAATTTATGAAAGGGAAGATTCCGAGGAGATATTTGATAAGATCGCCATAACACAGCTTCCTTGTGGCTCTGGTAATGCCCTTTCGTTGAGTACACACGGTACGAATGATGCTGCTGTGGCAGCATTCCGTTTGTTGAAGTCAGAAAGAACGAAAATGGACGTGATGGCTGTCACACAAATGGAGGGCGGCGCCGAGCGTACAAGGATAAGTTTTGTCTCCCAGGCGTATGGATCGATCGCCGATGCGGATATCGGCACGGAGAAGTTGAGGTGGATGGGCCCCATCCGCTTCGAAATCGGCGTAGCTCACAAACTCATCACCAAGGCACAGTATCCGTGCGATCTCTGGGTCCACTTTGGTTGTGAAGGAGACGAGGTGAAGGATCATTTCGATCGTCATCGGAAAGGTCTTACGGTGGAGCACAGCAAGCAGAAGTATCCCAGTCTAAGTGAGGATCCTCCTGCTGAGTGGGAGAAAATGCAGAAAGATATCGCAGACAACGTCAACATTTTCTATGTTGGCAAGATGCCATACATGTCCGACCAGGCCCAGTTTTTCCCAGCTGCTTTGCCTCAAGATGGTATGATGGACATGTTGGTCACCAACGCCAAAGCTCCCTTGATTCACATGTTGAGTTTGTTCACGAAGATCGACCAGGGTGCACATGTCCACTCTAACGAAGTTATCCATGCCAAGGTGCACGGCTACCGTTTGGTGCCACGCGTGGACGACGGAAGGAAGCACTACATCTCGGTGGATGGTGAGAACTTCCCATTACTGCCTATCCAGGTTGAGGTGGTCCCTCGAGCAGTCACTGTCTTGCTCCAAAATGGTCTTTATGTTGACACAGCCTGGACCACCAACTAAACTGCCGGAACGATTGACTTGATACCCTTGAGCTGATTTGGTGCCGAGAACAGGCAGTCTCTCGATGGCGTCTCCCATAATGATGATGTAGAACAGATTAGAACGGTCAAAGAACCTAACGACAGATAATGAACGACTATTTAGGAATGGAATCACAATTGGCAGCCATGTAGGGTATAAGCCTTTCTTCTGAGTCACAGAAACAAGCTGAGGGATGAGGGTTTTACCCTCCATAACATCCTTCAAAATCTATCCCTCAAAATTCATATTCGTGAGGTTCTCTAATCAATAAAGAAAACGCTACAAAATTCCCGAAGTGGGACGGAATCCGTGTTTTTATAGCGAGCGTTTGCACCTGCTTTGGCCGTCTCCAAGCCACAGGTATACATGCCACAATCCCAATTGACTGGCCGGATCTCCCGTTTTGCGTTCAGACATACCCCAATGTGTTTTTCGGAAAACGCATTTTACGCTCGGTAGACCTTACACAAACAATGAAGCAAACTTTTGGGAAGTCTCACTGAAGCGCACCGGTCCAACCCGGTCCGGTGACAGCGTGAGCCTATGAACGAGGCGCTGGCTAATTGGCTCGAGAGGAAACATTTCAGAAAAACAGAAAACGCAAAATGCTAAATAGTGTGAAAAAGTTTTTTTTTTTTTTTTTTCAAGAGTCCAAAAAGTCGGGTTTCTCACATTTGCAAAATTTCCTACGGGTGGTCGTGCAATTTTTCACTCATAACCACACCACCCCTGGGATTTCTAGAAACACAGCAATCTTGCACAACACTCCTCGGTAGGGGGCCCCGAGTGTTCTCTCCGTTTTCTTTCTGTACCCCAAGCTTGGTCCGTATACGGCTCAGGGTGGCATTGTGCAACGCCAAGACTGAGTGGAGAATAAGGCGTGATGTAGTGTTTAGGCGAGGATTTGCAACCACCTTCTGGGTGGCCTGTTCGGGACAACGGACGAACGAGAAAAAAAATACAGATTTGTTTTAGAACGCGAGACTCGAACGTTTCAGCAAGCAAAAGCGCCCTTGTTTTTGGTTCTACAGCAAAATGTAGCTCTCCTACTGGTTGCATCGGAGTGGTTGACTTGGCTAATCTGGGCACGTCTTATCGTGCGACAGCCTTACCAGCATAGTCCACGTCCCCTCAACGTCACGGTTTCCCCGTAGACGAACATTTCTTGTCGTTTTACGACTTCAGGCGCCTTCCCCGAATTCCCCTTTTTCTTTCGCCTGTTGAACAGGAGCTTCTCTTCACTTTACCTTTTTTTTTTTTTCTAGGCCCCGCCTCTTATCTAGCAAGGTCCTGCACTGGCCAACATCGCTCTCACCACTTCTCCCTTCAACCACCTTTCTTGTACACCATGTTCGAACGTTTCAAGAAGAAGGTGTCTCGTCGACTGTCGGAGCCGGCTATTTTTGATCTACCTGCCCTGCCATTTGCTGGCAGACGGGCCCTGACCTCGACAAACCGCACCGTGGTTATCCTGGACGAACCCCATCCTCGCCATAGCGCTCTGGTTTCCAGACTTCGGGCTCTGTCTGTGCTGAGCCAGGCTACCGACGTGCCTCGGAGACTGAGGCTGGTGCTGAAGAAGCAGGCTCGAGAGCTCGTGAAGTTCGAGACGTCGCAAGTTGTCGGGAAGAAGCTTCTATCGCTCTTGAGTGATTTGGGTCTCCAACAGCCATTCCCGCTTTCGACCACGAACAACTCTACCCTGGGGCCTTTGCTGAAGCTGATTCGCTGCTTCGTGGCAAACACAAACGATTGCATCTACTTGCCGCCCGCGCTGCTGGCTAGCTTCACATATGACGATGTGGAGAACGGCGGTGCTCATGTCAACGAAGACATCGACACCGCTGCTGCGGATGCCCCGGAAGAGCATGATATGACAGAGGAGCACGATGATCACGATATTTTGGGCCACGAACATGCCTCGTTGCCACTTCCAAGTCACAACGACGATTCTGCACGTCGAGCCTTTGAGCTGAAGCTTCGACCTTTTAATTCTCCTAATTATCTCAGCCTGAAAATCGACTCAGACGCGCCTATCCCGCACGTTTTTGCCTTCATCATAGAACTCACGAAGGAAACGTCTATACGGGAGGTACGCTTTGAATTCCAACTGTGCGTACTGACGTTGTGGCCCACCGGTGACCCTCATAACCACTACCACCAAAAAGAAAAATACAAAATCGGTCTGTTCGAGTGGCTCTCGTCTCTAAGCGATGCTGACTATTACATCAACACCCTGAATTCCAACGATGCCAAAATCCGTAAGATTGACCCCAACGAACTCGCAATGCGCTCGAAACGTTATCGTTTGGTCAAGGTGAGAGATTTGGCGGATGATAATGACCCGATTAATAACTCAAAGAAATCCTTTTCGCTTAATCCTGAGTTTACATCACAAGCTTTCTCGGATGCGATGTCGATTTCATCTTCGGGCATTCAGGAAACCGCCAAAGCTGGTCTTTACGTTTTCCTTTTGCCTCTCATCTTTCCATCACACATACCTGCTTCTGTCACCTCCATTAACGGCTCGCTCAATCACCGCTTAACCATGAATATGATCAAAATGAGTGATAAGCTCAATAGAAAAACAAAGGTATACTCTTATTACAACCTTCCTATGGTCAGGACGCCGCCGTCACTCGCGAACTCTGTTGCTGATAAACCTATTTACGTCAACAGGGTTTGGAACGATGCCATGCATTATATCATCACTTTTCCCAAGAAGTACGTGCCTCTAGGCTCCGAGCATACCATCAATGTCAAGCTCATTCCGTTGATGAAAGATGTCATTCTTAAACGTATTAAATTCAATGTTCTTGAGAGAATCACTTACGTGTCGAAGGACCTTAAACGTGAATACGAGTACGACAGTGATGATCCTCACTTAACCAAACCTCATTGTGAATTGAAGACGCGTGAAAGGGTTGTTCATCTTTGCGAGCTTAAGACAAAATACAGAAGCAATTATTCAGGTTCTGCTGAGCCTTTCAAGGAGGAGGTTATCAAATGTCCTGATAATAACTTGTTATTTTCGTGCTACGAGCCAAAGGACGATCCAGCCCTGGATGACCCTCTAGCCAAGCCAGAGAAGTCAACTATGATTGCCTCTCCCCTTGACATCAACATTGCACTCCCATTCTTGACCACAAAGGCTGATAAAGTAATGATGACCGCTAATTCTGATGAGGCAAACCCCAATGCAGCTCCAAGAAGATCACTTAGTGTTCACAGAGACTCCGTGCTGAGTGGCACTTTCTGTCCATCATCGCCAATAATCGGATCTTTGGAAACGCAGATTAGCCATATGCATACCGATGTTCCTGGAATGTCCGATAATGTCGACGATGATGTCTTCAAGCTCGATTCATCAGCATATATGGATGAGAGCAAGACAACCAAAGAAAATATCCAACAGGGATATACCTCAGTTCAAAAGGCTCTCGCTCCGGACTCAAACTTCCGTCATGTGCAAGTCTCCCACAGATTGCAAGTGTCGTTCAGGATTTCGAAGCCTGACCCTAAGGATAACAACCGTATGCACCATTATGAAGTTGTGGTCGACACTCCGCTTATTCTTTTGAGTGCAAAATGTAATGAGTCTTCCATCCAACTTCCAAGGTACGACGAGATCGACCCTGAAGTGATACCAATGTCTCCACCTCAAAGAAGAGAAATCACTTTCAGAACCCCCTCATACAATAACAATGGTGTCAGCATCAAGCCTTTGGATCCTGAAGGAAATGACCGTTTGCCATCTTTCGAGGAGGCGATCTCAGCGTCAGCGTCCCCTGTCATGCGGTCGTTTTCAGTAGCTGATGATCCATTGAGTAGGGCGAATTCTGTCAGTCATGCTCCTGTGCCTTCGTATGAAGAGTCCATGCCGGGAAATGTTAACGATGATTACATTCCTACTCTTCGTATCGATGACTTGGTGATCGATCCAGCTAATGCCTCAGCACCTACTAGGCCATCCGGACTAAGAGCATCCCTTGGAAATTCATTTGCACCCTCATCAAACAGCCGCAGCCCTGATACCAACAATTCTTCGGTTGGTTCTAGAGACAATGATGGGTCTGCACCCGAGGAAGGAGATCCACTTTCACTTCTTAGCTCTGACTCAGCCAGCGAGGCGGTGCTGTCTAGCGATTTGGTATCGCTGTCAACGAGTCATGATTCTGCAGTAGATCGCCTTCCCTCTAAAGATATTGGCTCTATCTCACCGAGGGCCGTGCCAGGGCTTGGCCATGGGCGAGAAAATGACCTCTCCACCCTGCCGCTTCTTAAAAATGAGAGCGTTGAAAGTATTCATGGAAGCAATCCGACCAGAGCGACGGAAAATTTGGCAAAAATTCTGTCTACTGACTTGGGAGACCCAAAGCTGCTTGGGCTCCGCCATGCATACTAGCTATCTGTACCATAACCAAATCAGTGCGCATAAAGCGTCTAGATTATCATGAGATGTCGTAGAAACACCTTCCTTTTCCACCAACAAGCAACTTTCTAATGTCAATTGTACCTAAAAATGGAAGGGTGGCTGTAGTTGGTGGAGGCGTCTCAGGCTTGACTTTCTCGTACTTCCTACTGAAGCTCCGTCCGGATGTGCACATTTCCATATACGAGAAGGATAAACGTCCTGGAGGTTGGATATCCACTGAAGTCTTGAAAAACACTCACGATGGAAAGGATATAGTCTTAGAAAAGGGGCCTAGGACACTTAGAGGAGTAAGTGACGGAACATTGCTTATCGTGGACATACTCAAGCAACTAGGGTATGGAGATCAGGTTGAAGTGATGAAGCTGACCTCGGATGCCAATCGCAAGTGGCTTCTAGATCCGTCTAATAACTTGGTTCAAACGCCCAATTCATTACCGTCTTTTGTGAAGTTTATGACCAGTGACGTCACAAACGGTCTTATCAAGAGTTTGTTGAAAGAACCGTTCCAGAAAGCCGCATCTGATCCCAAAGACGAGTCGATCCGAGACTTCTTTGCTCGAAGATTTGGCTCTTCTGTATTAGCAGAGAATGTACTAAGCGCTGTTATGCATGGCGTCTACAGCGGTGACATTGGCAAGCTTAGTGTGAGAGCTACGCTTCCTAGACTACAGCAACTAGAGAAGGATCATGGGTCTATTTTGAAGGGAGTTTTTCACCAAATAATATCTAGAAAGCCAGAAAAGAGCTTGTCGCTGCAATTGGCCCTGTATCAGTCAAGGATATCTCCTCAAACGGACATGAGCAGTCTCTCTGAGAAGCTCAAAAAGTTTCCTATAATGAGACTTCACGACGGACTACAGACTTTTCCGCTTGTTCTCAGCGAGTACCTTCAACGGCAAAAGAATGTCGATGTGCATTATGGTGCTGCAGTTGAGAACTGTGACTTCCAAGGAAGCCTCACTGTTGATGGAGAATCTAAAAAGTTCGACCACATAAGGTACACACTGAGCACATTGAAGCTCGCAAATTTGATCAAAAATGATGAGCTCTCCAGCACATTAAAGAGCTTTGAACATACCACCATCTTCTTGGCCAACATATATACAAAAAGGAGGTGCTTGATTCCAAAAGACGGTAGTGGTTTCGGCTTTTTGGTGCCTATCCGCAACAAAAACCCAGAGTCCCTTCTAGGTGTAATTTACGATTCAGATTGCGAGCTGGATGCTGTTTCTTTCTTCGAGGAAACCACTAGGCCCAAGGCTTCATTTCACAAGGTGACCTTGATGATGGGTGGCCACTTTTTCAGCAGCAGAGGTGTTCCTTCCAACCAAATAAGTATCGCCACAGCACGAAAGGTGCTTTCTGATATTTTGCATGTGGACTTGTCACAGTTCCACAAAATAATTGTTCGTGATGAGGCCAAGGAAACGACTAAAGAAGTTGATTTGAGTGACGAGGACTTGCTTATTTCGTACAATTTGCATGAGAACTGTATTCCTCAGTACAATGTTGGTTTTCTTGAGAACGTTGACAAGATGAAGACATTGATTGAGAGGGAGAGCGACGGTCATTTCTCCATGGGCGGCACTGCCTTGGGAAAGTTGGGTGTGCCCGATTGTGTCATGAATGGGTTTGAAGATGCCCTCAAATTGGCTTAATATCACGTCTCCTCCACTTCTGTCTCTATAATCTGTACAAGTTTGGTCTTGGTTTTGGCATAGTCTAACTGAAGTTCCTTTCCAAAAACACGAGTCTTTTGTAGGCCTCTCAAAGCACTATTGGCCAGTTGCTTGTTATCCAAAACCACGTGAGCCTGGCCTCTCATTTTCTGAGGCATCAATATCTCGATGACATCCCCGTATGTTGAAAATAGAAGATATAAAGTGTGCTTGACAGTCTGTTTTGAGATTTTGTCATTGAGATTCTTCACATATAGCGTCTGTTGAACTTCCAGTCGAAGCCTTTTTGCACCTGGAGCGTCTCCTCCGTTGGTACGCTTCTTATCACTCATAAAGAAGGTGGTTGGTACTTGGTGATGCTAAGAAACAGATGCAGGAAGTTCATCAGGAAGGTTTGCAACCATTTATGTAGAATATATACAAGGTCTATTTTTCTTGATCAATGAGAAGCTGAAGTCGCTCTTCAAACTCGTACTCGTCCACTTTCTCAATTAATTCGTCCAACTTAACACCAGCCATCACACCAGGGAGATCATGGACTGAGTGCCCACAGCGATGATCTGTAACTCTGTTCTGGGGGTAATTGTAAGTCCGAATTTTGTCTGACCGGTCTGTTGTTGTTACCTGATCTGTCCTCATCTTTCTCTGCTCGGCCACTTCCTTCTCACGCTCCATAAGTGCTAATCTAGAACGCAAGATCTGGAACGCTTTGGCTTTATTTCTAGGTTGCGACCGTTCGTCCTGTTGCTGGACAATAATCCCTGTTGGTATATGGACCAAACGGACTGCCGAATCGGTGGTGTTGACGTGCTGACCTCCTTTTCCTCCAGCTCTCATTGTGTCTATACGAACCTCTCCAGGCGCAAACTGACGCTCATCTTCTTGAAGAGACTGCTCGTTACCCTCAGACATTTTCGGCAACACGACGACGGCCGCCGTGGATGTGTGTGTACGCCCTTTGGTCTCAGTAGCAGGAACTCTCTGTACTCTGTGAACACCACTCTCGTGCCTAAGTGTGTTGTATGCGCCAGGGTAGTCTATCGTTATTATAGCCTCTGAAAGACCGTTGTTTGATCCCATAGTTTTGCTCATGATCTTGAGCGGCCACCGCTTATGGTTGGCGTAGTTTATGTACATGTTCAATAGGTCCTCAGCGAAGAGGCCAGCTTCGGATCCACCGATACCAGGACGAAGTTCCATCATGGCTGGTTTATCGTCATGACTAAGAGCTGGCAAAAGCTTCTTCTGGAGACTTTGAGACGTCCGCAGGACGTTAGGTACAATATCTTTGAGTTCCTTCTCGGCCTCTTCCATGAGCTCCTTATCTGGGGACTCCTCGTTGATGATGTCCAAAAGCGCAGTGACATTCTCCATATCAGCATTATACTTATGGTAGTTTTCAAGCACCGTCAGCACCAACAGGTAACGGATACTCGTCTCCAGATCAAAAGCCCCACCCTCCATCTTTTTCTCTAGGGCATTGTATTCCTTTGTCATCGCTTGGGCACGAGCCAAAAGAAGCGGATGGATGGGGTCTATAAGGTCTTCCGCCTTAATAGCATTAACTGTGGATTTCCATCTGGCCAAGCGGATCCATTGTGTCGGTAGCCTTCGAAACATGAAGAGATGGTTCAAGTGCGCACTAACTACTACCATGTCTTCGGAGAGTAGGCCTATCCGTATTGAGGAATTCATACTCGCGCTAGAAGATCTCACAAATGAGAATATCGAGTCTGTGTTGCTGCAGTTGAAGAATCTGATAGGGAAGTTGAAAGAAACCAATGCCTACTTAGTGGAGGAGATCAAGGCAGACTCTGATCCTGATAGCAGGAGCTTATATGAGGAAACCATAGCAGAGAACAAACAAGTTTTGGAGAGTCAGGAAGCCCGTGTGGCAGCCATACAGAAAGAGCTACAACGAAGAGGTGCCCAGCAAGAACAACAAGAGGGTGGAATCTATTTGTAATGCACTATATACAACGTTTATGACAATTGCACGAACTGCCAAAATTTTCTCTTTTGCCACTTTGTAGATCACACTTTCTTCACCTTTGGAGCATCTGTGCCCATCAACTTATTGATAAACGGCTTTTCGTCAGTACGGAGCTTGTCCTCAGGCTTCTTACACACCAACATCCAAGTTGACCCGAGGTGTACTCTTTTCTCGTATGTGATATCCAAGCCAGCATCGTCGATAAGCTCACCAATGTCTAGGTTCCAGCGGCAGCCCCATGTTTTCATTCTCTTCTCGGCACGGAAGTCCAAGTGATTGTTCAACATATCCCAATTTCCTCTTCCGTGCTCAAGAAGGACAATTCTGCCACCAGGGCGTAAAAGCTTGGCCATGTTTCTAAGAGCTGCAATGGGGTCCTCGTGGGCACACAATCCGAAGGCTTCCACAACGGTATCATACCTAACATTGTTGGATTCTGCCAAACCCGCCAACTCCTCAGCTTTTCCTGTGACGAAGGCCACTTTCTTGAATCCGGGGAAAGCCTTTTTGAATTTCTTCTCTGTCTCTTCCACCATCTTTTTCGACGAGTCTGTGAAGGTGATGGAATCTATGGACTCCAAATTGAGGTAAGGAATGTTTCTGCCAGTTCCGCATGAGACTTCGAGAACGTCACCTTCGATCTGCTGCATCAACCATTTTCTTCTTCTGCCCATCATAACACCTCTTTCTTCCCATTTGATCTGTCTGTCATACTCCTCAGCCTTTTCATCGAAAAACTCAGTGGTGTCTTGCGGAGGTACAATACCGGGATTGGACGAATTAGAGATCTTTGTTCTTTCCTCGTCTTCCTCGGGAATAGCCGTCTTAGTCGTTCTTTTAGCCTGTTTCGAGTACCACTCGTCTAACTCAGCAGGCGTGGGCTCGAACATCGCACTGGTATCAAAAATATTCTTTCTCCTGAACTCTTTTCTCATCATCAGGTACAATTTGAACTTCTTTTCTTCACGAGGTTTCAATTTATCTCCAGTGAGCTTCTTGAGCTTCAAGTACTCATACTCACTAAGAGAGGCCGGATCCTCGGCGTACTTGGCTCTGACGTGCTTAATCTGCTGATCCTCGTACCACCTATCTCTCATATAGTAGTACATGGCCACAAGCATGACACCAAACATCAGAACGTAGTATTTGGTCATCGATCTTTTGAACTCATTCGTCTGGAAATAGAGAGCCCATTGCTTGTACTTGGGTAACTTCTCCTTGGCTCTTTCTTCCTGTATCTTTTTGTAGTCCACAGGAAATGGTGTTTTGGAATATGATCTTGTCGAAAGTTGGAGAAAGATCTTCGGAATTGGACCTTGAGACCGGGGGATCCGGCAGGTTCTAAGACCTAGTCTGAGCATAGTGACTGATAGTAGAATTTTTCGCACCCATATGAGTAGCAGTGTTGATGAAGTATATTGAAGCTGCATAGATAATATTCATATGACGTCCATTTGGTCATTCGGACTCAAGTGATTTTTCAAATTAATGGTTTCACGTTGTGGAAATTTACGTAAAGATATTATATGGAAATCTGTTGTGACACTGTGGTGTCTGGCAAGATTGCACTGTGAACAGAGGGAACCACGAAACCACTATCCAGATATCCAAATTAGTATAATTTCATTTCCTTTTGTAATCCACAGAACTTGCGACAATCCAATCAGATAGTTTGATCTCTCATCACATTGAAGAATGGAACGGCTTGCTGGGTGTGTCCGGCACAATAGTGGATGATAGAGGCAAATCGACAGTCTCAACTCCACACAACCTGATCCTACAATGTCTGAGCACATCGAGACGATAGAGCAGGCGAGAACGGCAGCCTCTCAGAAAAAGTATGATGAAGCTGAAAAGAAATATTGGCTGGTAATCAATGCCAAGTTCGAGACCGACAATCAGAACCAAAGGGCCAAGTTGTTGCAAGACCAGGAAACGGCCATTCTCGAATTAGGCAAGGTTTACCAGGAATTGAAGAATGCTGAAAAGTTACACACATTGATCAGTGACTCGCGTACTGTTTTGGGTGGATTCGCCAAGTCGAAAACTGCCAAGATTGTCAAGTCGTTAGTCGAGGACTTCGACGCCATTCCTGGTGCCCTCGACTCACAAATCACAGCCATCAAGGAGTCCATTGAGTGGGCTATCCAGAGCAAGTTGTCCTTCTTAAGACAACAATTGCAGTTGAAGTTATCTGCCAAACTCTACACTAAGGGCTCGTACCAAGAGGGTTTGAAGATCATAACAGACTTATTGAGAGAGTACAAGAAGTTAGACGATAAATCATCATTGGTCGAGGTGCAATTGGTGGAATCCCAAATATATCATGCTTTGAGAAACATACCCAAGTCCAGGGCAGCCTTGACTTCTGCCAGAACATCTGCAAACTCCATCTACTGTCCTACAATCTTGCAAGCGGAGCTTGACTGCCAGAGTGGTATTTTGAATGCTGAGGATAAGGATTACAAGACTGCCTTTTCTTATTTCTATGAATCATTTGAGGGCTTCAATTCTCAGAACGACGAAAGAGCCATCGTTGTCTTGAAGTACATGTTGTTGACAAAGATTATGTTGAACTTGATCGACGACGTAAAGACTATTTTGAACAACAAGAACGTGGTTAAGTATCAGTCAAAGGACATCGATGCTATGAAATCTATCGCAACAGCATACTCAAACAGATCCTTGAAGGAATTCGAAAACGCTTTATTGACATACTCCGTGGAATTAAAGTCCGATCCCATCATCAAAAACCATTTCAACGCATTGTATGACAACTTATTGGAGCAAAACTTGTTGAAAATCATTGAATCCTACAGTGTGGTTGAGTTGGATCATATCTCCAAAAATATCGGCTTAAACGTGCAGCAGGTAGAGGGCAAGTTGTCACAAATGATCCTAGACAAAGTTTTCTACGGTGTATTAGATCAGGGAAATGGCTGGTTGATTATCTATGATGAGCCCCGCAAAGACGCCTCATACGAGGCAGCATTGGGTTTGGTGAAGAACTTGTCCGGCGTTGTGGACCTTTTGTACGAGAAAGCGTCTTCCTTGAATTAGGTAAATGCAGTAATAGAACGAAATCACGCAAAAATGCCTTTCACTCCTCTTTCACAGGCGACAATGGATAATTCTCCAGCCAAGCCAACAAACTCGTCCAATCTGCCACAGGCAATGAAGCACTGTAAGAAATCATTGGCTTTATCGTCAGCCACCTCATTAATCAACTGGAAGGCTTCACGCATGTACTTCCAATCAGTGCGCCTGGATTGCTGAAGTACTTGTAAAAGCTCAATGATGAAATATGGAATATAGATACTCCTGTATTCCTTGTAAATCTTGATCAGCTCCTCGTCGACGCAATCGTCGGACACATCTTTGAACCAAGTGCTGATAAGCTTTTGTAGATTGTGGATTGTCTTTTCAATCAGCTTCTCCAAATCCTTGGATTTCCAGAATCCATCAGAAAATTGACTAGCATTGGCATCGGTACCAACAAAGCTTCTCCATTGATCAAGAAGATTTAGAGTTTCGACGAGTTCCTGGTATTGTAGAAGCTCGCCTCTGTCTTCCTCAGATATTGTTGCAGGAGGACTGTTGCCGTCAAGGTATTTCGTTTGAATTTGGAAGTCATAATCCTTTAAGAGGGATTTGAAGTTTTTGTTTTCGCTGAAGGCCTGAACAGATTTGATTCTTCCTGTAAGAAGGAATCGGCGCATTAGAACCTTGGTAGCGGAAATCGCATCCTCGTACATGCTCTTGTCGAAAAGCCAGTCGACCGCTCTGTATAATTTCACATCGATAGGATCAACGATTTCATCTGAAACAACCACGTTGCCCTCTTGAACGTAGTATTCCTCAGTCTCCAACATGACTCTCTCGACGGTCCTCTTCAAAACATTATACACCTTATTGTCGGTATCTGGGATGTCCTCTGTAGCTGAACTTGCAGGGGTATCCTCCCCATTGGGTTGGTTGATTTCAAATTTGTTTAATATGCTAAGCTGTCTCGCCCTCTTCTCTGGATCAGTTATTGTTGCCAAAAAGATAGAATAGCATTCACGAACATCCTTTTCATCCGGTATAAATGTCATGTATACGGGAACAAGGTCTTCCAATCCAAGATCGGATAGTCTGGTGATATAGCGAGTGATTATACGAGTTGGAGTCTTGGAACCATCGTGAAGGTTGAGAATAACTGTAAGGACAGCCAAGTGAGTCAAGATTCGTAGAATTTGGTAGTCCAGAGCAATCTCTGCTTGGTCGGCTTTAAAGGCATTGTGCAAGAAGATGTTGAGTTGATCTATCATGACACTTCCCATTATGACACGGAATGGATTTTTGCTCTCGTCTCCCTTCTGCAGAAGTGTGTTGAGAATTCCGTCGACAGACTCAAATTGGGGAGATGGCAACAGCACAGAGCCTAACTTTTCATCTTCGGGAATAAGCTTTTCCACAAATAATCTAACATGATAGGTGAGCAATTGATGGAGATAGACAAGAAGACTCTGTTCCCAGTTGTTGTCAGCAAACTTTATATTTTCTGAAAGATTGCCGCCGCTGAGAAAGGTGTAAATGAGACGTTCGTAATAATTAAGACCTTGCTCCTGTGACAATTTGTACACTGTTTGATGCCATAAGTATTTGTGCTTGATACCCGATGGCTCTGAAGAGTCGACGTCCATGTCGTCAACTTGGCCATCGACCTGAGGGTCTTGATAGTCCTGGATAGCGCCCAAAAGGATAAGCGCTAAGGTGTAGTTGCCTGTTTCGTTGCAAAGATCGATAGCACTTTGGTAATCTCCAGTGAGAAGAATTTGATATATTTGAGAAAATACCACCAGATCTACATCTGCGTCCTCCTTGATAACAATCTTGCTTTCACGCAATGGAGCATCAGAGTCTATCGTCGATACAAGCAGGGAAGTATCTGTGGGATTGGTCATCGCTGACAAGGACTTGGTTTTAGCCTTAATTGTGGTCTGTAGCCACTTCAGTTTCTGTGCATCCGTAAGAGGTGGAAATTGACAGCCCGGTGTGTTGTATTGAAGCCATTGTATGATTAAAAGCATCTCATTGAGCTTTGGGTTCTTCAGCAAATGAGCGTCTCTCTTGACCTTCATTGATGCATAGGCGGGAGCTTCATGGCCTGCCGTTTCAGAAAGTCTAAAGGAGTAAAGCAATTCAAACAAATGCCATAGCTTCGTCTCGAGATCCCAATTTTCAAACTCTTCTGATTCCTTCTGGTTCAACGCTAGTGCAATCTTAGCAGAGATGGAAGTGAAGCTTTTCACAACAGAAAATGGGTTCTCCGATGCATTGCTCAATTTGTAGTTCTCAAGCACACGAGCAAATTGCGTTTCAGCGGGCTCCAGCAACGGCTCTCCAAATATGGTAGATTCCTCCATGAAGCTTTAGTTAGTAAACAAGCGATGATTTTTTTGCTCGCGGCTGTAGACAGTAGGTGGTGCCGCTACATATTGAGGCGAAAATTCACCAAAAGTACTTCGCATACTTCTGTGATTGATTAAAAAGCTGTGATAGTCTACAATGCTATTTCTATTGTACATGTTATGAGAAGTTTTGGGACCCACATGGAGCTGGTGAAGTTGGGCCGCAATGGCTGCAAACTGGATTAGAGAGTGCAATCCTATGCTAGGGTCAACCTCAAAGCGCCAACTCGTTCAAGAAATCTTTTTGACTATACTAGACTGTCCAAGATTTCCTTCCACAACGAATCAACGCGGCATGATGTGGTAAATCGATCCCAGCTGTATCCCTTTTTCAGAGCCCTAATCCGACCAGACAACTATTCTGTGTAGGCACGAAAGCTTGGAGGCATAGCTGAAGAAGCTGCCTTGTGAAGATTGGTGCAAGCCGTCTCCTACCCTCGATTGCAATGCCCTGCTAGGTTGGTGAATCATGTGAACACGTCTAATCAGAATCACTCTCGTAGCTCTCCTCTTCACTTTCTCTCCCCATATACCCTCACATCGGCCTCGCCTCTTTCCACGTAGAGACTTCTTGGGGCAATATACGGCAATGTGAGATCCACAACTCTTTCTTCCACAACCAACGAATCCACCCATTCGTCCATGTGAAGCAAATCGTAATGCACCGGTAGGCTATTCACAAACTTAGGCGTTTTGAGCTGTATCCTCAACTTCCTGTAGTCACCTATGAACTCATCGTACAAGGCGTACATCTCTCGAGCATCATACACCAACCGGCAGAATAGTAGTGCTAGAGCACTAAGGTATTTGAATTCATTGTAGCCATTTTGTTTAAGCAAGATCCTGATAATTGCTGGTGAAGGCTCAAGCTCGAGAAGTCGTAGAAGGCAGCAAATGAATGGACTTGGGCGGCCTGTTTGGTCAGTTCCTGCTATGAATTGTACCTGACTCACTATGATGGGCACAATTGACAGTTCATTGGTGAGGTGGAGCTTCTCTTTGTAGAATAGGGAATCTTGTATTCGGTGCCGGATGATCGGGCCAACAAGGTGGGCTTTATTTTCCACAACCCTCTTGTCCATGAGGTTGTTCAGGTGCGATGCGATTCCTGAGTGCTCCATCAACTGGTTTAAGAACAGTTTTGCAACAAGGTGACCCAAAAATCTGAAGAGAGAATGAAGCTACATAGACTAAACTCATTCCAATGATTGCCTTCACGACACTGAATTAGGTGAAATTTCATGGACAAGCTCCGATTCCACCGATCATGCTAGAACACACTGATACGAATTACACCCAGGTTAGCTACCATTGTTAACATAGATCACAATATTACGCTAAGTTCCCCAGAATCAATCAATTATCTGTATTAGGCACATGTATACTACTCGTCATCCTCGTCCTTGAACTCAATCTTGTCCAACTCCGACAAGAGAGAGCCCAATTTCTTTGCACTTACCTCCAAATGCTCTTTCTGGATCTTGATAAAGACTTTCAAGAGGTCGACATTCTTGGATGGCTTCAAAAGCTTTCTCATCTCCAACACTGCCACCTCAGTAGCACTCACCAACTCGTCCTCCTTGGCAATCAAGTCATCGTCCTCCTCATCCTGAGGAGTGCCTGTCTTCTTGGATCTGGCCAAGTCGAACTCCAGTCTAGCGCTGTACACACGTTTCCTTAACTCGTTGACCTTGATGAACTGCTCGTTCAAAATCTTCACCAAAGCATGGTTCAACTCAGCCAAGACCTTCTTGTCTTGCTCCAATCTGGAGGTGGCCACTTCGGTATAGGTGGAAGAGATCTTCAAGAGAGCGAACGACAACGTGTTGGACGACTCTCTGAAATCCTCGCTGTGCTTGCTGGCAATAGCGGCTAATTGACCGTAAAGAGTTTTGGGCAACTGAGCAGAGATGGTTTGGACCTCGACGGTACCTTCATCTTGCTCTGGCTTCTCCTCGGCGCCGCCCAAAAGCACTTTCTCCATCTCCTGGGGAGTGGACACGTTCTTCAACTGGTTGAACTTGCTGGAGAAGATACCACCGACGTTGGCATCACGGATTTTGGAGATTGCAGTATTTCCTGGAGGGTAGTCATAGCTGACCACGCCGTAGGTCTCGTTGGTGTACTGGATCAAGTCGGTGTACAACTTCAACAACAAATCGCAGCTCTTCTCCAAATCCAAGTAGTCATTAGGCAACTCAGACACCTCAATGTTGGAGCCAATGTGTGTGTGAGCCAATTGCTGGACCTGGTGCAACTGGGTGGAGATCAAATTTTGAGTTTTCGTAGTGAAGGGCTGAATAGACTCCTTGAACAGCTCCAGGTACTCCAGGACAGCCTTACCGCTGTTCTGGAACGACTTGGTAATGTTGTCAAGGTCGACCTTAGGGAGCGATTCCTGGATCGATTTGAGATCAAAAGAGGGAAGTTTGAATGACATGGATAAACAGTGGTTTAGCTGTTCGTTATGGCTCGCTATCTAGGGGCATGCCCTGCACACCGTCGCGGTCCAAGACCCGACCATAATGGATAAACGTGTTTTTGAGGGAGGTGTCTGATTGGATATGGTAGGCCAATGTTTATTTTGAAACTTGTTGATAAAATTGCCGTATTTTGGTAAGCTGATCGAGGTCTTGCTGATGCTGAAATAGGCTTTAGAAGTGTTGTGAGAATTCGCAGCCATTGTAAAACGTTCTCTAGATGCAACCACAGATGCAACGTTGATTGGCTGGCAAATTCAAAATTTGAAAGCCACGGCAGTTTTTGGTGTTCCAAAATGGATAGATTTACTTTAAATCTAGAGAATTTGAAGGGCCAACTTTACGGTTGCCTATTAAAAGAGTTGAAGTGAGCTGCAGCTCGTGTGAGAGAAGACAACTCTTCTCGTACGGAAAGCTGTTAGGAATGAAAATGAAAAGCCCGAGAAGTTATCACTCTAAAAGTATTCACTCATAGGTCTCTCCTATCAGGAATGTGAAAGAGTAGAAGAGAATTGTCAACACACATTTGGAATCTAACCCAGAAGTCTTCAGGTCAGGTAACTGGAGTAAATGTTAACCTTTGTAAACTATAATAAATAGCAGCATCCAATTCATAAGCTTCGGCCGGTTGAAAGTGGCACCACCTAGTCCTTCGGAGACATAATAAACTCAATGTCGGTGCCTGTTGTTAGTGATTGTTCACAGAAGCTCATTCAGAATAAAGTTCTACTATCGAATGACAACTATCTTCATTTGGAATCAGTTGTCCCTATCTGTATATTCATCATCTGAACCATCGAAGCACATACTTGAAAGAAGTTCTGATGTGCGATTTTCGAGCAGAGGTGCTTTATATAGGCAGCTCTGCGGCACGGGTGTGAATTGAAGCCTCTACACTATTCAGTTGCAGCCATTTCAATCATTGTATTTCCAAGAGCTCCAGAAGATGGAAACTTACGAAGCTCATACTCCTTAAAGCTTCTGGTCTGGAGTGATGCTGGCTGTTGTTATCTGGCATCATAATTATGGCTTAGATGGTTCTATACCCCATTGCACCCTAAGCCCTAATCCTACCGGGTCGCCATAGTGGCAAAATGGCATATTCGAAATACTAACCATAGCCTTCTCTAACTACGACTTCTCTTTTTTCTACTTAAAATTTGCATCAACAATTCATTTGTTTCCGAATCTTGCAAAGTTAAAAGATTTGTATCTCTTTCGTCTCGTCTCACTAGTCTACATTATCACATTCTGCTCGGCGAGTGTCGGTTCAAGAAATGGCTGCGAAAACCCGATCGCCTCCAAAACCACACCAACACCGAACTTATAACAGAACGTCTTTTTCGATTCATCTTGATCACAAGGACACCGAAGCCTTCCCAACCCATTTTACGAACACCATTTCGGAAAAACACCAACTATTTCCCTTGGTCCATAGAGCGCGCAAAAATCACATCCACCTCAACCAACCACATCAGCATTTCATGTTCCACTTGGCGCTGTCGCTCTACACACAATACAGCAGGCGAGAGCAGTATAACGTCCTTATTCTAGGACTCGACAATGCCGGGAAAACGACGTTTCTCGAGCACCTCAAGTTGCTATACCCATCTCCGAATGAGACCCTGGCGCAGCAGACCAAGCGTAATGCCAGTGCTGGAAGGCGAATTGATACAGAAGAGGAGTCTTCAAGTCAAGCAGACTCGGTGAAGATTCTTAAAGGAAAGAGAATCTTACCGACGGTGGGTCAGAACACGACTACAGTGAGGTTCAAGCCTAGTGAGAATGCAAGCAGTGCAGCTGCCAGTCTAAAGAACATTAACCTCAAATTCTGGGACTTGGGCGGTCAGCGGCTGCTAAGGAGCATGTGGTCTCGTTATTACCGCTCATGCCACGGTATTATATTCATTATTGACTCCACAGATACAGATAGGTTCAGTGAATGCTATGATTCGCTTATGGAAATCGCCAACGACTCGCTGTGGAAGGTTGACGGAGGAGAAAGTGTCAATGTACCTATATTAATGTTGGCAAACAAACAGGATTTGCCGCAGGCGGTAGACTTGGTGTCGTTGAAGACAGGAGTGTTTATAGAGGTGGTGAGCCAGCTTGAGGCGACGGATCTGAAGTTGTTGCCGGTGTCCGTCCTTGAGAATCAGGGATTGAAGGAAAGCTTGGAGTGGCTAGTGACGAGGTTGGCATACAACAAGGGTAACCGAAAACCAGAGTACAAATAAGTGACGACAGGGAGGACTTGCTTGTGGAGACATGAGAGAAGGACAATAGTGAGTTTTGCATTAGCAAGGGGGTACTTGCATGGTTGATAGATCATGAGGGCAAATGCAATATGCAATTTGTGATACTGTCGTGGCAGTCTCATGGTCCAACTTACTCACTTTAGTATCAAATATGAGGCTCGCTGTTGATAAGGCTGCATCTTAACCGAGCTTGAAAATATTTTGCTTCATTGGGAGTTCCTCTGTACATTTCTGATCATGAAAGCTTCGCCAGGGCGCATTGACGCCGCCTCTGAGCACACCGGGCTCATATAGCCAAATCGCCTTAACCTGATCGGTGAGCAGTTTGCTACGAAGATCGCTATAGAAATCGCTTCTGGAGACTCAAGCCACATCAAGGAGGTGTGTTGGACTTCAGCCTCAATGACTCATGTCCAATCGTTTAGCAAATTTGATGGCAAAGCGTGCATTAGGTCTATCCTTCTTCGCATGCATTGCAGCATTCCTGTTCTTGATCGGAGCCCAAGGACTCTACAAGCTCAGCTCCGTCCTTGGTTGACCCATCGTGGTAAATTGTCCCCTCAAACCAATCCGATCATTGACTTTCGAAACAAGCCCCACCATCACTAGCCTCGGTGGCAAAAAGCCACTCGGTCCAAGCGCCCACATTCACCGCTCAGATACAGATCTGACCGGCTTTCTCCCTATAGTAAGTACCACCGCTGTGGCTCACCTTCACTTTCACCGCCGATCGATGAGCAGACAATAGGCCCAGATACAAACAAAAGCTACCAGGCGTCGGAGGTGTCACCATGCAGCCCACATTCGTAAGTACTAATACCAGGCGTTGCTAAAGCTACGAACACTGTTTTTCGCAACTTCTTTGTAAAAATGTGTCAAGCAGCGGCACTTATCTTGCTTAGCCGAAGTGTGGCCGCAAACACGGCAGAGGCGGCACCGAAGGACCACATTGTGAAAAAGTCTCAGAAAAAGAAGGTTTTTTTTTATGCCAGCCGCTAAAATTGATGGGTGAGGCGCCTAGCAAAAGACCGACTTTGCAGCCATAGTTTTGCTTCTGCAAGACGCTGCAGAATAACGTTGTCTGAGTTTCTTGTAACGTTGCTGACGTGCTTACGTCATGTCAAGGCAGTACGCCAGTGAAGCCGAATGACGGGGCGCTGATCGGAGCGACAAGCAGGACAATGCCGCGCAGCAGGGTGTATGAAAAAAAGACGAATTGGTGGGAATTCATGAGCCATTGAGGAGCGGAAAGTGGTCAATTGGAGGAATCGGGTTTCACGAAATGAGTGGTTTTTAAATTTAGACGATTCCCGATGCCCCAGCAAGCGCCACCACCGCCACGAGGTGTCGCAGCAAGCAACAGGTGCAGTGCGGCTGCGGCCAGGGGCCGGTGGACCCAGCTGCAGTAGGAATGATTAGCAAACAGTTTATTGCTCCAGCGCCAGTATATATAGCAAGCGGTGCGCTTAGAATGGGGCTATTTTTGCAGACCAAACATGACAGACGGGTTCATTGGCAAACTTAAGCTGACATTCAGCTCCAAAGAGAGAAAACACGAAAAGATCCTAAGGGCATCGTACCGGGCCGGCAAGCGCCAGGCCCACGCTGAGCTCGGGTCCACCACCAAGGACACGTCGAGTCTGAGCGCTCTGTCGAGCGACAATGAGCAGCTTTCGCGCGCTCAGGGCAAGAACGCCACCGGCACCGCGGCGCCAGGCCAGACTTTTGGCAGCCAGTCTGATCCAGCCGCTGCAAGTGCCGCAGGAGCAGCTTTGGGTACCGGCGGCGGGGCGGCAGCAGGCTACGGTGCGCTGAAGAAGGGCAGAGTTGTTTCGCTGCCTCCCAAGCGCTCGCGCGAGCCTTTGGATAAGGACTGGGGCGGAGACTATGCGAACGAGAAGAGGCCTGAGGAGGTGACGGGCGGCACTGGCGCCGATTCTAGCCACGCCGTTTTGGACAATTCCCAGCCTAGATATGACAACGAGGCCAGCCCAGTTCAGGGCAAGGGCAAGTTTTACGACCCCAAGGACACCCAGGGTGGAGTTTATGGCAGTTCAGGCAGCAATTCTGCTAGTGGCTCTACCTCTGGTCATGGAGGTGCTTATGCTGGTGCCGCGGGCGCAGGCGCCGCAGGTGCTGGACTCGGATACGCAGCAGGCCGTGGCGGCAGCGGCTCCAACGAGTACACAGAGGCCACCCAACAGGAGGTTCCGTCCCACGACAATTTGAAAACCAAGCCTACTGTCTACGCTGAGCAGGAGAAGCAGGAGGCCGAGGCCAATAAGGTTGCTGAGCAGGCGTACGCCAAGGGCCAGAGACAGGCCAAGGAAGTGCACCAGCAGGGCAAGGAGAAGGCCCGTGCTGAGGCTGACGAGGGCAAGATTGACTCTGGTGTGAACGAGCAGGAGGAGCACTCGCACAACAAATCTGCCTACAACCAGGGCGGCGTGAAGCAGGCTTACCGCGAGGTGACCGGTGGAAAGGCCGAGGGTGGCAGCAACAGCGGCAGTGGTGCAGGTTATGCCGCTGCCGGCGCTGGAGCTGGAGCTGCTGGTGGCGCTGCTGCCGGCTCTGCTCTTGGCTCCAAGGGCTCCAAGGAGACCCAGGACGCTCGTTCCAACGTTGTGCACGCTGGCGAGCCACCTTCTGGCGACAAGTTTGACTACGACTCCGAGATCAAGCGTTTGGACCAGAACATTGCCACCACGCAGAAGGAGATTGACGATATTCACAGCAGAGGCACTTTGGATCCACGTGCAGGCGCCACCTCTGGCTCTGGCGCTGTTCCGGCTTCTTCTGGTTTCAGTGCTCCAGGTGCCTCCAATGCCTCCAAGACCAGTTCTGGTTCTGGCAAAGCCCTCGCGGGCGCAGGTACCGGTGCTGCCGTGGGCGCAGGCGCAGGCTACGCTGCGAAGGACAGATTCAGCGAGTCGCACGACCAGACCAAGGCCACCAACCAACCTGGCTCTTCTTCCTCCACTGGTCCTTCCAGTGCTGGCGCCGCCACTGGCACCTCTCGCGATGCCACGACCCAACAATCCAAGACTGAGCAGTTCAAGGAGTACTACAATGCTGGTATTCAGAAGGGCGCCTACGATGCTGGCCAACACGCTGGTCAGGGCAGCCAGGGTGCCCAGGGCACTCAGGGCGAGTCTTCTGGCCATGGACCTGGTCTTGTGGCTGGTGCGGCTGGCGCCGTTGGCGCGGCTGGAGTGCTCGCTTCCAGGGCCTTTGGCTTAGGCGGCTCGCAGGGCGCCTCGCGCGAATCTGACCCTCAGGCCGAAGCTCAGGCTAAGCAAGCTGAGATCCAGTCCAAGCAGGCGGATGCCCAAAAGGCCGAGAGCGACAGCCAGCTGGCCCGCTCTGAGAGCTCAAGCTACCTCGACTCAGCCAAGGGCGCTATTGGCGCTGCTTTCGGTTACGGCCAGGGCCTGAACGACAAGAAGGATGACTTCACTCACGACTCCCAGACCACCGGTTCCAAGGCCGCGCACCCTCGTGCGGTTTCCACAGGCGGCGATCCTTCCTTGCAGGACCCATCGTTCAGACACCCCGAGACTGCCGCTGCTGCCGGCTCCGTCGACACCAGAAACGACGCTGACCATGCTGCCAGAGAGGCCAAGAACGCTGCTAACGACAAGACCAGCCAGTCCTCAGGTGGTTTCCTCAGCAGATTTGGCTTTGGCGGAGACAGCAAGTCTGAGCCAACTGGAGAGCCAACCCAGTCCGGCCAATCCGGTCAGTCTGGCAACAACTCCACCCTTGGTGCTATTGCCGGCGCCGTTACTGGCGGTGCTGTTGGCACTGGCGCAGCTTCGGCTCTTGGCGGCTCAAGCTCTGGTACTGGCTCTGAAAAGAGCAACCTTGTGGAGACTGCCGCAGCCAACTCGCGCGAGGTGGATGAGCAGCCCAAGCACAAGGGTAACAAAAACGCGACCGTCGAGGCCGCTGGCGATGTGACCAACAAGGACAAGGACGATGTCCAGCAGGTCCCTGGTCTCGAGCCCTCGGGCAAGAAGGAGGATTCCGAGAAGGACACCAAGCTGACTCCTTCTTCTCTGGCCAAATTGGAAGAGGAGGTTGCTGCTCACAACAAGAAGCACGGCATCAAGAACGATGGCCGTTCTTTGATTGACATTGCCGAGCAGGAGGACCCGCTGATTCTGAAGTTGCACCACGCCAAGGGCTTGCTGGGTGCGCTGGACATTGGCGGCGAAGAGGTTTCCTCTAGCGCGAAGGATGATGTGCAGCCGGTGCCCGATGTGGCCTTGCACCCCAAGTCTGACTTCATCAACCTGGGTGGTAAAGTGGGCCACTTGGGCGACATTGACGCTTCTGAGGCCACTCGTTCCGAGACGAACGCCGGCGCCTCGCCGAGGCATCGCACGCCCCACTAATGAAATGAATCCAACCGCTATGGCTGCTGTTGGTCCTGAGGAGGCCGCTGCCGAGTCAGCGCACTCTGAGGCCGCCAGACCTGCCCCATCGCTGGGCAGCTACCAGGAATCGCCCTACTATGCGCCCGAGCGCGGCGGCAACCACCCTGCGCCTAGAGTGCTGGGCCAGGCGTATGTGACGCAGGAACAGCGCGAGGCCCGCAAGAGAGAGGTCATGGGAGGTCAGGGTTCTGAAAAATCTCCCAACACTGGCTCCGCTGGTACTAGTTCCGCTGGCACCGGCAGCACTGGCAACGCTGAGTACTCCAGCCAGGAATTGCACGAAAAGACCGTCATTGAGTCTGCCTACGCTGCCGGCGTGAAGAAATTGGCTGAGGAAAGGGGTCTTGGAGTGGAGCACCAGACGCTGGCCGGTGCAGGTGCTGGTTCTTCCGGCTCCGCCAGAAACGAACCAATTGTCGAGGTTATTGGCATTGAGGATCGTGATAAGGCACAGAAGGTGGCGCTCAAAGCCACTCGTGATCTTGAAAAAAAGGGCGAGGACGTGCTGAACAGCAAGATCGTGGTGGACGCCAACAGGCGTGAAATCTTTATTGAGAAAGGCGCCGGTGCCGCTCAGCGCACACAGGATGCCGAGCGCGCCCAGCGCCAGGCGGAACTGTCTGGTGCTGCTGGTGCCCTTGGAGGTGCCGCTGGCGGTGCTGCTGGTGCTGCTGGCGGTGGAGCCCTTGGCTCTCACTCTTCCCATCCAGATGCCGCCTTTGATGAAAAGAATCCTCGCGATGTGGACCCTCACCAGTTCCATTCGCAGCACCAGGAGGTGAAGAGGGAGCTCGAGCAGGATGCCCAGGAGGGCAGGCTCGGTGATGTCAAGCCTACTGGATCTGCTGGAGGCAGTGGTGTCAACGCAGGGTCTGCTGCAGTAGTTGGCGCGGCTGGCGCGGCTGGAGTTTACGCTGCGAACCACAGAGGCCACTCCACCCAGACCCCAGATGCTGCCTTCAACAAAGAAAACCCTCGTGACGTCGATCCTAGACAATTCCACAGCCAACATGAGCACGTGAAGGATGAGCTCGAGGAATATGCCCAGGAAGGTCGTCTTGGTGCCATCGAGCCAGAGTCTAGCGCTCTTGGCGCTGGCTCTGGTGCTGGTGCTCCTGCCTCTAGAGCTGCTGGCCCCACTGGCGGCTCTGGCGGCACCCAGCAAACTTCGGGCTCTAGTGGTGCCGCCTTGGGCGCACCGGATTCAGCTTTTGCCTCCAATGCTGCCCTCGGTGCGCCTGCTGCCGCGTTCCAGCAGCCCTCTTCCGGAGCCACCCATGGTGCGCCAGACGCTGCCTTTGACGAACCCAACCCTAGGGAAGTGGACCCTAGAAATTTTCACTCCCAGCACGAAAAAGTCAAGGACGAGCTTGAGGAGTACGCCGAGGAGGGAAGACTCGGCGATGTGAAGCCACAGAGCGGCTCCTCTGGCTACGGTACTGCCGCAGCCGCTGGAGTCGCAGGCGCTACTGCCGGTGTGGCCGGCTTGGGCCTCGCTTCGCAAGGCAAGTCTCACGAACAGCCCGATGCCACTTTCCACCTGCTGAACCCAGGCGACGTGGACCCTAGAAAATACCACTCGCAACATGAGGAGGTGAAGCGGGAACTTGAGGATCAGGCCGAGGAGGGCACACTTGGCAATGTTTCTGCCACAAATGACAGTTCCGGCTACCGCGAGCCTTACCCCAGCACGTCTACTGCCTCGTCTGGTGTGCCCGACCCCAGCCACTACCAGAATGTCAAGGTGATTGGCGTCAAGGACACGGATAAAGCCCGTGACTTGGCCAGACAGGCCGTGGCTGCCATCCAAGGCAGACCGGAGATTTTAGAAAAGACGAAGGAATTGCGTGTGGATGCGTCTGGTGCTGTTACGGACGAGAACGGTGCCTTCTTGCTCCAGTTAGGTCGCGGTCTGATATCTGAAGACACCCATGCCCGCGGCGGCTTGGTGACTCCTCCAGTGGCAGGCTCTCAACAGTCGAAAGCCCTTGCCTCAGAGTGGCCAACGCAATCTGCGCAACCATCTTCCAACCTTTCAAACCAAGCAAACACATCGGGCCTCGGCTCGGGCGCCTACGGTTCAACCGGCTCTGCTGCCGCCGGTCTGGCCTTTGGTTCTCTGAGAACCCCAGGCGCCAACACTGCCTTTGGCACCCAGGAGTCTGATACATTCGGCTCTGGTGCTTCCCTGAGAGCTGGTAATGCAAGCCACGGCGACACCTCCACCACCGCTGCCCCCGGTGCTGGTGCTTCCTCGGGATCTGCTGACGCTGCCCCTGATCAGCAGGCCCTGGTGGCCATGCCTGGCGCTCTTAATTTTTAGGCGTTCGTTCTGTTTTATTACTTAATACATTTTGATGAATAAATGAGCAAGGAAGGAGGTTTAGTAGTCTCATTACGGCGAATGAGCTGATTTATTTAATTAATCTAACTGGGATAGCGAGGGGTGGATTTTTGAAGCGGTCCTGGCTGCTCTTATCGGTAAGTTCACAATCCTTAGCAGGTTTGCAACCCAGATCGAAAATACAACGGAGCGTTGAGGACCTTAAGGGGCGCAATCGTGGAATTTGAGACCATATCAGTTCATAAATAAAGAGCAAATTGAGTAAAGGCGGTCTTCACGACGTGGGCGGATAACCAAGTGATTTCTCGATCGGCTTTAAATCTTGCAACCAAGTGTATCCATTCACCAACACTACGATTCGTTATCTCGATGTGCCTTTCATTAATTCGTTACTTCGGGGTCACATCCATCCCATTCGCTACACAAAAGCATTGGATGTCTCCTGGTTGTATGGTCTCCCAGCTGTGCTATCTTCATCCTGGGTATCAACCATCAAATGCTTCCTCCTGGCTCTACTCCAACAAAACATCAAAGGAGCTGTCTCTGGATGAGGTCTTGCTGAGCTCCTGAAGCCGTCTTCCCAAGTCCGGCTTGGGCTGAAGGTACGTATAGGTACTATGTTGGGTGAAGTCAGAGGGCACCGTTGGCTGCGAAACAAAGTGTTCTTTGCATGGGAACCCTGAATACTCAGGGGACTCCCTGATCAAGCTCGGCTGGCCCTTCATTGCTGGGGAAAAAAATTAATGGTGCTTTTCCCAGGTATATATACCCTGACAGCCCAGAAAAATGTGGGTATTTTTCTTGTCCATGTATCCCACGTAATCCCGCTTTGACTCGCATAAACGAAAATAGGCGAGCTGATCGAAGAGATAGCACGGAATCTGTGGAAGAGCGGATAGCTCGTTGGATTGGAATAACTCCTGACTGACGAGGTGCTTTGTTATGTGAACTATTGAGAATCTAGTGTATTTAAGACAGATGGCTGGGTATATGGGCCCCGGCTTAGGCGGCTCATAAGGTTGCCCTTCTGGACAAGATGCAGAAATACCTCTCTCCTGAATTTGAGGGACATTGACAGCGCCAAATTCCACGTCAAGGCTGATCCCATTTCAATCTCATACATTTTATTGATCGTGTAGACGAGTGCGTTTCTGTAATAGGAACTGGTTATACCCTCCGCGAAGGACCAGTCCCATTGTGACGCCAACTTCTTAAATGAGACATTGTCTATAATGCACGTCCTAGCGCCGATTGGTGCCAGTAAAATTAAGGTGTCTCGGCTAATTTTGTGGATTCGGACGTATCCGGCTCTTGAGCAAAGCATTTTCTGATATGGTGCACGGAATACGCTGATGAAACTCTGGATGACCTGGAATCAGAGGTTCTAGAAAGGCTCATTTCAAAAATCGCTTGGGTGAGAGGACAGGGTAGTTTGTGGGAGGTTACGTTCCGTTTCCGTCAGGAAGAGTCTATCATGATTTTTGAGACGATGAGAAAATGAGGATGATAATCATCAGTGCTGAACTCACCACCTAGGAGAAAATGTTAAAGAGCATGGCTTGCGGTTGATCTGGACTTTCAAAGTGTGTACATTCGGTAGTTTCCAATGGCGAAATGTTACCTATCGACCCACATAACAAAAGAAGCCCAAGTAGGTTCACAATGAGATTTCACGCCCCTTCAGCGCAGTTGTGTTTGAAACGCCAATCAACTCACCCTTTCATTGGGTGCAAAAAACAAAAACTAGTGCTAAAACGAGCTACACAAAGTCCACAGCGACTCGAGAAAAGTACTAATAGTACTATGGGGTAGTTCCAAACAAATTATCAATACCTTTCAAATAGTTGACCTAGAATTCAGCATTTCACTCACCAACTGTCTCTCTTCTCTTATCGTGGTAACCCAATCCACATCCGTGCACCTCACCAAGTGCTCGACGTGGGAACTTCACAGTGTTTTCACTATCACCAACAGCTCACAGATATGGCCGAACCAGAGGAAGAAGCCGCCAAAACGGTGGTCAAGATGTCCCTTGCCACGCCGCTTATCTACGTGGCAGTGATGCTCACGGCATTCACGGCATTTTCCGTGCTATACAAACGCCACAGACTCCATAAGTTGGTCTCAGTAGAGCCCATTTTCGGAAGAAACTACCTGTTGGAGCTCTACGAGTCCTTGAGGAGCAACTATCAAGATAAACTGTTGTCGAAAGACAAGAGGCCGCCAGAGAAAGTGGTCAAGGCTGCTCTTTTGAGAAGAGCCGTGGAAGCTATCAGAAGATCGCTCAAGCTTAAAGAGAACGAGCCTGTGTTCAACAAGCTATACCAGGACGGCTTGATTGGTGATGATGTGTACAAGCAATTTGAGTTGCAGCAAAAGGTGCAGCAATTGGAGCTCAAAGATATCGTGGAGGAGTGCCAGCTGTTTCACAAGGAGTGGCCTGCGCTGTTCTTCCCTGTTGTTCAAGAAATCTGCTACAACGAGGCGTTGCGCCGGAGACTTCACGCCATGGACGATCGCTCAGAGCTGTTGTCGTTGTTGTGGAACTACTATGTTGACAAATCCGAGGTGAAGGAGGCATCCCCAGCCCCAGACAAGAAGAAGAAGAAGAAAGCCCAGGCCTAAGGGGATGGACGAAGAGTAGGTTGATGTCGCTGTCAGCTGGTGAAGTTTGCATGGGAAAAGAACCAGGCGGCCACTTGTCTGACAGCATGACTACAGTACATACGAAATGCATAGCAACAGCCAACGTTGCGACACAGCATCGCCATTTTAGGTTTTGGAGGTTTAGACACTAACATCATGAAATGGCACTGCATTCGCCTCGATTGTCGTGAATTTGCAACAATTGCGTACCAAAGACGGTGGAGTCCGCCGTTTCGAGGATCGGTCACCGAAACAATCAAACATTTAAATATTCCAATATCAGTTTCGAGTTTGGATCTCCCATCTAAGAAAAATTCAATTGTTCATCTCACCTGGCTGCGGAGAGATCCCGGTCAGTGGCTGTATGACTGTAGTGCACATAGTGGCTTCGTTGTTACTACTCCCGGTAGTTCTCAACTTCCCCCAATTACCTCAATTCAACCTCAGATTCCAACGTTAGCATCAAAAAATGAACTTCCATAGCCTTTCTCCCAGGCGAAGGAAGCAACAGCAGCAACAGCAGCAAGCTGCGCCTCAGGGAAGACCTTTGACCAAGAATCCCAGAACCATGTTGCCCATGAATGCTCCACAGAAGGCTCCTCCTCCAAGAATGCCCGTGGATCCCCGCAAGATGATTGTCGACCAGATCATTAGGGATTGCTACTCCAAGATCATTGTCAGCGAGGGACGCAATGTGCCCGAGATTCGGTATAACACTCACCTTAACATCAGAGAATACTCTCTGTTTCCACAACTGCCACCTCCTTCTGATATCCCACCCAGTCAGGTTGGCGCCATAAAGAACAGAATTCTTGTTGTTGCTACCAAAAGCTCCGGAAGGGTGCTCCTTCAGAAGGGAAAATACAATGACGTCAAACACATATACCAGATCGGCAGAACCTGGGATTTGGACGAGCTCCAGGCAATCACCCGAACGGGGCCCGATTCGTTTATTTTGCGATTGAACAAAGACTACTACTGGAAATCCGGCGAAGGCCCCGAGCGCATGATGAAGTTTGTCCACCACTTGTCTCTGATATATGCCAAGTTCACCGGCAGATACCCAGTTTTGACAGGGTTGACCTTGCAAGAGTTGGGCCTTCCGCCTGTCGGACAGCCTCAAGGCTATACGCAGAGCCCTACTTTGTCTAATCCCGCTCTCCAACAGCAGCCCACTGCAAGGCTGGCTGACACTACTGCGAACACTTCAAACCAGAGTTTCGATCCGAATTCGCTATACAAAGGTCTTGATTTCACCGCCAATGGTAAGTTGCCCACCAAGCCTATGGTTGTAATGGACGTTGATCGGCCCGGCCTGAAGACTAGCTTGGTGGATTCGAGCTCGGTCTTCACAAACGATACTGCCGCCAAAACTGAAAAGAGTGTTCGCTCGTCGCATCCATACTCCCAGTTCTCTCAGCTGCAGCTGGGAGAAGTCGCAAACGATCCTAATGAAACTGCTGATTCTCATAGCTTTGTCTTTGGCCCTAGCGAGGAGAAGTCTAGAGCAGATGAGCTGGCACAAATGCCTTCGATATCGGAGTATGCTCGTGATAATGGTGGTGCCTCTTCGCCATTGAGGAACTATAAGCCTGAGCGCCAAAGTCAAGGTAAGAGAGATGCTACAGAGCCCATTGAGCAGTCTGCTGCATTTGGCAATGAGCTCAAGGAGCAACTTGAAGGAAACGAAACCCAGGAATCTCTCAACTTTCAATTCAAGGTGCCTACGGACTCAGCCAGAGCTGTCACTCCTCCACCCGCTGACGACGGCATTGAGGAAGTTTTTGAAGAGGTCACCCCAGAGCAACCTCGCAAGTATCGCATGGCCTCTATTCCTGGTGGATTTCCACAAGATGAGGCTCCACGGGAAGTGAGCGAAGAGCCTGAAGCTTCTCAGGTAATTTCAGAATCAACTCAACTCGAGGATAATGGCATCAACAGCTCTATCAAGGAGATTGAGGATTTCATGGAAAGTCAGCTTACCTCCAGCACAACCAGGAAGGATTCCATAAAACCTCCACAAAAGCTACAGACTCATGAGGACAACGAAAGCGACGTTTCCTATGATGATCTGGCATTAAACTCTGTAAAGAGTCCTCTTTTGGATGGCTCTGAGACGCCATCAACGGAATTATCCCAGAAGGGCGACAAACTTGTGTTGGATCCAGAGATCGAGGATATGTTGGATGAAGTCGGATATGATGTTCTCGATGACTGTGATACGTTTGTCAAGAAGCTCAACACTGAGCTCAACCAAATCAAGAGAAGAAATATCAGCGAGTTGACCTCGCTTGATTTCGGTAAGGATTCGCTTTCCAATGAAGTTGAGAATGCTGCAGGTGAGGTTGACAACCTCATTGGCATATTCAAGAAGATGGAGGTCAGCTTCGATCTACTTGCACCGCGGATTAACCATTTGGAGAACAATTCCCAGGGTCTCCAGGTTAAGTCTATCAACAAGAAAATTTTGTTCAATGATTTGAGTGAGATTTTGAACAAGGTGAGAGTGAACCCCGCTGATTTGCAGCTAATTCAAAGCTACCGTGATTTTGAGAATCTTCACTCTATTCCATCATTGGAGAAAAAATTGGGAGTGCTTTACGAAGCTTTGGGTGCCATTGGTAGTAACAGTGCTGGTGACGATTTGAGCTCGATGCAAGCCCTCAAGCAGTATCAGGAGAAATACCAAAATACTTCAACTTCATTTGTTCGAAATTTCAGAGAGTTTTTGGACCAGGAGTTCATTGTTACCGTCAATGGGTTGACCAAGGATATCCCAAATCTATTCCCAAGAAATTTACTTGTGTCTTTCAAGGTCTTCTTGGCTTACACTGGTTTCACAGACTTCGTGAAGTGCATATCAGATAAGGATATGCGTCTTATCATCGATAATTTGAATGGTTACTTGGCAAACTTCTTGGATAGATATCTAAGCGAGAGATTGAAACATGTTCTGGCTGCCGTTAACGAGGGTCTTTCAAAGAGACTCTCTGGTAACGTGGATACAGTTTCTACTTTACGGAAAACCAAGCTGTCGAGATTCGGCTCACAAAGACTTATACATCGTCTTGCAGGTCACTCTGAAGATAACGACAAAAGGAAGGGCTCCTCGCAAACCATTCAATCTAATTCCAAGGCGCTTGCTGATCCAAAGATTATCATGCGCATGGTCAACGAGACACAAGAATTAATCCTTGTCATTCAATTCTTCATTGGAACATTCTTCCATCATAACTCTGTTGAAGAGTATAGTGATTACGTAAAGAACAATTCCTTCAAAGACAGAATTGAGACCTTCGACAACCCGGATCTCGACCTGATCAATTATAAAACGAGTTCGAATGACTTACTCCGCTCCATGACAAGTATTTTTGGCAATTACATATCCAAGCTTATCAAGAGGCTTACACCAAAGGAGATGATCTTGCCACAGTTGCTCATCGAATTGACCCGCATGATCACAACGAGTGGAGAGAAGGACCAAGACTTTGTCTGTTTCAGTTTCTTGACCAAGATTGCCGAGAGATATAGGAATATGTGGAAGAGATTTATCGCAGCTCAAGTCGACTTGTTGAACAAGTCTGATGTTCGTGCAAGGGTTGGCATTTTACCGGCTATGAAGAACTTCAATGAAATCGTCTTCTCTACTGAGCTGTCTTTACATGAAGCTGGTGGCCATAGAGATAACACTGCGACAATTGAAGTTGAGGAATTGGTGAAAGAGTCTTACGGTCAGCTCACTTCAGCGGCCGTTGAATTATTCGCAAGAGACGATCCTCTCCTCAAGTCTAACGCCCATGATGAAAAAGAAAGAGCACATCGCAATGTCTCTATTCTCCGAAACATCTTCTACATTACACTGCAATTGGGTGACTTGAGATCGCAAAATACTCAGCAAATGAAGAAGGATTTAGATGGCGTCTTCGGAACAACTCAGCGTCAATACTTTGATTACCTTCTTCACAAGAGCATTGGTAAGATACTCGACTACAATCAGGCAGTTGAGAACAGAGATGGAAGCACAAAACATAAGAAAGATGACAAGATCGTTATCAAGTCCATCATCTCCAGTCACACCTCGAAGGAATTGCAACAAAAAATTGCCGACATGCACCGCAAAATCGAGAAGCACTTTGTCACCAACGAAGACATGTCCGAGCAAGAGTTGGTCAAAAAATTGTGGACTGATATGGAGTACGAGTTTATCACTGTGTTCCAGAAGTTTGACAGAGCTATCAAACAAGTTGACCGCGATTTCGAGTTCAATATTACTACAACAGAACTCCGTCGTCTCTTTGCATCCGTTTAGCATTAGAAAAACAATACCATAATCCTCTGCGGTGCCAATTCCACCAATGAATTTGAGTGTACCATGGTGTGTTTTTGCAGCCAAATGTCCCCAATCAGTGCTCTCCATTTGAAAATCAGGCGATGCAAAACGCTAGAGATTCTCCACGCATCGAAAAGTCGACCCGCGAAGCTGCGTGCATGGCTCAAATTTTCTTCCAATCAAAGCGCACCATAAAGTGGTTCCACTCACTCACTGAGCATAGAGGAAAAAAACTCTCAGACAAAGCCTGAACTTCTCACCAAACAGGGAATCAAATTAACTCACTATTACTCCCCAGAGACATGCTTCGCCAAACCGCCCTCAGAGCTGTTCGCTTTCAGTCTACTGTTGCTAAGGCTGCTCCAAGACCATTGTCCAACGCATACGTGAACAACTTGGAGACCAGATGGGAGAAGTTGCCAAAGGAAGACCAGACTGCTTTGATAGATGAATTGAAGGCCAGACAGGAGTTGCCATGGCAAGAGTTGACGGCAGCTGAGAAGAAGGCTGCTTACTACATTTCTTTCGGTGAGTGGGGCCCAAGAAAGCCATTGTATCTTCCCGGAGAGAAGAACAAAATTTTCTGGGGTACCGTCGGTGGCATCTTCGCTGGTGTCGCTTTGTTCGCCGTCATTAGATCATTTGCTCCAGAGAAGCCAGAGACTTTCAACAGATCTTGGCAAGAGAAGTCCGACGAGTACTTGAAGTCCAAGAACTCCAACCCATTCACTGGTTACTCCCAGATCCAGTAAGCCGATTTATTCATTTCTCAATTCAAATCGCTCTCTTTGCATTCCTAGAAAGTGTCTAGCATAATAAACAATCTCATTGTGGACAATTGCAGATGTTAAAAATTGAAGTTACGAGGAGTTAAGCTCTTTTAAAAAATGGTATAATCTTATTAATGCAGATACGTTGTCTTCCCTTTTCATTTTGACTAGTCGTCATCATTAGGTCCGAATTCACCCTCGAAAATCGTGGCACCAGCTTTCCTCTTGTTCTCGATCTCTTCACATTCTGGCATTTCGAGAATTTGTGTAGCCGTTGGCCTCTCAAATGGACTAGGCTTCAACATACGGCTCACGAGCCTATCAAGATTGTGCTTGTTGACAACAAGAAATTGTGGAGCGTTCTTCGGAATGAAGTCTCTCACGTTATCAACTCCAGATGTGGTTTGACCAAACACTGAGACAGCAGAAGACCCGCCTTTGCTGCCTAATGCGGTTGGAGGTTGCAACGGATTCAGATGTGACTCACTCGCCAATGGATAAGAGTGAGAACCATGTGGCCCAGAAGGTGGAACTTGTAATGAGTTCAGCGACGATGTGTATGATGTCAACGATGAGAAGTTATTGTGATTCAAAAAGTCGCTGATGTTATCACTCGATAGCTTACCGGCATCGCTCAAGTCACCACTCCTAAGCTTCCTCCATGGCGTACCGTTTCCTGGCAAGATAATGTTGGTTGCAACTTCCAAGATTATTAATCCAACGCTGAAGATATCGGCAAACGGGGTGTAGATCTTGTCATTTATGAGCTCCGGGGCGATATAGTTCCTGTCACCTTCAAGGTCAAAGTCTTTCTCTAGGATCGGTAGTTTAGTTGCAAGGCCGAAATCTCCGATTTTGAGACTTCCTTCGAACGTGATGAAAATGTTGGCTGGCTTTAAGTCAAGATGCAAAAAATTTTTCAGGTGAATAAACTTGAGACCCGACATTATCTCAATCAAAATTTTCCAGACTCGAAATTCATCGACTTTGTAGTTTTTGTGTTCTTCAAGGAACGCTTGCAATGTGCCTCCCTCGCAGAACTCTGTCATGATGTAGTAATAATTGTCGAAGCTCCACGCCTCCACAAAGAGCACCAAATGCTGTTTTCCCTCTTCGACCTCCGTCTCGTCGTCAATTGCGGTGAGTGATCTCAAGGCCTCAACTTCCCTATGGATTGACTGCTTCTCGAGCTTTCCAACCACAGGCTTTTTAGTACGCTTTATGGCAAACCTCTCATTCTGAAACTTGCACTTGAAAGCGATTGAAAATTGGCCAGTGCCGATGTGATTGATATTCTTGAGACCAAACTTGCCTATGAGGTGCTCATCCACCTGATCAAGACCATTCTCACAGCCTCTTTCGTTTCCTCGCGTATTGCTGGCAATTGTAAGTGTCAGATCTAAATATGAGTTGTCGGCTAAACCGCTCGGGAGATGGATTGTTGCCTGTGAAGACTGAACAGAATGTGAAGGGAAGTTCAGAATCGGGGTGCACGGTTCGTGATCCTTGTCATGCGTGTGTTGAGGGGGTTCGGGCTTTGGGCATGTTCGTAGGGCAGAAAGCATCTTGCTTCTGCTATTCGACTTTGTAGGTGTTTCTGGTACAACCTCATCCAAGTCAAAGTCGTTGTAAAGATCAACATCGAGGTTGAAAGATGTTGATGGTTTCGAGGAAGATGCAATGTGAAAGAAGGAGGAAGACGAGTCGTTCGCAGCCGCCATGGTATTTCTCCCTACTTCGATCGAATGGTCATGACTCGTGATGGAGTCGACTGTTTCAGAGGTAGTATTGTGGTCTTTGTTCAACATTGTGAGCGGGTTCCTCTTCATCGGCGTCTCAGGCGGTAGCTTGTTTGTGGAGCTGGGCATGGAGCTCTTCTTCATGAGGCCCGTGGACCGGAATGCTGTTTGTAACGGTTTTACTAGCTTGTAGGATGTCTTTGTTTGATTTTCCTTGTCGTTGCTGATGAAATTCGGCGTACTGTGTGTCTTCTTTCTGCTAGTTGCTATCTCCTTGACTTCATCGTGATAAATGGGAATATTGGAGTTTGATTGGGTATACTTTTTGTTTCTCAGCGGAGACTCGTCGTCAGCATAAGGGTCGTAGCCGCCAAATATCGGCAGCAGGCACTTGAAGTTCGGGTTCGGGCTCTTGAGAAGCGCCTTAAGGTAGACATCCTTGCCGGGGGCCGGGGAGGAGCTTGCAGGAGTGTTTGAAAACTTGAGGGGCGAACGGACACGTATTTTATTGCCGTTTTTAAACAACTTGTGTGACTTGAGGTCCGATCTCGATGGCGTTTCCAGAAACTTGGCTGTAGACTGAGGCGAAGGCGATTGACTGACAAGCTTATGTGGCCTTTTGAACTTATTGAAGGGCGTCGACTTGTCCACAATGGGCGAAAGCCCTGGGTCGAAGTTTGAATCGATTGATAGATTGAAGTACTTGGAGGAACGTTTGAGCAAGGGCTTGCTGGGAGTAGAAGTCTTGCCCTGTGTGTTGACGGCTTCGTCTTCGTCAGTGAAACTGCCAATATCGTCATCAACCTTGACTTCGCTTTTGAGGTTGAACGGAGGCGATTTGTTGATGGGTCTTTTGGGCTTGAGGTCGTCATGAATGTCATCTAGAATCAACAGATTGAATGACCGGGAAAAATGGTCATTCAGAAAATAGTCCGGATCTGGTTTCTGGGACCGGGAGAGCCTCCCCGTTTTTTTTCGGGGTGCCTTCCGGGTTCATGCTCCGGTTTGAGGTTGTTTGTTAAGTTTTACTTGAAGATGTAGGAGCGGTTATGGACGGAAGATATGGGGAGTGTTTTGGTGCGAGCATTTTTGAACGCGACGTAAACAACGCGAGACGAAGGGGTGGCAGCAGCGGAATATTCAGCTGGGGATTTTTTTAAAAAAAGATAGAAAGAGACCTTTGAAATGAAATTGCTTTGAAGATCAATTCTATGCCATTCTAATATAACTAATCTAGAAAGTATCGGAGATTAAGGAATTTCTCGTTGCGCTATGGCTGCAACTAATAGACTAGTGTACAGCGCGAAACTAAACACTGGACCACAAAACGTTGGGTTTTTTCAAAGGCCTAGCCAGTGGCTTAGGACAAACACAAACTCGAATGTGAAAATAATCATAACATGGGCAAACCAAAAAAATTTAAAAAATATGACCTTATCTGGTCACGCCTTGAAAACAACCACGGACTTTCTGGAAGCTCTATAGGGAGACCGCGAGAGGAAACCGATGCACAATAGACGAGAGATAAGAGAAGCGCTGGCCACGCGTGAACAGCTCCCATTATCTTCCACTGAGTTTTTCATTGTTTACTAGAGAGGCCCGTGGCTGCTCAATATGTTTTGAATTTGCTAGTTATAGTGGAGAAGTGGGGCGGCCTTTCCCAGTTCGATCGTGGATTTAGACGCTGCGTTTTGTGGCATATGCCTAGGACCAAATACGGGTAATAACATATAACTACTTTTTGGTCGCGGACCAATTCTTCGTGTTCGCTTATGCTTATAATAAACAACACAAGAGAGAACCGCTGCAGTCTTTCTTGACATGCCCCCAATTGTTGGGCCAATTGCAGCCAGGTGTTTACTTCCCCTAACCACAATTATATTGTAAGATTCGTAGCTCGTCAAATTTAGCTTTGTCAAATCTAGGTTGGCCGTGAATACAAAGCCATGACCTTATTGTGAAGTTTATTCACCAGATGTCACGTCAGGCGATAGCAATTGTTTAACCGTGTTTACCGTCGCCTTGTTTATACAATTGCTGTTTCATACCGGCGTGGTTTACTGTGGTGATTCACTGTAGACTGTTCGCTTTTACAGAAGCCGGCGCCACTAATAAATTGAGTTGTGAAATGTTTTGCTAAGTCTGCAACTACCGGGTTAGACCCAATCTCCATCTATCTGTATCGAAAAACATGGTCAATTATGATTCTGTTGTGTGGAAGTTTATGTGACTCTTTCTTGGCAGCACAGTTAGAACGACCGATTGTTGAACCACCATCAGGGCTGAAGCTGCCATACACTGAGGTAAACTTTGCCGTAGTATATCTACGTATTGGTGGAGACTTCTGCTTCAGTAAGTGTACATCGGATTCGTTGAGGATGATGATTTCACCTTCTATATACGTCGTGAGAGCTGTATATGATTATATGTGACTTAAGAACAAATAGGCACTTTCCGTGGTGTTCATTGTTGGCATGGCTGACGGCGTACTTATGCAAAGAATAATCAGTGAGATAGATGATCCATCTTTTGGTATAGACCTAGTGCCATTGATCTTCCGTGATGCACAAGTTTCCATTACCGTAATCTCCTTCATCAGTGAATACCAAGCTCGGTCTTACCGGTGGCTAAGCAGCATCCCAAAAAGCACCATTACCAATTCGAGCCATAGCCAGGGAATGAAGGCTTTTGGATTTGACTCAAAATGGTCTTCTCGGAGAATTACAGAACTCAAGCCTCTACTGAAACCCCATTCAACTACTCTTTTCAATCCAGCACACCAGCCCTATCTGATCGTTCGTATGCACGGAAGCACTGCACTGCGGCGCTCGTAACCGAGTGCTGCAGAGAATCCCTGCTGTTGCATCGAGATGGTCGCTTGGTGCTACATGCATTGAGCCAGAAAAGATGGAGATACGACTGGCGATAACAAAAATGGGCCAGAGATTGATAATACGGGTGTTTGGTGTGTCTTACCCTGGGGGATCGGCTGGACGTGCAAAGCCAAAAGTTAATCGGCGATCCACGCATTAGTCTGGGCTAATTCTCGGTGCGATTAGTCAACATGGGTGCATCGGCCAGAAGCTTCCCCTTTTTCGCCCAAAAATGGCCTTTTTCTGATAAGTCGTGTGGCCCCGCTCTGGAGGCCTTAGACCTACATGGGTTAATGAGAGATCTTCGCGAGATTTGCCCGAAGCCCTCATATGGCTAATATGCTCAAGTCTTTGCCTGATTTGAAGAATCGCTGTGGCCTTACCAAAAACCAAAGTGCCACGTCAGCTTTCAGATCACGTCACTTTAAGCAACCAATAGGACGCACCCGAACCGGATTGGCTGGGGGTGCGTATATGGATCCGAAAAAGTGCAGAATCTACGTGGCTGCAAAGCGCCCGAAGTGCAAATGGAGTCTGCCGGATTGGCCCAAGCGCCGGTCCATTGTCAAGGCAAGACGGAGCGGAGCAAGGCAAACGGGCGGAGCACGGCGAAAAAAAAAAAAAAAAAAAAAGAAAGACGACGAAACTTCAAAAGTGACATGGCTGGCCGAGCGTTTTTTCCGGTTTTGTTTTCCCTCTCATAACCGTTGCTCCGAGATGGAAAAGATAACCGGGAGGTCGCCAGAGCCAGTCAGCGCTGCGGTATTGCGCATTTGCAGAGCCGGCCCGGGTGCGAGAAGAGTGGAGCGATGAAATAGATAAGCCAAGAAAGAGCCGTGAGGGCGGCTCGGGCCGGGCCAAGGCGGTAAAATATAACCAAAAAAAAAAAAAAAAAAAAAGAAGTTACAATTCAACAATTTTCAACGACGTGTCGTCGAAGTCGCCTCGTCCTCCCCTTTCACCTGCTTTTCGTTCATCCCTCGAGGGCCCGATCCGAGACGGACCAGCCGCGCTCAACCCAACCTATGGGGGCCGGGCGCAGACCCCTAAGGCAGTAATTCGTCCGCTCGCAGCAGTGCCGACCTCGCGCCGGCCCACCTTTGGGACTCGAGACAATCCACTTGCTTGATTCGGCGTGCCCAGGCGCCGCTTTTTTCCCAATCCAGCGGTGGCATTATAAAATGTTATAATTCTCAAAAACAGACCTCTATGACTTTGATCTCAGTCACCCAAATCAACGCCCCATTTCTTTTCTCTGGCCTTCTGCTGAGGACCGTGGTGCAATGCTGACAATCGCCCGCGCGCTCATTGGCTCCGTTGCTGTCAACTGCTGACGCCGCTGCAACAATGCTTATTTTGCCTCCCCTGCACCGTCTAATGGCGCTGGCCCGACGCCGTTATCGTCCTCTCGCTGACCTTCAAGCCCCATAATTGGCCAGCGCCCGCGTGCCCCGACGTATGTTTCTCGCCGGCCCCACAGTCCCTGTCCTGCTTCTCCTGTCTTTTTCGCCTTATTGTGCCCAATCCTCCCTGGACCGTGCTCGCAACAGGCCGCAGTATCGCCTGCCCTGGGAATATAATACCTGCCTCTGCCCCACCTCACCGTTCCGACGCACCCACGCACCCACGCTTTTCACCGTTTTCACCACTTCGGCCCACTCCACCCATTTCATCTGAATCTCGAATTCCGTCCCGCCTCAGGCCTATGCTACCTCGTGCTGATCGTCTCTGCTGAACCATGTCAGCCATACCGTCGCCGCAACCGGCCATCAAATCAGAACCCGAAGAGGTCTGCCCGAGAACCAGCGTATCCGAAGACGACCGCTCTGCTGGCCAGCTGTGCTCCAACTGTGGTACCACTAAAACTCCTCTTTGGCGAAGAGCTCCCAACGGCACCCTCATCTGTAACGCCTGTGGCCTCTACCTACGCTCCAACAAGCACCATCGCCCAGTCAACTTGAAAAGACCCCCCAACACCGTCTCCGTTAAGGAAACAGAGGGGTCTTGTAAAGGTGACGGCTCGTGTAATGGTACTGGCGGCTCTGCCGTGTGCAAGGGTTGCCCAGCCTACAACAACAGAGTGGTGCTTCGTCAGAACGAAGAGCGCCATGCCAAAGAAGAAGACCACAAGCTGTCCGAGGAAGAGGACAGTTTGGCCGTGGCCTGCTTCAACTGTCTGTCTACAATCACGCCGCTCTGGCGCCGTGACGACGCCGGAAACACCATCTGCAACGCCTGTGGGCTCTACTACCGTCTTCACGGGTCCCATCGTCCCATCAAAATGAAGCGCAGCACCATCAAGCGTCGAAAACGTAACTTCGACACCCCTGTGCCCAAGCAAGAAAAGAGGAAGCCCGAGAAGGCCCTGCCGCGACCGAAGGCTCTGCCGAACGCTCGGGCCCAAACGCCTGCCAGCGACGCCACCCCGGTCGCGATGCCCGCCCTGGCGCCTCCTCACAATCCTGGCCCAGCTCCCAATCCTGGTCCAGCCCCCAATCCTGGTCCTTTCCAGGCAGGCCAGGCGCCGTTTGTGCCCTCCTACTACCTCCCGTACCTGGGCCACGGCAGAATCCCCAACGGACCAGGCCCCATGCCGGGCCCTCCTCCGCCCCAGGTGCTCTACCACCAGGCAGTACCCGTTTACTACCCAGCATACGCCCAGCCCGCGCCTCCACAAGGGCCCCCGGCGCCTCAGCATCCTGCGCACCACACCCATGGTCCCCAGAGACCCGCCTCTCAAGGGCCCCAGGCGCACCAGCATATCCAGCATCCTCCCGTCCAGGCGCCTCCCTCGCAGCCGTTTTTGCAGCCGCTTGCCTACGGCCGTTCCGGACTGCCTGCCCAGGAGAAGATCACGCTTCCTTCGATTCAGAATATTCCACGCACGCCGCCGGTGGAGGCCAAGAAGCCTGCGTTAGCGGTGGACTTTACCAATGCGTTCCAGGAGAAGGAGCGCGGTAGACGTAGCATGTCAATCGGGGGGCTTCTCAACGACAAATAGATGCCGCGGCTCAGCCCTCGTCGGTGGTTTCCTCGAGGCACGCAGCCACAGGTTGCCCGGTTGCAGCCATTTCGCAGCCTCCACGCCTGCCTGCAACCAGACCTGCTTTGCCGTCACCACTGGCTCCATGACTAGGCGCCCGAGCGCCACGAAGGTTTTACAAAAATGGTTAATAGATGCTTCTGCGGAAGCTACATATATATTGGAAACAAAAGAAATGAGAAAGGTGTAGTAGTTAGAGGAGGTGGAAGTTAAGGCTCTTGCTGCCAATCGTTCGAGCACTCTTCGGTTCACAACCTTTAAATCCAGTTGTTACAATTTCACTGACAATCAAGATAATCAAGTAGCAGCCGTTCGGCTCCTGGTGATACCGGTGCCAAGTTGCATCATGGTCACGTGCAGTTAGGCTATCAGTTGCAACCGCTCAAACCTTTCACCAACCACACCTCTTTATGTCTGTGGACGAGTCACTTAGCAGAAAAGTCAAGGACATCGCAGCCGGATTCGTCGGCGGCGCCACACAGGTCCTTATCGGCCAGCCGTTCGACTTGGTGAAAATCAGGCTTCAAACGAGCCCCAGCGGTGCAACTTCCACCTCCATCGTCAGGCTGGTGCTCCAAAAAGAAGGCCCATTGGCCTTCTACAAAGGCACCTTGGCGCCGCTTTTCGGCGTGGGCGCGTGTGTTTCGCTTCAATTCTACGGATTTCTCGAAACGAAGCGCCAGTTGCTCAAGCGCCTGGGCAATCTGGAGCTTCTGCTTTGGCCCCAAACGTATCTAGCAGGTGCGGCCGCAGGATTGGTGAATTCGCCCGTCACCGCGCCAGTCGAACAACTCAGAATCCTCAGCCAGGCGTCCACGAAATCCACCTCGCTTCAGGAAACCGTGCGCGCCATCTGGCGCCAGCAGGGCACCCGCGGTTTGTACCGTGGCCTCGGAGTCACTGTAGTGCGTGAGTGCCAGGCCTACGGTGTGTGGTTCATGAGTTACGAGTGGTTGTTGCAGACGGTGGTGAAGCAGCGTGGGTACAAAGGGCGTGATGACGTGACGACTCCCGAATTGTTGTTGTGTGGGGCCGCCGCGGGCAACGCCTTGTGGTTGTCGAGTTATCCGTTGGATGTGATTAAGAGTAATGTTCAGAGTGATAGGTTTGGGAAGGATTCGCGATTCGGGGGCCTGGCTGCAAAAGCGGCGCGCGAGATCTGGGCTACTGCCGGAGTGAGAGGTTTCTGGAAGGGCCTTGGGCCATGTTTGGTGCGTGCGGTGCCCTGTAGCGCAGGGACCTTTGCCGCTGTCGAGACGGCGCTTCGAGTGTTGGGGTAGGCTTTTGAAGAGTGGTCTTGAGGAAACCCATGGGCGGCCGTCCTGTCAAAGCAGCCTCGGTTGTGGGGTTGGCTGCAATTGGTGCTCGCTTTCTGCGAAGGTATGGCACTGCAAGCGGGCCATTGTGTGATATATTTTTGCGAGAGTTTCGATGGAATGCCATGATGCAGCGCCAGAGTGATTTCCTCTGTCTTGGAATACAGAGTAAAGGATGCCTTTTTGTCAATTGCGGCTAGTTGATCTGCATTTGATGGTTTGCCCGATGCAAGTCAACTGATCCTGAAAGAGACTGATGGAAGATTATTTATAGAATTCAAAAGTTAAAGCCAATTGCTCACCTCTTACCGCTTCCAAGCACTTCGCAAGACGAGATTAAGAGTAAACGGAATGAAGCTTGTGCTTTTGAATTTTTGTGGCAAACAAACTTTATCTTGATTTGTTACCCAAAAAACACAAATTTATCGAGTTTTCTTCAATATTATAGCTGAACTCATCTTTTTATACCCTCGTTTGTGATCAGTTCAACAGGTTCACTTGCATGATACATTCACATTACCGCGACAGTACGCCACTTTGCAGCCAAAACACCACAGTCGCCACCCACTACAAATAAACCAAAACTGAGTTCACCAAGATTAAATAAATACACACTTTTGAGCTCTGACCACCCGATCTAAAGTATTGGTAATTGGGAAATCTCCTTGCCGTTCAATGGCTTGTGGGAATATGCTAGATATGCATCACTTGTCAAACCGCAACAATGAGCCGCGCATTTGCAACCATAAACTACTTCCTTCTTCACTACAAACAGGTATCCACACATGTTTCTGCCAGCTATACGCCCAGCCGTAATGGCGAATAAGGCCGCCTTTGTGCTTCCCGTTAGGACGTTCTTATTCGGCTTTTTGTCACAGTTCAACAAAAAACTCATATACCCACCAAACCCTGACCAGATCACCACCAAGAACAGACTCTTCCCCACATACATTGAAAACTCCACCGAGCTCGGAAACATAATCTTGACTAAGGAGCCATTGTTGCTCAACTTCACCATGCCAGGTGACGAAAAATGCAATAGGGTCACGCAGTCGTTGTTCGACATTCTCAGCGACAAGTCCAAGTACCCATTGGCTATGGATAAACTGGTCTCCTTGGCCAACATTGCATGCGACGGACCAGGTGGAAGAGAGTTACAACAAAACTATGCCGTGAGCAAAATCCCTACCGTCGTGTTATTAAAGAAACAGATGGTGGTCGATAGATTCATCCCATCAGACGTCGGGCGCTCTGAGGCTGAGCTCTCTGAGTGGATCAAATCATCTTACTAAGGGTCTTTATTCTGCTCTGGGGATTGCTTAATAAACCTGGAGCCCTAGGCCTTCGAGAAATCACCAAAACAAATAGTCCTCAAACGACTACATAACTTGCGCCAATATTTGTAGCTTACCACAATTTCCAAACGCTATGAGCAACAGTCAATGTCATTCCTATGGTCCTTATATCTATTTACAGGTCTATTGGTTTATGCCTACTCGTCCCATCCATCCTTCCAGCGCTTCTTCCACAAGTCACAATTGAACTTGGGCTTTCCAAGCTTGACATTCACCTCGTTGTGGGCATCACAAAGCCACCTGCCCAATTGGTCCTGGGTTTCCGTCACAGGCTCGTTTTTGGCCATGTACTTCTCGAAGTCCTCAGCACAGAACCAGCACGGGTAGAAGTTACCGAACAATTTCAAAAATTGCTTCATATCGGCTTGTTGCTTGTTGGAGGGTGTTTCTGGATAGGTGGCGGCAATCAGATGGAGAAGGGTCCATGACGACCGGCCCAACTTCTCCACATCCGGAGGGTCTATCTTGGCGTACGATTCCTTGTGTTTAGTGCTAGAGGTCGAGTCCACTGATGTCTCGCTCTTGGGACTCAGCAACCCTTTAAAAGCGTCTGCAAGACCAGGTGCTGAATCGTTTGTGTCTTTTTTCTCAGGCTTCTTCCCCATGGCAAACTGAAAGTCTAGGAGTGTGTTACAGCTTCGACAGCTAGATGTTAGTATGGGTCTATTGACTCAACCAGAATTCACATACGGTTTTCCGTCTTTATCATAGATGATCTTTCTACCCGAAGCACCGACCACAGGTTTTTCCTCCGTCATGGCAATCAGGCAATACGAGATGGCGATACTCTGATGTTAGTAATGGGCAGATGCTGCGATCTGCGTACACACCTTTGCAGCCATCCTACAGTAAGCGTATAATTTGGGTACTATCATTACAATTTGATCGAACTCTATATTAAGTCATGCCAAAAAACTGCTTTCTCTGTCTGATCACTTCGTCGCAGAGCTCCCCGATTTCAGGCGTCTTGATGTTGCTTCTCGAGCGGTAGAACTCGCTAAGATCGTATTTCTGACCATACTCCTGCTCGTAATCCCAAGCCTGCTGAATCATCTCGAACTTATCGATGTCCTTGACGTAAACTGCTTCGGGCGACCGGATCTCCTCATACTCAAGCCACAACTCCTTCATCTCCTCGGCGAATTCACTGTTGTAAGGTGACACTATCTTGACCAAGTAGTCGATGGTGTCCAGCTCACGACGGTGTTTTTCTGCCTTGGTTACACCCCCAAAAGGAGTAATATCGCCAACCAAAGACTCGGCTATATCGTGGACCAAAGCGATCTTGACACAACGATCTATGTTAACCTGTCTGTTTGGAAGCGCCATGGCGATGATGGACATTCTGTACATGTGATCGGCGATGGACTCCGTTTTTTCTAGTGGGATTCCACGGTCCACCCAGCCCGTTCTGGGTTGTGTTTTCAAAAGACGGACGATCTGGGTGAATGCAAGCATGCTGTTGACCTTAGACTTGGAGGCCAAAAGGGATTGTAGTTTTTCCGGCACCGCTGCCTCAGGCGTCCAAACAGGCTCTGTCATTTGGGGCATTTGGAGGAGGTTTTGTGAAAGTTGGGAAGAAGAGTGGTTGAAGATTTTCTCCAGAGCATAAACACAGGGAGTGTGTGTAGCACCGATAACGACCAGATGGAGATGGCGTAAACAGATAACGTGAAACCAGGGCTTGAGAAGACGGGTAATGATGTTGGTTTGAATTGAAAGATTTTTCATTCTGTGTGTTGTTCGATTTGGGGTGAGGTGAAAATTGCATGAAAATGGCCGGGCTTTCTTGAGTGGGCTGAGCGGATAGTAGGGAGACAACGTGGGGGATCAACGATCCCTGAAGAGCCAGTTGAATGATCAACCTAGATTTCTGTTGATTCAGACATAGAATATGTGAGATATGATTATACTAGTTTGCCATATTTGATTGCACATGGCGTGGACATGGTAAAGTGAAGCATGGCTGCGAATGAATAAAGACTATGAAACTGTGACCACCAAAAGCATCGTATCTGCCGAGGCAATTGTCATTTTCTTAATGGCTTAGTTAACCAGGGACTCTTCGTAAGTTATTTAGAATCCAAGGTATCTAGAATCTTTAAGATTTGAATTAGACACCCCACTTATTGTGCGGAAGAACCACACTAATGCCCACGAGAACTAGATGTGATTAAGTGAAATATACTAGGCTATAGCAATGTCCAAGCAAGTTTCCACAAATCAAAAGACTCCTCATTTACTTCAGTCAGAGATCAGTTTGAAATAATATTCTGTGGTGTTATGTGAGCATACGAACGATGAAGCTGGGCAATCAGCAGTCATGAGGATGTAAATGTTTTGCAATCGGCTAACAATGTTAAGAAGCTCTGGCTAGTAGACAAGCTCTTGCTTTCAGACAAACACTGCTACGTGACACAGCTAGTAGCGTTTATATCTCACCATCATCTCACATTATGGGATCAGTATCATTCTACAGGTCACCCACCAAATCTTCTCAGTGTCCGCTACACGGAGCTTGTCGGTTTCATGAAAAGTTTTATTTGACTATTACAGAATGCAGAGTCCACAGACTTAAGCAATCAACTCAACGACACCACCAGCAGCTCTGATCTTCTCCTCGGCCAACTTAGAAACGAATCTAGCCTTGACGATAACAGGGACCTTTGGCAACTGACCCTTACCCAAGACCTTACCGTAGCCGTGGGCCAAGGTGTCGATGACTGGAGCGGAGGAAGCGGAGGCAGACTTGAGGTACTCCTCTCTCTTCTCCTCCTCAACCAAAGACCACAACTTCTCCAAGTTGAGCTGTGGCTTCCAGAAGTGGTTTCTCTGCTTGTGGAAGTATCTCATACCAACCTTACCGAAGTAACCTGGGTGGTACTTGTCCAAGTTGGTTCTGTGGTGGTGCTGACCACCGGCCATACCACGACCACCGGGATTCTTTCTGTGCTTGCCGATTCTACCCTTACCGGCGGAAACGTGACCTCTGTGCTTTCTGGTCTTGGTTAATCTGGTTGGCATTGCTGATAGATTGAACTCAGATGAAGGGAGAAATGTTTAAAGTAGGAGCTTGAAATTTTTTCTGCGGCAGCTGCCTGGGGACCGCGACCTCCAGACCTCCCACCTTGAAGCACTGGTAAACGTAGTGTGTGCAGGTCCCACCATACTTAACGGTGCGGTACTCGTACATTTAGGTCAAAGCCCTAATACATTGCACGTGACCATAAATAACCAGTCCTAGCTTGGGACCATCATATCCAGCCTGGGTAGTAGGTTTGTGGATTGACGTTATTGCTCTTCAGCGAGAATCCATCATTGTCATTTACTTCCTGATTGCTAAATTCCTATCTTGATCGTCACGATTCTACGTTCTGCTCTGTTGAGTCATTGCTTCATTAGTATTGACTGGTTTTGCAACCAGTTTGACCTACGTGCTTTCGACGCCGCAGGTCTACTGCAACTGGTTGGGAATACCCCACACCTCTTCATACGTGTTTTTACCTTTCGTCTCAGGTACAAAGTTTTTGACGAACAAGTAGGTCACAGCACACATAGCAGTGAAGATGTAGTAAGTGCCACCTCCTAGCCACGAATTTCTGAGCACTGGGAACAAGTATCCCACAGCAAACGTGGCAACCCAGTTCATGGTGACACCGAAACTTTGAGCCAGGGCCTTAGCCTTCGGCTGAGTAACTTCACCGACCAACAAGAAGGGAATGGGTCCCAATCCGATTGCAAAGAATGCAATATAGACGAATGTGCCCACAACCGAAAACCAGGAGTTCGTAGTTTGGATTCCGAAGCCAAGTAGAGCGGCAGCAATACCCATAAAGGTAACCGAGGTCTTGAGAAGCGGTTTTCTCCCCAACTTATCCACAAGAGGTGCCGAGCCGAATGTCACGATAACATTCACAAGCGAAATCAAGCAATTGATCATGACAGCTTTAGTGGGGAAAATCGAAATCAAAACGGACACTCCGTAGAAAATGATCGAGTTGATACCACAGAATTGCTGAAGCACCAAGATTCCTGTCGCAACAACCTTCGAGTTTCTGTACTCTGACGACTTCATATACTCACCCAAAGAAACGGCAGAATTAGTCACGGGTCTCTGTTCCTCCTCGCCAGCGAGCAAGTTAGCATCCTCCTCGACAATGCCAGAAGCCTGCTTCCAACTGTTGACCTCGTTTCTAGCAAGACCGTATTCTCCACCTCTCAATTTGTGCAACACAGTGAAAGCTTGATCAGACATACCATTGTTAACCAACCACATGGGTGATTCATCCATGTAGCTAACGACAAGGAAGAAATTCAAAAGCGCAATAGCAGCTGCCATAAATAAAATAAACCTCCAATCATTGTCATTGTTCCATCTGAGTGCTAGGACTTGTGTAAAGAGGATACCGACGTTGACGGAAACCTGATTCATCGACCCCAAAAATCCCTTATACAGAGGCGGAGCGATCTCATTAATCACAAGAGAAGTAACAACGAGAGCCGATCCAGCACCAACACCGGCAATGAATCTACCAGCTAACAATGCGTGGTATGAGTTACTAAGCCCATTGAGCGCAGAGCCGAGGAAATAGACGCAACAGTGGAGCATGGCAGTCTTCCGTCTCCCAATACTATCAGCAATAGAGCCAACATAGAAAGAGCCAAGCAACCCCCCAATACTGAAAATGGACGTCACAAGGCCAAATTGTTCAGGATGCAATGGAATACACCGAGCGAATCCTCGTTGGCCGAAGAATGAATCTTCATAAGGGGTGAGTAGCGGAACAGACTCTTTACATGTCAAAATGGCCTCTGGAGAATTGAGCTCGGACATGTGATAGCCGAACTGGAGAGAGCCGAGGCAAATTGTTGCCACGGTGATGACTAGTTTGGCAGTGAGCGTGTCCGCTGTTTTATCGGCCATATCTATTAGTAGTTGGTGGTTCGTGCAGATTTCGTGGGGCAGTACAAGAGTGAGCATTCCTTTAGCGTGTACCTTTCTCGTGACTTTAGTCATGTGATCGAATTTGCAGCCATTTACACTATAGGCAAAAAATTCCCGATCACCATCATAGGAATGCCAAACACATCTCGTTTCAAGGTCCAAATACAACCGGTCCGGATTTTCACATCATGCTTTGGTGTGAGAAGTGTGCATTCTGTCATTGTAGCACCTAGGAAATCGCCAAACGCGATTCTCAGGAAAAGCTGAAAGTACTCCACAACAGATTTGTCGTCCAATAACTCCACAATAAAGTTGATCTTTTGACCCATTAGCTGGTCCTTCGTCCACCCAGTGAGTATACTAAATTCTCTCCCCACATAGGCAATTTCGCCTGTTCTTCGCCAAACGATTGTAGGTGTTCCGCTGACCTTAATGAAGTTGTCGTAAGTGAGAAGGGTCCGCTGGAAACACTGCTCCATGAAAATGAGGTCGGCCTCTCGTAGCGAGTTTGTGCAGGCAATAAATGAAGGTCTATATGAGGCCATTGACTCGGCCATTTTAACTAGCATTTCTTTCGGAAACCGGCTTCGTAAGTACGCAATGAGCTTGTGAAAGCCAGGTGTGTAAGAGAAAGGTTTCTTCACCGTGGCATAAATGCTTTCTGGCTCCAGATAATGTAGGCCGTTGTCGTCGTTTATATGCCCTGTCTGGTCCTCTGCATTTGTTTCGATCGCAAACGAAAGGGCCAGTTTCTGATTTCTTTCATAAAAAACAGAAGGGTCCGAGTCCCTCATTGCCTCAATGGCTTGGATGACGTCCGGAAAAGCCGACCCTTCGTTGGACAACTCCAAAAAGTATTGATTTATGCGTACATCGCAACGAGGAAACTCGGACCCATGGTAGATTTGCGCTTTTTGGGAGGGCGCCAGGTGTGTAGTACTTTCCGCCCCGGCGCTATACGAATTGGACCCCAAGTTTGACGGCGATGGAACATTCTTTTGCAACATTCCGTGTGGTGAAAGAACAGGCGATATGTTTACAGAATTTGGCGTTCCTTCTGTGGATGTCGCCAGATGGTTGGGATTGAGCCCCATGAAGTTATCCTGAAGGATGTTGGAAAGCTGGGAGTATTCGAGGTCCGCAGCTGATGAGAGAAAATTAGTCGGTTTTCTGTGTCGTTGATTGTCCTGTGATTGCCACTGTTCATCGCTTCCCAATCTGCTTCGGGGAAAGTTTTGGTCATAGTTGTAGGGTTGGTCTGGGAAGAATGTAGGGGACTCTTCTTTTATAGGTTCTCTTTGACTAACACTTCGTCCTATGAGCGTAGGTCTTTGTTGTGCATAGTTTGGTACAGATGCTGAATGTTGGAACATGGTAGCCTGGTGCACTTGGTGGTTCCTGTCAGTATACGGTGTTTGTTGATTTGAAGTCATGGAGCTACTTTCCTCCACTGACAGAGCTTTGATCATATCGGCTGGTACATCAGATAAATATTTCTTTCGTTTTCGTGGAGCGTCCTCACATGAGTCCAGTAGGCCCCTCTGAACACATCGTTTACAGGGTCTGGATGTATCGCATGTCATATGCGCTTTGTGACAGTGATTGCATGCTCTTGATGTTTTCTTTCTTTTCTGCTTGTTAGTAAGATAATGAATCTTGAAAGCTTTGGTGTGGCCTTCGAATTAAGCTCTACTGAAAGTCGATACCTCGGTATCGGTCCGAGATCTTGGAGTCATCTGAGTCATGTTGACAAACGAGGTCCAAGCTGGCAGAGCCCCCTTTTGAGTTTCGAGGCCAAGAGTAGAAGATCTCCAAGAAGCTTATTTAATATCCAAACATACCGGCTTCGTACCGCTGTCGGCATTCATTCCCCATCAGGTTTAAAAGAGGTTTAATCCAAGCACGGTCTTGATCACACCGGGAGGTACGGGTGCTCACTATTTGCAGCCATGAACATGATTTGGACCAACACAATGATGCAGTCATGGAATTTACCACGAAATAGATTTTTTTTTTTTTATTCCTTATTCTAATGCATGAATTTGAAAACAAAGTGGTGAGAGAATGCCCCTCTTTTTTAAGACAGAGATAATCAGAGTGGATAGATTCTTCCCAAAAGGCTTTCAAGGAACGACGAACGCAAGCGGCCTTAACGGCATATTTAGTTAGAAGCTTCCACTAAACTTAATTTGATAAAGCCAATTGGAATACACAGCGGTTTCCGTCTTTTGACAATTGCTTTCAGCTAATGCAACATGGGCTTAGCTGCGAAACCTAAAAAGGCCAAACAGTAGCCTAAATGGAAGCAGCTGCAAAAAAAACAATCAACCGACAATTTATAAATCAAGCAGCATCTGGATTTACATTGAACAGCAATAGTGCAAAACTGGAGGTCTCCGTTCTACATATCTGCATTAACTTCTACTACTACTACTACTCAAGGCGCTTTCTAACATAAGTCGATGGAACGAATATAAACTACTTAGATCTGTCAAAGCTGGAGCTCTTTTATACAGCTACCAAGCAACAATAAAAGCTGAATCTCAACCATCCAAGGCGTACCCCAAATCAGCACCCTTAAACTGTTCGGCCAAGTGGGCCAATTTGTCTCTCAACATCGTCATGTTCTCGTTTACCGGCTCGAACTTGGGAAGCCATTCAGCTACACCATGTTGAAGCACGCCCTTGGCACGGAAGTGACCTTCGTCACAATGTCCATAAGAACCATGCAACGTCAAACGGAGCTCCTTGGCCAGGTACGAGGCACGGTGCAAAATGTTACTGTTGTAGAAGACGATATCACCTGGTTTGAGGTCCACGGAGATCTGACCAGTGATATGCTCTTTTCTGTCTTCATTGGTAGTCTTCTCTCTCTCCTCCTCTGTTCTAATTCGCTTATGAGATCCAGGGACCACAATCAAGCACAGGTCATTGGTCAAGGCGAGGTTGAATTGGGTTCCAGCATATGGAGCCGTGAGGAGCTCATCAGCCTCCTGTTCCGGCAGCGCCTCAGGCTTAATATAGTCTCTATGCCAATCAAGACCAAAGTCGGTGAGAGGATTGATCAACATGTTGAACAACTCCATGCACAAGTTGTCAGAGGGTGTCTGCAAAATGTCCAGTGCTATATTCAAAAGACGCTGATCTGAGTATAATGTCTGGAAAGGTTTCGACATATTCTTGAGTTCTGGGTGCAAAAGACCCGTGACACCCCAGATGTCTGGACTAAAGTTCTTGGGCCATGGCGGAAACTGTTTTCCTCTGGTACGAACATGAGGCCAATTGCCGTCTCTGGCATATTGAACAACGTCCAATGAGGCCTTCTTATAAGTTTCAACCTCATCCGGCAGGAGGAAGCCTCTCACGATCGTGAAGCCCACGTCGGCGATTTCGTCATGATGTTTATGGGGAAGTGTCATCTTGAAACAAGCAATTGGGAATGATAAGGTGGCAGGTACCCCTTATTTATATGTCTACCCCGGTTCCCCAGGTTCCATGGATCGTATTGCCGCACCACCATGTTACATTTTTGTCGGTGCGCTATCGTGCAACGTTACACCATACGCATTGATTGCCGACCCTACATAAGAGGCAATCTATTCCGACTACACATTCTTTACCATGAAGTGGGGTATTTTGGGTGCTGGTAACATCGCAGGCAAGTTTGTCAAGGACTTGTTGCTTGATGAGCTGAAGAGACATACAATTGTGGCTATTGGCTCATCTCTGGAAGAGAAGGCTAGACAGTTTCTGGAAGCCAATGGCATAAGCAAAGACAAGAATCAAGGAGTTATTCCCAAATTCCAGCTGAGACTGGATTTCTTCAAGAACCCTGACGTTCAAATCATCTATGTGGCATCGCCTCACGTCTTTCACGAAAACCAGGTTCTCGAGGCATTGGAGAATGGAAAACACGTTTTGTGTGAAAAGCCCTTCACTGTGACCGCAGCTCAGTCCAGAAGAGTTCTTGAGGCAGCTGAAAAGTCCGGTCTTTTCGTTATGGAAGCTGTTTGGACAAGGTTCATTCCTGCTGTCTTGAAAGCCAAAGAGTGGATCAAGGATGGCTCAATTGGCGACGTCAAGCGTCTTTCTGGTGACTTCTCTATGGATCTTGATTTGGACAATCTTCCTGCGTCATCCAGGGGCAGGGATATCCATTTGGCTGCTGGAGCCACTTTGGATGTTGGTATCTACCCATTGACCTATTCTCGTATTCTCTTGGATGACAAGTTGGGCAAGGACGCAACGCCATTTGAGGTCAAGTCTTTCCTAACTTTGGACGACAAGGACAAGGTTGACCATCTTAGCACTGTCATTGTGAAGTACAACAACGGCAAGCAGGCAATCGCAACCAGCTCCAACTACACCGCTGGTCCAGAGAAGTTCTTACGTTTGGAGGGAACTAAGGGGTATCTTGAGATGTATGGTAACCCTGCTGCCCCAAAGCACGTTAAAGTTTTTACTCAGGATGGAAAGCTTGTAAAGGAGCATCTCGACAAGGACTCTTTTGCAGGATTTATTCATGAGGCTAATGCTGCTGCTGATGCAATTGAGGCTGGAAAGACTCAATCAGACTCTATTCCTTGGGATGAAACGTTGCTTATGATGGACCTTATGGACAAGGTCCGCTGGGAGAATGGTTTCTACTATCCTGGAGAAAAGTAAGCGGAGAAGTTAAGAGATTTATGTACATAACAGCTGAATCTATGGTTTGACAGCAGGTAAGCCGTGGGATTTCTTTTCATTCAATTCCATGCAAGTGTATTGGTGCCCCCGGGACCGCCTAACATTATTAAGTTGACTTCGTTTTACCTCTCTTTCGTGACTGTGAGTGAGCATATCATGGATTTCGCAGCCGTTCCAACCAATTATGCAGCAACGCTGTCAGTGCATGGAAAAAGGATGAAAGTAACAAACCCCTTCTTCATCCTTCTGAAAAACGATCTTTTTGGAGTGAATTGGCAGAAAAAAATTCAAACACCGTCCTAGCCTTCTTATCATCGGTATACCTTGACTCCATAGTGCGAAGATTCTCATCAGGCTGAAAAAATCTACCTACTACCCACCGAAACCACCAAGATGGCCGCATTCCTCACCAAATTCACAAGAATTCCTCTCAGGGACATCTCAAAAGCCGCTGATTCGCTTTTTCCCGAGCTTAACGCCGAGGCCAAGGCTTTGGCTGCCCAGTTCACCACTTTATCCAACAGACTCAACGAGCAGGAGTCCTTGGTCACCTTGAACAACAACTTGAGAACCAAAACTTTCATCGTGGGACACACGCCTGCCAAGGTTGACTTGGACGTTTTTGCCAAGGTTTTGCCTGTCGCTCACCAGTGGAAGCTGGCCGAGGAGTACGCTCAGTTCAGACACATCCTCAGATGGGCCGATTTGGTTCAGAATACCCTTGTGGAGGTGCCTGAGAACGAGCAGTTGAAGGTTGACTTGGAGAAGGAGGTACCACGTGAGATCAAGGAGAAGAAGAAGCCAGCCAAGGAGGGCCAGGCCAAGGAGGCTCCAAAGGAAGCCGCTAAGGGAGCTCCTAAGGAGGCTGCTAAGGATGCTCCTAAGGGTAAGAAGCCACTTTCTGAGGAGGACAAGAAGGCTTCTGCTGAGGCCGCTAAGGCCAAAAAGGCCGCTAAAGCCAAGGCTAAGGCTGAGCAGCAGGCCAAGCAGGCTGCCGCCGCCGTCCCTCCTAACCCAGGCATGATCGACCTCAGAGTTGGTTTCATCCAGAAGGCTGTCAAGCATCCAGATGCCGACTCCTTGTACATGTCCACCATTGACATGGGAGACGCCGAGGGACCCAGGACTGTGTGCTCCGGTCTTGTCAAATACATCCCCTTGGAAGACATGCAAGAGAGATACGTTGTGTGTGTGGCCAACTTGAAGCCCGTGTCCATGAGAGGCGTTAAGTCGACTGCCATGGTCTTGTGTGCGTCTAACGAGACTACTGTTGAGTTTGTGAACCCACCTGCTGGCTCCAAGGCTGGTGACAAGATCTTCTTTGAGGGCTACAATGCTACGCCTGAGAAGCAATTGAACCCTAAAAAGAAGATTTGGGAGGCCGTTCAGCCAGGTTTCTCTACCACCGAAAACTTCGAGGTTACTTACACCGAGGAGGGCAAGGCTCCAGCTAAGTTGGTGAACGAGAAGGGCGAGCTCTGTAAGAACAGCACCATTGTTAAGGCTGAAGTGAAATAAGCATATAGAAAGAGGAGGTGATTAATGAGCTGGAAGGGTGTAGAACGAATTGATTGAGGGTCCAAGTGTCAGATTTCTATTCTCTTGTCAGTAAAAATTTATGCACCCCCAGTCAGACGCTACCTACACTCGAAGAAGGAACGACCAAAATTTACTTTAATAACTGAGTTTGAGATCTTCGAACAATAATCACTGTAGAGCAATAAATTTGAACCTCTCGTGACTTTTGTTCAAGGCCTGAAGTGGTAGCCAATTCGGCATAGATCCACTCCGACTATGTATGCATGAGTCCGAGACCCACCCACAATTACTTCATTATCTCTCCTACTTAATTTGAAAACACGACATTTCAAGCATAAGCACTCTTTCACCGAAAAGCAATTGGATTTCAACTCAAGACTCAATTTGGTATATCTGTGCCCGACCGCCCATAAGTGTCTCTGCCTTTCTGAGAAGCTTGCACAGAATACACCATAAGCTACTACAATGTCCTCCTCAGACATCCTCGAAATCGACAAGGAGGAGGACATAATTGAGAATCGGTACGAAGCTCTTCCAGAGCACTGCAAGCGGTACTGGAAAAAGCGGTACCAATTGTGGTCTCGCTTCGACCAAGGAGTGCTTTTCACGCCAGAATTGTGGTATTCGGTTACCCCAGAAAATGTCGCCAAATTCACCGCCAAACTAGCGAAGGTCCTTGTGCCTAGAGCAAAAGCTACTTTGGATGTTTGCTGCGGTGGAGGCGGAAACACCATCCAGTTCGCTCGTTATTTCGAGAAACTGGTTGGTGTGGATATCAGCTCTACCAACATCACCTGTTGTGAGCAGAATGCTAGGGTGTATGGAACGAAAAATGTGCATTTTCTCAAGGGTGACTGGAGGGAGCTTCAAAACTCGAGAGATTGGGTGCCAGAGGGAGTGGAATTGGATAATGGCAAGTTTGATGTGGTGTTCAGCTCCCCGCCTTGGGGAGGCCCTGCTGTCAACAAGCAGGAGAAGTTTGACCTTCACAAGATGAGGCCGTTCAACATAAGAGAGATTGTCACGAGCATGAAGAAAGTTTCGGACAATATTTTCTTGTTCATTCCCAAGAACTCCAATTTGGATCACATTCGAGAGGTTGTGAGAGAACTCTATGGTTCCAAAGGAAAGGCTCGTGCTTATCAGACATACGAAGATGGCTGGCCTGTGGCATTGTTGGTGGTGTTTGGCGACACGTGGAGAAAAGAGGTCAAGAAGGGCATCAAAGTTAATGCTCTAGATACTGGGCCTCCGAAGGGTGCTATGATTGAGTTCCTTCTTTCGAAAGGGCTCACGATTGGGGCTATGTAAACACCGAAAGATTCTCCTTTTGAGGTGCAAGTGCTTGTCCCGTTTCTCCGTGGACGTTGTTGGATGGGTGCGTGCTGACACAAGACACCGGGATCTTGAGTGCGTTCTTCGTTCATCAAAAGAAATAGAGCAACGAACTGGAAAACTTTCAATTCTGAGGTCTAGGAGCTGGTGGTGTTGGAAAGTATGCCCTTTGCAGGACAAAGGGATCCTCGGGGTATATCGAGTAGGGCAGCACTGGCGACAGATCTCCAACCATTCATTCTTAGGGACGCAGACAAAGGAGTCAGAAGAGGTGCTTCGAGCGGGACAAGGGGATCCCGGGTGTGCTGACCTTCTGGTTTCAGTGGCTGTAGTGGCTTTAGCCAAGTTCTTATTGTTAACCTGTCACTTTATCTTTGCATGTTCAGTCGGAGAGGAAACTGAGCCGGATTTGCATTCCCCGGGGTTTTCGAACCAAAATACATCATATAGTTAATGTGGCTGCTAGTCAGCTATAACTCAAGCGCAGTGTAGTCGCCTGTCACCCATGGGTCAAGTGGCTCTTTGCGTAATTGATTCACTATTTACAAATACCGCAAACTCTATCACACCCTACAGTCAGATCATTTTTTAAAGTTCAACCTTCCATTGTGGTGACGTTTCTCTGCGCTGCTACTGGCTTGGTATATGATAAGCCATGCGCACTTCTCATCTCATCAACCACTAAGCACAGCAATGAAACTCCTCAACAAGACAATCGCCTTGGAAAAGGACAAGAGTGGATCTCTCTCGCTTGTACCGCAAGACAAGGAGGATTTATGGCAGCTTTACAACTTGGTTCAAAAAGGAGATAAGGTGGAACTTCTGACGGTGAGAAATGTCAAGAAGACGCCAGGGTCCAAGGCTGAAAGAAAGCATCTCCACTTGAGTCTCGCTGTAGAAGGCGTCGAATACGAGCCAAGCGATGAAGTTATGAGAATCCGTGGTAAGACCACCGAGCAGAACGAGTATGTTCCAAACCAGAGTTTTCACACCGCTGAGGTTCAGCTCAACAAGGCCCTCAAGTTGAGCAAGCCCGAGTGGGACGAGTTCAGCTACAACATTGTCATTGAAGCTTCTTCAATTGAGAAGAAGGCAGAAGTGGGTGCAGTTGTTCTCGAGGAGGGTGTGGCTCATCTCTGTCTTGTCACTGATAATATGACTGTGCTCCGAAACAAGGTGGAAAAGTCGATTCCAAGAAAGAGTCGAGGTGATGGTGGTGGTTCCTCGCATGACAAAGCCATTGGCAAGTTTCTCGATACTGTCCAAGCAACGCTTTTGCGTAACTTTGATTTGGAAAAGCTCAAGGTAGTCATTCTTGCCTCGCCAGGTTTCACCGCAACTGCTCTCAAGCAAGCCATTTTTGATACAGCTGTCAAAAACAACAATAAGATCATCCTCAAAAACAAATCCAAGTTCTTGGTCGTTCACTCTTCCACGGGTTACCTTCAAGGCCTAGAAGAGGTGTTGAAGGACCCTGCTGTGCAGAAGAACTTGACCGACACCAAGTTCGCCAAGGAAGCGGCTGTTTTTGACGAGTTCCAGCGTGTACTCAACTTAGATGATGGAAGGGCCTGGTATGGTCCTCAGGAAGCCATCAAAGCTCTGGAAATGGGCGCTGTTAAGAGCCTCCTTCTCACAGACGCTTTGTTCCGAAGTGATGATATTGCCGTTAGAAAACACTACATAGCCTTGAGCGACGAGGTGAAGGCTCAAGGCGGAGAAGTATACATCTTCTCGACTCTACACGAGTCAGGCGAGCAGCTCAACCAGTTGACGGGTGTGGCTGTCTTGCTCAAATACCCATTGGAGCTTGATGAGGATGACGATGATGAGGAGGATGACGAATAAGCTAGATGCGGTGGCTCGATTGAGTTGTATAGTCATCAAGCAAATGCATATACCATACATGACCGCCTCGGTACCTAATCATCACATCTTGGACAATTCCAATGCCGAGTCCCATGATACCGCCTTTCTTCACATAGCTCATCCGTTGCACAGGAGACATGTGTTTCCACGCTCCGTATGTCCATGCCACTATCGTGGCTGCTGCTGCACTGCTGAGGAAGTCTTTGGTCCCTCTGGCATAGTCAATACCGGCTTCAAGACCAAAGAAAGATGAGACACCAGCTGAATATCTAATTCCAATTTTGGTGGCCTCACGGGCTCCACTAAGAATCATGACGTAGTTTTTCTTCTTATGATAAAAATACCATCCTCCCACGGTCGTAGGTAGTCTATGGCCATTCTCTGTAAGGAAGCGAAGAGATGAAATCTTGATGCCTTCAAAGAAGCCCACGCCTGCTCCCACTATACCAGAAGCCAAGGCTACTGCGGTAAGTCTTTCTTGGGTAGGAAGATGAAATCGTTCGTTCCTGTTTTCGTCAGACTTATGTAGATCGGAGGACATTGATCTTGTTAGTGATGAGAAAGTCGCACCCATATGTACCAATGCTGAGATTCTCAGTTAGGTGGAGTATTCAATAAGCAAGTGAAAATAAGAAGACATGAAAAATTGTGAACATTCTTACAACGATCGATTTCGTGAATGTGCATGCGTTGCAAGGTTGGTATTCCATGTTGGACCTAAACACGACCCTTCCTGGTTCTTGCAGTCGGCTTGCCTGTGTCTCGTACTAAAAGAGAGACTCTGACAACGAAAGGGCTACAATAATTTGTGATCGGGGCAAGGGGGCTCGAACAAAGTCAACTCCCTTCAAATACCCCGCCACAATTCCTCATATATGGTATCCATTGATATAGCATAGCTCCCTACTGGTCCAAAATGGACTTCACAAACTCAACATAGTCGACGTTGCCTTCACTGGTAACGTTCACACCTTTCAATAACTCGTCCACCTCGGAGTCCGTCAACTTCTCTCCAATCGAGGTCAAGATGTATCTCAATTCGCCAACACCGATGTATCCAGTCTGCTCCTTGTCGAACACCTGGAAGCCCTTGATGTAGTCTTCAGGGAGACCGAGAGGCTTGAAGCCATCTGGTCTGTTGATAATCTTCTCGTAGGTCTCAAAGTCGAATTCAGGCAGCTTGATGCCGCTCTGCAACTCAGAAATCTCAGCCAAAGTTGGGTTTTGGCCCACAGCTCTCAATAAGTCACCCAAGTGTTCAACTGGAATCTTGCCAGTGCCCTTCTTGTCGAAAAGGGCGAAGGCGTCTTTGTAAGTTTTGTTGTTAGACTGCTTGTTAGTTAGCTGCAATCAATTTGGTAAGCAAAATCGCTTTCTGAATTTCTTCCATATTTCATTCATATTTGCTTGGTAATGGAAGCATGTCTGAACACAGTTTTGCTGAACATACCATGTCTGTTAGTAGAGGCTATGATGTATGAGTTCTTTTCATCCAGAAATGTAAACAAAAACGCGTGATCGAGTGCACGTGAATGATCTGGCAGTATTATTTGATTTCAGTGGATCCAGGCAAATAGCCTGAATGGATCGGGAATAATTTAAGAGTTTTTTTTTTTTTCCTTTGGGGGAGTTTGCCTAGTAAGTTTACTCTTGTACGATATTTGTGTGGGGCGCTTGTATGAACACACCCATCCAGCTCAACTCTACATAGTGATACCAACATGCTTCTAACACAAGGCAAAAAATCCTGTCAGCCGTCAATTTGACTTTTAACAAATGCTTGAAACCATCTTGTTCAAAAACTCAGTTGTATCTTTTTATCCCGTGTTTCTATGTGCTATCTGCACCAGGCTGATTTGCACCCACTGTTATCATTTTCAAACGCGAACAGATGCTTTAATTACTACCCCATGGAAAGAAACGGCGACTTAAACGGGGATAGTGATCCGAAAAGGCGAAAGTTGAATGGAGGTGGGGGCTCCATGGAATTTAAGCCGGGCAATATCCTCCGTCTACGAATCTGGAACTTCACCACATACTCATATGGAGAGTTCATTCTTTCACCGACCCTAAACATGATCATTGGACCCAACGGTACTGGAAAGTCTACATTTGTTGCAGCCGTGTGTCTAGGTCTTGGAGGCAAGGTCGATTTGATCAAGAGGAAGAATATGGACTCTATGATCAAGTCGGGCTCTACTGAGGCTCTGATTGAGATCAAGCTAAGGAACAAGGACGGAGAGCCTGATGTCACGATAAAGAGAACTTTCTTCCTTAAGAACACGAAAAGCCGATGGTGGGTTAATGGATCGTCCAGCGACGTGCTCAAAGTTCGCCAACTAGTGCTCGATCTAGGAATTCAACTAGATAACCTATGCCACTTCCTTCCCCAAGAACGTGTTGCCGAGTTCGCCACGTTATCTCCAGAAAAGCTCCTTCTAGAGACAGAAAGAACGATTGGTGATACCACCCTCCTTGACAAACACGAGTTACTTATAGAGCTAGATACCAACTGGGTGGAGTTGAATGCTGATGTACAGAAGTTGGAGGAGAACATCGCCGGGTTAGTTGCAGATGTGGACAAATTTGAGCAGGAGGCACAAAGATATGCTGAGTTTGAGGAAAAAGCGAAACAAATCGACTACCACAAGAAGCTTCTACCCTATGCCAAACTCCAGGATGTGAAGGAACAGATGAAGGGTCTCAAGAAAATTCGTGATGAAGCGAAGCGTGCATTGCAAGAATTTGCAGCTACAACACAGCCTCTATTAAGCGAGCGTGACAGTGCTGAAATAGATCTAGAGACACAAAAGGAAAATATTGCCAAGCATAAAGAAGTGCTTTCACAGAAAAATGAGGACATCAAGATCATCACTAAAAGGATAGCAACGCTTGAACAATCCCTAGAAGATACAAAAGGCGATATTGACTCTTTGCAGAACTCTACGGAGAAACGAAGAAAAGAGCTACAGAGAACACGAGAGGAAAAAGATGCTCTACAAAACAAGTTGCTGACATTGGAAGATATTGATGAAGATGAGATCAAACGGCTTTCGGAAGCAAGACAGGAGAAGCATGACGAGAAGCTTCGAAGAGACGAGGAAGTGGAAAATCTTGTCTTTGAGGTAAGCAGTTTGAAGCGTGAACATGAATCCAATGAAATAAAGATGCGTGATGAAAGGCGAAAGCTTGAAAATGACGACAAGCTTGAGATTTTAAACACCAAGGGATCTCGTTATCGACCTGAGATACTAGAGAGCACATACAAGGCTCACCTCTGGCTCAGAAAGGAAAGACGCAATCATGGTCTCAAATTCTATGAGGCCCCTGTTGTATCGTGTCATCTTACCAATCAGAAAGTGGCCAAGTCGTTCGAAAAGGTTGTGGACAATAATTCCTTGTTCGCCTTATTCTTCGATAATGAAGCTGAGTATCAGAAGGTGTCTCAGATCTTGCCCCGTGAACTTAATGTCCCTATGAGAGTGGTTTCGAGTGAAGAGACTCCACCATCTCCTGTCTCGGTTTCCGTGCTACGTGAGCACGGATTTGAGGGCTACCTCTCGGATTTTGTCGATGGACCTCCCTCTGTTGTCAAGGCCCTCAAGCAACGTTCTCAAATACATGCAATTCCTGTTGCAACCAAGCCTATCGATACAGAGGTGGTCAAGAAACTTCTAGTTCCTGATGCTAATGGGAAGGTACCGTTCATGAGGTTTATCGTCGAGAATAACCTTTATTCTGTCGGGAGGTCCAAGTATGGTAGCAGGCAAGTCTTCTATCGTACGGAATATATTGGGGAGGCTCAATTGATGGGTTCGAGAGGGCTCACTGAAGAAATGAAACGCGACATAAAGCGTAAAGTTATTTCGTACAAACAAAAATTGGACGATATCTTGGAAAAGCGAGACTCTATCAGCAAAAAAAAACTGCAGCATCAAGAGGCTCTACTTGCAATATCTGATGAACTCACAAGGCTAGACTCGGAGATTCGCTCGCTTAGGAAGAAGAAGGAAGCTGTTCTGAGAATTCAAGAGACTATCAAACAATTACAGTCTAGAATCACGAAACTCAAAGAAAGTATGACTCAAGATGATACTATGAAAATCAAAGAGGCGGAAAACAAGTTGATGCATCTCTATGTCGAGCACTCACAGGAGTTCATGAAGATGGCGGAGGTTAAAGAAAGAATTGTGATGGAAAATTTGGAGCTAAAGAAAGCTGAGCTTTTGACACAACAATCAAAGAGTAAAGTTCTTTCCATACAATCTCTCTTAGAGGAGCTAGACCTTCATAAAGTCGATTTGCAAGAGAAATATGCCGATGCAAAAAGTCGATACGATCAGTATAAGAAAGGTGATGCTGCAAAAGAAATTAGAGAACAGTATCTCAGTGATTCCGATCGTGAGGTCGTTCGAGGGCTTGCAGAAAACTATCTCAACAATTCTCAATTATCTGAGCACTATATTCTTATCAAGATTGATCAACTTGAAGATGAGTTGAGTTTACTTTCGAATGCAGACAAGGGCTCCATTGAGCTGTTGAAGCAGAAGCGTGCAGATCTCGAGATATCTCAAAGGCAACTTCCTGAACTACAACGAAAGAGAGATGATCTCAAGCAGAGAATAGACAACGTTTCAGGTCCTTGGCAGGAAGAGCTCGGTGACATGGTCGAAAAAATGTCTCAGACCTTTCAAAAGAATTTTATCACAGTTGCTAGTGATGGTCAAGTACGCTTAGTGAAGCTGGAACGATTCCAAGATTGGAAGCTCGAAATTCTAGTCAAATTCAGAGAAAACTCCGAACTCAAGGTTCTCGATCACCAGTCACAGTCTGGAGGCGAGAGAGCGGTGTCCACGATCTTTTTATCATGTCACTACAAGGATTAACCAATGCACCCATCAGGATTGTGGACGAGATTAATCAGGGAATGGATCCTAAAAATGAGAAGATGGCACACAAATATTTCGTTCACACGGCTTGTAAAAAAAGTCGGTCGCAGCATTTCTTGGTAACTCCAAAGTTGATTACCGGTTTGTATTATCACGAAGACATGGCAGTGCATTGTATCTTCACTGGCCCATTTCTCAAGAGCAATGATGAGAGGGCCTTGAAACCGGGCCTTTTAGACTTTCAAAGAACAAGCAAGGTTTCGTCATAGATTAATAAATGCATTCTATTTACAGTGTTTCAGCCTCGAGGAAAACTATGGCATTATCTAGACGCTCCACGTATTTCTCGTAGCCAAGTATTTCAATGAGTGTGGGGATTGTGATTCCTGAAACGCCTCCTGCCAATGCAAAACGAGCAGCTTGGAACAAATCTTTCTTTATCAACTCTGGACGAGACTTGAGAATATCGTCAACAGGAAATGCGTTCTCCGGGGTTTGTACACGCTTGATCGTTTGAAGAGTGGAGAGACACTTTTCATTCTCGCACGGCATTTTGGACTTGACTAAATCAACTCCCTTGTAGAAGTAGGTGTGAACGTTTAGTAGTTCCTGAATGGAGCTGACATTTGGCCCTACGTCTTGAATCAAACGGCTCCAGAATTCTTTCGAGACCTCTCCATTGGTAACTTTCTCGAAGCAAGGAAATGTTTCGTCGACCAATTTCTCGAAACTAGATGGATCGCTAATTCTAGATAAAAGATGACTCTTGTTGAAAAAGTGAAGCTTGTTGTCGTTCACCTTTGCATTTCCTTTCGTGAGATGGTCCAACAGAAACTTGCTCACGAGGTCCTCTAGCGACATCACCTCACTGGTTGGCTTACCTTTCTCTGGTCTTGGTGGAGACCAGCCAAATAACGCAGCGAAATTTGTAAGTGCTTCGGGAAGGATACCCTCGTCTTTCATACTCAAAACCCCAATATCCCCTTGTCTTTTGGAAAGTTTCTTGTCTGTCAACGAGGTAAGCAATGGTATATGGATGAACTGGGGAGGTTCCCATCCTAATGCTCTGTACATAGCGATGTGCTTTGGCGTCGCCGCCAACCACTCCTCGCCACGAATAACGTGGGTTATTTTCATCAAGTGGTCATCAACAACGTTAGCAAAGTGATATGTGGGAAGCCCGTCCAGCTTGAGAATGACAAAATCGTCAAATCTTCTGTCTGTCGGGTTTACCAGCGGCTGGAGGTCAAGCTTTCCGTGAAGAAGATCTGTAAAAGCTTCATAGTGCTCTGGCGATTTGAATCTGACTGTAAACTCCTCTTCTTCTTCGGGTGCATGAAGGCACTTTCTATCATAGGTGACAGTCGTAGGTGGCTTCAATGCCATGGCGGTTTCTCTCAAATGCAAAAGGCGGTCTTTGGAACAAAAACACTTGTATGCGTAGCCTGCCTTTATAAGCTGATCGGCATACTCCTTGTAAATTGACTTTCTCTCTGACTGTTTGTATGGTCCGTATGGTCCACCAACGTCTGGACTTTCGTCAGGTCTCAAACCTGTCCAGTTCAAAGACTCATAAATATTCGCCTCTGCACCTGGCACGAGCCGCTTTTGGTCGGTATCCTCCAAACGAAGAAGAAATTGGCCGCCAGTGCTTTTGGCTAACAAGTAGTTGTATAGAGCCGTTCTCAAAGATCCCAAGTGAAGGTACCCAGTAGGTGAAGGAGCAAACCTCGTACGTGCCGGTTCCTTCGGCTGAATGGATCTGCCTCGAGGCACATGAAGCTTTCCTTTGAGATTTAGCTTCAGAAGGAGCCGTAGCGAACCCCACATATCAAGGTGATGTAGTTGTAGTAGAACCGCGCGAATGCAGTCGGGTGCAAAAGATGGTTCTGATGAGGTACTCCTTCGAGTTTGTTGCAACTGGGTCGAAAATTTCAGACTTGGTTCCTTATCAGTCAAGAACTCTCTAGAATCATCTAGAATCGCTTTTGCTCGGCCGCAAAATAATCGGTGAGATGCAACATTAGCTTCCACATATGGTAGTACTGTTTCACCTTTTCTACGCCTGCTCTCGACCAACCCAACTTCCCTGGTTGGATAATATTAGTCGATTTCACGATAAACAAAACAATATTCTTGCCTAAATCTACCACCTTTCTATATACATGTAATTTGTAGCTCGTATACCATTGCTGTATTCTTCGACGGCTGCGAAAAACCGTTAGATGTCAAGCTCGGTCCCGTAGCAAAGTCCACCGAAACAATCCAAACGAGATGGTACAAAGTCGGCGATAAACAAGCACTCTGCTCATTTACGTCTTCCACCAAACTAAATACCAATCTACCTTAAAAAGTATGAACTTCTCCTCATGCCACCCTGCACAGGTTGGAGATGATATAGCGTATGCACCTCTCGAATTGCCGCAAAATTTTCAGAACCCCAGATCTCAGGTGTACCACTTCTTACTGCCATAAACCACGAATGTCACAATTTAGCCGCCAGACAACAGCTCTGCCTGCTCCTCCCATGCAACCTGCTGTCCAAAGCTCTATCAACCAAAAAAGACAGTTGCAGCAGTTCTACCTCCACAAACTGTTTGATCTCGAGCTGGATGTCGAATTCCTTCCTTTAATTCCACAAGATCCTGTTGGGGCTGCCATTCAGATGCAAGAATCTATGGCGATGCAAAAGGCTCAATACACCATGAGCCCGGGAATGAGTCCACTCAATAGACAAGAGGCTATGGCCTTGTACAACCAGGCAGCTCAGCGTTCGAGACGCCATAGCAACCAGTTCTTGCAGCAGCACTTGTTTGGTGGAAAGAGGGCAAATTATACGCTGTATCGCAACCACTAGGGGTTCAAAGAATTCAAAGAGATATTACAGGGCACCAACCCTGAGGTTTATGTCGGGATCATGACGGAACAACCAGAGCAACTTGTATATAACTGGAGCATAATTTATAGAGTAGCATTAATAGATTCATATGAGCAGCGTTGAAGCGTAGTTTGGAATTTTATAGAATTGTTTTCAATCTGAGGAGTGGTAGTTGTTTCATGAAATTAATGCAATTGCGCACTATGGCTGCAAATCGAATACTTATCAACGCCTATAATAATTGACAGAGGATTCCAAAAGCCCATGCACAAAGCATATGAAATATAATCGTGTGAATCTTTTAAAAGGGTCAAATTGTCGTCCTCTTACCCGAAAACATCAATTTGCGCCCGAAACTGCTTATAGAGCATATGAGACAGCCACCATGTGGGTAAATATAGAAAATCGAACAAAATCGTTATCATAGTATTGAAGTGGCAATACAAGATGGCCTTGTGTCTCCCTTCAAAGCTCCAGTATTTCCTTCTCGGTATTGCAAGTGTATTCTGAGAGTGAGAGTTGAAGTCCAGTGACTGCCCCTAAACCAATTGCTAAGAGATTTACGAATACTACTTCTGTATATTCTAGCAGAGCTGTTTCAGAAGTATTTGAAAGAATTCACGATGACGTACATAATTCCCGTGACTTCTCTTGAGAGACCCATGGAACCCTGAAGAATATACCATGCTCGATTTGCAGCCAAATTTTCAACCACATCCTCCGTGGATGGGAAAAATAAAGCGACACCGCTTCAAGTACTGACTCACACAAATGTTAAGAGCTGGATTTCGAAGTTTCACGATTTTTGAGGGTGAGCCGAATTTAAGGGATCAAGGGTTTGGTGGCAAGGTCTTCTGATGCTATATAATGCGCGCTTGCCCCATCCCTGACCCCAACCGACTACTTCTACCACCACAAATACTACCATGTGTAAGAAGAAGGAAGATACATTGACCCGTGCAGAGTCAGATTCTGACTCTTTCTCGCCTTATGACGAGGATATCAGTCGCTTTTTTGACAAGGCGTCCGGCTTCACCAAGAAGGTTGTGGGGCACACCTTCGATTTGGCAAGTGACTTGCCCAGTATGTTCAAGGAACAGGAGGAGCACTTCATGGACAGGTTTATGAACAGGCCATACCAGACCCGTGATAAAGATTTGGACACCGACAGAGGCTTTCATCCATTTGGTATGGCATTTGATGCTCTTGATGTGTTTGGAGGGTCCAGTGGTGACACACCTTTTGGACTTTACTCCTACAAGAGCCCTTCAGTGAGAAAGTACAATGAGTGCATGCGCAAAGATGGCGAGTCCGTCTGGGATTCGGAGGGCTACTGGCGGTGCTTGTTCCCCAATCGTGAGATCCCCAACAAGCTCTTGAACTACAAGAAGAACCACTTGTCAGGGCACATTTTGACCAAGGAGGACTTCAACGAGGCAATCCAAGAGCACCCTGGCGCTGATAAGAATGGTGTAATTGACTTGGGTCCCAAGGGTATGTTCTTCCGTGAGTTCAATCGCTACTTGAATTGGAAGAACCACTTGTACGAGGATGTAAGGAGGCAGAGAGAGGAGTCCAGACGGAATCTTCGTGAGTCGATGAGAGCTGCTAACCCATTCACTCCCGAGAAGGAGGGTCAGGGCCAGCCTGACGAGGTGGTGTCGTACTCCACAAAGATATACACCAACTATGACCGTGACAACAACAACGAGGTGATGCACGAGACCAAGACTGAAATCTTGGCCGACGGAAGATCCGTCACCACGAAGCTGACGCGAACCAGGCCAATTGGCAGCACCGAATGGCTGGTGTCCGATCAACTGACCGAGGAAGACAACAAGCTGGGATGGTTTTGGAACTCCAAGTAGGTCAGATAACGAAATGGGTAGGGCATCAAGCCCCGGATGTTTATACTAATGATTGAATACATGTAAAAAGGTTGATAACTGGCTTGCAAAGTCAGTAAGACCAGTTGCGGTACGGGTGTGTGGGGCGGCAATACTTCAACGATACGGTAGCGAAGAAACAATATAGATAGGCCTAACACACTCACTCAATTCGCCATGAACCCTTTGAACAAGATCATTTTCCTTTCAGCATTCTTGGCCTTTGGCTTTCTTCTAATCCTTCTTTCATGTGCGCTATACAACAACTGGAAACCCCTATGGGTCATAGCCATCTTCTTGGTGGCTCCTTTGCCCAACATAATCCTGTCTTCAATTGAAAACAACCGAGACGACTTCCTTACTTTTAGCAATGACAGAGGTAACACACCAACCCCATTGCAAGAGCTGGCCAAAATCATTACTGGATTTTTGCTCGTGAGCGGCATAGCCTTGCCTTTAACAATGTACCATACACAGCTCATTGGCGTGGGTTCTTTATTCATGAGTGTAATTGGCGGTTTGATTGTCTACAGCGATATCATAGTGTTTATATGGTTCTTTTCCGAGCACGAGGACGAGAATGACGACTTCAACTTCTAGCTGAGCACCACCAACAACATTATTAGGATTACAGAGAGGACGATGATAGTAACAAGACTACCATTTTCGCTGACACGGGTTCGGAAGTCCTTGAGTCGGAGACTGGCGCGGCCCATGCGGGAGCTGGAATCGTCCACACCTCGTTCTAAGTCATTAAGCAATATGAGGTGGTCGTCCAATTCGTCGTTGATATTGCGGCCCATGGAGTGCTGAACTCTGATCGACTCATGCAATGCATCTAAGTTCTCGTCTTGCTGCAAAAGCTGTTGCTGATGCTGCGCAAACATTTCACGATTGGAAGTATCTACAGAATTCAACGACTGGGCGTCCGCTTCCTCTGGGTCGTCCCGATATGGCTTAATCTGGCCTTGAGTGCCCATAAGCTGAGACCTCATATTATCGTCATCGGTGTTGTAGTCCTTGAACCGCACCAGTTTCTTGGTGGTGAGCTCAGGCGCCTCCGGCTTGGAGATTTTCTCAGTATATTCGTACTCATGGGCGTCAACATATGCATCTTTGGACAAAGCAGCAAGCTGATCAGCATATGAATCCACGATGGTAGCGAACTGTGTGGCAAACTGGTCAGCGTGACCGGTGGAGATATCCAGATGTAGATACTGGAGACTCTTTTTGATCTTTGCAAGCAAATTAATCAAGTCCATATTGTCGTCCAGCGACGGAGTAAGCTTGAGAGTCTCGGTCAAGCGTTGCCGCTCTTCGAGAGTGGCCAGTAACTGGTCCGTAAAAGACCGGAGCTTGGCAAACAGAGCTCTGATGTCTTTCTGTGTGATAGTCATGCTGGTGTGGATTGTGCGGTGGGACAGATAAGAAGTGGTAGTGAGATCACGTGCGAGAACCGGGAACTGCCACAACATAACCATAAAACGGAAATGGAAAATCATTGAGAGGGTGAGGCAATTGACTACTTACAGGAGGCTGCTTGCTGAAGGCGCCTGGATTCGCCCCCTCCGGGAGCTTGATCCCCATCAGATCACCGGTTGGGCGGTGTTAACCTTTGCAGAGGGTTGCATCAGCCTCCTTTGCAGACATACATCCAGATGGTCCGCTTCGAAAGATTGATAACCCGGCGAGAGAGCTCGTCGACTACATTGGTATCGTGCATAAATGACGTTCAGGCCTTTGTGAGACCGACTCTATTAACAATTAGCTGTCAGCGGCGTGACAGGGGATACAAATCGCCCCTTTTGAAGATAGTGGTACTCCAGGCGGGGGAGTTTTTGAGTGTGGAGACGGTTTCATCGAGGCAACGCTGGATTTCCAACATGTCCCGCTGCGCCAGGCCCTCTAGGCATTCTAGCATGGTATGCAAACTGTCCAAGCCCGACTTCAAGGCCTTCCGAGAAGGTAATTGTCGTAGGCTAGATCTGGAACTTTCTGTTTTTTGGAGGCTCAGTTGGATAGATGTGGCGTGGGAGGTGATGGAGAGCAGCAGAGCATCGGAGTCCAGCTCCGTAGCGCTGTCGTTATGGTGCGTTTCGGACCACTCTGAGGCCTCCCAGCTGAGGTCGTCGAGTTTCCCCAACAATGCTTTTGACATGGACGGAAAAAGAGCGATAGCAAAAGTTGAAAAATGGCCGAAGCACCCGAATATGTATGGAAGCAGGCAGCCGCCAAAGGGGCCCCCACTGGCTGGTGCGTCGCGTTTTTATTATACTTTAGGCAGTGCGCCAGGCATACACGAAAAGACGAGCCTCCCAAAACATGAGCCGCCTTTAATTTTTTTCTGGCTGCGAAATTCATTGTCTTGATGCTGGCATGGCTGGTGTCATTTACTGTCTGGCAGAGGTACAATGGCGAACTCGTGTGGAGCAAACAATCTACAGAGGGACAACGAGCTGGCCGAAAGCAGCATGCAGCTTTGTCAGAATCTAAAAGCTGGGCATGGTTGACTCCGAAAGCTCGGGAACAGGCCTTCGAAGTCTGTTTTGCAAATCATAAACAAACACACGGAGATCGTTACGATTATAGATCTTCTTCGATCGGTGCCACCTGGGCTATTATTTCTTGATTTGCTTGACGAGCACGCGGCAGCGTAGATCGCGGTCTTATCTTAATTCCATGAAAAACATCTGAAAGTCGTAGATAAAATTTGCGCATTAACCAAGCCCTTCCGAGATCAAGTAAAAGGTTGACCCCATCAGTAGCTAATAGGCTTAACGTTACGCAGGTGCATTCCAACGCATTTGCGATTCTAGACGACCCGGTGTACCCCACCGACTCATGGTTAGACGGAAACAACATTTTATCGATCAGCGTGAGCATGTCATGGAAGGATTAATTTACTTTTCTTTTTTGATACTTTGATTAATAGTAACACTCAACGGTAGACGCTGGACACCCTCTATCACCTACACGAGTGTTTGGCTGCAAATGCGCATCACGTCTGGAGAATGTACCAAGGCTTATCGTAACTGCGAGCACTTTGTACTGTCCGGCTGAGCTTTTGTCCCGTGAAAACACAAAAGCGATGGTTGATCGATTATCTTGAGGGATCGGCAAAAGTGACGTGTGTTTCGAGGTCGAGAAGTGTGGCATGTAGGAGCGTGTATGTGTGGCCTGATTTTGGCAAGCATATAAAGAAAACAACTTTGTGGAGTCTGGTTTCTATACGCGAAATCTGCTTGACTGGTATGGATTCATCTTGGAGATAGGTTCTGGGAATCCAAGACCCAGTGCAATTTCAGACTGGGCTGAATAAGAATAAGAATGTTAGATCAAGGGAGCAAAACAGAGCACAAATGGAGTTATAAAACAAGGGCATTGTGCTGGCTTAGGCCTATGACGTTGGGATTCAATGGTCAGGCAATGACATGTGCTTGCTAGAGCCACTGATGGGCAAGAACTCGTAAAAGGTGGGATCACAACAAAGGCCTTAACTCGATAAGCAATGTCTTGGTCCAAATCAGTCTCCTCCAGTGACTTGGGTTGAGACAGGGTTTGCAGCCGCCTCCCCAAGCTGACTCAACCCCACTCTCGTCACAGCGCATTGATGCGCCAATTCCCAATGAGCACTCAGATTCATCTCACCAATGAAGCCGAGAAACAATATAGAAAAGGGAACATCACCCTAGAGAGACTACTTCCGATCACATGAACCACCCCACTTCCATCTAACACAGCAACCGAAATCTAACAGCATCTATGTTTCCAGAATTTTTTAGATTGCCACCGCCTGTATTGATGCTCAAGGTCACTTCTCCAGGGTCCTCTTGGCACATCACAGCCTGAGTCATATCAAACCGAGTCCAAAACACAATACGCATGATTCCATCAAACCTTTGACCAAAAACCTTATCCAAAGTCTTGACAACTAAAATTCCTTTGGCAATATCCTCTTATGGAAGCTACATTGCGCCTGTGCTTGTCTCGCTTACTGAGATCCAGATAACAATGTCCCGCGGGACCCCGCGGAGGTGCGCTTTCTCAAGTATATATACACCTGGATTCTCCCACATGGTCCTTTTTTGCATCTACAAAAATGACTACAGCCAAACCAGTGAAAACGGTCTGTGTCTTCTGCGGCTCTTCATTCGGAAAGAACCAGTCTTTTGCTGACAGCGCCAGCAAGCTCGGTGAGCTTTTGGCTGCTAGAAACTGGGGGTTGGTCTATGGTGGAGGTTCAACTGGTTTGATGGGAGCTGTTGCTAGAGGCAGTGCCACCAATGGCGGCTACGTCCATGGCATTATCCCCGAAGCCTTGATTTCCCGTGAGAGAACATCCGACAATGACTTCAACGACAAGTTGAAGGAGGGCATTGACAACCACGATGGATCCACTCCGCTTCCTGACTCCGACTTGTATGGCAAGACCACGCTTGTCAAGGACATGCACACGCGGAAGCGTATGATGGGAGAGGAGGCTGATGCGTTCGTGGCATTGCCCGGTGGCTACGGTACATTAGAGGAGTTGATGGAGGTGGTCACCTGGCACCAGTTGAACATCCACAGCAAGCCTATTATCGTCTACAACTTGAACGGCTTCTATGACAGCTTTCTTAAGTTCATTGAGGAGGCCATTGCGGCCGAGTTTGTGTCGCCCAAGAACGGCGAGATCATTAAGGTGGCCCTGACGGCCGAAGAGGTGTTGGAGGCCATCGAGCACTACCAGATCCCCGATGGCCGCTTCAACTTGAAGTGGGACACCACTTAAACTAGATATAAATAGATTTGCTTATAGACTGTGCTGTAGCCCGGACCAGCCCGGAATGCAATTAATGGCCGTTGCCTTCATCCTCCACATCTTCGTCGTCCACGTGGAAAGCGTCCTCGAACTCGTCAAGAGGAATTTCCACCTCCAGAAGGAGTCCCAGTCCCACATCGTACATGAGACCCCAGACTTCAATCTCTCCCTTCTTCAATGCTTTCTGCGCCAGAGGGTGTCTTTTGAGCGCCATTACGGATGCAACAACATTTAGCTCGGCAAGCTTCTTAGCTCTAGCTCTTGGGTCAGATTTCAACAGTTCTAGCAATTTGACGTTTTGTGCACGGATGTGTCTGACAGGATTGAGCCAGAGATCGAGCACACCTCCAATCTTCTTCTTGGAAAGCGATGCCCACACACCACCACAGTCAGTGTGGCCACAAACAATGATTTTGCGGACCTTAAGGACATCCACAGCGAACTGGATCACACCTTGGGAAGAGATGTCGTTGGCATTAACGATATTGGCAATGTTTCTATGCGTGAAGATCTCGCCAGGTAGCGTTGCAAGGCATGATTCACCAGCTCTGGAGTCAGAACAGCCGATCCAAAGCGTATGCGGGCTCTGTCCCTTGCCGTTGATCTCAAACACCTGGTTCAGGTGGTTGTGTTTGATGGACTCGACGAAAAAACGGTTGTTTTCGAGAAAGTCAGATAACGTCGACTCCTTCAGGAGTGTGAAAGGATGGTTGGGACGATCATATGATGGTGCTTTTGGTGCTGCCAGAACCTTACCGTTTGGAGGACTGGTGGTCAAGTCGGTTTCGTTGTCTCTTTCCAACTGGTAGTGGACAATGTTCTCTCTTCCCATAACTTTTGAGGCTGATGCAAAGGTTCGGATGTGGGGAATGAAACGAGGAGGGATTACCAAGCTGCTACCACGCATCGTGGGCCGGTGATGGGATTCGTCATCTTTATATACTGCCCATCGCCTGCACTGGAAGATTACGTAGTTGTGGATGCATGGTATGCGCAGGATGCCCTTATATTGGCTATCCACTGTTTACATGAATGTGGCGGTCTTTCCATGAAGATGCCTTCGATGAGATCCGCTTTGTTGTTTATGAAGAACAAATCGGCTAGCTGTTTTCCCGATTCGAAAACATCGTAAATCTAGCGGACTTACAGGGTTCAATATATCACTGCTTATCGCACGTGACCGGCCCGATGCGCCGTAAAACGTCGGCGCGGAAAAATTGGGCTGATAGGGATTCGACTAATCTGAGATGTTGGCCCCGGCCCAATGCCGTCCATTGACGAATTTCAAAACTCATAGAAGTTGATGAAAACAAAGTAGCTCTAGGATTTTGACATCCATTTCTCATAACCATTTTGTGCCTGGCGGACCTTGTGACGGGCATTACGCGGCGTTGACTCATTGTGGCCTGAGTCAAAGTTGGGTTCTGGCTTGGCCTTAAAAAAGCCCGATGTAGCAGAGGTGAATTTTCATTACAGTGATAGCAGTAGGCAAATTGAGGCTATGACAAGTCCGTGGCCTAGGTCAACCTTACGCCGCTTTTCTTTTTAGCCTTGGGTAAAGCATCGTGCATGGTGTGGGTATGGGACAGAAAAGCCCAGCCGCTTATAAATGGAAATTGATTGATTACTTAACTTCTTCCATTTAGAGTGAAGAACAGGAAAGAAGATTTTGTTGGCGGAGCCAAGAGTTCGACTTAGGTGACCGTATGCATTTTGCAGCCAGCTGCACCTACCGCTGTGCAGCTACGTTTCGTCAAAAATGTTGACGAGTAGGTCTTTTTAAAGAGATTTGTTCTCGTGAGGGTTTGGGAAAATGGTCACATAGAGTTCAACCACATCGTGCTAGTCGGAGCCGCAAGCGTAAAGAACTTTCAATGCCCCGTTTTGCTGGAGAATGAGGGGAGCTTGAAACAAACATACACCGGAGCCACAAAACAATTGCACATTTGAACAGGGACTGTCTTATCCGGATTGCCCTGAACTCTGCCTGTGGCTCATTCTCGAATTGTGGCTTCCGCATTGTCCAGTGATCTAGAGGCAAGACTGGCAGATCACAGAATCCAATATACGCTAGGAAATTAGTACCAACAAATTGTTGAGAGGACATTGACAGGTAAATTTTAGCTTGGTGATGTACTCCGACGTAGCGCAATTTAGCTCTAGAAGGACATTGGATGGTGGAAGAGAGCACCTTGAATCGGTCCACCATATATTCAAGAAGTGGAGAGGAATAAAGAGTTAGGAACGATTCAAACATTTGGCTAGTAATACATTCATCGCTTGTTTGGGCACTTGCATGTTCAAGGTATTGGCTTAAATTTTGCAACTGTCTCTCAAGATCTGTTTCACTCCAAAGCAACGAGATGAGTATACTTCAAGACCAATCAAAGATACAAAAAATCAGTCAAGTTCATCACCTCCAATGTATAGGAATTTGTGAATTAGTGGTCGACAGCCATTTTCGAGGCAAGATGTGCGGCTGAAATGGCATTTGCAGCCATTCATTCAAATCTCATTTTCAATCGTTACTATGAAACGAGTGGTTGTGAATTCATAGCTGAAAAGTCAGTTCATTGATTACTCGCCTATCTAGCACCAGTTCCAGTAAACATGCACAAGCACTGCCGTCCCTTAGATGACTCTAGATGTTTCCATCTCGGACAGTTTCAAGGGGAGGTCCCATGACAGTGAGTAAAGATCTGCTTTGTTTTTGAACTGACAACCACCACTAGATTCTTTCATATTTTTTAACTCTCTCATGATGAAACATTTTCTTTTCAGTTAACTTCCATCGCAACCTCCATTGGTTACCTCATCGACCGGGCATCGACTGCATACATATGGAGCACGTCTAAGATATAGATTGCCAGTTACACAAAGGTTGAGAGCACAACTTGTCCAAGGCCTCAAATTCGTCCATCTTCGTGTCTTGCAAAAATACGCCTTACTGTTCCTCTAGATCAACGCGTATCTTCACTTATAGACGTTCATTCCCAGGATGAGCGATACGGAGGAAGGCAACCTTACGAGTTTCTTAAAAGAAGACTCTGTCTCCTCGGAGCAACGTGAGTTCAATGACCTTTCAAGTAATGCCAAGCTAGAGCGTTTGAACCATTTGATCAAGCAAACAGAGGTATACTCGCAGATCATCCTTGACAATATGCTTGAAAAATCGCTCGAGAAGAAGAAGCTACAGAGACGCCAGGAAAAGCTAAGAAAGCGTGAATTACGGCAAGAGGCAAGATCCAAATACGAAGAGCAAAAGAAAATGGCCGCTAAAGAAGGTAAAGCAGAGCCACGAGTTCCCGATGTCTTGCTTTCTGATTCAGAGCCAGAGAGTGATCCAGAGGATGAACATCCCCCGACGCCGAAGCTGGAGGAGCAGCCAGAGGAGGCTTCAGATTCGGACCTAGAAGTTCTTGATGTTAAGCTGACCCGTAAACGTAGAGCAGCCAAAAAGGGAGGCAGAGGTAAGAAATTGCAGAAACCGATGAAGGAAAGTTCCAAAAAGATCAGAGAAACCAGAATGGCAATTGAGAGTGCTCAAACAGCACATAGTCAATTGCAGCCGAAGCTAGTGACTGGCTGTGATATGAAAGACTACCAATTGGATGGTTTGGAGTGGCTTGTCACACTCTATGAGAACGGCCTCAACGGGATCTTAGCGGATGAGATGGGACTAGGGAAAACACTTCAGTGTATCTCGTTAATATGTTATCTTCTTGAGCACAAGGTCAGAGGCCCATTCTTGATTGTCGCTCCGCTTTCAACTGTCAACAATTGGTGCAACGAGTTCGAAAAGTTTGCACCATCCGTCAAGGTGATAAAGTACACAGGGCCGAAGGAGAGCAGGCAAACTATCACTTTTAATAAGAAATTGAGAGGAAAGGTCGTCATTACCTCGTACGAGATAGTGATCAGGGATTTCAGCAAGGTTTCAAGGGTGTCCTGGAGCTACTTGACTGTTGACGAGGGCCACAGGCTCAAAAATTTTGAGTGCTTGTTGATTCAGAAGCTCAAAAAGGTGGATGCCGCTAATAGATTACTCCTTACGGGCACACCTTTACAAAATAATTTAAACGAGCTCTGGTCACTTCTCAATTTCATTTTACCAGATATATTTGGTGATCTCGAGTTGTTCCAGCTGTGGTTCAATTTCGAAGAATTCGTGAGTGGAAATGAAGATGACGACAGAATGTTGAAGGAAGATGTGAGGAGAAAACTTGTGAAGAGTCTTCATTCCATTTTGAAACCGTTTCTTCTTCGAAGACTCAAAATCAATGCAATGAAAACCTTGCCGCCTAAGAAGGAATACATTGTGTACGCAGATTTAACCCCTGTTCAAAGGGCATTTTATGCTGCAATTGTTCACGGTGATATTCGAGATTCGGTCACAGAGCTTCATGCCAAGGAGTTACTCATCAAGAACCACCCTGAAAAATTCACAAAGCCTGAGCATCTCGATCCTGTTCAAGACATAATCCGCCTGAGGAAGACCTCGGAAAAAGACATTCTAGACGAAGCTGATGGAAGAGCAACTCAAAGAGATAGGCGGCAAGTTTACTCTAGAAAGCTACTCAAGAATTTCGAGAATGGTAACTTAGATGCTTTGGATTACCTTAGCGATTCTGGCACTTCAGCAGCCGAGGAAGAGCTCAGTGAAGAAATCACGAGTGGCGATGATGACTATCACGATGCATCCGAAACACAAAATGTTGATTCCGAGACATCCAAGAGCGACAAAGATGGAAATGAAACCAGAGACGATAATAATATAGCAAACTCTGCTCAAAGCGGGGGCCAGAATAATGAGCCATCCGCTATGAATGAGCAAAATGGTGAAAATGGTGATCATTTGATAGTATCAACAAGTCTTCAAAGTGATGAGACTCTAGAGGGAGAGGCTTTGCAGAGAGAGGTCGAGAAACAGACTCAAGAGTTGGAAAATGCTCTCATGATGGGTGTGGCTGCAGAAGAATCAGAAACTCCTGCGGAGAACGGGGCAGTCTTGGAATTTCACCCTAAAGATCAAGAGATCTTGAGAGTGAAGACTACTTCTCGTGAATGGATACCTTATCGTGCGTCAGGGCCAACCCAGAATGGAATCACACGCGAGGAACTCAAAAACAGCTCCTTGAATAGGAAGCTTCAAAAGACACTTCATGAGGTCATACTGGGCGACCACTCGAATGATGGTTCCAATGTAGGATCTACAAAAAGACGAAGAAGACCTCTTAGGGGAAAAAGAGCGAGAACTCGCGTTCAGTCTATTTCAGATGAGCTGGACATTGAAGTCATCGAAATCAAAGATGATTCCGATCTCACTGAAGACGAGAAGAGAAGAGAGCTTTGTCTGGAGGCTGTGGACATAGCCAGGCGACACGTTGTGCACCAGCACCTTCAGAATACGGTGATGCAGCTAAGAAAGGTCTGCGGTTCACACTACACATTCTATGAGCCTTACGTTGTTCACAATGAGCTCGACGAATTCGACCCAGCAGCAGTGAATGACTTTCTGGAGAAGATTCTCAAGCACTCGGGAAAAATTCAATTGTTTAACCAGCTCTTGGACAAGTTGATTGACGATGGGCACAAGGTTCTTGTTTTCTCGCAATTCCAAAAAATGCTCGATGTGATCGAAATCGTCTTGACAGACAAAGGTATACCGTTCAATAGACTCGATGGATCTACCTCCCAGGACGAGAGAGAAGACGCAATGAACGAATTCAAAGAGGAAGGAATTGATTCAAGCAAGGTGTTTTTGCTCTCCACAAGAGCCGGTGGCTTGGGATTAAATTTGGTCAGTGCCGACACAGTCATTCTTTTTGATAGTGATTGGAACCCTCAGATGGACCTTCAAGCCATTGACCGTCTCCACAGAATCGGACAAACCAACCCTGTAAAAATTTTCAGACTTGTGGTTCGAAACACAGTGGAGGAATTGTTGATTGTTAAAAGTTTCAGTAAAAGACTTTTGGAGAGAATGGTCATACAGCTGGGGCAATTCCAACTCGGAAGAGTTGCGAAGAAATTGGCCGAAGAGAAAATCGATCTCGAGAAGTTTACTTCGATTAGATCTATTCTCGATATAGGCAACCGTTTGGATCTCTACGGCTCTCACGAGGATGAGTTCAACATGAAAAACTCAAGCAAATTTCTTCTCACACCACCACCTCATGAAGACCCCCCCACACACGAGGAAATGCACGAGCTCATGGATAGAAGCCGTGACTGTTACGCTAGAAATCCGCTTGACACAAAGTTTGCCAATGTCACACCTTTTGAATCTACAAATACTGTTGAGGAGTGAGAGCAACATTTGCGTGGAAGCTAAAATGCTTATCTTCAAACCTGTCATCAAGAGATGAAGTTGCTGCGACGCAATGCAACGTAACCGAAGGACTAGGCATCGCTAAGGCCTCGTGCAGCACGTTCGATTTTGCAATTGCTCAACTTCCATACATCGCAAACCACATATCATGCGTGGCGGCAGAGCAAGCAGCCTCTCGGCAGGTCCACGATCAGCATGACCCCAGCAAGCAGTGGAGAACAAAACAGGGACGTGAGCCTGGTTTTCTTAACATTGGATTTATTTGTTTGAAAAAAATCATTGTTCTGCACTGTCTAGTCTTATAGGTCTAGGCTTCGGATAGAGTGGCAGAGATTCGCGCAGCCCGTGCATTATCAGGCATCTCTCAACCCCAGATTAACGAACTACAAACACAAATACACCCACAAAACACCACAAGCGATAAGGGAACAAGATGCTCTTTTTGCATAATTGTATAGCGCTTTTCGCCGCCTGTCAAGCGCTATATCTTCCAAATTCATGGCGTCATTCGATCCCACATCCTGGTCTGCTTATCAAGGTGGGCAGTCAAAACCTTGATGAGCTCAACTTCGAGGACTGGATCTCCGAGCAGTCAGACAGATCATTCAGTTATATCCTCGAAAACATCGGTGGAATATCCTCTGTTCTTGATAGGAAGCAGGTGCTTCCAGGTGTTGTCATAGCGTCTCCGCTGAAGGTTGATCCAGACTACTTCTACACTTGGACTAGGGATTCCGCGTTGACCGTGCGTACCTTGATCTACCATATGAATGATTACTTCCGTGACGATGCGTTGGTAGCAAGGCTTAGAAAGGTGGTGGAAGATTACATCGAAGTCAATTATAAAATACAACGTCTTCCCAACCAGTCAGGGCGTTTCGAGGATGAAAGAAGGTCAGGCCTCGGTGAGCCCAAGTTTTTGACCACAGCAAAGAGCTTTGATGAGAACTGGGGCAGGCCCCAGTCTGATGGCCCAGGGCTCCGTGTATCCACTATCCTAGGGTATTTGTTTTTTCTTGAGAGAAATGACCTTCAAATCGAGAATGATTTCTTAGGAAACACCACTTTCATCTACTATCACATAATCAAGCCCGATCTTGAGTACATTGTGGCAAACTGGAACGAAAAGCTGTTCGACTTGTGGGAAGAGGTCAACTCGCATCACTTTTTCACGTCATTGACTCAATTAAAAGCACTTCAGGATGGCCAGCGTTTCGCAAGAACGAACGTGATTGATATGAAGTTTGCTGAACAGCTCCAGACTACTTATGATCTGCTCAAGGACTTCATCACCTCGTCCGGAGGCTTTACCAAACCATCAATCCCCTACGTCATTGAAATACCAGAATTGCATGAACAGGGTACTAGGTCAGGCCTTGATGCTGCGACGTTCCTTGCCGCTCTCCACGCTCATAATCTAGAGTTTGGAGGCACCGACAACATTCCTTTCGATGTTGATGATTCGCACATCTTGAATACCATCACAGCGATGGTGGCCGACATGAGACAAAGATACCCTATTAATCACAACAAGGCACGGTGGCAAAACAATGTTGGTGTTGCTTTGGGAAGATATCCCGAGGATGTCTATGACGGACAAGGTACTTCCCTCGGTAACCCGTGGTTCATTTCCACGCTCTCAGCAAGCGAGATACTCTTCAAATGGATCTACAAGAACACCAGGCGGAACGCCGATATCGTCATTGACAAGCTGAACATCGCATTTTTTAGACCGCATGATGCTCAACTCAACGATGAGGCCCCCATCAGCGACAGGAAGATTGTCATACCGTACAAATCTGAGCGTTACCACGCCTTGCTTACCAGCATATACAAGTACGCCGACTCGTTTATCGCCAGTGTTCAGGGGCATGTACACCGGACTGACGGCACGATGCTGGAGCAATTTGACCGTTGGACTGGCTATATGCGTGGAGCGAAGCTGTTAACTTGGCTGTATCTGGCGTTCCACAACTGCGCCAGATGGAGATCCAAGGCCGCTGACGAAATCGAATGGATTAGGAATTAATGAGCAATGAATAGAAATAATATCTAGCATAAAATATATTGTAGAAGAGCATACTTCGTAGTCCGGCTCCAAACAGGTGCACGGATGTACATCACATCAATCCTATCAACCATATCCTACTACACCTTACTCCCATGTCCGCCCTATTGGTCCTAGGGTCCCTTGTGCTTTTGCATGCTGGATACTGTTCTTATGAGTACCACGCCTTTGTCAAAACTACTGGCTCATTTGTTCCTACCGAGATTATTCTTGAGGTGGTTATTGGACTTGTCATCATCAACTTTGGCGCCTTGAGCTCCATCAAATCCAGATACAGATTAGGAATTACCCACGATGAAGTTGTTTGGCCTCCCCTGACCTTCCTTATGCCCATCAACTTGAGCGAAGCCACCGGGGTGGTAAACTCATTGGGTGTTTCAGAGCACGAAGAATTGGAGACGAGGAGAGATTTCATTGACGTCAGGCAAAAGAGGAAGGAGTACACTGAGTGGTTGGCGAACCAGGAGGCCTAAGTAGAAATACAATAAATTAAATCTATGAATTGTGAAAGTTAGCGTATAAAGCAATTCAACTCCCGAAGGTACCGTATTTTTCCTGTGATCCCAAGCGGAGACTCCAGCTGGAGACTTACTGGATCTTCTTCTCCGCGTTCTTCTTCATTCTCTTCTCCCTGTTCGCCTTGCCCTTGGGGCCAGCCTCGGTGTCCAAGACGAAGTCCCACCATCTGAAACTGGAGGCGTAAGAGCCAATGAAGAAGTGGTGGTGCTCATCGTGGTGGTCAGCACCAGCCCAGAAAGGTAAGAAGTGGTGCAAAGACCATGGGAACTCGTAGCCAGAGTGGGAATCGACGGCCTGGAACAATCTCAAGCAAATCCAGAGCGAGATGGTGAACAAATGCAAGTCTCTAGTGAAATAGCACCAGACAATAGGGATGCCGACAGTTCCCAAGCCTAGTAGGGCGACCTCAACTGGGTGGGCGTACTCGGCTGCCAAGCCGAAAGGAGCAGCGTAACGGTGGTGCTGCTTGTGGATGTACTTGTAGAAAACACCATGGTGCAAGCCTCTGTGGAACCAGTAGTGCCAAGCGTCCTCAAGAACGAAGAAAATGGACAAGTGCATGGCGACCTTCCACCACAGAGGGAAAGGCACCTGGAACGAAATACCGATCTTCTCGCACACAGGGTGGAAAAACCAGATGGGGAAAGCCTCCACCATGAAATGGGAAATCAAGACCGACTTAAGGCACTCCCACTGCTCCTTGTTACTAGGAACTTTGGTCTCCTGGATCTTGTACTTGTTGAAGTATGGGATCCTGTCGATGATGGCCCATGGCAAACAACGGCCAAAGTACATGATCTCATGCATCAAGAAGAAAAAAAGACCCGTGGCGAAAAGGTCATTGTTGATCCAGTAGTAGTAGGATGCCCAGAGCTTCTCGACAAAGTTCAAGTCGGTAACTCTCGAGAAGTTATCGAAGGCATCGGCGAACGTGGTCACGTTCGAAAACCCAGCGTAGTTGTGGTAAACGGCACTGTTATGTTAGTGAATTCAGAAAATCAGTATACTCGGTCGACATACCTAACCATGATGGTTTTTGGAGTAGGGTGATGTAGGCGATATATAAGTGAGAAAAAGAAACGCTCTGCGACGTGCCGTCGTATATGAGGGCTATACGACGATACGAGCGCGTCTGGAATTTAGTGTATTTGAAAGACTATGCAAATGAACTTGCTCTATGAAACCTGATAAGCATTTTGTTGATATTTATGAGTAGGCTATCATGACGTATTGACTGATTTTAGATTTGTCAAAATGGGGCCACATGGGCTGACTGATGAGGCAAGATAAGGTGAGTAAACGAGATATCGTACTAGGCCATATGCATGGAAGTATGTCGATGAACGATTACTGTGATGATAGCCGGACTTCATGTTGAGCTTTGACTTAATTTTTTTATTTAAATTGCCTGGGTTCGTGATATTCCGAGTGGTCGGTGAGAGGTTGCAAAAATGTCGTCAAACTCTCACCTAAGGCTCGTGTCAGTATCTCACACGCCCCTCGAAGTGAATTATTAAATACCGCCTTATGCATAGAATAAACAACGGAATACAACTACACCTTCGCTTTTTTAAAAAAATGACCCGACTAGAGAGATATTGCTGGGGGTTACTGAGAGAGCGACGACATTGTCGCACGCTAGAACTATACGCTGCATCCTGCAACAACCCGTCAAAATGATATTCCGGCGATGGAGATCGAATATCCGACAACTGTTAAATAAACTCCATTTTCTATGAGAAGCCCACACATGATAATTACACTATCCGCTGCCTTCTCTCAAAGCCGAATCCGCCGTCGTTTACGCACATGCCCAGACATCATACGATTTTCAGACGCCGCCTAAAACTAGCTTCTCGCTCGCCCTGCACACAGAGATTGAAACGATGGATTTTTCTCCCATGGGTTTGGCTGCGAACTCTAAGTGGACCATCTGGTTGCTCAGGGGCAACGGAGCTATTCCTTGTATGACACGTAGACCTTGGCTATCATACGCATCCTGTCGTGCATTTATAAGATGATTTCGATGGCGTCCCTTTAATATCCGTAAAAAGTCCACCAACTTGACGAGAATCATATTGGCCTGGGTGGATACGTTTGACGCACGTCCATCATTGCAATCACAATGAGATTTGGCCCTGTTGAAGTGCTCGTAAGGCATTGAATATCGTGTTTTAGTCGAGAGACGCTAAACAGTCTTGAAGTTCCCAGAAGCATAAGAATAAGTAAGTGGGACTTGAATTCTTGGGAATTGCCAAATTGCTACGATTATGATTTTCCATGGTGCACTATTTCGTTGTACTTGAGAAGTGATCTGCCTGAAACAGTAATTCTCTAAATCCTCAAGTACTGGATCCAGACTGCACTGGAGTGATATGGAGCAACGCTGATCGCTGCGAATCTTCTGTTACTCAGCACAGCGAATTGATAATTCTCAATTTCTCAGGATTTCACAAAATCATTCGTGTTGCTCGTCTAGTTAATCATTGTGAATCTTATTGACTTGCTCATGATCAATTCTTTTAAGTTGCTCCCGAGTCGGCTTTCTCCGTTCGAAAGAAGTACTAGCGAATCGACTCAAATGCTACACGTTCCCACAATGCCCATTCGAAAAGCACCAATCAACGAACTAATTTAATTGTAACCACTGCAAAATGCAACATTATGCTAAACTCCCAAATTTTCACTAGCCCCTCAGCCTCATTGAAAAATTTATCGGACTGACAGCAAGCCGTGCGCACATGGCCCGGCTAATCGCGGCTGTTGGCGGTCACCGCGACGTTTTGTGTCAATTTCGCAGATTGGCCAGCACGTAGCACAGCTGAGAAACTTTGAAAATGAGGCAGAAAAAAAAAACCATGTTGAAGCTCCGAAACCTAATAATGATCCGCAGGCACCCACCGATTTTCCCAAGAAAGGGGTTTGACATCATCATCGGCTCTTCATTATCACCGAGGTGCTCGGGAAGGTAACCAATGCGCATTAGCTTGCGTTGCGAAACCGACAGACAGGGCCGCCTCTGAAACTGGGATTTTCATACACAATGCTCGTCTATTATTCAATTTGACAGCTCGGAAACACCCAAACTTCAAAGCATCCGCCATATTGCGCGTTCATCAAATCTAAATATCCGTTAAATACGTTTTTTGGGCTTGCCCTTTCTTGCTTGGTGTATTCGGCCCCATGTCGGTCCGGCGTCTAAAGGGCCGGGGGGCTGAGGGTGCATCGGTGAAAACGCGACTATTCCGAGCTCTTAGCAACACCGTCGTTGGCAAATCTTCGTCTTTACACTATCGTCTTTTTTACCTCACCTCAACATACAACAGCTCTCTTATAATGAGACCGCTTTTCACGAACACACCTCCTTTGCTCCAAGCTCTTGGCTAAAAGACCTTGTTTTCACTATCACCCTGCACAGAACTGGCGCCGTACGGATCATTGCATACATCAACCGCAGCGACGCTTCTATATAAGAGCACCCAGAAGTCTTTTTTTCCCCTCTCGCCACACATTTTCATACACTTTCAGCATGTCTTCAAGACCATCACTTTCATCTATGGAGTCAGTAAACCTGGCTCCCAAGCCAGTGCCTCTACAGCCTGAGCCTTATAGACCAAATAGAGCTGGCTCAGTCCTGTCATCGCTCAATGGCTATCTGACTCCTAACAATTTGTCTAGACTTTCCACGAGGTACAGCGTCAACGAGATATACGGCGACTTGGACTCGGACGAAATCGAAAACCAAAGAGCCTTGCAACAAAACGAGGTGCTCCGAACATTATCCCGTAGAGTGCTGTTGATGGCGTCAAAGGACCATGTGCATAGACCCGAGGATGAGGAAAACCAAGTCAAGGGAGGTGACTCTGAACAACACTACGAGGACATGCCGGATACGGCTGTTCCTTCTAAGGATTTTGGTGGAGAGTTTACAGACATAGACCCTGAGCTTGTGGCGTGGAACGGTCCAGACGACCCAGACTACCCCAGAAACTGGAGCATACGCAGAAAAATGTTTCTGACGTTCATGGTGTCCATTTACACGTTGATTTCTCCCATGTCCTCTTCTGTGCTTTCCCCCGCCATGCCTGCCATTGCAGAAGACATCCATCTCCATTCCACGGTGCTTCAGTCCTTCTGTGTCTCCATCATGATCCTTGCATGGGCGCTTGGTCCTTTGATCATCGCCCCCATTTCCGAGTCCGACCGTATCGGTCGTCGTCCAGTTCTCAACATTTCCATCTGGATAACTTTTATTTTTAACTTGGTTTGCGGTTTTGCGAAGACTCCAGCTCAGCTTTGCGTTTTCCGGTTTTTGTGTGGTTTGGGCGGCTGTGCTCCGTTGAATGTGGGTGCGGGTTGCTTGGCAGACGTTTGGAGTGATGGTCAGCGTCTTTTGGCAATGGCTTTCTACTCCATGGGCCCTCTTATGGGTCCTGTCATTGCTCCTGTTATTTCTGGCTTCGTTGTGCAACGCGCTAACTGGCATTGGTGCTTCTTTTACTTGGCCATCTTCAACTTTGTTGTCGCTGTGATTGGCACCTTTTTCTTTGAGGAGACTTACTCCCCTACATTGTTGAAGAAGAAGGCTATCAAGTTGAGAAAGTCGACCGGCAACTCCCACTTGCACACCATTTTCGAAGTTGCCGACGGTGAATCGACCGCAAGCAAGATCTTTGTTTCTGTTCTGAGACCTATCTCCCTTCTTGTTGGCCACCCTATGGTTTTTGGTCTCGGTCTCTTCATGGCATTCTGCTACGGATTCATGTACCTTCTCATCGTCACATACCCCTCTGTTTACAAGGGCAACTATGGTTTCAGCGTCGAAATCTCTGGTCTCATGTACATTCCCCTTGGTATTGGTTTCGTTATCGGCACCTTGATTTTCACTCCAGTCAGTGACAAAATCTATATCAAGCTTGTTGCTGCCAACAATGGCGTACCAAAGCCAGAGCACCGTCTTCCAATGTTGATTGCCAGTGGTTGCGGTATGCCGGTTGCCCTTATCTGGTACGGTTGGTCTGCTGAAAAGCAGTTGCACTGGATCATGCCCGCCATCGGTTCCGCCATTTTTGGTATTTTCATCGTGCCCGTTTTCCAAAACATTCAGAACTACCTTATCGACATGAACAATCGTTTTGCCGCATCGTCAGTCGCTGCTGCTGCCGTCTTCCGTTCCATCTTTGGTTTCTCCTTCCCCTTATTCGCCAACTTCATGTATGACGCCTTGGGATACGGATGGGGCAACACGATGTTTGCCTTCATCGGTCTCGCCTTGGGTGTTCCATTCCCCTTGTTCTGTTTGAAGTACGGCGAGAGTTTGAGATCATGGGCCAATGCCAAGTTTGATCGCCAGCAGGCCAAGAGAGACGAGAGGAATTTACAGAGATTGCAGGCCATGGAGGCCAAAAAGGAGAAGGAGATGTTGGATAAGCAACATCCCTCCGACTCTTCCACCGACTAATCAATTCCACCACTAGCATAGATATTTATTTGCATACCTTAACGGACCACTATCTTAAGCGAGGCATGTAGGCGCACGTCAATGCGATCATTGGCTTATCAAGCGCTGCTGCAGTATATTCAAAGTTTGACCGCGAACTTCACCCCTGAGTCTACCACACCATGAAGTGTTTGATTTATCTCACTCTATTCTATATCCTCGGGCTGGCCATCGCTGTTGATTTTGCCAGGCCTCAGCGGGAACCCGCGGCTCGATTTAATGGCAGGTTCTTGAAGAAGTGGAAGGACCCATGGTTTGAGCCACGTCAGTCGGATGAACCAGTCCCTGGTCTAATTCCAGATGACTCCAGCGACGATGAGGACTATCCTGAGGAGCCAGGTACTCCACGGTACGATTAGAGACAGTGTTTAATTTACTTCTTCTGGGAGCGTTTAATAGTACATTTTGCGAGACTACTGTAGGTGCGACGGGGGAAATAGGAGAAGGAGCAGAGATGAAATAAAGAGGTTCTTCGGGGACCGATGGAGTGCTTAGAAAGAAATATCGAGGGAAATATTTCACTCATGAAGATCTAGGCTGAGAAGTGGTCGCCCGCTCAGAGGTGTGGGGGCATACTGTGAGAGACTGATACGCTAGGAAGTGAATGCCTCTAGCTGGATCTAAGGTCCTGGACAACGGCCTATATCTGGGGCCCTCATAAACCCATCCGTATCAACAAATACTTTTTATTCAGGGCGGCTTCCACATAATATAAGGTCGACATATTTTGTCAAATGACCCTTTATCGCTTGATACAAGCACTGCTTCACTACAGCGTTGGTTCGTCGCATCGAATTCACACAGCCTTGCAACCGTTGAGGTGCATTTAGAGTATGCCAACCATCGCCTCAGCCCTGAAAACTCTAGATCAATTTGAAGCCCTTCGTATAAGCGACTGCACTTGTTCCGTGGAGGTTCCATGGACGAGTCCTCTCCGTTGCGTAAGCTCGAAGCTCGATGACGATTTTCCGGTCTGTAGTGAACTGCCGGATGCTGAGATCTGGGCGTGGAAGAAAAAGAGGAATGCAATGTGGAGGCAGAGTGAGCCTCGACTAGAAAAATGACAATAGCACGAGCAAAGTTGCTGGAAATTCTACAATTGGCGAGAATAACAAAAAAGGCGTTTCGACTCTTCAAATCAAGGCCTGGCCGTGAAAAAAGGAACTCGAACAGGAATGGATTGCCGCTCGCTTAACAGTGAGATCATCTTGCTGCGATGACATCACGGGCGCAGGACTGGGACAAGAGTTTTTCCGGCAGTGGTGAAAAAAAAAAAAAAAAAAAAAAAAAATTTAGGGAAAATAATGTGCCTGGCAACCGTGGAAAAGAAAAAACCCATTTTGGTCCGAAGCACCCGGATGCAAGCCTGAATGTGAAATCGGGTTCCCGAGGTCTACACAGAGAACGCAAAACCTTCACGACGCAATAGGATGGCCATCGCTGCATACTAACGGTCTTTTCTTTTGTCAATTTGGGCCCGTAGTGTATTACAAAGCAGCAGGGCGGCACTTCTACACAAGGTCAAACCAAGTACCAGGAGGCGACCAGCTTAATCAACGTAATTCAACGCTTTTCCATGACCCCCATAGTAGTTACCAATTAGGGCCACCTCGGCTGGTCACTGTGTTTACCAATTCGCAGCCAGCCTGCTGTCCCACACACTCCCACAACTCTAGCTCACTACAATCCACGAAAAAGTGACCAATTTCAATAAAATAAAATGGGTATTTTTCTGCTTACTGCATTGCCAGCCACGGACCAAAGTTCCCCAATGCATCCGCCCTCCTCTACAGCATCTTATCAGTGTACGTTTCTTTTCGCGCACAGCTGCAAACCCTTGGTCCAAGCGATCCAAGGCCGGTGACTCCGCAGGGGCCAGCAGTCAAAAAAACACAACTTTAGTAGGATTCTCCCAATAAACTTTGATGGAAAAACCCCCGAAATCAAAGCCTAAATGAGTGTTTCCCTCTACGTAGAGCCATGTGGGGTGCGGCGACTTTCTGGGCCCTCCCGCCCAAGGCTCAGTTCGTACTGCCCAACACAGGAACCCCTTATTATCTACGAAGGTGCTGGCGTTTTTGTGAATAGTACATCTTTAGACTTTCCTCTTTCTTTTATTTCTACAACCTGCCCTGAACGTGCCTCACGGGCTGGGAGAAAACGCTGCAGTGAAGGCCCGTGCATGTGTGGCCTGCAGACTGCGGACGCCGTGAACGTTTCTTTTCTCACGCTTGACGTGAGCACATCGGCCCCACCGCTGCCACCTGAAAACTATATATATACCGCCCTCCCCACTCCACACTTTTTTTCTCATTCATCAACAACTAGTCATGGATTTCTCATACAACAACGTCGTTCCAAACTTCAGAGCTGACGGTAAATTGGTCGTCATCACCGGTGGTTCCGGTGGCATGGCCTCTGTTATCTCCAGAGCCTTCCTTGCCCAAGGTGCCGACGTGGCCCTTGTGGACATTAACCTTGAGAGAACCAAGGCCGCCGCTAAGGAGGTTTTGGCCTGGGGTCAGGAAACCTTGAAAGGCGAGCACGAGACCCCTATTGGTGAGGTTTCTGCTTGGTCTTGTAACATCGGCGACGCAGAGAACGTGGCCGTTACCTTCGCTGAAATCAACGAGCACCACAACAACATTGCTGATGTTCTCGTCAACACCGCCGGTTACTGCGAGAACTTCCCAGCTGAGGAGTACCCAGCCAGCAACGCCGAGGGTATCATGCGTGTCAACGGTTTGGGTGCTTTCTACGTTGCCCAGGCCTTTGCTAAGCCATTGATCGAGGCCAACAAGCGTGGCTCTCTTGTCATGATCGGCTCTATGTCCGGCACCATTGTCAACGACCCACAGCCACAGGCCATGTACAACATGGCCAAGGCCGGTGTCATCCATTTGGTGAGATCGTTGGCTTGCGAGTGGGCCAAGTACAACATCCGTGTTAACACCGTCTCGCCCGGCTACATCCTCACGCCTTTGACCAAGAACGTTATCGCTGGCCACTCTGAGATGAAGGACGCTTGGGAAAGCAAGATCCCATTGCACAGAATGGCCGACCCTAAGGAGTTTGTCGGCTCCATTCTCTACTTGGCCTCCGAGTCAGCCTCCTCCTATACTACGGGCCACAACTTGGTTGTGGACGGCGGCTACGAGTGCTGGTAAGCGCCACGCCCCATTCATTCGTTTTTCCCTTTTTGATGATTTGTGGGGCGCCGCGCCGCCCCCGGTTGTTTAATGACTCCATCTGATGTCCTTGGTCTACGTTTTTTAATGCACAGTTATTTTATTCGAGACCTTAGTTCTTATCTAGGAAAGTTTCCAGCACCCCCATTTTATAGAATACAAGCTGGCTATAGATATCATGGATTTGTAAAGTTGCAATTGTTGGGGTTCACCCCACGTCGCACAAAATGCGAGCTTAGTGCGTCCCGCCCTAACCGTTTTCTTGCGTGGTGAGACGCACTGCTTTGTTTGCACTTTTGGGGCGGGCTTCCCCAGATTACAAGGGGCTTCCTCCTTGTTCTATTTTTGTGACTCTCTTTAAACTTTCGTGACTTCTTGAAGTTCCAATATTATTCCATCGCCATGACCCGGGAAAGGCCAAGACTGAAACTGCTGTCCCCCTCATGGTCACACTGTGGTCAGGCGCTGGTTCTGCCCCGCCATGTCCGAAGCCGCGGCAGCGAATGTTTTCACTTTCCACCAATTGAAAATGGCAATTGGCTTGTTCCGAACAGGAAACGGGATTGGATGGCTTTCTCTGCAGCAGTGATCACTGAGGCATTTTAGTGAGCACGAGGGCCACGGCAGCATCGAATTACCTTGGGATCCACAAAAGTGTTAAAAGCGCCCTGCTGCTGCAAATACCCTTAGAGCGTGACGGGGTATTCCGGCAGTCTGTGGTTACCGGCCGGGAGAATTAGCCTTCGACAGCGCTGCAGTGTATTGTCAGCCGGGACGAGGGCCTGAGTCACGTCGGGACTTGCCGACTCTTCTGAGTCAGATTAGCCTTTGTAAACCTTTGTTAGATTCGGTGATCGGCTTGGCCCAAGCGCCGACTTGCAAATGCAAGGGGCGACCACCATTAGTGTCCGATATAAGCACAGAGGTGGCTTCACTGTGTACTAGTAGGCCGTATTTCTGCGCTACACTTTCAACAGACGCTGGTTAAACGGGAAGCTTTGCAGCCTCCCACATCTTGGCCAAGGCCTGCTTGAAACAGCTCACGTTGTAGTCGATGATGGTGAGCACTTCGTCCATGTCTTGCTTTTCATCTGGAGCATCATCGTTCCTTATAAGTGCCACCAAGGCCAATCCACGAATCATTTGTTTGAGATACAATACCAGGCCATTCAGCAAATAACTGATCGACTTGACGCCGTTGTCTTTGGCAGTCTTACGCTCATTGTCCACATACAAATCGTCCAAGTCAATGGTGATGTCAATGAACTCTGCACACACCTCGTACGTCTGAATATCAACGGGTGATGAATCCGTGGCCACGTAGATTTTGGAGTTTACGTCAAAGAGGAACACCTTGTCGATGGAGGAATGCACCACCAAGTTGTCTAGCATATTTTCAAGCGATGGCAATTCGGGAATGAGTTTCTGCACAATTCTTGAGAAAGCCTCATAGATGGAATGATCAAAGATCGACGTGAGATAGAAGGAAACTTGTACGCCTTCAAGGCCCAAGTCCAACAACTCGTCACCGGTTCGCTGCATGATATCTCTCTGTGCATCTATTCTATAGTCTTCCAGCAACCCGTCGATCTTGTGGATGAGGACTTCGATGTGGATGTTAGGATTCACCTTGTATGCGTATTCAATGATCATTGAGAGGTTCGTCAATGCGTTCAAGTACTCATCTTGCGAGTCGATAACATACACCAACGCGCCCACCAGCGAAAACAAACGCTCGGAATCGTACGTTGGCTCGAAGTAGTTGAGTTGACCCGGCAACTCCATCACGGAGAGGTCTATGAGCGACAGAAACTGTTCCAGCGTTGGCTTCGAGGTCGATTCCAAGTAAAGGGTATCGAGCGGCTGCATGTTGTGAAAGACAACTTTGCAAATCGACAGCTTACCGCCGCGGCGGAGACCCATAAGTAGGATTGTAGCGTTCGTGGCTTCTTGGTTGTCCATGATAAAGAGTGTTGATGAAGACCTACCGATAAGACTCGGTGCGCTCACACAGGAATAGCCATGGAAAAGGAAGAAGAGTTAGTGAATTTGGGTAAGACGATGTATAACAGATTTTTGGAATCAGCTAATTGAAAGAAGGACATTTTGGATATTTCTTGAAAAGTGTCTCGGTTAAATCTTGTCGAGATCGATGCAGACTTCATGTATTGTGGCGAGGTCATTAGTCTATCACGAGGCAGAGATAACCCCATGACAATTTGATTGACCAAAATTTTTTTCACAGTGAGACGGCTTATGTGCACGGAAGTACTTTCAGGTTGACATGAAGGTTAAGTAAGCAACTTGCAAGTCTTCTCATAAAATGGTTGCAAAACGGTGAAATCGTAGCTCGCGACTAAATAGTGATTGAGGGTTGCAAAATGTCTATGACTCTTGCCCACAAAATCTTCCCTTTCAAAAAAATGTGATTTGCTTTCTACAGCCGTTTTCGTAGTATCAGTCATTTCATTGCAGACCAACCTATATGTCAACCTACCTCAAGACTAACCCCGTATTCATGTTCTCCACTAGCAGAATAATGCTGCTGTCGAAATCTCTGGCACTTTGGATCGGACCCATTTGGGACAGCTCTGCAGACCTCAGGATTCTCAGGGTGCCTTTATCAGCCCTTTCATCATCCTTCCACAACTGGTACATACGAACCATGCCGTCTTGTGTGGCAACAGCTATTTTCTGCTGATCCGGAGATACAGCTGCATTGAAAGCACGGAGGCCTTTGTCAGGCGCCTGGGCAACAAGGTGGAAATCGGGATAGCTGTATATGGAAATAACGCCAGTGGAGGGGGAAAAAGAGTGACCAAATGTAACAACCAATTCTCTCCGTGTTTTCGACCACGTTACAGACGTAACTTGTCCAGGCGTCGGTAAGGCTTTCACAAGTGTATCCAGAGTGAAGTGCCAAACTCTAATCAGTCTATCATTGGAACCAGCACCCGTGGCTAATAGAGTTGGTGGCGTCAGCCACGGACAGAAGTCAAGAGCTTTTATTGCTGCCAAATGGCGAAGCTCTGTTACCATCTCTAGGTGTATTCCACTGACACTCCATACTATGACTTTATTCTCGTTTCCTCCGGCTGCAAGATATTGACCATCTTTGCTGATGGTAATTCCTAAAATTAGTTTAAATGGGTTTGGGAAGAGAACTCGAACATACCTGTAACCAGTTGACAAAAGCCATGACACAAGGGTGCAACCTTGACCTCGTCTTTCACCTGAGCACCGTAGATGACCCCGTTTCCATCGCCCAAATAGAAGTACCCGTTATTCCACTCGGCACAAGTTACTCCAGCATCAATATAGAATTCACCTTTGCAGCAGCCCAAGACATCCATGATCGTCACTCTTCCCCAGTCCATAGCTACCAAGACAAACCCTCCACCACACTTTAAGCAGGTTATACCTGAATACCGAGCATTATACCAAAAGCCCTCCAATCCCATTTCGCCGTCCCACCAGAAAGCATCTTCATTCACTGCCAAGGCAAGCTTTTGGGAGAGAGGGCACCAGGAAAGAAGACTGGTGTAGTAGTTGGTCATGTCACCAGCTGTAATGAGGTAGTGGATCTCGTGAAGCTCCTCGGGCTCATGCTCTACGGTGGCCATGTTCACATCTGGAACATCAAGCATTCGAGTAATCGGTCTTGGTTCAGAAGCCGGTCTCCTTCCGTAATCAAGCGATTTTGTGTCAAGGCTAAGCAGATTGACTAGAGAGCTTTGATGTGTAGAGAAGGTGGGTTGTCGAGATGTTTCCGAGACTGAAGAGGGAAGGATGGGCATGAATGAATTGGGTAGATGTTCATGATGCAGAGGTGGCCGTGCAGTTGGTTTGGGCATCTCCCGTGCCAGGGCGGGGCGATAAAGCATGAAGAAGAAATGGCTGCAAAATGCAAATGCAAAATCGCATCGTGCTTATGGGGAGTGGACTCAAGCGACCAGGGTCTGCAAGCCAAGTATCAAGAGAGCTTCAACCGCAATGACGCAATTGTAATCCCACTTTGTCAAGCAATCGATTATTCGGAGACTGCAAATAATCATCATCCATAAAACTCACCTCAATGGACTCACCCACACACTAGAGCCAGTCGGAGCTACACCACCAGGAAACTGAATTTCACTTCCGGTCAATCTCAATACCTCTCGTATTTCTCACATCTTGATAGAGTTCATGAAGCCCACGCAAATGCAGACATTGCTTCACTCACCTTTCTACCTCCACTTTCCCAGCCACGCTCGCGCATTATCAATCATCAACTAGTATAGATCCATATACACATGGCACTTCCAGACCTAGTGCTTCCAATTTTTGGAGCACTCACAGCCGTCATTGCTCAAAAGACTTACGAAAAGCTACAATGGCCCTTCATAGATGAGTTTTTTCACCTACGCCAATGCGCCAGATACTGTGCTCATGAGTTTTCCAAATGGGACAACAAGATCACCACTCCTCCAGGCTTGTACTTGCTTGGGACGTGGTTCCATCACGTCCTCAGTGCAATAGGGGTTCCTGATTCATGTGGGGCAACAGCACTTAGATCATTGAACTTATTTGGTGGAGTTGTGGTACTTCCATTAGTACTTTCCTTAGTGAGCACTGATAACTTCTGGAAGGTCAATGTGGTACTGCTTCCGTTACTTTACACTTACTACTTCTTATTCTACACGGATGTGTGGGCCACTGTATTGGTGGTGCTTCCCCTTTTGGTGGTATCGAAACACCGGTCATTGAGGGGCTCTATCTACGCAAACCTAGCTGCATTTGCAAGCCTTTGGCTTCGACAAACGAGCATTGTGTGGCTAGTGTTTGTGGGTGTTGTCCTCATAGATAAAAGAAAGCCTAAGGCAGAGTCGGTGTTGCAGAATGTATCCAATTTCATAGTGCAATGCCTCAAAGATTGGGCTCTTCTTGTTCCATTTGCCATGAATGCTGGCCTCTTTATTGCCTTTGTCTATATCAATGGCGGAGTTACATTTGGCGACAAAGAGAATCACAAAATGACTCTTCATGTGGTTCAAATATTCTATTGTGCTACATTCATCGCCTTCTTCACAACACCAGTCTGGTTATCACCCAACACCATCAAAAATTACATTGAGTTTGCTGTCAGTGGAAGAAAAGGATTAAATCTATTAATAACTGCGGCACTGTTTGTGGTATTGCACCACATCATAAAACATTACACGGTTGTCCACCCCTTCTTACTAGCAGACAACCGCCATTACACCTTCTATATTTACCGAAAGATTCTCAGCAAACCCTGGGCCTATCTTGTGACGATACCAGCCTATCACTTTTCGTCATGGGTGATTGTGCATTCGCTCAGCGAGCTGTATCAGACATCATCATTGTCCTTACACCCCATTAGCATCGCAGCCTTGGTCGGATCGGCAGTCGCCACTTTAATACCGTCTCCCTTATTCGAACCAAGGTACTATATTGTCCCCTTGGTGATTGTGAGAATATTTATACTGCCTCAGAACGAACGCTTGACACGCACAGCGAGTCACACCCTTGAATTCGTGTGGTATCTGACGATAAACGCTCTCTTCTTCGTCGTCTTTTTCACATACGAATTCTCATGGCTCACGGAGCCTGGATTGCAGCGCATTATCTGGTGAATCATTCGTCGTGGTCCAGATCAACGATCGTGTTTTCGTGAGTAATGTCACCTGTGATGGTCTGGTCCGGCAAAGGGGTATTTAGTTTATCGATACCTCTCAAATTATTGTTGAGGAAATCATCGGACGTTTTGTCCTCGAAGAAGGGCACTTTGTAGGAGAACTCCTGCTTGAGGTGTCTGAGAAGATCCTGGTTTTCCTGTTCCTTGAGCTCCTCTTCCAGTAGAGACGAGATCCACTCGTTGACGGAGCGTCTGCGCAAGGCGTCCATGTATGGTGTTTCTTTCTTAGTTTCGGGATCGATGTATACGAGCTCAGTGTCGGCACCGCACACTATATCGCTGATTTCTGCGTTTTCCTTGAGTTCCCAATTACCCATTTCCAAATCGTTAGCGAAGATAAGAAGGAAATCACCGAAGTTGTCAGCAATCTTGAACTTTGTGTTGAATTCACGACCAAAGAGAATAACCTGTCCCCACTTACCGGGCTCGTCGGAACCCTCGGGTGGGTGAGAGAGGTCAACACCGATACAATTACCCACCTCGTCGGTGATTAAGGGCGTCCACATAGCGTGGGCATAAATAGACTGAACAACTCCCGGAGGCACGGAGCGCTGGCCATTGTTGATGGTGTTAGACCTCAGCTGGCCTTCTGTTCTGGAACTGCTATAAGAGGCTTCACTGTGGCCGTCAGATAAATCGGAGCCCAAGTTCGATTCCTCAATTTGAGCAGTTTTTGGCTCGGCAACCCTCTCGACCGGCATCAGCTTGAGGATCTGCTGGTGGACGCTTTTCCACGAGGCTGCCATCACAGCGATCTCATCAATCGACATGAGCTTCAAACCAAACACGAGTCCACCAAAGCCTCCATCGTTGAGGCTCAGCTGACCATCAGTTAGGCGGAAAAATTCCACAACACACTGGGGCAAGTTGTAGCCGAGATCTTTTTGAAACTCGTTAAGGTCGGCCTCGGTACACGGAGTTGAAAGAGACGTGTTTAGCTCGGGCAGGTGCTTGTGAAGCCACTTCTTGATGTGACGCCAGGCCAAGGTGACCTCGTGCACACCTTCGGTAACGTTGCCGGTGGGTCCGGTGAAGGAGACGGTGGAACTGTTGTCGTGGTGGGATAAAAGACTCGTTTTTGCCAGGGGTTTGTTGACTCTGTTGAACGATTTGCGGGAGTCGTAGTCCAGGTATTTATCTGTGGCCGAAAGGGAGTACATGAACTCCTTGAAGCGCTCAGTGAATGTCATGTTTTCAAGAAAAGAGTCGGTGCCAAGTGGGATCCAGTGAGTGATGTAATCATAGAATGTATGAAGCGAGGAAAAGCGCGTACATGCTCCCGTTTTGGTAAACAGCCAAGAGGCCACAAAACGGCTGGCCTACACTGTCAAGGAAGCTTCTACAAAGTGGTATCAAGGAGAATCTGGAGAAGGTTTGATAAATTGGCTTACTCGAGGCTTCGTGCTTTAGGTTTCGCTTAGGCGCGAGATCTACTGTATGTGCCCCGGGCATGAAGTGCAGAGTCTATTGAAGAAGGCAAAACACGATAAACCGGGGTCAATAATCTGGCATGCTGGCGCAGAGAAGGCTGGTCGAAGGTTGCATGGTTTTCAGTATGTAGCTCCACCGGGGGCCTGGGCCAACGGCTTTCCAGCGAAAAACGCCAGAACAGAGAATGAAAATCGTGTGGAACAGGCCCACCACCGAAAGACGCGTCAGAACGACAAGCCTCACTAGCAGCTGACTAGGACGTGAATCTCAGCCATCGGGCTTGTCGCCTCCTCTGGGCCTCAGCTTGCGTTGGTAATCAAATATGGTTTTGAAAAGATGAGCGCTGATGCGAAATATATAGGCAGGGTTACCCGGTCGAGGAGGAGATGAGGGCACCATCATGGTGGTTGAGAAGGAATGGGAGTTTCACGATGGATGGTGAAAAGCATATGTGTTCATTTATTTGGCTTGGTGAGTGTTTTTGTCGAGTTTTGTATTTTTCATATTTTTATGTTTTTCTGTTGCATTGTGGTACCTCGCTTACTGTGGAATAAAGGAACGAACAAGACAATTCGAAGCGGGTAAATTTTGACGTCTCTTTATTATTGAGTAGAATATGACAAGAAATTCGTTGATATGAAGCTGTTCAAGGAGCTCGGCGGTACAGCATGGTGACCTGCTTCAATACACCCCAAAGCTGACAATGATGGAGCACTATGGAAACCCGCCTTTCTTCGATTCCACGTACCGTTGAAAGTGGTATTATTACTTATATGGCCAGCTTCTTGAAAACTTCGTAAATTCGTATAGCCTTCTCTTTCTACTAACGCAAGACGCGAACTATGCAAAAGGGGGAAATTGATCGACATTACCTACGGTATGCCTTATGTTCACATAGGTAAAGTCAGCAAGCATAGAAAATTAACTTTATTCATGACTTCCACAATTTGCTTGTTGACGAAACGCAATCGTAATATGAGCGGCCCTATCGCAGCTACTTATCAATGCTTCATCGTGCATAACGTATGTATCAACATCACAACATACACAGATATGGCCCTGTCAAGACTCGGCAAATTGGCTTAAATTTCAAAGAGACTCAACCCGAAAGAAAACACTCATTGAAATATCCCCTCAGGTGAAAGACCCTGATGCCTGTCAGGGGTACATGCGAGGAGCTGTCAAAATGCGGTGTTGCAGCCATCGATGCACCGAGACCCACAGCGGAAGAAGCAGCACCTGTCGATGATGAATAATATCAACGCTGCACATTCCCAAAGGCTCTGGCGACACTGCCGCTCAAGAGCAATCAAGAAAAAAATCCGTGATTTGCATGTCAAAAAAGCGGACAAGGAGTGTCTACACAAGCCTCGTCACCTATAAACCTCCAGGCCAAATGCCACTGACAACAACGGTTTCGGATTTCGAGGACCCTCACCATAACACTGATCTACACAACAACGTCTCCAAAAGTCTTACTCACCAGCACCTTGAAGCAAACTGCCCTCTCTGCCTTATATCCTTCTTTTCCGCAGCATGCAATCGGGCGTCGCACTTCCTAATTCAGACAAGACCACAACAGCGCAACAATAAAGGCCAACGCCCGGCGATTTAGCTCACGTGGACGAAAAAATCTGCTCAGCTTTCATAGTGGCAACGGCGCTTTTATATAGCCCAGGCCAACGAATTCACGTGCGTGGCTCGAAATCTCGTAGACACTGCTCCCCACTGTTCCTTCACCTAGACCCGCACCGAAGCCAAATATCACAGTTGCTTCCACCCACTTCTTTTCCTCATCATGGCCGTCTTTGCCAGCTTCAGAAACCTCGTTGTTGCCACCTTCCTATTCTACGCCGTGTACCTTTTCTCGTACAAGTGCCCTCAGGTTGTGGACCACCCAATTGAGCAGTCGGCCCGCTCCCTCTTCAGCCCTTTGGCCTCCACACATAAGCATTTGTGTGGCCACTTGAACCACGGCCACCAGCTCGCTACTCCTTACTTGGAGAAGGCCCACGGCTTCTTGGACGACCACGTTCACTCCACTGCTTTCTTCAAGGAGAACAAGATTGAGGACAAGATCCAATGCGCAAAGGGCAAGTTCAACACCCACGTCTACCCATATGTTGTTAAGCTTTGGGAGGGCGTCGAGATTGCCGAGGCCCACTTGTTCGACGCTGGCTACAAAGCCTACGGCCACGTGGAAAACCACTTCCACAAGACCGTCGTGCCCAAAGCGGAGGAGTTCAAGGACGCCGTCGTGGATCAGGCCGATGCTGTCAAGGAAGAGGTCCACTCCAAGTTTGACTAAGCTCGGTGTATATATTTGATATCGTATGTTTATTATTCTATGAAGGCCTTGTAGCTGTGCTCGTTTAGAGCGTGCTTATCTCCTCTGGTGTTTCATCCACAAACTCCGCGGCGACCTCGTCCACCGCCTCATCAACAATTTCCTCCGGCAGTTCTGCAACTTGCTCAAAGTTCACTTCGGGCTCAGGGATTTGAACTTCCGGCTCGACTTGTGGAATATCTTCAATCCCTGGCGCCGAGAATTCCGCCGCAAAGGAAGCTTCAGCTGCAGCGCTTTCGATAGCTTCATTGGCCTTCTGGGCCTTCGCAATTCTTCTAGCAGCCTCTTCTTCTGCTGCCTTAGCGGCTGCCTTTTCAGCCTCGGCCTCGGCCTCCTCAAATTGACGTGTCAATGCTTCTCTCATCTGGTACGCGACGTTTGCCTTGGCCCTTACCAATTGGAGGTACTCATCTGTGTCTCGCAGGAGAAAATTGATGTGGAAGTTAATGCTGATCAAGTAGTCGATCCATGGCTCCAAGCCACGTGGTTTGATGCCGCTACGATGGTTCTCTTTGTACTGGTTGGCTTCATCAAAGATCTTGTCGCGAAGCTGGAAGATCAGTTCCTTGATTTTATGGTTCTCTTTCCAGGCAGCCCAACCAAGCTTGTCTTCGTACTCAGGATCGGTGTCAAGTACGCGAATTATGTCGGTGAGACGGTTGTTGAACTCCGACAAGAGCGTCTCAGCATACGACTCGATCACATCAACCGTTTCTTGCGTAACAACAAAGTATTGCTTGACAATTTCGGCATGTTGTTTGTTAAGAGCATCTTCAGCGTATTGCATGGTCTGCTCAACAGCCTCTCTGCATGCGCTGATCTCGTCTCTCATCATCTGCCTATCCACCTCGGGCTCCACTATGAGCTGGTTGGACTCTTTCATATGCTCAAAGTCCTTATTGATCTTGGAGATGAGAACATTCATTTTCTTGTAACGCTGATAGTTGTCTTTCTGCAACTGGGTGAAGTTAGCTGAAATCTCGTCCCTCAATGGCTCAAGTGTGACATTCAAGACAGGGATCATGTCGTCTTCAAGACTGTTGTAAGCCATTTTCAACATTTTATCGACCTTGGATTTCCAGTAGAGAATCTCCAGATCGATAATGTCTTTGGGGTTATAGTGGGATTTCTGCAAGTCCTCAACATCAACGGTTGCGATCTCTTCCTCAGGTGTGCCGGTTGCACCGTCTTCGTAAACGGTTTCAGTGAACCAGAACGTCTCGGTCACAGGTTCCTCTTCGTCACTTTCACCCGACGCATCAACAGCATCAGCCGCACCACCCAGTTCCTCAGCATCAACTGTCTCCTCAACAAGAGTAGTCTCCAAAGTATCAGTAACAGTATCAGTAACAGTTGTCTCCACCTCAGTAGTCTCAGTCTCGATATTATCCTCTTTATTAGACTCCTCGCTCTCAGAAAGGACCTCACTGAGAATAGACCCAACAGTAGACGCGACAGCCTCGTCTGTCTCTGTAACACTGCTATGAGGAATTGGCTCTCTTTCATCACCGACGGCTGAAGTGATATCCTCCAATAACGTTTTGACCACGTCAATGACATCCTCGCTAGTAGCACCGGAAGCTCTTCTCTGCTTGCCGACACCAGACTCGATATACTGTTTAAGCTCACTCTTGACAAACTCCGTCTTGCTCTTGAAAGAGGAGTTAATCTTACTGCTTTCCTCAATGAGGGCATCGAATAGGCGGCTGATCTGGGCTCCCAAGTACAGAAGCCTGGTAATGTTGGCCACCTTCACGACAAACGCGTTAGTAGAGACAGTGGCCCACAAAGACGAAACCTTGGGGACAACCTGTAACTCAATGAAACGGCCAGTGTGTTTGCGAGAATGATCAAGAACCAAAGCAGAGTGTCTCTTCACGTAGTTGACTGAGTTGTCGACAGAGTCCACCAAATGATGGTTGTAAGTGTTGAAGTAATGTTCCAAAACTGGGCCTGCGCTGCCTTTATAGTACAGCACAATTCTTGCCCATAAATAGTCGAGCTGGGTTGTCACAACATCAATGTATGGGTGAACGTAAACAGCGGCCCAATCTTGCAGCTGCACCTTGTACTTGTCTAGAGTATAAGACAAGGCGTAGTTCTCATCGATCTTTGACCAAGATGCATGAGTTTTTCTCCAAAAAGGTGTCACCTTCTCGACAATGCCCGTATTCTGGTCAATCCATTCAAGATGTGGCTGAAAGTGCGTGTTCCACGTTGGGTACACAAATAAATTTGCAGCATCACATGTGTACCTGGTGGGAGCAAAAGAAGACGAATAGTCAGCCTTGCAGCCAAACACCAACAAATAAACGACGTATGCCACTGCACAGTAAAAAGCCTTCTTGAAGCTCAACCAGCGTAGCATTGATGTGGTATTGAAGGTTGATGATCAGCGAGGCTGGTATGTAGGTGGATTGGTGATAGATCTGTGCTATATGCAGCTCTAAGACCAACGGTGGTCACACAAGCTTAATACCAGGGTCTCCTGGAGGTTTTTGTAAGCGTATACTTGATTTTCCTAGACTTAAAGAAACAAAAAGTTTGCCCGTTCAAAGCTTGCCGATTGTGTTATAAATGGCTGCAAGGGCGATGGGATCGAGGTGGTATTACTTGCCTACATACCCCCACCCAAAATCCAGACTATAATTACGATGCAAATGGCTTAAAGCTTCTTTTCTTTAAATGGCGATTTTTTAAACCTAGCTTTCTATTCAAAGAAATGGGGAAGCTGTTGTGCACTAGTTTAGTTTGCCGTTTTGCGCCTCCCATGCGCTCACCTGGATCTCAAGGCAACGCCACCAAAAAAAAATTACAATTTTCAAAAAAGTTGTGTGAGATTGAAATGTCCGAAGTAAAATTCACCACATTCGGTGCGTTTACCTATTCGTGCCACTGTAAAAGTTAGTCCACTTCCACGTGACCACTTGTCTCTGCAGTTTAGATCAATTGACTCCATCTCTTTCAAGACATGGCCCAGACTGTCAGCTTGCTCACGCTTTGTGCAGCTAGTTTCCTCACGGGGTACATCGTGAAAGGGTGGTTTACACAGTCACCCAAAATTAGGAGAGTTAGGCTGGTCAAAGCACCTTCTTCAGATTCCGATGCATCTACAGAGTCCTACACTGATTCCGAATCAGAAGATGATATAGAGATTGACTCTAGGCCGCTCAACGAGATTCCAGGAGAAGTGAGAATGACACTTATTGTCAGACTGGATTTGAAGATGGGCAAGGGCAAGGCTGCTGCTCAATGCTCCCATGCTACGTTGGCCTTGTACAAGAGAATGGCTGACTCACAGAGAGCCTCCTACAATCCTACGCTTCTTGAAAGATGGGAAAGAGGTAACGGTCAAGCTAAAATCACCCTCCAGGTTCCAAATCAGGAGGATATGGATGTGATGTTTGCTCAGGCTCTTTCACTTGGTGTCAATGCCTATATTGTTCACGATGCTGGAAGAACCCAAATTGCCGCAGGAAGCGCCACTGTCCTTGGACTCGGGCCCGCTCCAAAGCTAGTCATGGACCAGATCACTCTGGATTTAAAGTTGTATTAGCATGTATATAGAAATGCATCCTTCGAAAGTGAATTTTGTAGGATCAGCCACACTGGTCCAGCAGCGCATGGCGTTATTTTTCTAAAATGACCATCTAGGTCTAGTGAAGCTTCCTGCGGATACCCTCTCTCACGGAGAGCGGGTTAACTGCCGAGGAAGCACGTCTTTTGCGTTGTCGGCGGATATGGCCGGGAATCGAGTCGTCCACATCTAGAAGCACCTCGTCATCATCATCTTCATCAGAATCGATCCCGCCAATGACGGAATCTACCTCATCGTAAAAATCGTCCACATCATCGAGCCCAATCAGCGACTGGCGCCGGCGAACAACATCACGAGACACCAGGGCTCTGTGGCCGTTTCGAAGACGCTCCAAAGCATCTATACGTGCCCATATCTCACCTTCAGTTCTTTGGGGAAGCAAGATCAGTAGTTCTGCGAATGATAGCTCCTTACGACGACGGTTTATCAAAAGCTCATCCTCCTCCATCGACCAAGGAATCTTGAAGATCGGCTGGTTAGAGTTGCGGCCCTTGCTGTCCTTTTTGTCGTCCTTCTCTTCCTTGATATCAGTCTTCTCGGACTTTTTCAATGTTTTGGGAGCCGAGTTCCTTCTCTCTGTGTGTACTACCAGCATAGACAGTCTTCGAAGTGGCTGCGAAGTTCCGACAATCGAGCCGTTACGAATGCTAGATAACGTAGAGGCTAAATGAGGAAGTCCCGAGGGCCCCAGCACTGAAGCTCCCGTGGAAGGGCCACTTATACTGTTTCCACCGAACAAGATAGGCAAATGCGCCAATGCGCTATTTGTCAGTTGGTGGTGCGGGATGTTCATGGATTTAGAAGGAAGACTCAGTACAGAGTGACGCAGAGACAGCACGGATGTTCTGTCGTCCCGTACAATCTGGATGATGGAGTTGTTATGCATATGGGGCGGGTGCTGGTCGGCGTTGGAATTCCGTGGCGTTATTCCCAGAGGGCTAGGCACATGGTGAGGCTGATTATGAGGCAAATTCAGTGTAGGATCTATGGAAATCTCTGTGAAATAGCCACCCGAAGAACCCGAGGCAGCCGCCAGCTGGGGGTCCAAGGGGACGTCCAGTTTAGGCAGGTTGTCGAATGTTTGAGGGTGCGACGTGGTGTTTATAGGGCCCGAAGGAGAGCCGCTATTTTGATTCGATAATGCGTTGAGCCCCGCCAACGCGGTGGAGACAGTGTCGTAACCCGTGAAAGTGGTGTTGGCATGAGGCAGGTAAACGGAGTTCATTCTGGGCGTCAGAGAGTCAGACTGACGGCGTTTTGGTGCCTTCTTCGAAGCCAGTGACACGGAACCAGCCGGACTCGAATTTCCGCTATCAGACCCAGACCCAGCCGCCATAGCTGCTGCTGCTAGGCCCCCCAAAGCCTGAGACGATTTCGGAGGATTCTTGAGGTTTCCCAGCTTCAACCGACGCCAGCGAAACTGGCATGCATTGGGTGTTCTGTTATTGAAGTGGGATGCAATTTCCTTCCATCCGAGCTTCTGGGTGTCCTTCAAATGCATCAAGAGAAGGTCGTCCTGGGCGTCCCAGGAGGTGGGGGTTCTGTTGAAGTTCTTCGCCAGATTCGGTGACGCACTGGCGGCTGGCGGTGGGCTGTCTGAGGTAGCCATAATGGGTAATTGGAGGAGCAAGAAATTTGGGTGGGATTTGAACGGGTGTGTGTGATTCCCTGGAGGTGTACTTGTCGACTTGTCTCGGTGATGATCATCGACGACAAGTGCACGTGACTTGACGAGGGGCACCTTCAATCCCCCCACAGCCCTAGGTAGCCGAGGAGCTTAAAACTCGGCAACTGGGCTCTTACGATTTTTTCCTAGGTCTACAAATACATAGTCATCTCTTCCATTGGTTACTTGGTTGTACAGTCAGTCAAGCTTCTTCCTGCACATGCCCGAGGAGCCACACGGCCCAACTGACCCTGGAGGTCGTCTGACCTTAAGGATTTTGGACGTCGAGAATCTTCAACGTCCACATTTCGAATAGTGTAACTACTTGCTGTGTGGAGCCTACAGTTTTTTCTTGGGACCGTTGTCTCTTACAAATGTGCCATTGTTTCGAAACTTGTGTGCGGTTTCGCAGCCAGTTTGGAAATTGGCTGTCATTCTCATTGTCCCATGAAAGATTGGAGACACAACGCTTGCTAATATAAAAATCTAAATAACAGAATCGCAGAATTTAACTCAGAACTCTTCGAAATCAGGGAACCTGTGCAAAATGTTCGGCCTTAATTTGTTTTCATCACACTGGCCACATACCGATATGTTGCATTTCTCAGGCTTAGCGATGGTGAAAGTAGGCTGTACTGCCGCTTCATATACGCAGCAGGTAGATTGCCTTATCCTATCAAACTCTCATGGTAATAAAAGATTTTTTATACATTTTGTTAATCGCCGGCCTTGCCGCGTCTATATCCACAGTCTTACTCGCTTCCAACTTTCTGAAGCCAGATCTTCTCTGCCTCAACAATCGTATTGTTGTTGGCTCTCATTTTGTTCATCGTCTCCTCGTACTCGTCCGTTTCGTCACTGTCGAACACAATACCTCCACCGGCCTGCAAGTACGCAACACCGTCTTTGTAGACCATCGTTCTCAATGCAATACAGGTGTCCATGGTCTTTCCGTCGTAACCCCAGTGACCCACTGCACCAGCGTAAACGCCTCTTTTCTCCTTCTCCAACTCACCAATGAGCTCCATCGCCTTAACCTTAGGAGCACCACTGACAGTGCCAGCAGGGAAGATGGATCTGAAAGCATCGAAACGGGTCTGGCCCTCTCTCAAAGTACCACTGACTTCAGACACCAAATGCATGACGTGAGAGAAGCGCTGGATAGTCAATAAACGGTCCACAGAGTTACTCTCAGGCGTGCAAATACGGTTGACGTCATTTCTGGCCAAATCAACCAACATGATGTGCTCGGCTCTGTCCTTCAAACTAGAACGCAAAATCTGAGCGTTGCGCTCGTCCTCCTCGTTAGTTTTACCTCTCTGGATCGTACCAGCAATAGGGTGGGTGACGATCTTGTCTTTTTCGTCAGACTTCACCAACAATTCTGGCGACGCTCCAATGATCTGGAAATCCTTCAAGTCGATGTAGAACAAGTAAGGCGAAGGGTTGACGGTTCTCAAATGACGATAGATGTTGAAAGGATGCAACGATGTCGGTCTAGCGACTCTTTGCGAAGGAACTGCTTGAATGACATCACCCAACTTAATGTGCTTCTTCAATGTAGAGACGTGCAGCTCATAGCCAGTCTTTCCAATATTTGAGGTGAAGGTCTGGTCAGGCTTGATAGGAGGCTGGTGGGGATTGAGCTCCTCCAAAGGCTTGTGGGCCTGCAAAATTGCCTGAACGTCCAAGATCTCCTTCTCTGCCTTTTCGTAAGCAGCAGACAAATCCGTGTCCTTGTCGACTTTGACGTTGTTGATGATTTGAAATCTTTGGTACACATGATCGAAAACGACTATTAGATCACAAAGCATCAACACAGCTTCAGGCACCTGTAAGGCGTCCTTCAATGGCTTTCTTGTTTTGGGTTCGAAGTACTTAATACAGTCGTAGGAAATGTATCCAACTGCACCACCTTTCAAAGGAGGCAAGCCGGGCAACTTGGCCTGCTTATACTGATCTAATTCTTTTTCCAAGATGATAAGTGGATCGACATTGTTGTATTCAGCATCGTATTTTTCAGCATCGTCGCCGGTTCTGATGATCTTTCTTGGGTTGATACCGATAAACGAGTACCTGTCGACCGAGTCACCATTGACAGACGACTCAAACATGAACGAAGCTGGTCTGTCTGGATTATTCAAATCAGACAACTTGAGGTAAGCCAGGTGTACGGTCAAATCCTCGTTGGCAACGTACTTGTAGATGGGGTACAAGTTTGGAGCATCGTGATTTTCTTTAGCGTTTTCCACCAAGGACTTGAAATCCTTCAATGACGGCTGAAGAGTGCTCTAAAGATTAGTCTATTTATTCTTCGTTTGTTTTAACTTGGTACATACGAACATCGGTGGTGGTGAAGATTCTTGCGAACTGACTCACCTCATCTGTATGAATTTCGCACCCAGTCGAGACCACGAGCGTGCTTCAAAGTAGAGGAACATGAAGAATAAAGAGGACGAAACTCAAATATTCGTTCCTGGCGAGCAAATGTTCAGATACGTTAAGTCTTGTGAACAATACAATTTCCTTATCCGTGTTTGTACTACAGTAAAAATTGTGGTGAGCTTATCCGCCAAAGGCTACACATTCACCGATACCAATGAATGGGGTAAACAGCAGTCGAAAATTAAGTTGGCAAGTTTTTTCTAATTCACCTAGTTTTCTTAAATTTGCTTCCCTTCAACCAACTCTAGGGCGATTCTTCAACTCCTCTATGTTCGTTTCTCATTACTATGTACGATTAGTAGTCTCCCTTGCACCTCAAGACACATGTACCTTCAATTGCATTCAAATACATCACCTTATCCGCGGTGACACTCGAGCCTATGCTCAAGTCATTATATGGATGTAATAATAGGTCGACCTCTAGTGCAAGGTTGGTGCACCAACAACGTGCCAATTTTGAATTGAGATCTATCTCGTGGCCAATAGAAGTCAAGACACATGAAAATGTAAAACTGTCGGAGTCGTCATCTTCAGCTTTGATCTGCTGCTCGAGAAATTTGAGTTTCCAGTAGCGGTTGTATCTCTCGCTGAAGAATTCGCAGCCAAGTTTGGCATCTTGCAACTTGATAACCTGATCACTCATGAAATTTTCAGATAAGGGGCCATGGACAGGATACCCCAATGCTTTGTAATGCAGTGTTTGAGCTACCATATGTAAGTAGTTTCTGCTGGCAATCTTTTGCAGATTAATGTAAGAAAGAATTTGAAGCTGATTTAAATATGCCTCAACGTTACTCATTGCGTCAGAAACCTCCACTCGACCTCGTGGAAGGCCTTTGGTCAACAGGTAGGTACTTCCGATCAATCCGAGAGTAGGCTTGCCCAAATAGTTATTGCCAATTATTAAAGCTGGTAAAGACACAAAACCATTTCGGTCTTTGGCCATGATAGCCTGATAGTAAGAATTGCAATAATAGTTCGGTAAAAGTTTGTTGTCGTGGGAAACAAAAACCTCATCAGATTCCAATCCTTTGTAACTTGGTGTTTCTTCGTCGGGGTCAAGAAGGTCGTCGCCCCTGGCCAATACCGGAATTGACTCCCTGTGACAAAACGATGCCACTAGCGAGTCAAGAAAGGTTTTTATCTCACCTGTGAAGAACATCGCCAGTCCTAACTTCAGCGCAGCATCAACAGACAGAAAAGCCAAATCGGTTTGGATCAACTCCTCTTTATCCTTGGTCTTATAGCTCAAGGACCTCGAGATTGACCGCTGAAATATGGCAGGATGAGGCTCTGAAGCACAGCGAATTGCCCTGGTGTTGAAATGTGTCTTCATCACGTTGAATATGAATCCGAGATTCAGAATGTCCGATTCGTCTAGTGTTACGCGAGATTCGTTCTCCTCGGCAGGCTGCCGTCTGTTGAACAACTTGAAGGCGTTTAAAATACCCGTTTCGAGACGTCCTGAGATCGCATCATCGAGAAGGTCCCAGCTGAGTACCTTAACTTGGCGAGGCAGAATTCTGTCGAAGGTAACTGAAACCCCCTTCTCAAGCTCTTTAAGCGGAGACAGGGCAAATGTGTTGTACTCATACGTCACTGTCATGCATGTCCTCGTTTCATCAGACTCGGAATTATCTTTGAAATCCCCCACGCTGAAGAACTCACTATTGGTGGCTTTCGCATTCAGCTTCAAAAGAAGCTCATCTCTAACGTTCTTGGCCAATAGCTCAATCAGTTCTTTGCCCATGAGGTTCTTCAATGACTTCAATGAAAAGGAATGCTTGGAAACTTCTTCGAACAATGGACTTGCCGGGGCAACTCTTGCAGCCACATCAGGCACATGAATATTGATGAGGAACTTTCTGGCGTTGATTTTCTCAAGTGAAATTCCGATGCTTGAAAACTTCTTATCAGAAGGTAGCATGTAAATGACGTGATCCAGAAAGTAACGCTTCGACTTACGCAAGTGGCGAAATTTGTCATTGAGTTGTCCAGAAGACAAAGTTCGTGCCGAAATTAACTCTAGCTGGGAGGGTTTAAGCTCTTTGGGCGATGCCACCATTAGTTGATCGAGTGAGGGTTTTCCCAATAGATTGGATGATAAGACCGGGTCTGTCAAAGGGTTCTTTGGATTATTAAAAAGGCCAATTTGTACAAGCAAATTCTCAATATCCAGAAGTCTTGCGGGTTGGGGTGATTGTGCTGAGATGAGTTTTCCAATAAGGCTAGTAAGACGGATATGTGGATGAACTAATGCAAAAGTTAGGGTCTTAAAAGCATGCAAAAAAGGCTTTCCCAGCCAGATATTGAGCTCAACAATGAGATCATCATAACTTTTTGGCAGCTCTATAAGTTTTTCAAGATAAACTTTCAATTCCTCGAGTTTCGGTTCGTCGTAACTGAGGAAATCCAGGATTGCATCATGGTTGTTCAACAGATTAGCGAAGTATACTGTTTCTGGGGGAATGTCATTTGAACAACGTGTTGATATTAGATTGGTTGTTCTTTTTGGGATACACAGCAGAACCACCCAACGTGTAACATCGTGACACATTTCCAAGTGAATCGCCATGAGAAAAGCCGATTGATGAAAGTAACTTTGCCAATCGTAGTCCATGTAATTAGCCACCGCTAAAATACTAGTCGAATTAGCATTATCGGAAGAAGCTATCGTGGCATAAACTTTTATGAGCTCCTTCTGCACCTCTGTTTGCATTTCTTTTGTGGTTGTAATGAACTGCCTGAGTATGTCTACCAACTGTAGCCGCGGTTCATACTCTTCAGCAAAACGATGATATAAAATACCAAGAGATTCTATCCATTCAGTATCGAAAACCTGGTAGGCCACAAAATTAATATCCTGGGGATACACCCTCGAAAGCTCATTTTCCAGAGTGAGCACGATAAGCTTATTATGATTTTCATTGAACTTTGACTGCAGTTCTCTAACAACAATGGCAAGGCTATTAGAGTCGTTTCCCATGTCATGATATTCGATAATTGACCCAGCACATGGTGGAAGGGTTCTATTGTTGGTAGTGATCTCCTCCCATGTCTGCGAGGGTTCAAAAGTGTTCTCAAAAATGAGACTATCCGAATTTTTATGGGGAATGCTCGTGAATGCTGAATTCGGATCTAGAAACTGCTTGCGTTGGTGCATATACTTCTGGAGCTTGAGCTGTGCTTCATCTCTATAGACGGTATCCAGCACCGTCTTGTCTGCATTTGGTATGAAGAACTTCCTGCTCCTCGTCAAAGTGGAAAAACATAGAAACAGATTGGGTCCATTGTATCGTATTCTACTTGGATGTCGTAGAAAGAATCGAGTTATCATGCTGTGGGTCCATTGATTCGAAGGGTCTGAGATGAGGTGAAAAGTGAGACCTAGATATCAGTGCGAAGTACTTGACATGCAGCTACAATGATGATGGGAAGAATTTATGGTACAATTAAATGCTGACATTGTGAAGATCGAGGGTCGAGTCACGAGCTGAAATAAGTTTCTAAACTCGGTCATCGAGCTATGTATCAGAGGTCGTGACATGGGGTGCGATTGGGTGAACATCTCTCAAGCTAGGCTTTGCACGTCTGCACCTCTAGTTGATGAAAATCAAGTGTGTTTCTAAGCAATCAAGCTCAAGCCCATCTTTGTACAATCACGGCGTTCTTCAACTTCGCATCCTCGACGGTCACTCCCAGAGACTCCTCAATGGGTTTCACCGGGAACGCATGCGACAAAACGAACGATCTCAGCGAATCGCTGTTGTATTCATGATTTCTGACAAAATCGTAGACAGTGCCGATGGAATCCGTGGAATTAAACTTGTGTGCCACCTTCTTACCGCTTGCAAACCGAATCTGCACCAAAGAGTCACCGGCGCCCTGATCTTGAGCATTCACAGGTTCCTTCTTTTCTTCAGGTTTAGGCTCAGCAACGGGAGTAGAAGCTCCAGAGCTCTCTCCTGGTACTGGTGAGCCCAAACGATGGCCCAGGCCATGAAATCCACCCAACTTGCGCTTAGGAGGAACGTAATCCTCGTCTGTTTTCTTGAGCACCGAGACGTCGACATCCTGGCCAAACTCGACTCCCAACAATGACACAGGAACACGGCCACGCTTCAATTCTTGTAAGAGAAGTTGGTTTTCTGGATCGTCGTATCTCTTGAGAGGTCCGTCTCCCACAGTGAAGCCCTGTCTCCAAAATACAATCTCTCTGTTCACTTTTGCTGGTCTATTTCTTGCGTTAGCAAATGGGTCTTCAACTACCTCCAGGGGCTGCTCCGAATCACCAAGCTTGAATCCAGCACCAACGAAGTTGGACGGCTGTTGCTGCTCCATTTGTGCTGATGGCCGATCATCTGGCTCGTCCATTTGCTCTTGCGCCTTTTGAAAGATTCTCTCAATGAGGGAAGGCTGGTGGCCTTCGTTCTTGTCTTTATCAGGATTCTCCACTTGCAACGCTGACTTTTCGCCACCAGTGAAGAAATTGGTGTCCGTGTTCTCGGGATCGTCCGAGTCTTCGTTGAGGTCTCTCAAAGTACGGAATCCTGATGGCTTGGAACGTGCTTTCAGACCCAGAGCCCGCTTCTCTGTTTCATGTCCAGCAGTAGGTTCGAACGAGCCTTCTTCATTGGAGGCGTAGAAATCCTCAATTGCCTGGGTAAGATCGCCATTGTTCTTCTCTAAGAACTGCTCTGCAACGGATTTGGGTGCACTGGTCACCGCTACAAAGCTCTGTATGAGTTGGTCATTTTCTGACATGATTGATAATGTGGTGCTAGCAATCCCTCGTAGTTAGTGAGGTAGTGCTCCAGATGCACACTCTTGCATGTCGAAGGATATCGAAGGTATACAGAAGAGGGACTCTGAAAACCAGACGAGATGAATTTATAAACCTTTCATAGAAGCCAGATGTCTCTAGTCCGTTGTTATCATTGGTAGCAAATTCTTTCTTCAACGAGAATCTGCAAGCGGTATGGGTGCATAGATTCTTAGGATGCTCGTACTAACGATGACATGAATCAATACCATGATTAGCCCAGTCTGATGCGTAGTTCAAGATGGTCATGGGTCTCTCAAATATTTTCATGTCAGCATTTGTTGTCTGTCTCGATCAAATTTTATCCTCGGATTCGCAGCCAAAAAGCAAATACTACAGATCTGTTTTTATATAATGTATTATATATATCACCGATGTTGAAATCCCTCTTTTAAAACCCCATAAACGTAAAACAAATAAAATAAAAAAATAAAGTATCGTACAACTCATAGTCTTGGAATAAAACTAGACTGTAAGCCAAACCCAATGTTGAACAGGTGTGGCGTGAAAGGATACGGCATCCAAACAAAATATGAATTGAATCAATGCTATCCCGTATTGTGGCAAAACGGGGCTTTAAGTGCTAAGGGCAGCGCTAGGCCGTCCACTTAGTGCTTGGCTCTGAAGTCCTTGGCAGCGTCAACCATGTTGGTCAAAGAAGCCTTGGTCTCCTCCCAACCTCTGGTCTTCAAACCACAGTCAGGGTTGACCCAGAACTTGTCAGCTGGGTACACCTTCAAAATCTCCTCGATTCTGGAGACAAACTCCTCCTTGGATGGAATTCTTGGGGAGTGAATGTCGAACAAGCCCAAACCAATGTGGTTAGGGTAGTCGGAAAACTCTCTGATGTAGTTGGCGTCATCCTTCTTGGAGAACTCGATAGAAACAACGTCGGCGTCCAAGGCCTTGATGTGGTTAGGGTCCAAGTCGGAGTAACAGAAGTGGGAGTGGATCTGAGTGGAGTTCTCGACACCGGAGGTGGCGACTCTGAAAGACTGGGCAGCCCAGTTCAAGTAGTCAGATCTCTCCTGGCCGGCTCTCAATGGCAAACCCTCTCTGATAGCTGGCTCATCAACCTGGATGACGGTAATACCAGCCGCCTCCAAGTCCTGAACCTCATCTCTGAGGGCCAAACCCAACTGCAAGGATTGGACTTTCTGGGAAACATCGTCTCTTGGGAAAGACCATCTGAGACAGGTGACTGGACCAGTCAACATACCCTTGACTGGGGCCTTGGTCAAGGACTGAGCGTAGACAGACTCCTTGACAGACATGGCCTTAGGTCTGGAAACGTCACCAACAATGATAGGTGGTCTAACGTATCTGGAACCGTAGGACTGGACCCAACCGTTGGTGGTGAAAGCGTAACCGTCCAACTGCTCACCGAAGTACTGAACCATATCGTTTCTCTCTGGCTCACCGTGGACCAAAACGTCCAAACCAATCTCCTCCTGGAATCTGATGACAGTCTCAATCTCCTTGTTGATGAACTGCTCGTATTCTTCCTTGGTGATGGTACCCTTGTTGAACTTGTTTCTGTTCACTCTGATGTCCTTGGTCTGTGGGAAGGAACCAATAGTGGTGGTTGGGAACAAAGGCAAGTTGTACTTCTCCTTCTGAGCAGCCAATCTGTCAGCAAAAGGCACCTTTCTGGTGGAGAGGGACTCGTTGATAGAGGCCATTCTTTCCTGGACCTTAGGGTTGGTGGTGATTGGAGAGTCCTTTCTGGCCTTGATAGACTTGGCGTTAGCAGCGTACAAGTCAGAAACGTCCTCACCAGAAACGTCCTTGGCAATGGTCACAACAGCGTCCAACTTCTGAACAGCGAACTGGAACCAGTCAGCGATAACGGGGTCCAACTTGGTCTCGTTGGCCAAGTCAACAGGAGTGTGCAACAAAGAGGAGGAGGTGGCAACCAAAACTCTCTCCTTACCGACGGTAGAGATAGCCTTGTTGACAATCTCGGAAGCCTTAGAGTAGTCAGTCTTCCAGATGTTTCTACCGTCAACAACACCAACAGACAAAGTCTGCTTGTCGTTGAGAATAGAGACAACCTCGTCGAACTGAGCAGGGGCTCTGACAAAGTCAAAGTGGAAACCAGCCACTGGCAAGCCCTTGATGGCGGCCAAGTTTGGTCTGACGTCACCGAAGTAGGTGGTCAAAGTGACATCTGGGAGACCTTCGCCAACCAACTGCTCGAAAGTACCCTTGTAGAGCTTCTGGACGGACTCTGGCAAGTCCAAAACGAGGATTGGCTCGTCAATCTGCACGGTCTTGGCACCAGCCTTGTACAACTCCTGCAACAAGGACTTGTAAACTGGCAAGAACTTCTCCAAAAGGGAGATTGGGTCCAAGTCCAAGGAGTCCTTGTCGGCCTTACCCAAGAACAAGTAAGAGATAGGACCCAAGACAACTGGTCTGGTCTCAATACCCTGCTCCTTAGCCTCCAAGTACTCGTTGACTGGCTTCAAGCCGGCCTCAGAGTTCAACTTGAACTCGGTGGAGTGGGAGAAAGTTGGTCTGACATAGTGGTAGTTAGAGTCGAACCACTTGACCATCTCCAAAGCAGTAACATCCACAGCAGCCTCAGTCTCGGTAGCCTTTCTCTGCAAACCTCTGCCCATGGCGAACAAGACATCGATAGGAGCCAAGTTGAACTTGGTGTATCTGTCTGGAATGACGTTGAACAAAAGGGAGAGATCCAACACCTGGTCGTAGTAGGAGAAATCGTTGGATGGAATGATATCCACACCAGCGTCCTTCTGCAACTTCCAGTTGTGTGCTCTCAATTCCTTACCCTTAGCCAACAACTCCTCAACAGACACCTTCTTGCCCCAGTAGGCCTCGGTGACCTTCTTCAACTCTCTGTTGGCACCGATACGTGGGAAACCCAAAACGGATGATTGAACCATTTTTATTTAATAAGTAGTGAAACTTGTGAGAGAAAAAAAAGTTTACGAGGGGAACTGTGGTCTTTTATACCACAGCGTGGGGTGAAAAATTCAATCGGCAAATGACTGTGATAGATAGCGCTAGTGCATGGGGCGTATTGTATATAAGCTTGGTGAGGCCCTTGAACGACGATGGGCGTGCGTTTTCGTCGAGACTTATATGTAGTCTTTTCCAATCGGCCCTTCTAGCCCCCGCTCGTATAGCCATCTGGGCCTCTCAATGGCCCGATTAACTAGCTGGATGGCTTCTCTGACGTCAATTGTACCATATTATTAGTTATACGTCTGCTATTGAGGATCACAAGAGCAGGATCTCTGACGTGTCATTTCACGTGTACCTTGACACGTGATCAAATTCCCGCGAGCCGATGTCGCGGAAGCCGCTTTCGTGCAATGGCACGTGCCCACGCGTGGACCAATTGATCTGACTCTGACGAATTATACCTCGACAAACCAGCCTCGTACAGTCAGCCTCGTACAATCGTACAGGCGTTATTGTTTATTAGAACAGATTTAAAATGTCATCACGTGAGACGCCAGTCGCATTCAACGCTTCGAAGCCAACGACACAATGGCTGCAAAACTGGCTGCAAAAACAGGGGCAGGGGCTTCTCCTTGGCTGCAAGCTTAATCCTTGTCCAACTTTTTGTCGCCGCCAGCTTTTCTCTTGTCCACCAACTCCCTGATCGTCTCGTCGCTGTGCATCAACCCGAAGCGACGGAATTGCTTGATGCTGGCATTCAATTCCTCAGCACCCTTGCCGGTGATGTGGTTTTCAAAGTTCTCACCAAGCTTGACGAACAAGTCGTAACTCAAAATATACTTGTCCTCGGTGATGTCCGAAAGCTTATGGTCTTTGGACACTGGGGTGTCGTATCCCTCGCCTTCGCCGAGCCAGACGCCCAACTTCTTTAACTTGGTGAAAAGACCGGCCTGGTGAGCAGGAACCATACCACCATGCTCCTTGATCTTGTACTCTCTGTAGGCCTCAAGGTAGTCGTCTGGAGTGGCACGTCTGGAGCCAGTCCATCCAAGGTCAAGCAACTTCTCCTTGGTGATCTCCTGATCCTTAGAGAATCTGAACTTTCTTGGGTTGAAAAGACCAATGTGCAAAATGAAAAAGATCATGGTCACCTTCAAGACGTGGAAAACAAAAAAACACACACTGACCACCAACGGAAACTGGGTCCTGGATGTCCTTGATCATGGCATCGGCAATGTGACCGTAGCCAAAGCGAGTGGCAACGGAAGCCACTAAAGTGGACATCTGGTTGGTCAAACAGATGCCAGGGGTTGGCGAGATGAAGTCAGGCAAGTCGGTGTAGAGCCACACAATCAAAAAAGTGACGAACAGATAAAACCTGAACGAAAGAAATTCCCACACAGGGATGATCAACTGACTAGGCCAGCAGTGCTGGGCAATGCGGTCGTCCAAATTGATTTTCTTGCGGAATTGGGCATTCGAAGTCTCGTAGGAGAAAAGCAAGCTTCCGTCCTCAGTCAAGTAGCCTGGGGCAGTCGAAACCACAAAAGTCTTTGGTCTCGCCGAGTAGAAGATGTTGGGTCTTAGCGAGATGGGCAAACCGTCGAAAATACGGAACAAATCTCTGAAGTGGGTTTCGGTGGACACTTGGAAACAGTAATCTTTCTCCAAATCATCGTTGAATCTGAGATAAACCTCCAAGGCCGTTTGCTCTTTGGAAGACATGGTGATGCTGAGGTGGTGAAAAGGTGATGGACTCTCTAAAAGTGTGCGGGTGGGGCGACCTCAATGCAGTGTGGGGCACGCCTTCGCTCACTGTGTTTGACACTCAAGCATGTTAATCCCGGGCTTTTTACTTATTTTGGTCTCCATAATTTTATTCAGACTCAGAATGGGCGAGAGTGACCTTGAAGTTATTGCTTCTCTGTTGCCCTTGCCGCAATGGACCCAAACCCCTGAGGAAATTTTGGCTGAGGCTCGGAAGTTAATCGCCAGGGACGTAGCCTTCTATGACAAAATAGCGGCCGTACAAGACCCGACTGTGGAAAATGTATTGCAGCCTACCATCGAGGACGAGAATTCTTCGTATTTGGCGTCCAACAAACTCACATTTTACCAGTATGTGTTTCCAGATAAGGCGGTGAGGGACGCCTCAACGGAAGCGGAGAACTTGTTGGACCAAAGTGCCATTGAGCAAAATTTAAGGGTTGACGTGTTTAAAGTCTACAATAATTTATGGGAGAAGATGAAAGGCACGAATGCTACAGACCCAGAGTCTATGAAATTTTTGGAAAAAACTGTTAACAATTTTAAAAGAAACGGGTTGGCTTTGCCAGAGGACAAGCGGGACCAGGTCAAGATGCTTAAGATGCGTTTGGCTGACTTGCAGACCCAATTTGCCAAAAATTCGAATGAGGAGAATGGGCGCTTGACGTTTACTTTGAGAGAGCTTGCTGGCGTTCCAGAATCTGTGATCGAGCAGTTTGAGAAGGTTACCGAGGATGGCCAGGTAAAGTACCAGGTTACATTCAAGTATCCTGACATCTTACCCGTTTTAAAGTATGCCAAGGAGGAGGCAACTAGAAAGAGTGCTTACATCGAGAACCAAAATAAAGTGCCGGAAAATGTCCCGATCTTGAAGGAGATAGTCGACATTAGATTCAAGCTCGCAAAGCTTTTGAACTATGAAACCTATTCGGATTTTGTGCTTGAGGAGAGGTTGGCCAAAACGCCCAGTAACGTCCTTTCATTCTTGGAAGACCTCAAGAGTAAGCTTACTCCGGTGGGTGATCGAGAGTTGCAGAAGTTGAAGGACCTCAAAAAACAGTACTTGTCAAAGGCGGGCCTTTCAGAGCAAGATGAATACTTTGCCTGGGATCATGCCTTCTATAGCAATTTACTTTTGGAGCAGGAGCATCAGGTGGACCACCAGAAAATTTCCGAATTCTTCCCATTGGACAGGACCATTTCAAAAATGCTTGGATTCTACGAGAATTTGTTTGACGTGAAGTTTGTGAGTGTCAATAACACTGACCCTCTGTCTGTATGGCACCCAGATGTACGTAAATACGCCTTATTTTCCAACATTGACCACGGCGAGCCCAAAAATGAGTTTAGAGGTTGGATCTTCTTTGATCTTCACCCAAGAGACGGCAAATACACCCATGCCGCTAAGTTTGAACTTAATCCTGGATTTGAAAAGCCAGATGGTTCTCGGCAAACTCCCTTTTGTGCCTTGGTGTGCAATTTCACCAAACCGAAGAAGGAAAAACCCTCTTTATTGAGACACAGCGAGGTGACGACCTTCTTCCACGAGCTCGGCCACGGTGTACACAGTTTATTGTCAAAGACAAAGCATGGCAGGTTCCATGGCACCCATGTCCCCCGTGACTTTGTGGAATGTCCATCGCAGATGTTGGAATTTTGGACTTGGTCCCCCAACGAACTTAGAGAGTTGTCTTCTCATTATGAGACAGGTCAGCCACTCACTGAGGAGTTGCTCGAGAATTTGATCAAATCGAAGCGTGTTAACACCGGGTTGGCCAATTTGCGTCAGCTCCATTTCGCTCTTTTTGACATGTATCTTCACACAATTGCAGATGAGCAGGGCCTTGTTGCAGTTGATTTCGACAAGTTGTGGAACGAGTTACGTGAAGAAATCACTTTGGTCGGTAATGGTGGATTGACAACGAGAGGCTACGGTACTTTCGGGCACATTGCCGGTGGCTATGAAAGCGGTTACTACGGGTATTTGTACTCTCAAGTATTTGCGACCGATATCTACTACACTCATTTCAAGGACGATCCCATGAATGTCGAGAGAGGCTTGAAGTATCGCGACACCATCTTGAAGAATGGCGGTTCGAAGGAAGTGTTGGATATCTTGAAAGAGTTGCTTGGCAGGGAGCCTAACGCTAAGGCTTTTACCGTAGAATTATTGGGCAGTGCCTAAGTGTTTCTATGTATAGCACAACGCTGATATCGGTTTACGCATTTCAGTGGGAACCTCAGATGATGCAAGTTTCTCATTTCTCACAGCCTCTCCTTCTATAGAGTAGAAGCACCTGGCATGATGGATCAGATGAGGCCGAGTCCCAGGTGGCGGAATGTTCCGATTTAAGACTTGTGGTAATCTGAGTCGATTTTAATTCACTAGCTTGACGTTATCTCATTGTCCTACAACTTGTAGTGCTGACTTTGTGTCTTACCCGGAGAATCGCAGAACGAATTCAAAAGTTGCAGCCACTCACAAACCAACACCTCCCGAAAAAAATCACAAAAATAGAAGAAAAAAAAAGAATCAGTGTTTTGATTCACAATCATCGTCGAGAGACCGAACCACATTGTATTTCCAGTAACAGAATCTCTCCATTCATCTCCTCCCTCCATTGTGGACCACTTGATCCCCACATGGACCGAGCAACCACATTAACCCATTCTACGCATCCAAGCCCCAGTGCCAGCGAGGCGAGCGGCTTCTACGCTACAGCCCCGTCTGTTTCGCCCCACTTTCATCTCGTTACGTTAGCCCACTGCAACCGCAAAAGGCCACCTGCAAATGCGTGCTTTTTGACGAAGCCCATTTTTGGCAACAGAGAAAACGTTTCTCGCGGTGTCTCACAAGACGGACGCATAATGCCACAAAATCTCGAGGCGTTGTTTCTTAACCGCCCGGGGCAACAAATGAAAACAGGCGAAAGCGCAATGCAAGCAACACCCGAAGAGACGGGGCCAGAGACGTAAAATTCAAGGTTGAGAGAACCGTGAGTTACACGGCGCAAGTTGAGTGGCTTTGAACACAAAAAAAAAAAAAAAACAGGCCAGCCGGGGTTGCGAAAAATAAACAGCCTTCAGCCTACGATCTGTTGTCAGACGCACATTGTCAGGTGCTCGGTAAAGCAACGCCCTCAGCCCCGAAAGAAAATCTAACCGTTGGGATGCATGTCTCGATTTGAGAGCGCCTTTTGACGGAGACTAAACGTAAACAGAACGAGAGGTGCCGTTCCGTCAAAGGACGCTCTGGTGTCAAAGGGGATCGAAATGTAAGAGAAGTTCATCGACAGTTCGAGCCCTTCCTCCTTTTTTTCGTTTTTTCCCTTTTCGCTATCTCCCTGCCGCGACTGCGCCTATTTAGATCCTGCCGAAACGGGCCGTCGCGGCTTGCCCACATCGCCCAGAAACACACAACCTTGACGTTGACACAGCCAAGAGCAGCCAAGACTGTCAAAAGATTAAAACTCCGAACCTTGATCTCAACACTTAATGTGAAACACATCTCTTGTAGACGGTGTCTGTGCCATCGCCGCGCACATATGTCAACATGGGGGCACAATAGCTAAGCCAGGCTGCGAAACGACACTGTCAACTTTGTCGTGGGACCCAAAACCCGTCAAGGGTGAGCCCCAAACTGCAACTGGAGACACTGTAAGACTAAAATAAAACAGCCAAAAAGCAACCCCAGCACCGCCAGCAACCCCAGCACCGCCGGCTTTTTTTAGCAGGATGCCTGTTTTGGTACACGCCGCCGCGGGATTTTTCATCACACCGCTCCGGCTGTGTGTTTCCCTGCGGTACATATGCTTGATCCTCGCTCTCCCGTTTTTCCTCTCTCATCACCCCCATGCTTTTTCACTCGTTGATCACCGCCGCCGTCGCTTTCGCCGGCCTGGCCCTGGCTACCTTGCCTGCTATCGAGATTGTTGGCAACAAGTTCTACTTCTCCAATAATGGATCCCAGTTCTTGATGAGAGGTATTGCTTACCAGCAGAACCCTACCAACACCTCCTCTACCGCCAAGTACGTCGACCCCTTGGCTGACGTCGACACTTGTAAAAGAGACATTCCTTACTTGCAGCAGTTGAACACCAACATCATCAGAGTGTACGCTTTGGATGCCGAGAAGGACCACACAGAATGTATGAAGATGTTGGACGACGCCGGAATCTACGTCGTGGCCGATTTGTCCGAGCCTCAGACTTCTATCGACAGATCCGACCCTGCTTGGAACACCCAGTTGTTGGCCAGATACACCTCCGTGGTTGACAAGTTCTCCAACTACACCAACGTCTTGGGTTTCTTTGCCGGTAACGAAGTCACTAACGAGGCCTCTAACACCAATGCTTCCGCTTACGTCAAGGCTGCCGTCCGTGACACCAAGGCTTACATTAAGGAGAAGGGCTACAGAAACATTCCTGTCGGTTACTCTGCCAACGATGACATGGCCATCAGAGTCGAGCTTGCCGACTACTTTGCTTGTGGTGATGACAAGGACAGAGCCGACTTTTTTGGTATTAACATGTACGAGTGGTGCGGTACTTCTACTTTCGAGAAGTCCGGTTACCAGAACGTCACCAACGCTTACAAGAACTTGGGTATCCCTCTTTTCTTCTCTGAGTACGGCTGTAACGAAGTTCGCCCCAGAAAGTTCCAGGAAGTTGGCACCATTTACTCCGACAAGATGACCGACGTTTGGTCTGGTGGTATTGTCTACATGTACTTCGAGGAGGAGAACAAGTACGGTCTTGTCTCTGTTTCTGGCTCATCTGTGTCTACCTTGAGTGACTTCAACAACTACAAGTCCGAGATCCAGTCAATTTCTCCTTCCTTCGCTTCCATCAACACTGCTGACTCCACATCTGCTGCTTCCGTCACCTCTTGTCCTTCTGTGGGTGCTATCTGGCAGGCTGCCACTGCCTTGCCTCCTACCCCAGATTCCCAGGTTTGTGACTGTATGGAGAAGTCTTTGACTTGTGTTGTCAAGGACGACGTGGACAGTGACGACTACTCCGACCTTTTCAACTACCTCTGCTCCCGTTCTGGTTTCGACTGTTCTGGTATCAGTGGCAACGCCACCGCCGGTGAGTACGGTGCTTACTCTGCCTGTGGCGCCAAGCAGAAGTTGAACTTCCTTCTTGACTTGTACTACAAGGAGAACGGTTCCAAGGCCTCCAACTGTGACTTCAGCGGCTCAGCCACTACCCAGTCTGCAACCACCGCCTCTTCTTGCTCTGGCTACATTTCCAGTGCTGGTGAGTCTGGTCTTGGTACTGTGACTGGTAACATTCTTGCTGCTGCTTCTGGTGCTCAGAGTGCTACTTCTGGCTCTTCGGGTTCTGGCTCGGGTTCTGGCTCTGGCTCCGGTTCCGGCTCCTCTTCGGGATCCAAGTCTTCCAGCACTTCTAGTTCTTCTTCTGGTGCTGGCAGCAGTATTCACGGCTCTTCTTTCGCCAACTCTGCTATCTTGATGATTGTTTCTGCTTTCTTCATCACTGTGGGCTTCATCTTGGTTTAAAAGCCTTCGTTACTACGTCGTGTTTATATAATTGAACGTATTCAACTGTTATTATGCTATGTACTTGCTGGGGGGTATATACGCTTAGTTTTCTTCACACACCATCTTGCGTATCTCCCAGAAGTAATCACCACTAAAACTACTCTGCTTGTTCAACCGGTACTGCTCTTTCGGCGCAAACCAATTGTGTGTCTTTCTTCTGATTTTGGCCTCTTCCTTCTCAAACCGGCTGAGATTTTTGGCCAGAAGCTGGAACTCTTCGCCAAGGCTTTGATTGCCCATAGCAGAGCTACGACCACTGGAGGCAGTCAGTACTGTTCGCTGAGTGAAAGTACTGACCCCTCTTTCTTGTGCATCAAATTGCAATTTGGATCTGGCATACTGCGGTATGTCGTTGGGTTCAAGATCTGGTAAATCTTCAAATATCTTTTCGTTCTCTCTGTCATCGTCATCCATATTCACCCAGCGCAAGTTTTCCGCATCGTACTTCATGTTCCCTTGGATTTTCTCAGTCTTGGGCTGGAAATCCTGCTTCCTTATAAGACCGGGCTTTTTCGCTTGGTGCTCCTCATGCTCCTCGAAACGCATGAGATCATGATCATTGCCCTCCCAAAGCTTATTTGTAGGGTTGTAGGTCATTTTGTTATTCGAACTTACCGCAGGGACGTTGCTATCATGATTGAGAAATTTCACCAATCCAACTCCTCTTCTTTTGGTAGGTATGTCCTTGGATATATGCTTACTTTTTTTGGGGCTCGTATTGAGCTTTTTCTGCTTCTCCGTGATTTCCATGTACTTATCAAGAAGTTCTTTTTTCCGAAGCTCCATATCGTGGTTGATCTGATCATCACTCTTGGGCTCTGTGCGTCTTGATTGACTGTGAAAGGAGGGCATGCGATTGAGTCTTTTGATAATCTCATTATTATGGTTGAATGCTGCCTGATCATTGCGAGCGAACGCTGCCAAATCCATGGTGGACTTGTATTTTGTTGGTTTCGATGGTTCCAAAGATTTAGGGAAATTCGGCATCGACATCTCTCGTGCGAGACGCTTCTTCTTTGAATTGGAGCGATGAAATTTAGAAATTTCGAGATCCAAAGGTTGATCCAAATCAAAGCCGTCTTCGAAGGCTTCGTGGTCATCACGCGTGTACTCATAATTGACGGTGTGCTCATTCTCCAACGGGTCCTGATTGATTTGATGGTTGGACATGGCGTAATTGAAATCCTTCAACTTGAGTGTATTTACTGCTGATTCGCCATGCCTCAGCTGCTTGTAGCGCTCATACATTTCTTCCTCTTCCTTCTCTGCCTGCCGCTGAAGCTGTTCCTTCCTTTTAGATAGGATCTGCCCCGCTTTGCTGAGATTTTCTTGATTAGATCTGCCGCCACTGCTATAGATACCACTCTCTTCTTTACCAAAGATGTCATCTATTTCCTCCTCGAAGTCGTCGTCGTCCAACTCGGATGTCATTGCCGTGTCTGTTCCCTCACTATAGTCACTCAATGACCTTCTTCGAAGAGGGGAAGGATTTGATGCAGTTCCTGGCGATAATTTGGCTTTGGGAGTTATGAATTGTAAGTTCTGCCGGAGACCGTCACTTGGGTTGAAAAGATCATTCTCGTTGAACTCCTTGTCGAAGGACAAATGGTCTTCTTCCGACTCCACAAACTGCATCATGAAGCCAGGTGATAGGGAGGGCTTATGATTAAGCTGACGAGCTGGCTGCTTTTTAGGGGATAATCGTAGAGTGCCCATGTCCTCCTCGAGACCAAAAATGTCATCATTCTGGGAGGGCCTTAGCGTTGGGATCCCGTCGGCTTCGAAATCCAATTCCTCATCACTGTGCTCCCGGAGGCTCGCCAATCTTGCCAGCTTCTGCCGAGATATCCGCTCACGACTCATATAGAGACTTTTGTTATGTAATGGTACTTTCTTGAGTAGTACGTTCACCTCAGATCAAACATAAACATGTCATGCCTCTGTACACCATGCATGGAAAAGCAATGCGGCGCTTCCGGCCAAAGGCTGAAAAACTTGCGGCCGACAGCCATTGATGAAATTTGCAAGAATTCTGTCAATAGGTAAATTAAGTACGATTCAGGATTGGTGGTGACTGGAATTTTTGACAACCGTTTTGACGCACTTGACCAGAGGTGACTATCCTGTGGTGATTGCGACAATGATTAGATAGACAACGGTGTACTTTATGACAGTCTATTTTCTATTGCGCTTTTCCGCTCTTGGTAAGAAAGGAAGGTTGCAAGAAAGTGTACTTTTCAAACCATGTTTCATTATTGAGTGAGTTTGTCAGACCAAGGCGAAAGCGCAAATGGAGGCATTAGTGAAGATCAACGAGCCCCAAAAGATGTCGAACCCAAAGACTTCGAATTGCTTTATCTTGATGAACAGAATTTAGGGAAAAGGGGTCAACTTCTTTCGTGATCGACCAATTCACCACGGTTGATCAATATGATTAATTCGTCTACTGAAATAGCGCAGGGAACATATTTCGCAACCACGCTTAAAACCTGATGTTTATATGACACCATGAGAAAATCCGGATTTGGCGTGAAATGATATTTACTGACCAAAGAATGAATTGTAAGTACTCCCTATTGGAATGCCTCAATTGCTCTGGCATGTTTCGTGCAGCTTACATCAAAGGGATTTTCCTCGAATAACGTAGAATGCGCAGAGGACTATTAGAGGAATTCCAGACATTACCCAACATCAAAAGTCCTTACAATTTATGATTCTTTTTTCTTTTTGATCCAGGTACTACTTTGCGCTGTAATAAAAAAAAACGGAATATGCAGCAAATTCAATGAAAGTCGGGACAATAATGGACACGAGTCAACCCAAAAACTTTTTTTTTTTTAACTGATATCTCTTAATTAGAGTAAAAAAACTATATCTCTATAGAAACAACCTCCAATAAGATCTTTATTATTCTCAATTTCACGACTATTTCACGATTAGCCTCAAAAAGATTAGCCTCAAAACGATGCACCGTGAAATATTTTCATATCGTGAGACAGAAAAGTAGCTTTTTGGTTTCATACCGAAAGTTCACAATGTATCCAACACAAGCTGCGGATTCGTAAAGTAAAGCGGTAAGACTGCAAGTAATGCTTATTTAAAATTACATCTGGCACCCGGAATGACTTCACCCTCCTGTAATGGAGATAAACAGAGTCAATTGTGCTCCGACAACGTGATTTAAAGCCACAAGGTATTATGTTTGGTAGCAGGAGGATCCTACACCCAATTGAAGAAACTCCGCCCGTCTGCCATTATCGCCTCGGTCAAGTAGTCTGACTTTAAGAAACGTACACTGCAACAATGAATAGCTTCTTCATGAAGGATGAATAGATGGCTTGGATAATCATATGAAGAGGTCAACTTTGTGAAATCGCGGACGAGTAAAAAAGAAAAAGAGATTATATCACACCACGGAAATGGGAACTGAGCAGTCAAAAACAAATTTTTGGCTGTAAATAATCAGGGGGTAGTCAAGATAAAAAAAAAATGCCTTCAGCCAGATTCGAACTGACGATCTCCTCATTACTAGTGAGGTGCCTTACCAACTTGGCCATAAAGGCGGGAAGTAGTAGCAGGTTGGTGCTGTAAAGTCAATTAATACAGTTTATGCAGGTCACAGAGTACCCAGAATTACGTAAACTAGACGAAGTGTTTGTGCCGGGCACAATGTATATGTTATGGGGCGTAAGATCGCATGAAAATGTCCAACTATGAACTTTTTTGCTAAAAATGTCATTTCGACCGAACGAAACGCAGCGCGAATTGAGGGAACCCAGGCCCCCAGACCCTGGCGCGACCTCAGCAAGTTTTGTGAATTTGAATGCGCCCTTCGCTCCCGGTGAAGGTGTAGCAACGCCTAATGCAAACAGTGATAATTCGACCAAAAATTCAAACAGTGAAGAAAATTATGACCAGGGTACATCCGCCCATGCAACAAGCGTGGGAAATATGCCAGATATGCCCAAAGAAAATACCTCATCTACATTGAGCAGCCAAAACCAATCTCCCGATGTCCAAATGGAGGAAGCGTCTGCGCCCCCCCTGAACAGTCAGTTTAGTTCAGTTGGACAAATTGGCGAGATTCCTGCATCATCGATGTGGGGTACAGAAAACAATAAAAACCAAAAAGATAACCAATATGACACTAGTAAAATTCAAAATGATAAAAAAAATTCCAGAACCATTTTATCAGGATGTGTGGTGAATAAGCATCTCGAACACAGCAATCATGTGGAACCGGTGACGCTTTCAGCCCCTCCTAAGTATCCGACCTTCAAGGACCCGGAGAAACTTCGCGATCTGAACCTTGAATACCTTATCCGTCAAGTCCATGACGGAAATAAAGGCCCAGGTTCATTTAAACGAAGACATGCTTTGCAGAGATTACTTATCACCTGCGCAAGTGACCAAGAAGCACTCAACGGCCTCAATATCCTCCCAGATAACGATGTCAGCTTGAAAATGGTCATTGAAAAAGACTGTGAAATCCATACAGAATCTATTCAAACAATACTCCACAATTTCGGTTATGAGAATATGATGGCTCTCATCGATATTGTAAAAGAATTGGATTTGAAATTGTACGGCCTAGTAAAGGAATATGTTGAAAAGGTCCAGGCTCACAACAGCAACTTCCAAGGTGACCTCATTACTCCAGAAGCAGCCTCCAATTTCATTTCTTTGTTGAAACGTATTGAGAATAAGTCCATGGCGAAAATTGAAGCGGTGACCGATGTGTTAGCTGCGGCTTTCATCCGAAATGCCCGAGTGATCAACAACCGCGTTCATTTCTCGCACGTAAAATGGAGAGAGAATTACGAAGCTATTGCAGAAGGAATTGGCTTGAAGGCAAACGTTGAAACAGACGTGATTGAGACCGATAAAATCGCAAGAAGAATCCAGTCATTGCTCAATGATCAAGATTTTGTTGTCCCAGACAACTCAGGACGCTTTTTCACTTTGAAAAGGAACCCCGTGAGCTCTGGATCCTTTTTGTGGGTCCTTGTGGCAACTAACGAAGCCCATGACGTTCAAGGGTATTTCCAGAAATATTTCCTCCGTCCTGATGACCAAATCTTGGATTTCGAACTCAAAAACCGCACCAAGGAAGGAAGACTTGAGTTTAATGCGATCATTAACCTCTGCCTGACCACCCTTCCTCCCTTCACCCCGTATGAGGAAAGACATAGCCTTCACCACCAAAACACATGGGAGGTTTATCCCCTCAAAGTTACCACGGATAAAGCAAACCAACCCTTGACAGGCCTCACTCAGCAAGAGGGGGCTCCCAACTACGTGAGAAATCTCCAATCCGCTCAGGAAGCCCACCATACAACCCTCCAGAAATTGATTTCTGCTAGGCCACCTGTAGCTACGGGCTTCAAAGCGATGCACAAATCGAGTGATCCTTTTAACATGACATGTACAAGACTTTTTGTACACAAGGAATGTTTTGTTTGTCACACTACAGAACACTCTTTCAGTGAGTGTCCTAACAGACTCTGTCATATCTGTGGCAAGAAAGGACCAAACCACGATGAAGCCAGATGCCCAGAAAGATGCACCTGTGGAGGAAAGAAACCTCACAGAAAGGACAAATGTCCAAATAAGTTGGCACCAATTAACAAAAAGAGACAGCGCGAGAGCACTGCCCCCAAAACAGCTAACAACAACCGTTCTGACCAATTCCAGGTCGTCCAAGGAAAGTCAGGAGCCGGAAAAGCCAAAACATCCAACCCTGGTCGCCAGAACTTACAGTCAAAACATGCTGCTCCGCAGCAATCTGCCCCCCAAAAGCAGAGGAATTTGTTTGAAGTGTTGCCTCAAGAAATTCCCTCTCAAGACAACACTCGTGATCATCCATTGTTGACCTTAACTAAGGCTGATAACAACACCCAACAAACCCTGTTTGGTATGGCTTCTACTACACAACAATCCGAAAACACCAACGCCTCAACTGACGTGGACACAATGTCCGACTCGGAGCAGTTTTCGGATGCTGAAGGTACCCCTACGGAGGTAGATTTCCCAATGTCCAACCCTGAAGATCGCTTGACTTCAGTGGACACCCCTTCCAATTCTCAACCCAGCTCTACACCATCCAAACCTCAAGAGCAGAATCAAGCACTGACGGACAAGGAGACGATGTCATCTGTCGGTACCCTCCCATCTCAAGGTGTTTTCCAAAATCAAAAGGGTGCTACTCCAAAAGCATCCTCACAACCAACTCCATCTCCCTTCTCCTCCTTAGGAACCCTTCCTAACCAATCCATTTTTGATGGCGCAAGCGCACCGCAAACGCCAAGGAACCAACCAGAGAGTCTGCTGCAAGAAACTATGTCCTCAGTAGGCCCCCTCCCTTCTTTCTCGACTGCTACAGCGGGACAAAGAAATCCTTCCAACGAACAAACACAAGGAAAAGAATCTAGTGCACAAGAAATCCCTGATTCTCAGAGCTCCATGTCTTCTCTAGGTACTCTTCCTAATCAATCGTTTGTCGCAGCTCACCGTATTGCTACTAGCGGTGAGAAGTCAACAGTGACAACCCCAAAATCTAGTCCGGCCAAGACCGCACAACTCAATCGCGGTTTCCACCCGGATATGGGGTCCAAAGACGGAGCAGTGCTTTCTCCTCCGTCGGGAGTCAACTCCCAAGGAGCTTCACCGCGAGAAGTTCCTCCTACTACGCCAGTTTCTAAAACCCGGAAAGCAGGGTCCTTGCCCAGCACCCCAATCAGAGATGGAGTGGCCAGCCGTTTACGGAGTGCCACGAGACAAAAGTCTGACTTGGGAAAGACTCCGGGGAGAGATCAGTGATGACAGTCACTAATGACGTACCATCCCGCTCCTTTCGATTTACTACCAAAGGAGCCAACAGCTCGTCTCAGGGCAACACAAAAAGCTTTAAGATTGGATCATATAATATCCAGAAAAACAAAAAATTTATCCTAGTGGCTCATTTGGCTACAGAATACGATGTGCTTTTCATTCAAGAATTTAAAGCAACGGCTGACAACATCGAAGCGATGACACAAACGGCTGATAGGGCCCACCTTCGTTTCTTCTGTGGTTCAGCGAGGCCTCCTCAACAAAATTCAACAGGTATTTTCTTGAAAAAGTCTATTCGTGTGTTGGGAGAGAACGAGCTTCAAGCAACAAGACTCCATCAAGACCATACCACGGATGTCAGAATAAAAACCTCAGCAGGGGATCACCTAGTACTTCAGAATTTCTACCTTCCAACATCGGACAAATCAAGACAAGCCGAGATCATCAATGAAACGAGGGAGGCATGGAGTCATCTTCGTCAGAAATTTCCAGATCTCGACATCATATATGGGGGTGACCTCAATCACTCCTCAGACGATAATCTGGAGGCAGAAAGATACCCCCGACTCGCTATGCAAAAACTTCAATCTGCAACAAATACAGAGGACATAGCCAATTATCAGAGAGGGATTAGACATATTCCTACGAACAGGGCTGCTCATTGCCGGAGAATTGACAGGATTTATGCTCCAACACTATGGAGCCCTAGGGCAATTGAGTATAAGACTCTCAAACCTCATGCTATTCCTTCCACTCACAACTTAGTATCCATCAGCTACCAACTCAAAACGGAACTGAACATCAAGATCGGGAAACCCAGATTCCGCTACCCCCTCCAAAGATTTTCGTACCCCTTTTCTAAATGTGAGGTACGTAAAATTCCTCGTCACACCTCTATTGACGATGCTCTATTCACCATCCAGGGTGAAGGCATGGAATACGTGAGACTCATGGGAAACATCCGGAAAAAAGATCCTGACTTTGCTGATAAGATACTTGACACAAACAACGACAAAACGGATAAAGAGATAACAGAAGAGGCTACTAAATTGTTCTTCCAAACAAAAAGGCTCACTCCCAATGTCCTTACAGAACTCTCCGATGTGGAAAGAGGAACAAACGCAGTAACGACGCTCGGTATGCTCAACGTAGCGACCGAATACTACAAAGATTTGTACTCTTTGCCGGCACTGGGAGATTCAGAGAGCATTTATCTCATCCACCAAAAAGTTACTTGCAAGTTAACCGAGACAGATCGACAAAGCCTCAATGAAAAGTTTACTGTGAAAGAACTACATAGGGCGCTCAGTACAGCCGACAAAGCGACTGCTCCGGGCCCTGATGGGCTTCAGTATGAAGTATTACACCAGTACTGGGATAGCCTAGGCCCAATTCTTACTCGGACCGCTAATGACATGATGAAAACAGGCATACTTCCAAAATGTTTTGAGCCTGTCGAGATTACTTTAATCCCCAAAAGGGACAAACAATCGTCAGTGGATATCAAAGATCTCAGGCCCATCTCGTTATCCAATACGGCACTCAAAGTTATATCACTTGCTGTTTGTAACCGTTTACAAGAGTACAGAGACAAACTTATTGGCCCGTACCAGAGAGGGTTCATGAGAAACAGACATATCTCTCAAAACACAATGGAGTTCAATACTATGATGCAAGGTTTGTTGAAGGCACCTCCAGACGACCCATACTGCGCGGTCTTGATGGCAGATTTTACGAAAGCGTTTGACCGTATCTCACACAGTTACCTAATAAAGGTAATGGCACGTATGGGGATCAATGGAGGAATTCTCAAATTACTCAAGCTGATACTCACTCAACAGTACGCACGCATCCAGATCAACAATTGCAGGGGCCAGCGGTTTCCTTTGTTAAGGGGAACCCGTCAGGGTAACCCTCTATCGCCCATACTCTTTAACATTGCTCTAGAACCCTTGTTCTATCAGTTGGAAGAGTTGAGAGGCATTGATGTGACGTACAACAACATTTTGATTCACACGATGAAATATCATGCTTTTGCTGACGATGTCAACATCTACCTAAGTGATGAAGAAGACTATATCACTGCGTTCAATGCTTTATATGACTATGAACAGGCCAGCAACAGCAGAGTGAGCATAGAAAAGTCTAAGCTCCTTGGAGTGAGGAAAGATTTCAAGAAACTAGAGCAGGATATCCTCCCTTTCGAACAGCTTTTCCTCGGGGCGTCATCAATGAAGTATTTGGGATTGAACCTAGTCCGAGATGATTGGGCGAAGTTTACGTCCTACCTCCCATTTATGACGCACAAACAAGGCTTCTCCAAACTAGACTTGATAAGCAAAGCTCAAGGAACAAACACCTTTATATGCTCAAAAACAGTATACAGAGATCTCGTTCACCCCTTGGCCGACAACAAGTTGTTTGCCCTTGATAAGGCCATTCAGAAAACATTTCGCCATGTGGGAGAGAGAAATCTTTATGCGAGACCAAAAAATGGAGGTTATGGCTTGATCCACTTAGGAACTCAACTCTTGGGTCATCGAGCCAAAGTGCTAAAAAGAGTGGAAGACGACGAGGGGTGGTATGGCAAATACTTAAGGGTAAAGATAGTTTTTCACCTCAATCGTCTTGATATTGGAAAGAAAAAGATCAGGAACTCAGAACTCAGAGACTTTGATCCTTACACGTTTCTCTATGACAAGACCAACGCATCATACAAGAAATTGGAGTGGACCTTCACTAAAACGGAGATCCGATATATTAAGGCATGGTTGGCGCTTGTTCCGAGACATAGAACACCGAGGGAGCCAATGTTTACAGAGCTCCGTGAGGATCAACTTCAGCGTTTAGGGGAAAGAGAACCGGTACCTAAGGACATTCCGGATGCGGTTAGGCGCATGGGCTTCAAAGGTATTCACAAATCCTTCCAAGAGAAGTTACCGTGTATAAAACCTGGCAATTTCTTGAAGATCTGCCCTCAAGCTAATGAGGACAAAAGATGGAAGAAATTTTGGAAAGACCTTTATCATTTCGAATGGACACGTCGTGTTGACCTTACAGGGATCCATCTATTTAATCATGGGTCATATGTTCCGATGTTTGATCGAAAGACACAAGAAGAACCCGGTAGTGTAATGTGCAACCTATGCTGTGATTCAGTGAGGGAGGATGCTATTCAGATACATCTTTACCAAGAATGTGAATGCACAAAATACTGGTGGCATGAGCTAGGATTTCTGGTGCCTATGCATTTAAATTCAATGCTAGCTCCAGCTGACACGACATTCAGGAATTTAAGACGTCTAAATTGGTTTGTTAAAATCGTGAGGTACACGTACTGGTCTAAGGAGAGAGTTCTCCAACTCCAGGATGAACCACATAACCCCCTTCTGCCCCAACAATTGAAAAGGGCAATGAAATCGGTTTCGCCGATGGGTCGATGACATAATATGAATGAAAGACCGCTCAAAGATACATTGTCGCTCGCTATCCACCCCAACTAACAAGAACAAGGTGTGAAGTCATAGCCACTCTGGTATCTGGTAACTTGAGAGAAGGTTTTTACTATATAATCTCGGTTTATAGCTTTTAAAGCTGAGGAGTAGGTGAGTGAGACACCGATCCCGAAGCGACCTTCAATCAACGTTTTCAACAAAAAAAAAAAAAAATCATCATCGAGCCACTGACATTCGAATAACAACATCAGAGGGAGATCATCTCCTATTGCAGAACTTCTATCTTCCTACCTCGGATAAAGAACAACAAACAGATATTTTGGAAGAAACAAAGCGGGGTTTTGAACAACTCCGAACAAAATATCCGACAGTTAAACTTCTTTTTGGAGGCGACCTAAATCATTCCACTGACGACCGTGTCTCAGGCGAGCGCAATGTCAGATTGGCAATAAAAGACATTGACAACACATGCAACACGGAGGACTTGGCCAAGTGGGATTCACGGATTGCGTCTATCCCCACCAACAATTCCTATCTTTCGTGCCGCAGAATTGACAGATTTCACCTCCCAAAGGAATGGAGAAGAAGGGCTCGCCTTTACTCCATATACAAGCATCCCGTCATTACCACCACCCATTTCATAGTGGCGGCAGAATTTACAATGACACAGCAACAACAAGTCCATCTCGGAAAGCCCAGATTCATCTTCCCATTGGGTCGATTCCTTTCCCCATTCTATGACAAAGAAGTTCGGAGAATTTCCCCCCAGACATCAATCGACGAAGCTGTCTTCCAAATGCAAAGTGAGGGCATGGATCACATAAAATTCATGAAGACCTTACGCCGGAGGAACCCGGAAGTCGCAGCCAAACTAATAGAAGAAGGGACCAACTTGCTGACGGCAGATCGCTTGCATCAGGCAACGAAACTCTTCCTTCAGAGAAAAAGGATAAAGCCGGTAATCTACCAAAAACTCACCAACACCGCTAAGTCACAGCTGGCAGAGGACACCTTGGGAATGATACTCATTGCCACGGAGTACTACAGAGAACTCTACAGTTCACCTCCGGCAGTAGACTCTGAAAAAATGGTCAACTTTTTGAGTCCAGTTAAACCCCGGTTAGATGACGAACAGAGGGCCGCCCTCAATCGCAAATTTACAAAAACGGAACTCTTACAAGCGCTTAAAGCATCGGAAAAATCAACCGCTCCCGGCCCGGATGGAATCCAGAATTCTGTCCTCGAAGAGTTTTGGGAAGACTTGGGGCCCATCCTCGCGAGAGAGGCCAACGCAATGATGAGAACAGGCGAATTACCGAAAAGCTTTAAAAAGGTCTTAATTACACTTATTCCAAAGAAAGATCATGCAGCCTCTCAGGATATTGCAAATTTAAGACCAATTTCCCTTACGAACACGACGCTCAAAATCATCTCTAGTGCAATCTGCAAGAGGCTACAGGGAGTACTTGATGAATTGATAGGGCCCTATCAACGAGGCTTTATCAGGGGCAGACATATCCATCACAACACCATGGAATTCTTCACCATGGTTCGGCTCATTCAAGAAAGGAGGGAAAAGGACAAAGCGTCCTATTACGAAGCCATATTGATGGCCGACTTTACCAAAGCTTTTGACAGGATCTCACACCAATATATTCAAGCCGTTCTTGAGAAAATGCGATTGGGTCGCAACATGTGCCGCCTTCTCATGCTGATTTTGAAAGGACAATTCGGACAGATAAGAATGAATGATTGCGGAGGACCCTACTTTCCTCTCGATTGTGGAACGAGGCAAGGGAACCCACTTTCGCCACTCATCTTCAACATTGCTTTGGAGCCACTATTGCTCCACTTGAACATTCTTGAAGGAATCCAGCTAAGTTATGGAGACATCAAACTAGGCAAAATGCAATATCATGCGTTTGCTGATGATGTCAATATATACCTAGCAAACCTCAGGGATTACTCCAAGACAGCTAAATTTATTGCAAGATTTGAAGAAGCCAGCAACAGCAAAGTTAGTGAGTCCAAGTCGAAATTGATCGGATTTCGAAGGGACTACCCGGAACAAGCTCAGGACATCCTTCCTTATCCGCAGAGCTACATCAAACAAGAGGATACAAAATACTTAGGGTTGAAAATGAAAGGAGTCAATTGGAGGCGGTTTACCGAGAGTCTCCCTTTCATGACATATAAGGAGGGCTACCAAGGCCTAGACCTCATCAGCAAATCAATTGGGACAAATATCTTCGTGAGTTCCAAAACAGTCTACAAGGACTTGGTCCAGTGCATGACTTTAAGAGAACTCAAGAAGATTGATCATGCAATACAGAAAATGTTCAAAGGAGTTGCTGCGAACAAACTCTACGCCAGACCTAAGAAAGGAGGATATGGAATTATTGAACTCAAGAGGCAACTACAGGGTCATCGTGCCCAAGTTCTTGCGCGAACGCTTGGGGATGACAGTCTGTGGTTTATCAAATACTTGAGGACAAAGATGCTTCATCATGTGGTGAAAATATTCCACAATGATCAGAAAAAACACATTAAGTTCAGCAGTGGTCTCTACTGGCAAGAATTTTTATATCAACAAGATGACAGATATTTGGAAAACCTAGAATGGACCTTCACGGAGACGGAGATCCAATACATTCAGGCATGGTATCAGTTGGTGAGAGGAACAAGAGAAACTCATCACTATACTATAGCTTCCAGAATGAGGATAGATGATGTGGACGCTATTTTGAGTCTTCCAGGGAATCCGAGTGAGGAAGAACAGGTGAAGCTGGGAACATTCAAATCCCTCAGCCGGAAAAATCAACAGAAGAAGCCCCCAATTATGCCGGGCAGGTTTAGACAAATTTGTCCAGAAGCTCAGCCGATAAAAAGGTGGGATAGATTTTGGAAGAACCTTTATAAGGAAGAATGGCTCAAACGCAATGATTTTGGAGCTATTCATCATTTTAACTTTGGATCATATGTGCCAATCCATGACAGAGAAAGTTCAGAACCAGAAAAATGCTACTTGTGTTTAAATCAACAGCTGCTGAATGAAATGCTCTCACACCTATATAACGAGTGTGCGGTGTCACGATTTTGGTGGCAAAGAGTGGGGTTTACGACTGAAATGAATCTCAGAGAGATGCTAGCCCCTGAGGATACCTCCTTTGACAATCTTCGGAGATTGAACTGGTTTGTCAAGGTGGTAAAACTCATGTACGGCAAACGACGACGAACTGAAGCAGAAGGGGGACAATTGTCCGTCTTTCTGATTCGGGAGATGAAGAAAACCATACGACAAATTCTGCCAATGGGTAGGTGACGTGTGGGGATGAGACAATACCATCAAACAAATGCCTTCCTCTAGACGGATCAGGGCCTGAAGTTCAGGATGAGGTCTGTCGCGCCTTTTTTGGTAGGAGGAAGATATTTGGGTGCTTGATTAGTGGGTTGTGTTTCTATAGCGATATAGTTTTTGGCTCCTAATGGAGGGGAATCCTCTGTTAGAAGTGTCCTGCTAATACATTCTATTAAAAAAAAAAATGATTTGACCGAGTTATGCCCGAAAGAAGAATTTAGAGGTGCTCAGCGGCTGTGCAACATAATTGCAATTCAGAGAATCGGTATTGCTGGATACCAAAGTTTAGTTATAGTTTCTCACCTTCAAATTTGAGTTCAAAAATGTATCGATGTAGGGCTAATTGCGATATGTCAAGTGATGTACCAAATACTACATGACGATGCGATCGCGCATTAGAGTTTTTCACTTGCAGAAGACAGCATGAGAACCACTGAACACGGAATGTATCGTCAAAAAAAAAAAAACCCCCATTCTTTTGAGCACTAAAATGCAAGAAAGCTGTCCTCAAGGTTTCGAAGTATGAAAAAGTAAGCCCGATGCGGGGCTCGAACCCGCAACCTTTTGATTGACCTTAGATGATTAAGAGTCAAATGCTCTACCGATTGAGCTAACCAGGCTTCTTGTTTCGCAAAGCTAAATAGCCTTGATATATCACACTGGACTTGGGAGTCATACAAATGCCACTTCTGAAGTCTTCTTCCAAATATTTGACCTTTTATGGTTACTATGTCAAAGTTTGAGCTCCTCGATCAAGAAAATGACGACGAACTGAAGCAGAAGGGGGACAATTGTCCGTCTTTCTGATTCGGGAGATGAAGAAAACCATACGACAAATTCTGCCAATGGGTAGGTGACGTGTGGGGATGAGACAATACCATCAAACAAATGCCTTCCTCTAGACGGATCAGGGCCTGAAGTTCAGGATGAGGTCTGTCGCGCCTTTTTTGGTAGGAGGAAGATATTTGGGTGCTTGATTAGTGGGTTGTGTTTCTATAGCGATATAGTTTTTGGCTCCTAATGGAGGGGAATCCTCTGTTAGAAGTGTCCTGCTAATACATTCTATTAAAAAAAAAAAAAAAATGAGCGAATTACACCCAAAAACAGTTTTATGTGGGCAGTTTATTGCTCAAGGACAACGATTAAGATTTTTTCTGACATGCTCTCATTCAATGCTTCAATCCTTGAGAATTAGGTATTCAAAAAATGCAACAGTACTGGATCTGTGGTATCACGGCCACCGAGATAAATCCCGGAGTATCTGTAACAATGAAAGATGACCAAGAAAATTTTCTGATTCAAGCCTCCCACTCCAAAACTTCATAAATGTCCTTCAAAAGTTTCCCAAGACGTGAACTGCAATCGACCGTGTCAATTAGGGATGGCTCACTTGAGAAAGAGTAATCAGTTCTCTCCCGAAATTCTTGAAGGTAAAGGAGCGTGACAATGGAGCCCAATTATTGTTTTAAACCTTAAGACTCTTTCACGCCAGAGCTCTAGCTCAGAACAAAAGTACCTTCAAAAAATAAAATTGGGCTTGAGCTTGTTTTTATCGCTTTTCGTTTAACGTCACCCCTCGAAGAAGAACAAAAATAACCATAAGAAAAAGTAATGAGACAAAAATGAGACTGGAGCCATTTTTGCACAGATAAAAAGACTTGATAGATATGAAACCAGGGTCAAAAATGTTAAGCATTCCTTTTGATCATCGGGGAAAGTTCGTAAAGCAGGTCAGTCTTGGGTTAATATATCAGCCAAAGGTCAAACAAAACTGGGCCTCGCAATCCTGAAGAAAGAATTTCACAGACGCTTTTTTATGTAAACCTTTCTCTTTGTTTTAAAGAAACAGTGGTCAAATATTGTTCAGAAAAGGCTCCTTTTTACTTGAACGTCGGAAAGCTTCGTGACATTGTCCAAGTATTTGAAAAGACCAGGGGTCAAATCAGAGGCAACACATTTCATATGCATCTCTTTGTGCCCGCTGCGTTGAAAATGACTTGTCAAGACTTCTGATGCATTTGAAATGAGGCACAGCCTGCCAGTAGCTCAGGCCGCAAACTAACACAGCCTACTTCAAATGCCGAAGAGAAAGCTCAAGGAGAGATCTAAAAAGTAGTAGGTCAAGCTCTCAATTCACCTCTGTGATCATAGTCTTTATGACGAATGCAAGTAATTGTGGTTCAGGATTTCTGGACCAGTCTTGGAAACCATTCCAACAAGGAAAGCGGTATTTCGCCTTTGAATGTCCGAATGTCCGGATTGCAATAATACACTCAAAATCATTAATGACGCACGTAGGTTTCTATAAATGGCTCAACAACACACATGTTTGACGACTTAAGAAGAAGTATTTTGTGGATCTGTTGGAATACCGTGATACATGGGGCGATTATTTTTGAATTTTCTCAAAACGTTGCCATGTGTTGCAGAGCAATGGACGTTTGGTGACACAAAAGAGTGATTAATTCGTTCCACACGATTATGGGATTACACATGAACGAAGCCTCTCACACTACATTATCACGTTGAATCTTGTAACTCGTCGGCCAATTCAGACCCTTGATTTGCTTTCTGATCTGTTTTTTCAAAGGTGTTGAATGGTGTTGTGCGTACATGATCTCGGGAAAAGACGCTACTCTCCGAACACTGAATTACCGCCTAGTATCACGTGTATTTCAGGAATAGAAGTAATTTATTTCAAAAGAAAAATTAGAGAAAGAAGTATGCCGATTCTTCGGCGTTGCATGTCCTCGTAGCGAGTCAAACAGCCACTATGGTTTTCGAAGACGTGACGGGCCGGATCAGCAGAAGCAGGGCGGCTAGAGCGACGTAGAAAAAAAAAAGGGCAAGTGAATATGAGAGCCCCAATTGTAACACATATCAATAAATACCGATCTGAGAAAGCAAATCCGTCAAGAAAGCAGCCAGTCTATGGAGCTCTACTGCACTAACTACTGGAGCTGACCGCACGGCTTGTGCAAGGGCGGCAATTTTAACCGACGCAGTAGATCTACAGTTGGTTGGATTACATCACGAATAACGTCCCAATGGAGTACTAAGCGAACATGACACAAAAGTGGGACGCCACACAAAAGGACCGTTACTGAAGGAGCGTATTGTACGACGTGCTGGATGCGTCAACTAAAATAATTCACAGCAACGATGCGCTTACAGGGCCCGTAGGGGTCCCGAGGCCCTGAGAGAAAGTAGACGATGGGCCAGTTTGGGAATTAGCCACCATTCTCGAGAATGGCAAGCGCGTCGACCCGTTCGGCCCGGCTGTGAGGTGAAGTAGGGCAAACGGGGGACACGAAGCCAGCGGGCTATATACCGACTGATAAAGATTCTAGAAAACACAGAGAGAGCAGGACCCTGGGGAACAAGAAACACGAGCTGGCGCGAAGCCACAAAAGCTGTCATCAATTTCGAGTCTTGTGCGAGATGTTTTAGCGAGCAGCCTGGCAACGGCCCGATGAAAGCGATTGACCAGGGCAGGCTGCGCCACGTTAGGGTTTGGGGGATTTAGAGGCCGATTTAGGCGGTGATGCTTGTACGAATGAGGAAGGACGCCATGCGGTTGCGACAAAAAAAAAATAATATAGAATGCACCCTGTCTCGAACCAGTGGCCATGTAAGAATTAGCGCGGGTCATTGCACACAACACATCTCGCAGATTGCAGCAGCAGCAGCGGTTCAAATGGTGGCAGCAGCAGTAGCTCTTGTCCTGGTTCATGTCTGAGTTTCCGTATAGAGCATATTTTAGGAGGGGGGCTATTGTCTCAGACGGAGAAAAGGAACCGCAAAGATACTTTTGCAATCCAGCTCGCGATGCACCCTGCAAGACAGCCAGCTTGGCAGGGAGCAAGCCGTTCCGCAGCTGAAAGTCGAGAAACACTGGAGTTGCTAGCCGAGCCTTATCGCCGAGTTCGTCGGGCGGCAAGCAGGTGTGCTGACGAGGTGGGCCGGCAGAAAAGGGTTTTTGGACCCTGGATCGGGTGCTGTGGTTGCAGCGAAAAATTGTCGTGGCACGTGTGCTCGGACCCCGGTGAAAATCAGCTGCCCGCCGGGGGACCTACAGTGATAAAAGTGGCGGGAGATTGGGACAATTCCACTGAAGAAAGAGTTATCGAGCGGTTGGTGGTGCATTCTGGGGACCCCACTGGCGTTGGGGGCGCCGTTGATGTAGGTAAAGCCGGCGCCGATAATATCGGCAGTCGAAGCTTTTCCACTGCTGCTACTGCAGGCAGGTGCTTTTGACAGGTTGAACAAGGCTCCCACAGAGGGGCCCCACCGGTAGAGGTGATCCCGTTGAGCCGCCCCCACGTAAAAGCATGCAAAACCAGCAATACCGCTTTGTGCCGCCACAACCCCAGCAGAACCATTCAGTAATGAATTAGTCTTCCACTGTTCTGTACACATTGCGCTTTCTTCATATGTCGATGCCAGAGAAACAGCCGCGGATGCCGCGCAGCCACGCGCACATCGTAAGCACAGTTTGATGAGCCAAACAATCGAGCGGTACCCTTGACTAAGGATCAGGTCCGCGTCATTTTGAATGTTCAAGGAAACTTATAGCCAAAAAAAAAAGTGTCATTTGTAGCAGTCACGTTTTCAAAATTAATTTGTCTGCGGTGTTCCTTTTGTGAGCTCGTTCTATTGACCTCCGCTCCCAGCCAAGATGAGCGACGCAGGGCTACTTGTGTTGCTGTCAAGCGCATCTGCATTTACTAGCACTACTTCGGTTTTTCCGCAGTTTACGATTGTGCGTCTTTTTTACTTTTTTCTGTTCTTGTACGTCCTCCTCTGCTTTTTCTACATCGTCCTCCATTGTGTTATATACTGGGCCTACTCTCCTCGAGAGTCCGGATCACCAAGAAGCTACGGGTTCCTTCAAACACCACTCTTGTTAGATAGTGCCTGATTTACCCTATCGACTTCGTCGCCACCCTTTCAGAATCCATTCGAAGTGTCTTTCCCCGTGCTTCTACCCCAGCATCTCCCTGCTGCTGCAAACCGTCTGGACATGAACCTGAATTCTTCCATGATGGGGCTATCGACAGAAGACCATCTCCAGGGCGAAGTTCCTTTTGACGACGACGAGGGTCTTCCCCAGAATATCCCTTCCTACCCACTGTCCGATATCCAGTCCTTGGACTCCCAGAATTCCTCCATCCTCACCCAACACCACCCGTCTCTGTCGGATTTCTCCTCCTCTAGGGCCCCCTATAATGCCAAATATCCTCCCCAGCTCCAGAGAAGACTTCCTAGGGCGTTTCCTCTGGCAACGGTGCAGAACCACCCTGGTTCCACCCATGACATTATGGCCCAGCATGACGATAACTTGCACTCTCCCTTGGCCCAGGAGCAACCCCATCCAAATCACGATCTGTCTAGTGTCGGTCAGGACTACCCTCCGCAGCAGATGCCGCTTCATGGCCTTTCGATGCCCGGTCTTCAGTCCAAACCAGCCCTGATACCCCATATCCAGGCCCCGTTGCAATACCAGTTTGCCGGCCAGATGCCCCAGCCTTCCATGCAAGGCCAACCCCAGCTAATAAACATCACCCACATGCCCCAACAATACCCACAGATGCCACAATACACTCAGCATCTAGCCCAGCTGCTTCCTCCTCAGCCTACCCACCAGCCTTCCCAGGTTCTTTCATCCAGCATGCCCATAACCACTCAGCTGCCCCAGATGTCTACTCACCACCACCAACACTACCTGCCTCCCTTGCAAGGCATGCACGAGCCACCGTACCAAAATTCGCCATATGCTGCTCAAAAACGCCCCAGTGAGGATGATATCAGCGATGGCACTAAGCAAAGAGTTGCACCCAGAAGAGCAGACTTGTTCCGTGTGGGCCCGCCGTTTTCTGGAGCAGTTGAGCATTGTCCCATCTTCCGTGGTGACACCCATGAGAGGCTTACTCCCCATATCGAGGCCCGTATAGACCGAGGGTTCGAGTTGGCTGGCTCGGGAAATTGGATTGGCTACAAGCGTAACTACTTCACCATGGTGGTTGCATTTGACCTTGGAATCGACTTTTCCACATTCACAAATTCTACATTCTACACTTCCAGAAACCTGGACGTGGGCACCGAGGATGTTCCAATTAATTATTTTGCACTCAACATCGAGGCCAAGTGCTCCGATATAGATGCTCAGGTCAGCCTTGTTCAGCACACTCCGAAGAGAGACAAGGGCCCTCAGAATGCTCCCCCTATCTTCCCGGCCGTTCCTGGTCGTCTTCCAGATCATGAGACCGTGAAGGAATCATGCAACAAGAGAAATGATACCAAGCTCGAGCTGATGAACAAGATCTTCAACTTCGATAGAGACGATTTCTACTCTCACCAGCGTCTCAACCAGAACACTAATAACTCCGTTCTCAACACATACCCACACAACAAGATTGCCCGAGTAGCACGCTTTGAGAGAATTCAGTTTACCAAATCCATTCGTACCAAGGTCACTACAATGCAACACAAGTACTTCACTTTGCACGCAGAGCTTGTGGGTGTATTGGGTAGTGAACTAGAGGAGGAGCATGTTGTGCTTGCTTCGTCCAAGACTCCTGGTTTGCTTGTCAGAGGCAGGTCTCCCTCCAAATACCATACAGAAAAAACATCTGGTTACCGAGGTCCTAGCGACTCTGAGAACTACAGTATGTAAATAGTTACTCCATCAATCTACGAAGTTACGCGAAAGATCTTCAGACGTTCTGTAGTATCAAATAGCCGAAAGCTTATTTAGAACACAAAAATATAGGGCTTATTCATTGATGAAGTTCTCAATATCGATGCTGATCTGCCTCTTGTGAGTACTGCAAATTCCGTGAGATGCCTCCGGGTAGGCCTTCTCGGTACCTTTAGGCAACAATTTCAAGGCATTGAGACTGGCCGTCTCTGGAGGAACAATTTGATCATCCTCACCATAGATCACCAAAGTTGGAATGTCAACTTTCTTCAAGTCCTCCCTCTGGTCAGTCTCAGAGAAAGCTGCAACACAATCATAAAGTGCTTTGATTGAGGCCTGCATTCCCTGGTACCAGAATCCATCAATCAAGCCTTGGGATGTATCGACGTCTTCACGATTGAAGCCGTAAAACGCCAAAGCCAATTTCTTGAAAAACAGAGACCTGTCTTTCAAAACATTGCCTCTGATCTCGTCAAAGGTATCTTTTGGAACACCGTCAGGATTGAAGTCGGTCTTGACCAAAAGAGGAGGAACAGCACCAATCAAGATGGCCTTCAGCGCTTTTTTGGTTCCATGACGAGCAAGGTACCTTACGACCTCACCTCCACCAGTAGAATGGCCCACATGTACTACGTTCTTCAAATCCAAGTGATTGACTAGTTCAGCCAAATCATCAGCGTACTGGTCCATATTGTGACCATCCCATGGCTGTGAAGATCTGCCATGGCCTCTTCTGTCGTGAGCAATAACCCTGTATCCTTTCAGAGCCAAGTAATACATCTGGTCCTCAAAAGCATCAGAAGACAACGGCCAGCCGTGGGAAAAGACAATTGGGTTTCCAGTACCCCAGTCTTTGTAGAATAATTCAGTTCCGTCTTTTAGCTTCAAGTATGAGCTGCCCATAGTGTGTTAAAGGATCGCAATTGAGAAATAGAGAAATTGGGGCGCTTTATGAAGAAGCCATGACAGCAAGCAATTATAGAAGTAGACGAGGATCAGTGGTGGACTGGGGGTCAAATGGGGGGCTTCTTCCATTGTGTGCAGCATTGCTTCACTATGGTCTTCTCAGTTCGGATTACGATTTTCCAGGGACCCTGAGATCGAGGATTAAGGTTTGACCCTGGAAGTTTGAAATCCGGGGAATTGCTAACTACAAAAGACACAAAGCCAACACCCTCGGTACGAGCCGTTCGAGCTGGTGTCACATTTGAAGCAACGCGTCCGATATGTGGGGCAGGGATTGCAGCAAGGTGAATGCAATGAGATTCTAGCCGACACCGTAGTAGTTTGACAAGCCTACCGTAAATAGTTGCTTGGTAATCACACGGATCTGGGAGTTTATGGGTTATGAACTGGACGTGTAGCGCAAGTTGTCATGGCAAGACGCAAATGCGTTAACAAACCATCGAATGCTTAACAGGGCTAGCCGACTCACTCATCTTAGGGGCCCCGACACCTAGGAATAGTTCTACCCATACAGTATGGCCATACAGCGAGGAGCTCGAATCTTAATAAACTCGGCCCGGGATTCTGTAAAGATTTAGATAATCAAAAACCGTCGACTCCGATTCTCCAGCGGTGAAACAATAAGCAAGTTAACCGAGAGGCAGGTTAACCGATCGGCAGGCGTGTCTCGAGGTGCAAAGCTGTTCATTAACTGATGTCAGGTTCTTTGCATGTTGAAACCTTATTAGATCAGCTCTGCCTCCTGCCGCCCATAGCTGCAAAGCATCGCTCTACTTTTCTATCCTTTATCTGCAAGGAAAACGGCATTGAAGTACGATGACCTTCCATGGGGCACATATGCACTGTTCCATATTGGCTGGTGCAAGAGTTCTTACTGTACATGGCCTGGCCATGTTGCATTTTTGCCACCAACTGCGCCTGCTTTGGTCCCATTCGACCGTTATTTCGACTCGGAAGATGAAAGAGTCAATCTAGGGGGTTTGACTGCTTTCGAGAGAAGGCGGGTCTTTTGATCGGGAAAATGCCCTGACCCGCCCTAGAAAACTTTTGAATTGTTTAATGGATCTCTCTTTGTAACTCCTTCAAAAATACACCCTTTGACTTCACTAAGGGTTTTGTTGTGCTGACCTGAACCATCCTGTTCGTCTACGCATGGGAGAGCTCACCACATGCCAACAGGGATAAGCGCTACAGACAGATTTGATGAATTTTCGAAAATAATAGTCCTTTAAGTTGTCACGAGCCCAGCTTGCTTTGATACATTTGTTGCCGCCAGACAGGTGCTGTGCCAAAGGGAATCTATTCGTTCATCTAAGACGCTGGCTTAGTTGACCTTGATCCCCCTTATCTGTAGTTTTGTCGTAAAAGATGCTAAAAGGCGAGAACAAGGTGGCTCCTGTGCCCGCTTTAAGACGCCATGCAGACATCTCGAATCGATAGCACAAAATAATCATCGGAAGGTTGTGAACTGTTCTGAACCTCTCACCCCTCTGGCCATAGATAGTTTGTTTTTCCTCTAGACTACAGTTGCAAACGTTCCACTATCAAAAGCACTATTCAGCCGTCTGGACCCTTTAGGTAAGCACTCGGGCCTAACTGTTAGTGCTGGACTTACGGGATTACGTTTCCCCTTATAATCCGCTATAAGACTCCATTTACTGATCTATGAACGGATAATCATTCGCTTCTTGCGATCAAACTTAGGATGGGGAGGTACTACTTCAGAGATGCATTATTGACTCAAGATTTCCATACCTAACTCGCGCTATTGTAACAAAGCAGTGTATCGTTGTAGAATGGATATTGGGTTTCCATTGCTTACAACGCATCTTGTTGCATCAACCTTGGATCTTAATCGCTTCAACAAATAAGCGTCTTCAAACCTTCCTATCATCAAATCTAATCTAGCTCGTGATAACAACCACTACGGATGTAGCCTCGGTATACTTCAGGTGCACCTGCTCGCAAATGGACCAACCACAGCCCTCTCAATACCAATAAGCATCTCATCGAGTCGAGGTCATCAAAACTCCCAATCTCAAAACTTCGATATTTTTCAAAAAGTTTCCATTTCGAAATATATCGTTTCTTTTGGCTATTGTCATCGCCAGGCTTCTTCTGCATGCTCGCCATTTTTTCCCCAGAAAACATCGACTACACTGCATCAACAACTACTTGTACCATAGACTAGTTTTACACACGCTTTGCGACACAGCTAGACCAATCCTTGTCGTTTTGACTCCGTTATAACAACATCACATGCATCACAGTCCGTCTATGGACGATAGCCATCGCATGGGACGATCCCGCTCGTCAGAGGAAATACCGACAAAGCATGACATGGACACTCAATCCCGAGAGCACAGCAGCAAACGGCTGCAGAAAATTATAGACAAGCATTCCACTGAATATGTCGTTCGGCTGGGTATTGCCGGGGGTATCTCCGGCTCGGCCGCCAAGACGCTCATTGCTCCCATGGACCGTATCAAGATCTTGTTCCAAACGTCAAACCCAGAGTTTCTACAATACAGAGGCCTGTTTCGAGGTTTGTTCCAGGCTGGCCGCAAAATATGGGCAAACGATGGCCTCTACGGTCTTTTCCAGGGTCACCTGGTCACCTTGCTTCGTATTTTCCCATACGCTGCCATCAAATTTGTTGCATACGAGCAGATTAGATCCATGCTCATTCCTAATGACTCTTACGAAACCGCTGTCCGCAGATTCATGGCTGGCTCCCTCTCGGGCTTGACCAGTGTCTTTTTTACATATCCTTTAGATTTGGTTCGTGTTCGTTTAGCCTTCGAAACGAGAAACCTCCAACACACCTTGCCTGGCCACGATCACCAGGCCTTCATTGCCCATCATAAGGGCCGTTTATTGTCCATTTTGAAACAGGTTTACTCCGAACACCCACCCCACCGCGAGTCCGATCCCAGCTGGATTAAGTTCATGAGGAAAAAGACCCCACAAAGCCTTGTGCCTCTATCCAACTTCTATAGAGGCTTTGGTCCCACAATCTTGGGTATGATTCCTTACGCTGGTGTGTCTTTTTACGTGCATGACTCCATCCACGATCTCTTCAGATCAAAGCTTTTAAGACCCTACATGGTTGCCCAACCATACTCATACGTTTCAAGTCACAAGGTTGTGAAAATGTCCAAAGACAAACAAAATGTGAGTTCTAGGGACTCTAGGGTCCCCCTTCGAGCATCAGCACAGCTATTCGCCGGTGGTTTAGCAGGCATGTGCTCTCAAACAGCAGCTTACCCATTTGAAGTCATCAGAAGAAGGATGCAAGTGGGCGGTGCCGTTAACTCAGGTAAATTCCTCACTTTTAAAAGGACAATGCAAGTGATCTTTGCCGAAAGCGGCATGAGAGGATTTTTTGTGGGTTTGTCCATCGGCTACATGAAAGTCATTCCTATGCTGGCGTGCTCTTTTTTTGTCTACGAACGATGCAAAGTGCTCCTTGGAATTTGACGAACTCTCAAATTGTCATTATTTATTTAGAAGTTCATGAGAACTCCGACGCTGGGGCTAGTCCCCGGTAAATTTATGTACATGTATTAGAAAAACCAAGAGAACCACTTGTTCTTTTTAGTGACTTTGGTCCCGAATCTAGGTGTAGCTTTAGCGGCAGAGCCAATATTGAAGCCCCATCTTTGCAACAACTTGACAATCAGTGGGGTCAAGGCTGCTGTCAATGGCACTCTCACAAAGATAAGCACAGACTTGTGAAGACCGTATGCTATAGCAAATTCGGTCCAAGAGAACCATGGTAGCCAGGCTCCCTCGGGCTCAGGCTCCTGTTGCTCGTGAATTCTATCAATCTCCTGTTCCTTTTCTAATTGTTCGTCACTCTTGCCAAAGCCAAAGTACTGCTTCACCTTGTTCTCATACAGCTGGATCTCCTCCTTGCCCATCAGGTGAACAAGTAAATAACAAAGTGGCAAGTCCAACATACTTAAAGTGAGGTAGACTCCCAAAGCTGAATATCCGTAGTCTTTGATCAACTTCTTGATACCTTTTGGCTCCGGCTTCTTCACTGCATTGTGCAGCTGGAATCTTATAATTTGCTGGAACTGTAATCTGCTTCTACTAAGAAGCTGAGAAGGTTTTCCAAGCCGGAGGTTCCTTCTGAATATCGGACCGATCATGATGGCAAGTAGGCGATGTCAGTAGTTAATGTTCGCACACCGGAAAATATAGGAATTGGAATTGGTGCTTATGCCATTGTCTGGTGGCGACTTTCACTTGGTAATTGCCAATTCGAAAATTTTGTTTTCTGAAAGTTGATGTATTTGGGGATTGTCACTTTTGAATTATAATGACCGATTTGACTTCTGTGAAGCGCTTCATGTGTCCACGGCTGCAATGCCGTTATTAGGGAGATGCTAAGAAGCCTGCACTACTTCAGTGATCCCGATCTATACAAGCCTGATCTTCGCTAGTTCAATATGCCAATAATTACCTAAATGTGGAATAGTACTTCTCCTGAGCAAACCTGTGGGCAACTCTTTGAAGCACCTCCTCGCTATATACATCCTCAAGCTTCTCTTCACCCTTTAAAACTCTGTTCTCGTGGTTCTTCTGCTCGTCTTTCGTCATCACAACCACGTTTTGATAGCTCAATTCCTTGGAGGGGTCCCATCTTGAAAGAGTCAATCTTGTGGAATAGTTAGAGACCACCGACTTACCGCGAAACACTTCTTCCACAATGTATGGAACATCCCTGAGAGCGACTGGCGTTCTCTGGTCCAAATGGCCCAATCTGGCCTCTTGACCTGCCAAGCTCTGCAATATACCATCGTATATCTTGTATCTGTTTTTACCCTCGACGTATTCCACGGGGTACCCTGCCACGGTCGTAATGATGTGGGTCGCTAAGGCTAGACCGAACATTCCCGGCATGGTACCGAGAACTGGCAAGATACGTACGCGGAAGCTCTTGAGAGCTGCAAGCTCTTCGACATCACCCTTGGCGATTTCGTCCTCATCCAACGGTAAAAGACGGGCCTTTCGAGGGTCGGGCTTCTCTGCACTGAACACGACAGGAATGTTACCAATTATACCCCTCTTGGTCAAGCGGATTCTGACGGCCCTCGCGAGAGGATCTTCTTCTGTCTTCGAGATATCGGCAATATTGATTCTTGTGGGATCGGACTTACATGCGGCACCACCAGATGAGATGACCTTAAGCTTCTTTTCGTGACAGAATGTCAAGAGGTCGACCTTGGTGTCGATATTGTCAATGCAGTCGACAACCAAGGTGGGGTCAAAATCACCGCCCAAAATGAGTTCCTCTCCGCTGTTTTTGTCCCACAACTTGTTGTGGACTTCAATGTCCACCCAGGGTGCGACTTCATGCAAATGGCTTTTCAAGCAGTCAACCTTCGAGATACCGACATCCTTCAACTTGGCCACAGCGTGTCTGTTGAGCGACGAGAGCGACACTTGGTCAAAATCAATGATTCTGATCTTGCCCACACCGGAACGCACCAACATGGTAGTCACCCAGGACCCAACACCACCAGCTCCCACCACAACGATACGCTGATTACGAACCTTTTCCATACCTTCTTCAGTAAGGAAAGCGTAATTTCTGGTCAATTGTTCACGGATGAGTTCCTCGGAGTGCTCTTTCTTGTTCTCAGCTTTAGCGTCAGATCTCCGTAGAGGAACGACATCAGTGTAACGATGATAAGCCTCAACGGCAGCGGCGGCCACCAAAGCAGCTGCGACCGCTACACTAGCAGTTTTGAGCGACATGACGAGTGTTTGAGATGAGACGCAAATGAACTTTTTCAGACTACGCTCATCTTTCCTGTCTGTAAGAGTTATTCCGGGGTACCCAACGATACAACAAAACTGGAACAAAAGATCATATTGAGGATGACCATTGCATTAGAGGTATTAATGACATGGAAGCCCTTCATAATCATTTCCAACGAACATACTTTAGTCCCATGTTCGCTCAAAATGCCTTGAGGCAGTACATGCGAACAGGGTACAATTCCCTCGGTAGGCCCTTTTGGATATCACTAGCGATGAGCTTGAGCCCAGCCAATTCAAACAACTGTCTGAACTTAGCGTCCGTTCTTGTGACACTTGAATCCGTGGCATCAAAAATGTCGTCCTGAGGAGCGATGTTCTCCTTAACAATAAGGGTGCCGTTCTCCATCAATGCCTCCTTACATCTCACCCAGAACTTTACGAGCTCCTCGTCAGGCAACTGTCCAACGCACCACTGACACCACACGAGCCAGTAGCGACCCTTTTTCTCTGGCGATGCCTCCCACTGTTGCATGCCAATATCATATATATCTCCAAGTTTACCCTTTTGGGCTACAATAGCAAGTTCCTTCTCCATTTGCGCCACGAAGGGCTTCACGGGCTCTAACAAGTCACATCTATCACTAACCTTCCAAAGAAAATCTCTTGTGATTCTGCCAATTCCGGCGCCCATGTCGATCGTAAGCTTTTCTTGTCCTGGGGGACATTCCATTCTTGTCTGGAGTTTTCGAAGAAACGTGGCAGACCCAACAATGTCAGCTTTTGGAACCAGGGTCTGCTCACCAAAACCACCCAAAACACCATTTACCGATGCTGGCACAGACAGCCAGTAATCGATGGCGTCAGTGTAGTTAATCATGGAGTTAGGATCCTCATTCTGGATCAATTCGTGATTTAATTCAGGGGGCGGTTTGGCAGGCATGTCGAGAACACTGTAGGTGAAGAGCAGCGATTCAAAAAACTGTCTCATATCCCGTACTGTGGACCAGTACACCATGTGGTTGGTCCGTACTACACTAGGTGGATACTTTTCACATCAGCGACTCAAAATAAATGATACATTGTTGGCTCTACTCTTAAACAAATCGCCAATTTCTCGGATCTCGACCAAGGTCACTTCAAACATGCGCACCTATTGTTTGCTGGAAAGACCAGGCAAGGTGGCATGGGAAGGTCTGACCGGAGTGAAATTCCGCCACTAAATCCAAATTTCTCCAAAACAAAAGTATTTGAGTATCTCGCTTTTATGAACTTTCAATTCACAATATAGCCATAAAAAAAAAAAAAAAAAGAACAATATTTTTTTTCGTACCACTTGCTTGCACATTGAGCCGCTGTTGATAGTGGTCTTGTCCTACATCAAATTCGCGTCTCAAAACACCTACTCATGGGATACTACGACATCGACGATATCCTAGCCGATGGCGAAAAGGTGCCTTGTGCTTTCAATGCAACATACCCAGGCCTAGGTTTCCTAGAGGGAAGCCCAGGCAGACCACTTCAGAAGGATACAAAGGTGGAACTACCGATGTGGTTGGCGAAGCTTTTGGCAATGAGCGAGTTACTGGCTCAGTCTGACCTCAGTTTTGTGGAGATGCTTACCCCTGATTTTATAAGCACTAAGGTGCTAAACGCTATTCGTGCTGACCCCAAGTCCGTGGATCTACATTCGTTGAAAGCAAGCTTCTACAAGCTCGCGGAGCAGTGGATCTACATATTCAGTGACCACCAGGTTGCAGAAATTGTGATGGAGCTTTTAAAGCTGCGAGCTTTGGAGATCGACAACTTTGCCAGCAATACTAATAAACACGTGAACAGCTCGTTTTTGCTCTTCTTGGACGAGTTTGAAAAGAAGCTATATAAGGTCACAGCAGAGAGTAAAAGACAGAATAGACAGTGGGCCAGCCTGACATGACGCGTGATTCTATCTTCATGACATCTGTATACTACAGAATAAAATTATCTAATTTCTTTTCTCCCTGGCTTAGAAAAGTCCGTCTTCATCTTGACCATCAGCGTCCCCAACATTATCATCTGAAGAGTCTTCCACAACCTCTTGCGATTTAAATTGTTTTCTTCTTTTAGATGGGGCCTGGTCAGCTGCTTCCTCCTCGTCATCATCGGCAACTGTACGCTTCTTGCGCAGGGTCTTTTTGGTCGGGACATCATCATCCTCATCCCCAGATGGCAAGGCAGGCTCTTCAGGTTCATTTTCATCAGATGGTGGAGCCTCCTCTTCTCCATCGCTGTCATTGATGAAATCCTTCTTTTTGCGGCCACCCTTTTTGCCGCCCTTCTTCCCGTTAGCTTGGGCTTTCTTGCCCTTCTTCTTCTTGCCATCCTTTTTATCTTCATCGAACGCCTTATCGTCATCAGATTCGACAACAACATTCAGTCTAGCCTCCTCGGCCCATTGTTGTGCCTGCTCTTGCAAAAGAGCCCGCTCCTTGGCCAATTCTTCCTGTTTCGACCTAAAAGCGGCTAGTCTTTGCTCTTCTTCCTCAGCCTTGCGTGCTTCCTCCTCCTGTCGTAACTTCTTGGCTTCTTCAAGCTTGCTGTTCAATTGGTTTACATTCTCCTTGGTTTCCTCGAGGCAAGTATTCAATCTATTGAGCAACGTTGTTGTACCCATGTTGGCTCTTGCCTTCAACTCTGCCTTGGGGAATGGAGGGTGCTTCTCCTCCTCCGAGGAGAGAGCATTCAAGTCTGAGATTGCATCATTCAAATCGGTGATGGCTTGGTTGATGTCATCAACGGTTCTTTGTGCAGCCGGCAATTTACTAAGGAAATCGGCAATCTGGAACTTCACATAGGCAACATTGAAAAGCAACGCACTCTTGTTGGTTGAAGACTTTGCGAAAGCCTCCTCTGAGTATTCAAGACCTTTCTTCAAATAGCTCAAATTCTTTTCCGCAAGGCCTCTCAAATACCAGGAACGACCCAAGAATGACACAATCTTAGGATCACTGCTGTTTGTGAATCTCACGTATGCAATCTCATAACTCTCAATAGCCTTAGAGTACTGTTTCAACTCGACCAAAACATGGCCAAGGTTCAAGTAGACGGATATGTCATTCAATGAGTCACGAATCTTTCTCAAGATATCAAGACCTTTAGTCTGTTCCTTGTTTTCGATATAGATGATGGCCAAACCCTGTGCTGCAAAAACATTCTTAGCATCAATGGACAAAACTTTGGTGAACAACTCAATTGCCCTTAAGAAGTACTTCTTTTTCTTTTCTTCTTCCTTAGACGACTTGATTTCCTTGGCCATCACGCAATAAATGTTCGCCAATGAGATTAAGGCATAACAATCATGGGAATCGTAGTCAACCAAAGTTTCTTTCTGATGTTGGGTATCAGCATCAGGCTTGAGACCAATCTTCTTGCCGAATGTCTTGATGAACCAGCCATAAAACGATCTGACTTCCAAATTAGAAGCATGTTCTTGGAGAAGCGACTTGATCTCTTCCTCGAGCTCTTTCTTCGGTGTTTTTTCAGTAGACACAGCGTCCAAAAATAGGAGTCGGAGTTTGGCCGAGAAGTAGTTGGGGCATTCTTCTAGCAATTTGTTATAAGTATCGATAGCTTCAGCCTCATCCGAAGACTCCTTTGATCTTGCCAAATTGTAAGTAATCGGCACACGCAAATCTTTACCGAGATCGACCACAGCCTCGTCAATTGTATCCTCGGGAGATTGGTACTGGTCAGCTTTTTCAAGAGCAATGGCGAAGTTCTCCGCAGCTGTGGATTCGTTGTTTTTGATGAAATTGAATACACCAATGTTGTTGTAAACTTCCAATGGTGCGTCCAGACCAATCTGTTTCCTGCTTTCAATAGCCTTATGTAAGTAAACCAAGGATTGCGAGATATCCTTAGACTGGTAGAGTTGACTCAATTGCAAATAAGCATTGAGGACAACTGGCTCCTTATTGAGGTAGGCCTCGTCGTCCTTCATGTTAGCGACGGCCAAACCACGATTGTTGGACAATCTGATGTATCTTTCCAACATTTGCACTGCTTGTTCATTCTTGGAACGCGACTTCAGTTGTGAGTATAAAAGGCCCAAAGCGTAGTTGAATTCCAAACACTTGGAGTTGGATCTAACGATGGACTCAAAGGTGATGATGGCCTCTTCAGACGAGCCACGACTAAGTTGAGCTTGACCCAAACCCAACTTGGCGAGCAAATTGTTATCATCCAATCTGATAGCCTCATGGAAATACTTTTGCGCCTGCGTGAAGTTGCTTTTAGCGTAGGCAACACGTCCCAACCAAAAAGAGCCTTGTGAAAGGATCTTGGAGATAAACGAGGTCAATTTGGAAGACTTGGCTGATGCGATTTCATCTGTTGATGATGTAACGACCTTATTGACAATCTTTTCAACCAATTCGTAGTCACCCTTGGAATAGAAGTACGAAGCGAGAACGATAAGAAGCACCTTGTCGTTTGGAGCCTTTTTGTGAAGATCGCCGACCTCGCCCAATGCGCTTTTATAGCCTTCAAGAAACTGCTCATCAGATATCGAGTTGGTGAAGACATTGTCAAACTTAGCCAATATCAAAAGCAACTTGGCTTTAAAATTTTCAGGATCGATATCAAGAGCACGATTCCATGAACTGATAGCCATTGTGCGGTCTTTAAGATACCAAAAGCACAAACCTATACCAATCCTAGGGTCAGGCTTCATCAATGGGTTCAACACCAAAACTTGCTGGTAGATTTTCAAAGCGTTTGAGTAGTTTTGTGTTTTGCTGAGTGTGACCTGCGCCTTTCCAAGCAAAGCAATGCAATTAGTCGAATCGAGTTTTAACAAGCGGTCAAAAAGTTGCAAGGCGTTTTCGGCTTCGTCCTTGTGGACATGAAGAATGGCTTGTGACACGAGAACAGGCACAGAGTTGGCATCTTCGACTTGAGAGAGCGCCTCCTGAGCACTTTTCAAGTGCTCAGCTCTACCGTCTCCCCTATTCACGAAAGCAAAATGAATGGCAGTTAAAAGAATCAACAAACGATCCTTGTCGCCCTTCGATTTGATAGAAACACCCTGCTCAGCGATGGTGATGGCCTCCTCTAGCTTATTGTCCAGAGCGTAGGCCTGAGCAACAAGAATCCAATATTTCACATCACAAGATTCTCCTTCCAAAAAGGATATAAGCTCCTGAGGGTCATCTGGCAATTCGTCAATGGTAACAATATCACCGCTACCAATGACGATATCCAAAGTTTTGGACACCTCTGCGGCCTTGCCACCCAAATAGTAAGAGGCGTCGATTGTATCGTCCATGGCTATCGGGAGTGGATTGCTGGTGGCAGAGAAATGGCCAATATATGGGTGTGAAAGCTTTGTTTCTTGAGTTTATAGCTAGATTTACCAGTGAAAGATTTCTCATGCGTAAAACACCCGTACACCCATTTGGTGGACCGTGTTGTTTATCTACGAAAAGTCAGATTCATGAATGTCTTGGTCATTAGTCATAAACTGGGGTCTTGAACTTGTTCATAAGTTTGTCTGAGATACCATGCAGCGAAGGTATCGCACTTGTGGTTGTTCTCAGTCTTCTGCCAGGCTTCGCACTCACTGTGAGTTGGTCTGGGTAGTACATGATATCGTTCGCCTTAAGCTCGAGGCTATAAATTGTCTCAGCTCCCGATTCAAAATTGAAAATAGTGCTGTAAAATTTGAGCGCATTTTTGGTTACTTCAAGCTTGAATGGGTGTTTGAGAGAAAGTTTGTAGAGATCTGAATCAACCTGTTTGAATTTTTCCCATACTCTTTGAAACTCTTTGAGATTTTCCCCTGCGGTCAAATCTTGACGTGGTAAGGCAAGGATAGCAAGCGGTGCAAGGTCTGCAAACATTAAGTCACTTGTCTCACTCAATTTTTGGAAAAATCGAATATTGGTTGGAGTAGCTTCCAGGTATGTAACAACAACACCGATGCTAGCGTTGCACTCAAACTCAATTTCGTTGGAGCCGATACCAGATATGTAGCTGATTCCAGCTCTTTTCTCAGTCGCTCGTACCTCGTGCTCAAGAACGTTGATCTCTTGACTGCTGAAATTTCTTCTGCGGCTAAGCTGACTCTCTGCCTTCCTCAAATCATCTCGTTGCTTCTGGATGTGGGCATTTGCTTTTTCGATTTCCGAACGTACCTCAGCAAGATGTTCTTCCTTCTCGCCTATTTGACCTCGATGCTCGAGGAGTTTTTTATTTAGGTCCATGAGTTGCAGCCTAATGACTTTTAGCTGATTGGCGTCTAAATCCTTGAATGATGCCTTGATTTCTTTAAAAGAAGAAACATCGTTCTTAAGCAGCTGAAGGTCCAATTTGATATCCTCGTGAACCTGTTCCAACTCTTTGATGCTCCCTTGAAGTGTCAATTTATCTGCCTCAAGTTGCTCGAGATTGCCCTGTTGCACTTCCAAAAGGTTTTGCATTAGTTGTGTACGCCATTGGTACCAAACCTGCTTCGCTTGATATCTCGTGAACTCCTTCAAAAGATGAAAGTGAGATTTCATCGAGATTTGGTCGTAATATGACGACAGGTAGTATTGCTTGAAAAGCATCGGATTGTCACTGAGAGTCTGGTCGCTGACCTCTTTGAAGAGAGCTTTGCCTTGCTGGATTTTTTGCGTTAGCTCTTTGCAACTCAATTCCAACACCTCGAGCAATGGTAGATGAACGTTGCCTTTGTAGTAGTCCTCGTCCGTTATGTTCAATAATTCGTCCTGTAGCGAGAGTGAATAACGGTTTGCGGTGTCACTTGCAATCTCAAGATCATCATAAAATTTCACACCGATATCGTTAAGGAAAGTTGTGAGCGACACTGGCTGATAGTTTGGGTCGTCAAAGTCGTCATCGACACCGTCAATCGACAATGTCGAAGTTTCTGCCAAGGGTATGTCCAAGGTGGACACATGAGGTTCTCTTCTTTGCTGCTTCTGTTGCAGCTCCTCGAAATCCTCAGATACTCTCTTCAGCTGCAGTTCAATCTCTGATACAGCCTCAATGGCACTTCTTGGTTGGGTTAGCTCCATTGGTTGTGACAGTTCAATTCTATTGAATTTTGTAACATTTTCGAAGACTTCATGCTCTTTCTGGCTTTCTTGTGAGGAGTCCTTCTCAGGCAGATGCGTTTCTCTCGGTCCCTCAGGTGTCAGTGACGGGCGTGTAATATCTGTCAATTCTTGCCCAGATTTTGCCACTGTCGTTTGCTCTGGTGGCTCTTCGGTTGTTACCTGAGGACTCTGCTCAAGGCCATTTTGAGCAAGGTTTGAATCTTGGCCCCGGGACTGTTCGGGATCAGTTTGATTATCCTGCTTGGGTGCCTCGGAAGGAAGCTCCTCTTCTTCTTTTCCTCCTCTCTTTCTGGGTGAGCTCTGCGCCATTGTTTCTTCGTTTTCACCGGATCGCTCATCACCTTCTTGTTCAACTCCATCTTTCGGTTCTTCGGATGGCTCATGTGGATTCGAAATTTCTCCATCCCCCGCGTCTTGCTGGGCCGCCTGTTTTACTGGAGATGCCGCAGGCGTACCATACACTGATGGGGTCTTATCTGTCGTTTCGTTTGAAGAATTTTTCTCGATCTCCTGGCTTTTCTGTTTGGTAGGGTCATTCAATGGTCCCTCAGGCAAATCGTCTTGCACTGATTCCTCAAGTGCTGCCTCCGACGTTTGTTTTGGCTTTGCGATCTCAGCCTCCTGAGTCTGAGTCTTTTCAGTCATCCCATTGAATGATGTCAGAGCTGCCACAGTTACCTGGTTCGTGAGCTCCATTGTCTCTTCATTCTCTGGTTTGCCGTTGGGCCCTTCCTGTTCGTCAGCAGAAAGGCTTGGGCTGGTCAATATCGGAGGTGGTGTATTCGCTTCATTTGTTAGTGGTTCATCCCTTTGCCACTTTTCTTGAATATTGGACGTTGTTGGCTTGTTGAATGGCTGTGTGAGCTCCATATCATCGCCGTCTCTGTCAGGAATTGAGACTCCATAGTCAGCATTCGGAACGGGGCTATATCTGGCAGCTTCAGGGAAATTGAACCCCTCATTCCGCGTGTTGTCCTCGAAAAACTTTGTGAAATCCATTGTGGCCTCCTCGTTCCCGTTGTGATCAAACTGCAATTTGTGGCCATTGAGGAAATGCGGTTTGGGACTATCCGAGCGGAGACTCTCTTGGTTACTTGACACCACAGTGTATGAGGAGATATTCTTCGTAAACTGCATTGTCAATTCCATGTTCAGGTTCTCGTAATCGAAGCCCAGATGATGCTGATCTGTTGAAAGTGGATACGCTAGGTTCAACTTACCGTCGAGCTGACTTGTAAACTCCATGTCTTGCTCCTGGGTCTGTCGTATCAGCCCTGTGAAATCCATTGTTTGATCTTCAGTGGACCTTGTCGCGTTCTCGTTCTGAGGTAGATCTTCATCGTCACTGCTGTGAGACTCTGTCATATTTCTCATCAGATCGACGAAGCCAGATGTGTCTTTTTCCAACGCCGACAAGCTAACATTGCCTTCCTCTTCGGAGCTGTCCTCTTCTGGGACATCCTCGCCATTGGCTGGAACGAAATCAATTTTGTGGAGCTTGACCTTGTTGGCAAACGAGACTCTCCGATTTGCAAGCCTTGAAGCGGTGTCAAAGTGTCTGAGGGGCATTGACGGATTGGGCATCGTCATATTTTCTTTGTTCTTGAGGATTGACTTCGTCTGTTTGCGACGGTATCCCGTGGTGTTACCATCCTCGTAGAGGTGGTCGGGCACTGAGCTCATCTTGAAGTGGTGGTAAGTGTTTGTGTTTTGATATTAGTGCGGCATGCACCAGGGTGCACCAACACGGTAGTAGGAGATGTGGATTCTATAGAGATGACCTAGAAAGCTTTGATTAAAAACTAGGAAGGAAATGACGATTCCAATACACTCCTCTGATTGACTGTTGAAAGCTTCGGTTTTGATGTAGGATGTTGATTGTCGATTGTGGTGGAGAGCTACAGCTATAGATGCGCATGTTGAAACCTAGGATCAGTAGTTGATTAAGGATTTGTAGATAGAAGGTCATGTTCATGGTTCTGTCAATGTTAGTGATGTTTTGAAAAGGACTTTCCGTTTATTTTGATGAAATCATGCATTTGGCCTTTTGTAGATTTTCTGCCCAATGCCACAAAAATATGAAAAATCACGAACTTATCTCATTACGCGTCAAGCTGTTCAAGCCCCCCTATCAAGCAACTTCTACTACCTAAAATTTAAACGTCGCTTTCACTAACGTTACATAATTTGTACCAGTTTGCGGCACCCAATTGGGTAATCTAATTGCAATTGTATCAAGTCGCCCCTTCATCTCATAGATAAGCACTGCGATGCCTGGGTATAATAACCGAGTTACCCAGATCGACCACACTAGATATCTTGACAGATTCTTCAAAAACCGAGATTAATCCCGTAGAGCCATTCGATAAGATTCGGCTCTTAGTGCTTCCCCTCCAATGTAAGCCTCTTCCACAGAAGCATATCTTGAGCAACTGTGAAAAAGTCTAGCCGCAGTCTCCATCTCCGGCCTATCACCGAGTTTAACGTAAGTCACGCAACCCGCCTATTTCACAATAACGACATCGTGACCTTCCAATCTAAAAGACTCCTTCTCAAACGTATTCACAAAATTCACCCACCAACTACCTCAGAAGTGGTAGGTCCTAGATCGTACGAGCGCCCCACGCTTCTCCACAGCACTACCCCAGATCTCCAGGCCTGACCACTCCAGCTGTGTCTGCACGAAGATGACACCACAAATCGTAAAACGGGTAAAGGTCTTTCCGGAAGACCGTAACAACCACCCACTGTGTCGTTTCGCAGCCATGTCTAACTATGTAGATGTCGTAACCGAGTCAGCCCCACACTCCTAATCAAAGACTCTTCCACTTTTTCTCCATCAAAAACGCCTTATCATTTATCTGCAAGGTGCCCAACACCTTCAGCAACCAAGCCACCTTACATGTCACATATCGACGTAAATCTCGTCAATACAATGTGGACTCCCCCTTGTGCCAGCTTATGCTTTTGTATGCCCCGCGCTTCCTCGGTATCAGCATGTGTCGCAATGAAATACCCTAAACGAAATGGTACCAAACGACTGAAAAACTGAGGCAGGTCAGTCGGGTGGAAAAACTGCTGATTGGCCAATAACACGCCGTTTTTTTTCCCTCAGCGTTGCTTCCCCAGGGTGCAAACCCGGGCCCTTCCGTACACCCGTGCCCTCGGTTGGCGGACATTATCATAAGCAGGATACCCCATATTCCGTCCAGTGAGAAAAACACACAACCAACCACTTTCTTCTGCAAATCTCCAGAATGGTCGCCGATACCCTTGTCTACCACCCAACGTTGAACAAGTTCATCAAATTCATAGACACCACCCCAAAGAGGGAGAAGTGCTTCAGATTGGTGGCCTACTTGTCTAGATTCTTGTCATACTACTTGCAGAGAAAGGGTTTCTCTGCTGAGACCGTCCAGAAGTTTAAGGACTTGAAGCAGCATGCCACCTTCCTCAGAAAGGGTATGCGTTTCTTGAAGCCTTTGAACCACTTGCAGGCTGCCTCGAAGGCCTACGACAACAAGCTCATGGACCATGTGTTGCTGGCCACCACCGTCATCAGAAACTTGGGCTACGCCGGCTACTTGACCTTGGATGGCTTCATCTTTGTCAAGATGTTGGGTCTTGTTGACAAGAAGAGATTCGCCAACTTCCCCTTGTGGGCCTCGAGATTCTGGCTCATTGGTCTTATTGCCGGTGTGATCAACTCCCTCAGATTGATCAAGATCAACTCCGCCAAGTTGACCTCCACTGACGAGAAGGCTGACGAGGATGCTATCAAGCAGAAGATTTACCAGGCCAAGAGAAAGTTGATTTGGGACTTCTTGGACATGTTCATCGCACTCAATTCTTTGAACTACTTGCACTTCACTGAGGGTGACGTCGGATTTGCCGGTTCCATCACCTCTATCATGGGCTTGAAGGACTTGTGGGCCGCCACTTAAATACGTACGAATAAGAGCTTCAATATATTTATTGCAAATCTTAGAAGACGAAAACCTTTCTTCACTGAGGCTTCTCCTGTCACAATTTGGAGAAGTCCTTTCCAGTAGAGATGGATTTGTCGTTGTTGTAGGATTGAACTGTCAAAGTTTCGAGACAGGCAGAGACGATATCAAGTGCATTTACACACTTCCGAGTTAACATTGAAACTGAGGAGTAGATGTAATGGCATCGAAGCTACATTTAAATGATAAACCTTGGAAGAAAACTTCGGAATAATTTCAATAAGAAAATTGACATCTACCTTATGTGTGACAGACCATGAAATTGTCTTGGTGATTTGGTTTTGCAGCCACTCTTGAGTCTTACTTTTAAGGCACCAACTGTACATTTTTTGAATCACCAGAGAGAAAGCACATGAATTTCTCACTGTTTATCTTGCAATGTAGATGAAAGGACTTAGCTCCTTGATATTTTGATAATATTTTACAAAACCGCAGCAGAACTTGTGTAGTAGCACATAGATTTATTGGCAATTGGCAAATGAGAAGAAAAAATTAACAAAATCCGTAAACACTTGAAATATCTTTACCAATTTTTCCAATATCAATTGAATTTGAAATGAATTGTCGTTTTTTCTCAATATGTTTCTATCGTCTTGTGCCATCTGCCTTCGAGAGGTACTAGTCTGCACCCGTACACCTCATCGAGCTCATCACTACTACTATATAGACTTTCTCAAGGAATCGAACAAAGATAGCACCATGGACACACCACAGAGCCGACGTATTTATGTCGGTAATATTTCAGCCAAGTTGGCTGAAAGCAAAGATTCATTCCTTCTGAGATTGGGAAAATTTGGTACGGTCAAAGGCCCATTGGACCTTCGGACCAAACCAGTCGGTGATTACTACTTTGCATTTGTCGATATGGAGATCTCAGACAAGCTGTTTGAGAAGCTAAGGTCTTCTTTGAACGGAATCCTCTTTATGGGCAAGAAACTCAACATCAATATCGCAAAAGGTGATTATATGGACAGATGGAAGAGGGATGCGGGACGACCAGAAATCTCCAAAGCCACATTGGCAAAACTGGCCAATATCGCAGCCGCCAGAGCCGACAGAATTAGAGAGCTGTCCACAAAGTACCCTAGCAACAGCATTTCAGGAACACCTTTGTATTCCACAAGTGTACCTGCTCCCAACAACTCCAGCATGGGCTACGAGTGTTCAGCCCACACGACAAATAATATCAGTGCCAACACAAAGAACAAGGCTCCGTCACACGGTCTTAAAGGCAAGAATTCTTATAGTCTGACTTTAAATCCCAAGGGGACATTTTGTCAGCAATACTCTCGCACTAGCGGCCGTGCTGAAGTGGTGAAGGGTAGAATGAGAACCACACCACGTCCTGCTTCTCACTTCATCAGAAAGGAGCAGACCATGAGACTTTTAATCAACAACGAGCTCAAGCAAATCAAGTGTTACAAGACAAAGCTTTGGGGTGTCGAGAAAAAGTCTGCCGGTGAACTCACGTACAAATACTCCAACGGCACTTGGCGGTCTGGCGATGATCACATAGTGGAAAGAGTTAGTCTTCCGGTCAACAAGTGTGGTGTTAACGGAAGTCAGGCTGCAAGCTATGGTGCTGATGCACACCACGTTGATGAGATGGAAGTGGAGAAGGATAATGATGTTAACAGCAACGTGCTTGCAAATTTCTTCGAGACCTTCGACTTTGACAAGCCGGTAGAGCTTGATGAAGGCAAGTCCGATGACGAGAGCGGCGTCACCTTCGACAGCAAGGGCCGCAAGAACATCGAGCTGTACGATTTCGAGACCAAAGGCTTCGTTGAATTCGACGACGATGGTAAAGAACAAGGTAATGGAGAATCTCTTCAAGCCTTTCTTTCCACACATGAAAGACCAAAAGAAGAGACCTATTTTGACGAAGACGATGAGGGCAACGAGCTTGATCCTACTACTTTGGGTGAGCAGTATGCTACAGAGGCAATCAAAGAGCAGTACGATGAGGCGCACAAGGACGAAGATGAGAGGGACGAGCAAGTTAAGAATGATGTCGATGAAGCGCAAGCTGCACCCTCCACAAACGAGACAGAGAATTTGCGCTCTTTGTTCGAATCTAGCAAACCCACCAACAGTCTATTTGCTGCAGACAGCGGATTCAAGCTTGGTCTTGACGAATCGGATGATGACATAGACGTTGAAAAGAAATTGGCCGATGAAGAAGAGCAGAGAAAGTTGGCTGAGCAGATCAGCCTTAAACAACAGGAACAGGAAGAGGAAGTTCAGTCGACTGCAGTGAGTACCAAGAAATTTGGTTTGTTCTGGACCCACTTTGAATCTCCGTTCATGCAAACACAAACTCAGCTTAGCAAAATAGGCCATGCTAATGAAGCCATCACTTTGCCTGGAGAAGAGGATGGAAACGAGGTCAGAGATGATGGTCGTGGAGAGGAGGACGCCTATGAGCGCTGGTTCTGGCTGATGAGAGGTGAAGTGGGACGTGAGTGCAAGAGAAGAAAGAGAGACGTCTTGAGGACGCTCAAAAAGCGCCACGTTCGTGCGGTAGTTTAATATATGGGCAGGGTATATGGATGTAGAAGTTGGAACTGAGCATCGCGAAAATCAACTACATGACCCAAGACTCAAGTGTCGAAACACCAGAAGAAAAGGAGCTACCCAAACTCACGGTAGCCAACTTGGCTGGTGATATATATAATGGTGCCAAAGCACTTGTTTTCGACCCAGCATGCAACCGTCTAGCCGTGCCAATGGTTGTTTCTCTAACCTCCCTATTGGGGAAGGTCGTGATTCTGAAAGTCAGATACACAGAAATCGACTTTACTACATATATGCAACAGATCGACCTTGTCAATGCCGGCGAATTGGACTACTCGAGAATCGTGGGCGACACGGGCCCCATTGTGTACCCTGCTGGTTTTGTTCAAGTGTACCAGTTCTTGCTATGGCTTGCAGATGGTGGAATCAATATAAGGCGAGTGCAATTCTTCTTCAGTTACTTGCTTACGTTCACAGTGGCCTTGTCATGCGTTGCTTACACGATGGCGGAGGGCATTCCACCTTGGCCCTTGTACCTCTTGTTTTTGAGCAAAAGACTCATATCAATTTACGTTTTGAGATTGTTCAATGATTGTTTTACTACCTGTGCCATGATCGGTGTAGTGGTGATTTTGCAGCAAGTTTCTTACTGGCACAAATCGCTCACTGGCACATTGGTATTTTTTGGCGAATGCTGTCGCAGCCGACTTGTACTCGATGGCTATCTCAGTGAAGATGAATGCCCTCTTGTACCTCCCTGCATTTGCAATTGTATCATACTTTCTTCTAGGAGAGAACTTGATACAATTCTTGGCTGTTCTTTCGGTCATTCCTTTGGTGCAAGTGCTTATTGGATGGCGCTTTTTGTTACCATTGTTTTGGGACGACGAGGCATCCTACATCAGATGGACTTACATGTCTCAAGCATTCAACTTTTCGAGAAAATTCTTATACAAGTGGACCGTGAACTGGAAGTTTTTGTCAGAGGAGTTCTTCCTTTCTGATGGCTTTTCCAAAGGGCTACTTCTTGGCCACATCGCCGTTCTAGCCTTCTTCGTCTTTACAAGATTCCTTGCTCCCCAGGTGACCGGCAAGTCTATCAAACTCCTTTTCGTCGACGCTTTCAAACCCTTCACATCCACAGTTTCTTCCCGCAATCTCCTTCTATCGCCGCAAGATGGACCTCGGTTGATCCTCTTGATCTTTGCAACAACAAATGTAATCGGTGTGACATTTGCAAGATCATTACATTACCAGTTCCTTTCTTGGTATTGTTGGCAAATGCCCTTCTTATTGTACGCAACAGGCTTGAATCCGTTTCTTGCGGGCGGGATTTATTTAGCCCACGAATGGTGTTGGAATGTTTTTCCTGCAACACCACAGAGTTCTGCGTTGCTTGTGAGCATTTTAGCTCTTACATTAGCTGCTGTCTGGAGGAACCACAAAAACTGGTTCACGACTAGAGCTGCGACAAAGGAGAAGAAAGATATTTAGGCATACATTAAACACGAAGCATTCCAGCAGTAATAAAACATAGAAATTATTAGATACTCTAAAATTCCAAGAAGTAAAAGAACTTTTAAAAACGGAAGTGTCGAATGTCTGAATTCAAGCCACCCATACTTTCTGAAAATTGAAATATGAAACAACCAACTTCCGAGTAACATTTGAAGCCATATTAATCGCCGCCTTCGATGGGGTTTCCCCAATTGAAGCCAGTGATGCTATCATTGAGACCAGCGTCAGCAGAGTCCAAGAAGTTGTTGAACTCAAAGTCAACATCTTCCATACCAGAGGTGACGGCAGAATTAAAGAAATTAGTGTCGCCTGCCGTGGCACCGCCCAAGACAAGTTTTTCATTGCCGGCCAAAGAACTGTGGAAGTATGCTGAAGAGCCTTGAAATTTGTCATCATCGGGGCCTACTTCAGGCTTCTTGTCGAGATCAATTTCTTCAATAAGCAGAGCTTCCGGCTTATCAGAAGACTTGACCTTCTTCTCGTCTTCCTTCTTCGTGCCGACCTTGTTGTTCTTCTTGGCAGGTGAATCGCTTGCAGAGCTCTTTCTCTTCTTGTTGGAGAAGTCAGCATCAGCAGCCGGTGTTAGAGGAGCAGCGTTCTCTCTCTTAATACCGCCGGCCATGTTGCCTCTAGCATTGTTGGCGGCACTTGGAGGACCCACCTTACTGTTCTTCTTAGCAGGTTGAGAACGCTTATTTTTTGCTCCAGAAGGCAGATTCTTGTTATTGAGAACTGGTGAAGGGGCTGGTGAGGCCTTCGGAGGGGCATTCTGAATGTTGGGTTGCATTACGTTGCCATCTTGGACCTGTTGCATTTGAGGCATTGAATTTAGGTCGCCAGCACTGCTGTTGCGGGCAATATCAAGACGCTTCTTGTTTTGCTTCTCCAAAAGCATGAGCTGCATCTGGTAATCCTGTAAGGCGCTGGTGTTACGATTCTGCTGGTTACCTTGATTCTGCTCAATGCCAGAATTGCCACCATTCTGCCCTTGCCGAAGCACTTGGCCCGAATAGTTCATGGGTGACATGCCACCATTTCCCTGAGGAGCAAACTGGTGTTGCATACCACTTGCGGACCTCAGCTGAGGTCTGATGGGTCTAGCTTGTTTGCCCTTGGCACCATTACCCATATTATCATCCTGAGACTGTGATTGAGATGCTGCTGCAGCGGCAGCGGCTACGGCAGCGGCCGCCGCTTGTTGTTGGCCAGGCTGCTGCGGTAGTTGTTGACCTTGCTTGGGCTGCTGATGAGCGGAAACGGCCTGTTGACGCAAACTGTGCATTTGGGATTGAACATGCTGTTGTGGAGTCTGGTGAGGTGACTGTTGGAGTTGCGGTTGCTGTAGATGCTGGGGTAGGAGTCCCTGTTGCTGAGGCATGAGCATCTGCTGAGGCATTCCCATGTTCATATTCATACCCATTTGCATTTGCGAGCCATTTCCACCCATGGGCATTTGCATACCATTTGCAACGTTCATGGCAGCTCTGTTCATGTTGTTTGCGAAATTAGGATCCTGGCCATGAGGAAGCTGCTGATGTTGCTGCTGGGGATGTTGCTGCTGTTGTTGCTGCTGATGTGGTTGTTGGGGTTGTTGATGGTTCTGTTGTTGCTGTTGTTGCTGCTGTTGCTTCATCATCATCGACATCATGAGCCTTTGCTGCTGGCGGGCATCAGTAAATTGTCTCTGCTGGTTGACAGGGCCTTGTGGGCCCATCATCATGGGCGCCTGGCCGGGGACCTGACCTTCCAGTGGGAACTGCAGTGGAAACTGTGGTTGGCTCATCTGTGGCTGAAACTGGCTAAACTCCATGCCCAGAGCTTCTTGCTGTTGCCGCTGCTTTGCAAGCAGCAAATGGTAGTAGTTGGAGGCCAAGGCGGATGGAGAACGCTCATTTTTCGCCTGGAGCACATCCCAAAAGACCTGCCACCACTCGAACAAAAAGCCTTGAGGAGCATCCATGCTCAAGGCCAAACGAGGCAAATGGTGCTCTTCCAGGAGCTGGTTGGCCTGTTGGCGAGGTGTCAGGGGCATGAGGGGCAGGGCCTTGGAGGGCAGGTGGGATTGGTCGTAAGGAATCGACGGAACATCGGCCTCGCACACAAACAGACGGGCCGTCTGGGGCAAGGTGTTTTTGATCAAGAAATCGTAGATGTAAGCATTCAAGAGCTGTTTGGGCAGTGCCACGCTGGCGTCCAGCACACATCGGGACAGGTCCATGAGTCCATGGCCTACCGACGTGGCGGTGGTATTGACGGATGTTTCTGTGTTGCCGAGCTGACTCGGGGTGTCCAGCGCCATGGTGCCAGGAGTCCGTTTCGGGTGTATTTGCGGCGTGCTCTGGTGGCTCATAAACAAGGGGCGGTGGTTGTGGTTTATTGAGTGGTGATGGTGAGATGGAGGACTTTTGAGCATCAGTATGAGGGGACTGGATATGGTCGAGATAACAGAGGGTGAAGGAAATAAAGGCCCCGTTCAGCGGGTTTTTGGGCACTGCGGTTGCGCTTGCCTTGATTTGCAAGAGAAAAAGGAAGTTAACGTTTCTATGTCGGTGGGATAAAAAATTTTCAGATTTTTGACTTTGGCCAGTTTTGGCAGTCGGTGCCACTACTGCGTGCACTGCTCCACCAGCCATACAGCGGGAGCAGGGTTCACCAGATTACGAAAAAAATGAAAAGTTCGGCGAGGCTGAAATTTACGAAAGCATCGATTTAAAAGAACAAAACAGCCTTTTCTCTACATCATAATCAGCGAGTCACCCGTGTTGCACAGGTCATCGCCCAATAGACAATCCCCAGCATTGGCGTTATCAAAATCCCCCACCCCCAGTCTGATGCACGGACTGAGGCGCTCTGAAGAATAGAAGAAAGCAAAAGAAAAAAAAAAAAAAAAAGGTCTGCTACGCTTAGAAGGAAGCTGCGGTGATTGGCGGGGGCTTCCCTTGTTGCCCTGAAGCCATTGCCGAATGCGGAAATGTGCCTTTTCGAAGCCCCGGCCGCCGAACATCGTAGTATCTCAATGAAGGTGAGAGAGCACGGGCAAAACACCTTGACACTTTTGAAATCATCAACAAGGGGGGTTCTGGCTTGGAGGGGACAGCAGTAGGGGGTGACGGTGGTGGGTCATCTACGCACCCGTGCACCACAACAACAATATGGCAGGAATCTGCAGCGGAATAACAGTGACAAGGCACTAGAGAAGCGACGTTAAGTGGTTGTTATTGTGGCCGGAATTCCTCCGACCAGGTCATTGGACCGGGCATCTCTTGGCGGCCATACAGAAACCCGTACATCACTATTTGCAACCACCACTCAAACCTAAACCTCCAGACATCCCTAGCACTGGGGCACCAATAACCCCGTCCCTACACCTCTTTAGTCCAGCAAATTTATCCATCTACTTATAAAACCTATACCGACACCGGGTCTCCGGACACCGTACACCGTAATAACACAAAAAAACAAACACAAACAGTAACAGCAAACACACTATTATCCAGCACGCCCATCCACGGGCAGTAACTAATTCTCCATCATCATCACGCGTCTATCCAGCCTCCTGGCTACAGCCAGACTGTTTTTTGAAACTTCCAAGAATATTTTCCGATTCCCGCCCCGTAAATAAAAGAAAATTCGGGGCCCCGAGCAAGGCCAACCTCTGGCTGAGGGTAGCGTAGCTCACTAACCCCACACGGCAGCGTCGGTCTTGTTGTTATCACCCCAAATGTTGGAGCTGGACGGAGCAAGGTTTCCGCCCAAAAAGTTGTTTGACGAATTAAACAGCCACAAGTGGTCCTTCTCGTTAAAAGGATCAAACGTGGCGAGTCCACCGCCGTTTCCGGCGTGGGGGACCTGACCGGCCAAGAGACCGCCAGCAGGAATGGCACTTGGAGCACCCAAGCCGGCATCGACGACACTGTCATCGCTAAGGTTTCTCAGACCCAGCAGCAGCACCAGCGATACCAGCGGTTTCGTGATGGGCTGGTCGTCGAAGATCTGTGGCACGTGGACGACACCAGTGCCTCCAGCACCACCGAACTTGTTGGCAGCGTTGTTTCTGAAGCCGTAGACGTCGACACCCATCATACCCATGTTAGACGCTGAGGGAGCGAGAGGAAGCGCTTGATTATGGGTTTGTGGTTGGTTCCAACCGTATCTGAGAGCCTGGCCGTTGGAGCTGCTGTCTGAGCTGCTGTGGCTCAAAGAACCAGAGTGAAACTGGCTGACATTGGTTCTGCGGTTGTTACGCCTGGTGTAGTATTGAGAGGGCTGGTTTTGTGCCTCGATTAAAGTTTTGTCAATAGTTTCTCTTTGGTTTACAAACGCCTCGGGAATGATTTGGCGTTTCATGACAATAAATAGGGTTGTGTTCTTCTATCAGAGGGTGGAGGATGAGAAAAAAGCCCGCCTGTCAAGAGAGGATTGGACTTTGGGAGTTATGGGCCTGGAGGGTAGGGTTTTTTTCGCGGAATGATTCGACGTAGCGAGCACGAAAAAGAAACCAGGCGACTCGGCTCTGGTGCACGGGTGTGTACCATCCATGAGCCGCGAGGCTGCTCTCGAGCTCATTGACTGGCTCTCCAAGTCGCTATCACCTTCTGATGAACACTCACAATTTGCGTATATCTCATAGTTCCGGATTTTCACCTTTCCCATCGAAAATACTCAAGCCTGTCACTTTTTTCGTATCCTTGCCCTGTCCTATATATGCTTAGGCTGCAAAAGTGCTAACCTTTTTTTTTTTTTTCAGTTCAAGTCATACCCTTATGGTTATCTTCTCTTCTTTTGCTTGATCTCATCGTCTTTGGTGGCATGCAATTTGATTTCGTTGGGGTAGTCTGGCCTGTTACCCTGGTAGCCTTGTGACCAGTCGTAGCTCTTAGCGTAGGCAAATATGGTACCGTTTCTGTTAAAGGCTGTCGCGCTGATACTTGCGTTGACAGAAGGGAAATTCTTCAATCTTTGGCGAGCATCCTTGTCCCAGAAGCAGAAGGTACCGTCTGAACCAGCTGTAGAGAACGTTCCATAGATAGGGTGGAACGAGATGGCATTGACCGGGTAAACATGGACCTCCTGGTTGGCCACAGTCCTAGCAGAAGATGTAGCTGGCGCACCATTAGGCAACTTACGATGGCATCTGAAGGAGAAACCAGACTTTTGTTGTTCGGCTTCATCAATGTACTGAATAGCACACCTTCCTTCAATCGAGCCAATCGCGTAACCGTTTCCTTGTGGGTAACAAGACACTACTCTGGTTTGGTACTTCAAAGCTGACTGCAGCGACTTGAAGATCTGCTGGGGGTTGTTGAGGTCAATTGCAGCAATGTGCCTGTCGGCACAACCTACAACCAAAAGCTTTTGTGACGCATCCATGCAATAGACTCTCTCTGGTAATTGGATGGTCGAGATTGGCTGGGGCAGACGAGTATCCCAGTATTTCAAGGTCTTGTCCCACAGACCACTGACAACAACCTCTGTGTTTGTCGGTCCACACTGGACAAAACGAACACCTCTGACTGGTGCGTCATGGACACCAATTTGCTGAGCTTGCTGAGAAGCCAAGTCAAAAAGCTTCACCTGTTTGTCGGCAGCACCACTGCAAATCTTGGAACCATCGGTAGACCATCTTGCGGAAAAAACGGGACCCTCATGTTCAAACAAGGCTTTACCTTGATTCTGACCCGAGTTTGGGTCAACCTCGTAGATTCTTACTTTCTTATCCCAACTAGCCACAGCAAGAAGCTCTTGTTGTGGTGAGAAGGCTAAATCAGTTATGCTGTCTTCAGGGCCATTGTTCACCAAGACATCGTTTGCAAGTTCCTGACCCGTAGCAGCACTGGTATTCGGATTAGCCAGAAGATTCGATGATGAATTGAGGCCTGAGGTGGAGTTTAGACTGAAGGACATGGCGATGCGGTGATGTAATGAAGGGGTCTCGTTTACTTGATTTTTTTGTTGTCACGCGAACTCTTCACGACGGCCCGACACTGGAAGTTCAATGGATGATTGGGATTAAATATGCAAATTTGGTGAAACTTTGAAGCCTTACTCTTGTATACCCAAAATCGAAAAAGTTTGTTGTTGGTTAATGGTGACACCCGTGCACCGCGCTAGCTACTCCAGATCGGCTTCCGCTTGAAACACCTCATGCTTTAACCTATGGACAAGGACCACAATATACCGACAATCCGGTACCACGATCCACTACATACGCCACAAACAGGAAGAGAAAAATGGCCTTTGCAGGGACACTACGAAAATAATACTTACATCGATTGGATGAAAGAGTCGAATAGAGAGTCTGGAGCCCTGATGAATCTGAAAAAATGGGTAACGTTGATCGGAAGCTCTTTGCTTGTTGGGTACGCTACGATTGTCATAGACCTATTTTCCGTATTCCTCAATGATTTCAAAAAAGGACTCTGCTTCTCGTCGTTAGACACCTGGTCACTTCTCAATCCATACCTGACTTGTCCAGCCGACCATTGGCGTGACTGGCTGCAGATTATCTCTGGGTCAGGAAATATTGTGGTAAGTGGACTTTTGGGGTTACCAATTTATCTATTCCTTGTCTTGACCTTCTCAATGGCTGCCGGCGTTCTCACCATTAACAAGGCGCCAATGATCAAACAACTGGGTATCCCTGAGCTAAAGCTCATTATCTCTGGCTTCAATTACTATCTTAAGACATATCTAGGCCCCAGGACACTTTTTTACAAGATCGTATGCTTGGTTTTGGTGGTCAGTTCTGGCTTCTGGTTGGGTATTGAGGGGCCCTTGGTGCATGTATCTTGTTGTATCTTGTACATCAGCTTCGATGCCATTTTCGGAGATGCTGCCACGGAGGGTGTCAGAAGAGAGCTTCTTAGTGCTGCAACCGCCACAGGTATAGCTGTTGCCTTTAATTCTCCGATTGGTGGAGTTCTCTTTGTGGTTGAGCTTCTTCCTTCGTACTTTGTTCCGACAAAAATAATGTGGAACTCATTCGTCTCTGCCACTGTGGCCCTAGTGGCACTTAATGGTGTGCGTTCTTTCACAGATGGTGAAAACTTTCGAGAAGACGAACTTTTTGAGGTACTGTTCGGAAACTTCAGCTGGCTCTTTTTGGAAATCATCCCATTTTTGCTCCTAGGTGTTCTCGGTGGATTGTACGGTCACGTATACACCAAGGTTTACCTCAGATTCTCGGACCCACAATTCAAGAGGAGGCTTTGGAAACGATTGGCAGTTCTCACCAGAGTCAGCGAACAGCACGGTAAATATGTGGAACTATTCTTGGTTGCCTTGCTTACCGGCCTTCTTACCTTTGCCATTCCTTTAACGAGGATGCCCCTTGCTGCGTTCCTCAAAATCTTATTCAAAGACTGTCCAAAAGATGACTCCAGCTTGGAGTCCAATTCAGAAAATTTCATGTGTCAACCTTCAACTGTGAGCACACTCTTCAAGCTTGTCTACATTGCTATCCAAGGCTTCTGTCTATCGACCTACTCTTACGGTCTCCTGCTTCCAGGAGGTATTTTGATGCCTTCTTTGGTGATGGGTGGCACTGTCGGCCGATTTGTTGGTATCATCTCACAGGCTATTCAAAAAGCTGTCGAAGGTGACTACCTCGCGACTTGCACAGCAAAGTCGTGTCTTGTTTCACCCTCTTCTCATGCAGTTGTTGGTGCAGCTGCGTTCATGTCTGGCATCACAAAATTAACCTTGTGCGTGGTCGTCATTATATTTGAATTAACAGGCGCTGTGTCGTACGTTTTACCCATAATGATTGCTGTCTTGACATCCAAGTTTATAAGTGATCAGCTTTCTGTGGAGAACGTTTACGATTCCTGGCTTAGTACCGAATTCAATCACATTGGTGAAACCGGAGAGGTGAACAGCAACAAAGGCCATGGATTATGCTCTTTTGCCGTTCTTTCCTCCACATTCAAAGCCCGTCTTCCAGATGTTACTGTGAAGGCCATCATGGTTCCCCTTCAGAGAACAAGAAAATTGTATATTCGCCCTAGCGAACCATACACCCTTCTGTCCTTGTACGCGTACCTATCAGAAGACGCTCACGAGGGCTATCCCGTGATTTACAGCGACGAGAACCCGCTCAGTCTTGGTTATGTCACAAAAAAGCATGTCTACTGGGAAATTGCTCGAGTGATCGGCAGCTCTCAACCCACTTCGTCAGTTGTCTCTTTTCAAGCCAGCTTACCAGAGTCATTCCACGAGGAGCAACAAGTATACGAGCAGAACCTCAATAATAGCTACGCCAATGTGCACATGGTAACCCTCGAAGTCGAGAAACCGATCATCATCGTGAAGGACAATACACCGCTTAAGCAGGTAATTGAGATCGTGGAAAGACTCCACATGAATCATCTTGTTCTTACCGAACACAAGGACAATAACCGGATGTGTGGCTTCATCGACCGCTTCATTCTTTCGCGGTTGGTGACGCTGAGGTTCTCCGAGTTGCAGCAAGAAATGAGCATAGTAGAGAGTGTGGCGAGTGAATTTGAAATCGCTGATAATGAAGAAAACAGCGACGAAGACGCCAACTTTAGAAGACAACGAGAGAGTATCGAGCTTCTCACATAATAGTAATGATAATGAACCGGCGGTGCGTTAGAGTAGATGGGTGCGAAAAATCAAGTAGCATGAGTGGACCACCTCAGGGAACACTATGGATAGACCTGCTACCCCTGAATAACCCTGACTATGTGATTGGAATTGATACAGCGTTTTTCAACGTCAATGCCGTCTTCAAGGGTCTAAAAGTCATTCCCGCTGGGCTTCATCTTTTCCATTATGCTGATGGAGATATGAGAGCAGGCAAGTGGTTTGAGTTCCATGATAACCAAGTGATCTCCATATACTGGGACTGTGAGAAAGAACAATTTCTACAAAAGACGCCTGATATGGATAGGGTTGCCTCCGAGTACCATCTTATGGTGCTGTATCCCGAAGATCTTGAAGTTTGGACATCACTCACACGGCATATAAAGATGCCTAATATCCAAGCCATAGGGCCATCTGAGCCTATAACCACTGCCACCCCTCTGAAAGAAGAGAATATGGTGTTGGAAAGAACGCTTAAAAGCAAAGATCCAAACCAGGTGCTTCTGGATCAGGCCTCCGAAGAGCTTTCTTACACCATAGTTCTGTTTAAAGAGACCGAGGGAAACAGTGACGAACAAAAGACAAAAAACGCTCTAGATCGCTCTTGGCAGCTACATCAGCTATATTCATCAAAACGCCTACTACTCTCGGAGCTCCAGATGTCATTTGTCTATTTTTGTGTCCTAGGGAACCTATGTTCATGTACCCAGTGGACCACCTTGCTACGACTTGTGCTGCTGAGTGAGGCCTTTCTCCACGAGAATACAGAGGTTGCCAATTACTTTCTTGAATTGTTCTTGGCCCAGCTCAAAAAGATTCCAGAGGAGTATGTGGGAACGACAGAGCTCGGTGTGGTGGATATCAAAGAGTTCACGGGCATTTTCGAGAGACTCGGCTCAATTTTCCAGAATAGCCGGTGGTATGCAATTGAAGCTGTTTGCCAGAGCCGGTTTGGCTTCCTGATCAAGAATCTCCAGGCCAAGTTCGATGCTGACAATTACGAGATTTACGATCTTAACGACCATGATGAAGAAGACGAAGACGCACCAGCACTAGTCTGAAAGTTCCTTTAAGTCTTTCTTACGCGGCCTTCCTCGTCCCACGGAGGCCTTCCGCTTCTTCAACCATTCGTCTTTGAACTCCCTCGTAACGATTTTTCCCATGAACACTTCCTTACCTTCCTGAAGAACTTTCATGTAAGCCTCCCTGTATTCGTTTTTTTCGATCTTTGACATACTCTTCCACTTCAGGACAATAGCCTGCTGGTCAATCTTACCATCTTCCTTACGGAACTCGTTTCCGCATATACTTCTGAAGTAGTTCCACGCATGCGTGAAAGAGACTCTTTCCTCCTTTGGCCTGCTTTCCACCATGGCACCGTCCTTCCGTTGTAGCGAGTTACCAAGGTACTGTGTGATGTAGAGGGCCTGTTCTGCGGCTTTCTTCCGTGTCAGAGCCGTCTCGATCTCTGGATTGGGTATGTCTGATTTCTTGGTCTGTTCCACCCACTTTTCAATTTCTTCCTGAGCTTTTTCAAATATGGAATCTTCAGAAGAAATGGTCTCACCTAGCTTGAGCCCCGGTATTTTCAGAAGCAATTGGTCTAGCTGAGATTCAGTCCATCCTCGAGATACATATTTCTTCGGTACTAGAAACCAGCCATAGCTGGTACAAACAGCATCTATATTGTTAGGATCACTCTTCACATCTTGTAGAAGCTTCAGAGCCTGTAATTGTGGTGATATTGACAAACGCCGAGCGGATGCTAGAAGTCCTCGATACATGCTGATTTCCACTGGCGATGCTCTGCGCGCACATAAGTAGTATCTACTTGGCGATACCACTCTACTTTCGGAATGTTGATCTCAAGATTCTGGACTATAGCTGCCGCAACAGCTGTCCTGATCAAGCTCACAGCCGACTGGCTGGAAGCTCCCTTTGCTGAACAGCTTATAGAAGCTGCGAGCTCCTACAAGGATGGCTTGTATGTGCTGGCAGTGAGAGCCGTGTACCAGAATGAGGAGACTTTGGACTGGGAAGACGATGATATTGATGATGTTGAGGTCGAATCTGAAACAGGCTCAAGAACCGATAGGCAGATTTACGATTCCTTCGTTGGAAGCTTGCTGCCGGAGGAGAAAGGCATGGCTGATCTCAACTTGGTGAACAAGATCTATACTCCACGGATAGAGGCACACTACAGACACTACCAGAATGAAGTGGATGAATCAAAGGTTCTCAAGATGTGTGCCAAGGACTCTTTTGGAAATGAAATCGAGGACCCCTTGGGTGCATGGGTCAAGTATGGGGACAGGATATATTGCTCAGACGCTGACTTATACGCCCTTCAGCTTTCCAAAACTTCAGAGAAAATCAAGGCATTTGATAGAGTGATTGGACACGACGAAAAAAAGCCTTTGCTTGTGCTCTATGGCTCAACAGAGAGCCCCAGACTCGGCCCAATGTTCGAAACATTGTACCAATTCGCTGAATCTGACAAATTGAGATTTGTGTGGAGATACGTACCAACTAAGGGCCCAAAGAGCGCGATTCCTGGATTTGGTGCTATCTTGACGCCCAAGCAGCCTCTCAATGGCACGAAGTCGTCAAAGATAAAGTACACTGGCGACATCAAAAAATACTTGGCAGATATTAGAAAAAGAGGCCAACCTTTGAAAGCCCTTGAGGAAGTTTCATACCAAGAGTTATCTAATAAGATCACAGCTCTTGTCCTTGCTCAACCTGAAGGTGAACAACACGAACTTCTACAAGAGATTTTGAACAACCTTCCTCTTTATGGACCTTACATCCACCTCGTCAAGGAAATTCCAGGCTTGGAATCTACGAGGGCAGCAGCTCAATTGAATGAAAACAGGGGCGCATCTGCTGAGTCAGTCGGACTCTATTTGAACGGTGCCTCAGTTCACAAATTGGAGATGGACCTCCCGCATGTCATCAACAAATTGAACACAGAACTCAGACTCGCTCAGAGGATGAGTGAACTAGGGTTTTCCAACGAGCAAAGCAAGTTCATTTTTTATAAGTTCGCTCTCATGAGTGCCTTCAGGGAAGTCCAGTATCGTACCGGCGATCAGGAAAACAGATACGCAGTTTACAAGCATGCCTTCGATCCAGCATATAATACATCAGGTGGTGTTGTCTACTTCAATGATATTGAGAAGGACGATCCATATGATTTGTTTGATGTGAACAGAAGAGAAGCATACCTCGGAGTCGAGGCGCAAAGATTACAGTTTGGCCAGGTTCCTGCTCTCAGAGAGAACTCTCACGAACTAATCTTTGCTATCAATTTTTCAAGCTCCATTCAGGTGAAAGTGTTCTTCACATTTGCCAAGATCATCCTCGACAGAAACCTTCCTCAACAAATCGCAGTCATTCCACTTGTTGATAGTGACGAGGATGAGTTGGTCACGGAAAAGTTCTACCACATTATGGAAGTTAGCGATTCGAAAGAGGCATTTGCTTTGTTGTACCAGTACTACGAAGCACCTACTCAAGAGGAGAAGCACGAGATCCTTGCAAAGGTAGAAGTTCCCAAGGATAAGCAAGGCAATTTCAAAAACTACGAAAAGACGGTTCGTGAGTTCTCACTTGACTCTCCATCGGTGATAATCAATGGTGTGATACACGACATGAAGTCTCCATGGCAGGCTGCAATGACTAAACAGATGGGTAATGATGTCCGTCTTTTGCAGCAGAGGATCAAAAAGATGGAGGATAGAGGTAGAAATCTCAAATCTGTTCTCTTTCAGGATGCCAAAGAAAGCAGAAACTCGCGTGTTTCTCCAAAAGATCTAAGCAACATCAGATACAAGGAGGTGACGAAGGAATTGATCGATAATTCAACGGCATTCAAGAAGGTCAGTAAGCCCAATGATGCACCTGGAACTTTTTGGCTTATTGGCGACTTCAACTCCCGCCTAATTCTCACTCAATTCTCGAAGCTTTTGGAACTTCTAGAGATTTATCTGGACATGTCATTGGAAATCCGCATTTTGAATATTTCAGACGATGACTCTTTGCTAAACAAGCTCTTTTCGAAATACGGGGAGAAACCATTAACTCCTGAAACCATCAATAATTTGAAATCAGAGGTGTTGAAAGCCAAAAGCAAAGTGTATTCTAAAGTGCTGCCGAAGAAAGCCCAACTTCTTCAGGACCATCAGATCCAGCTCCACCAACCTGGGATGTTGTTCAATCTGAGATATCTCAAATTAAACGAGCTTTTCGATACCGAGGAGCTCATAGAGTTGGTTGGTTTCGAGCATAGGAGGCGCCTTAGTATTTTCAAAGATATCACAGATACCTACCCAGATATGTTCTCGTGGAAAGGTCTCATGTTCTTCAAAAAGTCTGGGTATGACAACTTCGAATGGTTTGATCTCGTGAGTTCTGTTGTGGCCAAATCATTCTTTTTGGAGGATTCACAAATTCAAACAGACGTTGATCGCTTTGACTTTTCATCGCTTAACTTTGTGAACTCTCTCAACATTACCGATGCAACGAATGGTGCTCTGATAGATATTCTCGCAATTGTTGATCCTATATCTGATGTATCCCAGAAAATTGTCTCCATGGTGAGTGCCCTTAAAGACCTACCATTCGTCAACGTCAAACTTTTAATTCAACCACTCAAAGATGTTGCAGAACACACTTCGTTGGAAAGGTTTTATGCTCACAGTTTTGTGTCTTCATATCCACAATTTGATGAAGACGGTATTTTCCTGATTCTGAATTATGGTGCTCAAGCGCAAGGCCTTGTGCCCGAATACAAATTCTCTTCTGACCTTGATATCCCTTCCAGATGGCTTGCTGTTAAGGACAAGCTTTCCAAGGCCGACCATGAAGAGTTCACTGTTGATGAGATCGAGGAATTGAATTACAAACTTGATAAATTGGTAGTCGAAGGCTACGCGAAGGATGTAAAGACTGCTCAATCGATCGCAACGTTGACTTTCGATATAACAAATGAGCAAGTGGTTGAAGATGGTATTGTCATGCATACTTTAGGCTATGTTCAATTCCAAATTAAGCCAGATGTGTGGAGTTTACTGATACAAAAGGGTTCTCGTGGTGAACAAATTTACAACTTACTCTCAGCAAGCGACAACAAGTACGATACAAACGATCAGCCCATCGATACTGCTGAAATATCTTTATTTTCTTTGCACGGGGCAGTCATTCATCCAAGACTTCTGGAGAAATCAGAAAAAGATCAAGCAAAAGCAAAAAAGAAGGTTAGCACCACTAAGAATGCAGACATCAATGTCTTCTCCCTCGCAAGCGGGAAGCTCTACGAAAGATTTGTTTCTACCATGATGCTATCAGTGAAGAAGCACACCAAATCTACAGTAAAGTTTTGGCTCCTTCGTAACTTTTTGAGTGCTGAGTTTGTGAATTCTCTTCCGCAATTTGCTGAAACTTACAGCTTCCAATATGAACTCATCTCCTACAAATGGCCTCTTTGGCTTCGCCAGCAGAAGGAAAAATACCGTCAAGTATGGGGCTACAAAATTTTGTTCTTGGATGTCTTGTTTCCTAACCTGTTAGACAAGGTAATTTTTGTGGATGCAGATCAGACAGCCAGAACTGACCTTAAAGAGTTAGTCGACACTGACCTTCAAGGTAAAGTGTATGGATTCCCGCCAATGTGTGATTCCCGCAAGGAAGTGGAAGGCTACAGGTTCTGGAAGCAAGGATACTGGAAGAACGTTTTGCAAGACGATTTGAAGTACCATATCAGTGCGCTCTTTGTGGTTGATCTCAATGAGTTCAGACAACAGTACGCCGGCGACCGGCTCAGAACTCACTACCAGAAGCTTTCGAGTGACAAAGAGTCACTCGCTAATCTCGACCAAGATTTGCCCAACAACATGCAAAGGCTGATTCCTATCCACACATTGAAGCAGGATTGGCTATGGTGTGAGACCTGGTGCTCCGACGAGAGCAAGAAAAAGGCTAAAATGATCGACTTATGCAGTGACCCTTTCAGAAAAGAAACGAAATTGGAACGTGTGCAGAGGCTGATTCCAGAATGGAAAGAGTACGATGACCAGATTCAACGGTTGCAAAATGGCGAGAGCGATACCGGTGCGAACGTGGGGCATGATGAGTTATAGGCAGAACGGCCCAACTATATTTCATGCGAGTGCGGCCGGTTTAGGTACTTTGACGGGCGCGGAAAGTAGCCCAATATGGCATATACCGACATGGCCTCAGGTCACGTGTGGTTGTGAATCAATTACGCATTATAGGCGATGGTGAAAGAAGCAGGGGGGACCAGAGAGATGGCTCATGAATTTAAATTCGAAGACAGAACGAGATATTATGAATGACCCCATGTCGTTCGATCTCATAAACACGAGATACAAGGGTGGATCACGATAAGCTGACCATGTGAGATTAAGTGAGTCTACCTGCTTCCTGCAGGACGCGAGGACCCAATAGAGGTGACTAGTACTGGACTGAAAAAAATACACGAACGTCTTCTTCATAGTTAGCCATGAAAATCTCGAAGAAGTTGGACGATGCACACTCGTGCTCCAACCCGCCACCGGCGACCTTCTCGTTCGAGTTCTTTGTCCCCAAAACCTCCCAGGGTGTACAGAACCTTTACGACAGAATGGATAGAATGTACGAGTTGAACCCGATCTTCATTGATATCACTTGGAACGCAGGTGGTCGCTCCTCCACCCTCACCAACGAAATGGTCTACACTGCCCAGTCAACTCTTGGTTTGGAAACTTGCATGCACTTAACGTGTACCAACATGAAGGTGGAATTGATTGACGAGGCATTAAGTAAAGCTCACGCCTCCGGATGCCAGAACATCTTGGCATTGAGAGGTGACCCACCTTTGGATGGCTCAGAGTCTACTGGTGATTTCAAGTACGCTAGGGATTTGATTCGCTACATCCGCAAGAACTATGGTGACCACTTCAACATTGGTATAGCGGCATACCCGGAGGGTCATCCCGAAGAAGAGGATGATGGAAAGTTGTTAGGCTATTTGAAAGAAAAAGTCGACGCTGGTGCTGACTTCATCATCACACAGATGTTTTATGATGTGGACAACTTTATCAGCTGGTGTCTGAAGATCCGTAAGATTGGCGTGGAGATTCCCATCATACCTGGTATCATGCCAATTTCAACCTACTCCGCCTTCATCAGAAGAGCCAAGTGGTCTCAAGTGAAGATTCCAGAGCACTTTTTACAGGCATTGGATCCTATTAAGGAAGACGATTACGCTGTTAGAGAAAAGGGAACGCAGTTGGTGGGCGAGATGTGTCAAAAACTCATTGATTCTGGATATGTGAATCACCTTCATTTCTATACGATGAATCTTGAGCGTTCGACTATCATGGTGTTGGAGCACCTCAACTTGATTGAGCACGTGAAAGACAACGCTGTTGTGGGTGACGAATTACCCTGGAGGAAATCGTTGCACCCCATGCGATCAAAAGAATCGATTCGTCCCATTTTTTGGCAGAACAGAAAATATTCTTACATCTCCCGTACTTCAGGTTGGGATGAGTTCCCTAACGGTCGTTGGGGTGATTCGAGATCTCCTGCTTTTGGTGACATCGATCTTTCCGCTACAGAGTTGTTACGTCAGTCTCCGAAACGTGCCTTTGAGTTATGGGGCTGCCCTCAGACCTTGGCTGATCTTTCTCAAATTTTGATTTCTTATTTGCAAGGCGAGATCAAATCTTTGCCATGGAGTGACGGTCCAATCGGTGACGATACTGAAGTGTTGAAGCCTGCGTTGATCGAGATGAACAAGAAGGGTATTTTCACGTTGAACTCGCAACCCGCTTTGAGTGCTGTGAGATCTAATGATGAAGTTTTCGGCTGGGGCCCAAAGAATGGATTTGTCTACCAGAAACAATACTTGGAATTCTTCATCCACAAAGATGCACTCAACATTTTGTTGCAGAGAGTCGAGGAGCACAATGCAAGAGACGCCCATTCCGTTGTCACATATTACGCTGTCGACAAACAGGGCACATTGTCCACTAATGCTCATGACGACGATATCAACGCTGTCACTTGGGGTGTATTCCCTGGCGAGGAGATTTTGCAACCCACCATTGTCGAAAAGGTCTCCTTCTTGGCCTGGAAGGATGAGGTCTATCGCTTGCTCGACGAGTGGGTAAAGATCTTCCACACCAAGTCTGTGAAGGAGGAAGTGGAGGAAGCCAAGATTGATGCTTTCTCGAAGTTGTTGACTGGTTTTGGAGACAACTTTGTCTTGTGCAACTTTGTCAACAATGACTTCACCAGTGGCAACAACATTATCTTTGACCTTTTTCAGGATCTCCCTGTGGCTTCTCTCTAGATGCCACCTCTCCATCGTTCAATTCTTCAACACATAAACATTTGCTCGGATATTGGCCCTGATTTCAACAACATCAGGGGCCCGGTTTTTATCTAATTCAACTTGGTGATAAAACCTCTGTCAAGTGCCACCTTCATTTTGATGGAGCTCAATTCGGTGATTCGTCACTGCAAGTTTTTTTTCTGCATTTATGCTATTTACATAACCCATATAGCATCCTCAACGGCATGGTTCACGAATAAAAGTACAATTTACGTTTAACCTTGTAGCTAGCCAGGTTTATCCGTGTATTAAGCTATATCACTCAAGTTCACCCACCCTCCACACTTCGAGGTTCATGATCTTAAAGGAGCCATATTCTGCACCAATTTCGTGGTCACATAGGATTTCATTGCCGAAAGTCTCGCAAGGGTACGAGACACCCAGATAAAGAGATTTGTCGATATATAGGCCGTTGTTGCCATGCGAAGAGCCAACAGCTATAAAATCGACGTTTGAGTAGATCAAGTTGTCATTGAGTCCCGTGTAAGGAAAGGCCTTGAAACGGCGATCTCTTCGCCTTTTCGGTTCTTGAGGGTCATTGAACCACTCTGTCTTCCATAAAAAGCATTCTCCGTTTCCGTAGTACCGTTTATGTTCCAGAGGGCGAGGGTGTTCGTTGAGATAGCAGCCAAACTTGTTCCTGTGCTCATCCTGAATCACCACAATATAGCCGTGTGGTCTGCTGCCCCGAGCATGTGGGTTCTCGCCAAAAGTGACCATATTCTTGACCACGCCTTCAGCAAAGCCACCTGTGTCGCCATTGGCCCTTGCTTTCCTGACATTGAGATTGTGCTTCTGTGTTTCAGGACGGCAGTTGCGATATAGCGAGTTCAAGGAGATGCCGTGTTGCTCCAAGGAGTACAAGAGCTCCCATTCATTGTAGAGCTGGAGCCGAGGAGGAAGTAATGACCTTATATTCAGCGCCAATTCCTCGTCAAGCACCCGATGTTTTGTTCCTTTGGCATACCCCAGAAGTTGGAGGTCTGATAAGGGTGGAAGTGGGTCTGGTGATGCCAGGGTCAGGCGCAGCTCAGGGGTTGGAGATTTTTGAGAGCCCAAAAGACGTCCCAAGAGTGAGGGCTGTTTTCTAGGGACCCTCCCCTCGGGCTTTGTATCCGAAACATCCACACTCATGATAAGAAGTTGCTAGGTAGTACGGATCTGGGGTGAGCGCACTCTAGGCAGGCCAGGGCCTAGAGGGTGGACTAGTGGCCCAATCGGGTGAGTGAAACGAGAAATTCAACACCGGCTTTTACGCTGTCAATAAAAACAATGTGGGGGAATTCTGCATGAAGTTTCTCGTCGAGTCCTGCCATTCCAGCACACCCTAAAAGCACACAGTCTATGTTGTCTGAAGCGTACTCGCGCAAAAACGCAGACACTCTTTCGGTGATTTTGGAGAACTCCGAGGCATCGCTAAGGTTGAGAACCAGAACGTTTAATGCACGGCTTTTCTGGAATTTCTCAAAAGGAAAGTGGCCGGATCCAGCAAATCTGGTAATCGCGTCATCCAAAAGAGGTAGCCACCCGCTCGTGCTGGTCAACACGAACAGTCTACGCACTCTGGCATTGGCGTAGCTATACAAGAGAGTCGCTTGCATGATGCCCAACACTGGTTTATCGGTGTGTTGGGCAAGCAGGGCCACTAGCGGGTGATCCGAGTAGCATGCCACGAGAAAACCGTCGTAGTTGTCCAAAAGCCGTTTTTCGAGTATATCAGGAAGCGTTGCTTCTTCAGACTGGATCAGGGTTTCTTTACCACTGATCTCCTTGGGGGCATTGGGGGGAGCAGTGTAGAACTCAAGGGTCGTGCCAGGTGGTGGGGTGATGGTAAGACGGAGATTATCAGATACAGAAACGGATGAGTTGGGGTTGATCACAAGTAGAGAGGGCATGTTGGTGGTGAAGTTGAATTCCGCGCGGCGGTTGAGATAAGGCGAGTCGGCGAAGTGGAAAGAGTCCAGTGTAGTGAACTTGGACTTCGATTTTGAAGTTAATTTTTATACTATGATGAAAGAAAAAAAGAAGGAAAGCAAAAAAAAAAGTTTTAACGTTGTAGATGTAGGAGAAGGTTCTGATACTAGAAGACAGATCACGTCGTATATAACAGGTATTTTAGTGGCATTAGCTCGGAGAATTTGTCGATAAATTTCGAGTTCACTTTTGGGCTGCTGAAATACATCATGAATTTGTCATTCCTTTCGGCTGAAGATCGAGGCAATGACTTTTCGTTCTTGCTCTACATGCGACTCGTTACTACAAAAAGCTCAGTTGAAAACAAAATGACGAGATTTCTAACACCAATGACGAATTACATGTTGCTTTACAAGTCAAAATTCTCGATGAATCTATTGAAAAAGAAAAAAAAAAAAAAGAAAAAAGATTGGCCGAGAGAAATATCTACCCAACCCATGGTTATGCCATCAAATGGTCCTTCCATGAGATACGTAGCTGATAGCCGTCCAATTCGACAGAAGAAAAGTAGAAAAACCAATAGCAGTGTTTCGAATCTGAGCTACAAAGTCCTCGAATCGGCATCAATGCCTTTTCCTCCCCAAAACACGCCTTCCAATCCAACTCCCACCGAATTTTGCACCCATTCCTGCACCTCTCGATAAGACATCACTATTCTTCTCCAGAAACCACCATGACATGTCGTTTGTAGCGGCAATAGATAGTTCAAAAAATATATCGAGCTGGTCTCGTGCAGTGAATGCATTAGCTCAAGTGCTGGATCAAATCAAGATCACAATCTCCGGGTTGGCTTTGACACTTCTGGCCATCAATCCATCACGAACAAGCAGCGGAGAGATCCTGTTCGAGAAGCTGTTTTTCCGGGAATTCTCCTTTGATACGGCCAATATATCACCAGTTGGGTTCAGAATAGATGAAAATGACCATGATTACCTGTCCTACTCCTGCATTGTCTCATCCAAGCATATGGTGGTGCTCTTCAAGAACCTAGACGCGGCGAGTCTCAGCTACATTTGCCTCCGGCTTGAATGCTACAATGGAGTACCTCGGAATAAGGAATTCAAAGTTTTTGTTGAAATTTTGACAAAGAAAATGATTGTGAAAAAGTACCTGGTCAATTACCAGCCAGTACTTCCCCAAGAGCTGCCTATCCCACGCATCTACAAGAAGGACTTCGATGATGGAAAGTGCAAACACTTGATGATGGAATTGAATACAATGAAATCATTTCTTGATATGGTACCGCTCTCTACGGAGGACTTCAAGGTGGATGTGAAGCAGACAAAAATTCTGTTTGTAGCTTACACTCGACAAGTGCTCAAAGACAAGGAGCTACTCAAACAGGCAATGCTGATTACTATTCTGATGGCGATAGATGAGCTTATGGAGCTGAACCTAGATGGTACTACCAGCTCGATCAATTTTCGTCTCAAGGATTACCGTACTTTCATTACATGTTGCACTTCCATGGGAGACCTAACACATAGCGATGATAATTTGCTGCCTGAGCCTCTGTTTGAGGCTTACTTTAAAGGCGGTGGAGATCCTCTTGTTGTGGAGCATAAATCTGGTCCCGTTCTTGTCCGTTTAATTATTCTCACTGCCGGCACGGGAGAACCTCAAGATGAAGACGAGAACAGGGACAAATACATACTCCATGGTCACACGATCCACAGAGTTCCTGAAAGTCATATAACGAAAGCGAATCCCACCAGCCCCATAAGCAAAGGTCGACTAGGTAACGCAACAGATCAGGGTAGAGAGCTCAGCTACGAGCCAGACTTCAATTCGTTCCAGTCTAGCTCCATGGGGGACATTGTGACCTACGGTAAGCGCGGATCGACGCCAACCACTGAGGCGCCGGCCAAAAGGACTAAAACTAAGACAACCGACGCGGATACAGACTATAGTACCTCTGACGAGGAAGCTGAGCTAGGACCTACCCAGCAGAATAACAAGCCTACATCGTTGTTCGAATGATTGTGTATTACGTCGTGTGTATTATGCAGCGGCGTGTGATGAACACCCCGGGGATGCTTAGGTGGATGGAGATGGGGCCTCTACCTTTTTATTACCGAAGTAATGATGGTTGACCCATCTGTATCCTTGGGCCAATTGGGCACACTCATTGGCGAAATGACAACCAAATAACAAATAGTTCTTTGGGCTAATGGCGACGGAGTATCTCATGAAGACCAAAGAGTACATAATCAACGAGCCAGTCATTGGGCCAGAAATGAGATCTGGGTCTTTGTTCAAGTCCATCATGGCAGCGACTGGGATACCGAAGTTAGACACAGGGCCCCAGAAGTGAGTGGTGAAAATGTACCTGAGATTCTGTTTGTTGAAAATGTTCTTGAAAGACATGGCCTCGAGAATAGGGTACTTGCTGGTGCTGCTATCGGTATAGAACACTCCGCTTTGATGGGTGGTGTCGTGTGCAGTCCTGGTGTGTTCCGTCCCCAATGGTTCCGCGCCTAATGGCTGCAAAATTACAGGCTCGTTGTGGATCATGATGCATAGTCTATAAAGTGTACTTAGTTTGGTCCTTGAAAACCGGGTTGAGGTGGATTGAAATACGTTTGTGGCATGTGCGAAGCCTGAGCATAGCTCAACTCGCTTGCTTGGTTCTTTTCGTCTTCATCCTCATGCTGAAGCTGATTGGGGTTTTGCCCCACTGCTGGATTACCCATCATACCATTGTAATGCAGAGCAGGAACTCCCTTTTGACCTGCGTTGTTCACCTGGCCATTCATGTTTTGCACCATCTGATTGTTCATTTGCTGGTCCTGGCCACCATTGTGGCTGGATATGGTCCGAGGGCCCATTTGTTGATGAGGGATTCCCTGCTGGTTTTGGATTGGGTGCTGAGGAAGCTTGTGATGCTGAGGAAACTGACTTTGTCTTGGTGCCAGGAATTGGGAGGACTCTCTGCTTCTCAATGGCAGTGGTTGTTGAACATTATCAAACTGAACGTGAGCTGGAACCTGTGACTGGTGCTCTCGTTGAGAAAGATGTGGTGGTGCCTGATTCATCGGCTGTGGCTGATGAACTTGTTGCACATCGCCAGAGACTTGGTTCCAAGCACCAGGGAACTGGTCCTGACCTTGCATGTTGTACTGATTGAGTACGTCCAGGCTGAGAGAGTTCGACTGCATGTTCTTGTTGTAGTTAGGATCTTCGAACATCTGAGGGCCCATCTCATCATCCGAAGGACTGCTGAGATAATAGGGGATATTTTCAGCGTTTAACCAGAAAGGATCCTTGAAAGAGAAACCCAAAATTTTGTCCAAATCATCAGTTTCAAGGTTGGGAGCATTCTCGGAGTCAGTCTGATGGTGGTGATCTCTCTTCTTGAGGAGGGTATTGATGTGCTGGAGATCCTTGTTAATCAAGTATAGGATGTTGGTTGACCACAAACGCACATCTTCACCCAACTGGTCAGTCAACTGCGAGGAGAACTGAAGAAGATCATTGAGCTTTTGCTCGATGTGCTTCAAGAAAGTTCCAGATTCTCCTTGAATGAACTCCTTGGCCTTGTAGTTGAGGAGGGTAAATATCACAATAATACCTTGGTACATGAAGGAGTTGAGAAAAGGGTAGTCAACACGAAAGACCTTTCCAAGCTTTGTTCTGCTGAATGCTTTGCCCTCATCATCAAGGAAATGAGGTGTGATTCTCAGCAAAAAGTCCTTTGTAAATTCAACAGTATAATCGAGGAATCTCAGAATTGAATCACACATGGCTTCGATGAGATACTTGTTATCCTCCGGTTCCAAAAACTGATTGCTGAAGGGCTCAAGCAACTTGGCCCTGTTGATATGCAAGATGATCAAATCAACAATAGCAGGCTCCCTCTCGACCGCTAAAGGCATGTGGCATGATTCGTCCACTTCCTCGGCCAGTCCCAGATGCTGAGATTGGTACTCCTGACTCACAAACCAAGTAAGCTTTTCACATTCCTCCTTGAACCTAGCATCGAGACGCATGACGTCGGCGATGGTGAAATTCATCATAAAACTCTCAATAAGCATCATGTTGGATAATCTGAGGCACTCACTGAGACCCATCTTTAACTGGACTTGAGTCTTCTCAGAGTCCAAACGAAGCTTGGCGAGGTTTTGCTGGTTAGATGTGAAAAGCACAACCGAGTTGACCTGGATGGAGATAGGGTTGGGACGACCCAAGACAGAACAAAGCTGGCCGCACATGTACTTTAAGGCGAACCAGACTTTGAATCTAGGTACATCACTGTCGGAGTCATCTTCATCCGATACTGAGTCATCCTTCTCTTCAACCTTCACTCCGCCTTCCCCAGACTCGTCTCTCAAGTCCTTCTTCTGAGACATTTCAGCAAGTTTGACTGGAGCTTCTTCTAGACTGTCGTTGGTGGTTCTCATATTCACCATGACGTGGAGACCAATAGCGTACGCTACAGCGCAGCAATGGAACAACATAGACCAAGACTCTTCGTAACGCTGGTCGATAAAGTACCACTCGGTACACAAGATATATGCCTGAACAGTCATGATAGACTCGTTCAAAAGGTTATGGCGCAACTTGGTAAAACCACGGTAAAGCACATTCTTAACTAAGCTTGTAGTCCTCTTGTGTAACGTGACAACCGAGTCAACAGGCTCCCTCGTGAGACCACTTTCATTGTAACTTTTCGGCGTGAGACGCAGAACCAGCAATATCAAAACCATATGTAGAAGAAGCAAATCATCGTCGTTCTCCCACTCCTTATCGGAGATGCTATCATAAGAGTTTATGAATTCGATCAACGCGGGCTTCGAAATAAACGACCTGTAAGTGCTGTGCTCAAAGAAATGACTTATAAGGGTCTTGATAACCTCGACGTTGTCCTCTTGCTTGTCGTCCTTAGCAAGCAACCACGGGAGAGGTTTCTTGGAAAATGCAATGTCGGAGTTGCCTTCGACATCCATGTCGTCAGAATCCAGCCCCTCTCTCTTCTTTTTAGAAGGGTGGCTTTCGTTGTTGAATGGCGTGCTGCTTGAGTCGGACTTCAGTGGCGAATCCTCGTTTTGGTTGTTATTGCTGCTATTGTTGTTGTTCTTCAGTCGAAGAGCCTCGATCATGTAGTTCGAGGAAGAAGGACCGTAGTACTTCTCGCCCATCTCGGTTGTTTCTCCGGCTATCTCGATACCGTGTTCGTCGTCATGCTCGGTGTTCTGAGTTCTATCGAGCGTCTGGAGCTTGGATCGTAACTCATGATTTTTCTGGGTCAACTTGAAGTTTTCGTGAAGCACAGCCAACTTCTCCTTCCGAAGCAACTCGACCTCATCGTGTAAGCGGTGGACCTCCAGGGGGAGTTGGAGTCCAGATTCGAGGAGGACCTCACGGGGCTCATTTCGTGGGTATGGCTGTGATGATCATGTTCGTTGGAGATGTTGATGTTCCGGAACTTCCTTGGGAACTCACAGATGACGCCTTTCTTGACACACTGGTTGCAAGGCTTCTTCTTGTTACACTTTATCTTCTTCCGACGGCATGAAATGCACGAGATTGGGTAGTCGGACATGGTGGAAAGGAACGGTAAGGGTTTATATCAAGGTGTTGCTAGGTGAAGTTATGGAAAACAGTTGTTTTTTTAAGTAGTCTCTTCAGACAGGTTAAGTGATGAAGAAGTCACAGATCTTTTTCTTGGTGTATCCGCCGGCCCCAGGTGCCGCAACTACATGCTGTCTTGCAGGCAGCGCTGCAGCATGCAGCATAAGTGTGCACATGGCGCTTCTCAATCCTCACACTGTGTGGCGCAAAACTTACCCACGATGTGGCGAATGTATCTCGGTTGTTTCACTCCAGCTGGTCTAGCCAGCCTAACGAGGCCACTGGACACACCGTTATGAAAGACGACTCTGGAATCTCATACAAGAAGATAAATGCTCCATGAATTAACATGAAATTAGCCTCACACGGGGGTCTTGCTCCGTTGCTAGATGCCCGGCGTCTATAACGAACCGTGCGCATCTATACCTGTCTGTCATGTCTCAGAAATAGCAACTTAGGCTCGGGATTCCTTGGAGTGCATCAGCGCCGTAAAGCGGCACAGGCGAGTTCGAATCTCCATCGTTTCAGATGACCAGGAAGAAAAAAAGTAAACCGAGAACCCGACATTTGAAAATCGCTGCCTTCGCTTATGCACGCCACAATGGCTAGTGAGTTTAGTGATATACGCCGCGTGGAAGTGTCAAATCATTTTTAGTTGTGTTTTGTGTGGGCGCGAACGTTAAGCACATCGTTTATGCTTGAAATGTCCTAGATTTCCCCAGGTTGCTAAAAAACGCAGGCCCACCTGAGACATTCTCCTACAGCTTTGCTGGGGGCTCCTAGCAACTAATAGGCGCCAGGCGGATCTGGGTCCCGTCAGTATGATTTTGTATTCTTCTACGGCTGAGTAATGGCAGCTGGGGAGGCTAGTATCGGACACTGCATCACCATGAGGTGCATTCCCCTGGAAGCTGGCTTTGAAGCATTAAAATGTCCGGTTGAGCAAGTCATACGCCAATGTCACCATGCATGGGATCAAGATATTGTCGTTTAGCGTAGCTGAGCCTTCTAGAATGCCGGCAATCATGGCAATGATAAATGTGTTCTCCCAGTTCTGGACCCTCTTGTCCTCGGGCATAATGTAGAAGTCAATCAACACAAAGGACGCAAAAGTAACTAACATAAATGTAATTGTACCCTCGAGCGTTCTCAGCGCACCTTTCCACTTGATCTTGCCAAATTTCTTCCCCACAATGGATGCAAGCGAATCGCCCAAGCCTAGCGTCACTAAGCCGATGTACGAGCGTAAATTCACAATATCTCCGAGAACATAGCCGTAAGCCAATGGTGCTACCACACCGGCAAGAAGGAAAATGTAAGACAAATTGAGGGGGCCCTTGAGATCTTTTTCGTCTTGGAAAAATCTCAACTCGGTGAACAAAAATTCTCCGAGGAAAGTGATCCGGGTGCATCTTATCATCTCGATAACAATAAACACAATAAGCGATCCCAACAATGCAATGGCGGTGAACTCTGGCTGCTGCACAAATGCAGGGTATCCGAGACAGAGCACCAACATAAAGTGCCAAACCTTTCTACGAAGGTTAAGGTTGATTTTGTTGGTGTATGCCAATCCAAAAATAATCGGAATGGCGACCAAAAGGGAAACAGCCCAGTAGATGATCAAGTGCAAGCGATCGTCAGATTCCCAAATGTAGTCAAACAACCACAAAACTGGGTTCTTCTCATCCAACTCTTTCGTGAAAATGAGCTCCATGGTAAAGTAAAACACAGCAGCGAAGAGCACGGCAATGAGGATAGCCACGCCCTTTCTGACGACACTTTGCTGCATCCTCAAATAGATCCAGTAGAGCTGGTAAGCTGCAAAAGATGCTGCCATGAGAGAGATGGTGAGCTCACGGAAAAGCACCAATGGAAACGGCATCGTCTTTGTGTCAAAATTGTACAACAAGTTGACGAGAAGAAGGCAAATCATGTGGATCTCAGAAGGCAACATGGTTGTCAACTTGACATTGGTTTCCTCCTCCTCGCCCAACTCGTTCCATCCATCCAAGATGTACTCCAAAGAGAAGTATGTGAGCACCACACGAAGATAGAAGAACACTTCCACTGTTGTTGAGTCGTTGTAGATGTAGTAGAATACAAACGACGAGAGCACCTTGGCAACAATGTGAAGGTTCTTAATGGCAAAGTTGTTCAAGGCCAAGTTCACCTGGAAAAATGGTGCCTTGGTATCGCCCAAAAGCACAAACAGCAAGATGGGGATGACGAAAGCGTACAACGTGTTGAAGTCGGGCAACACAGGAGCTCTGAATCTGGTTGGGTCCTCCTTATACTTCTTTGACATGGAACGATGATTAAGCCACATGGCCAAGACAGCTCCAATTAGGTTGAACCCCACTGACGATAGCGTCTTATCGTCCTGGATCTTATTCAAGTAAACGTAGAAGATCTGGCCGATGTAGAGACATGTCATAATCTGAGCAGCCTTGCAGAAGTCCAAGTAAAGATTGAGGAAATCCTGGAACTCATAGATGATGTTCCATGGAAAGTTATATTGAGATGGATCGTCACTCAATTCAACTCTCTGGGGTTCGGGCTTTTCCTTGGGAGCAGCCTGCGGTTCCGGAGTGGCATCGTAGTTTTGAAAAACAGAGGCTGTGGTCTTGGCAGAAGCCAGCTTCTCCTTTTTGACCTCTTTCCGTCTGGCCATAGTGGGGTGGTATAGGTGTAAAAAAAATAAAGGCACCGAGGTATTTCACTCTGCACTTGGCGATGAAGGCCAAAAAATAATGACTCCGGCGTGATTCGAACACGCGCATCTTACGATAACAGAACTTGAGTCTGCCGCCTTAGACCGCTCGGCCACAGAGCCATTTCTGAATCAGACAGGCAGCGAAAAACTTGAGAGCGGCAGATTGTAGATCACGTGCTATACTGCATATCTCGCACGGGAAGAACAATTAAAGTTTTTGAACAATCAATTGATCAATAGGGTGTCACACTGATAAAGTTTAAATAAATCAATCGGGTCGGAATTCCCCCCTGATCGAGAATTGAAAAACTGCCCTGATAACCGATTGACTTTCATCGCCGTTCAAAGACATTCATCAATCTTAAATTCTACAATTCTCCACTTGGATGCCCTCCATGTATGTACAATTCTCTGTACCAAGATGACGCTGGTATTCCATTTTAATGCAGACATACGTCCTCGTTCTGCGAGCGTCATTCCGTAAGCCAAAGTGCATCAACAGCTCGCAGCGCTCATGAATCATCCCTCTGGCAGATATTTCAGATTATCTACCCAAAACGCCCCTTTTAAAAGTTACCCGCTAAGTCTTGCAAGAGTTGCCCTTAAACATTGAGTCCTCCGTTTCGCTCACCGTGCAATTCGAGGATTCTTGCAAAGTAAGTTTCCTAAAACTCTTGGGCGACTATTTTTCAATCGCTGTGGCAGCAATTGACGCCCACCGTGTATCACTACTACCATTTAGCGCATCTCGGGTATGCCATTTCGCAGCCATAGAACCACACGGTTGAAAAGTCCCTTAATTGCCTCACGAAGCCTTCAAAGGAACAGCGTGTGTTCACTTATTTTCCCGATTTTCCCTACAAATCGGTGCCAACATTTGCCAGTAAGTGCCGAGGGGTGTTGTTTATTCCTACATCCCACGGAGATGACCTCGGGAGTGGTGTACTAAGCCGTAGTGCTCCGAGAAATGACAATGGGCATAATAAGCCGCTGCCGGCACCCAGGTAACAAAAATCCATACTTTTTGACATTAGTAAGCGACGCCACGTTGAAGCACAACGCACGAAAGCAACCATAGCTGTTGCGCAGCAGGGTATATAAACGGGTACGTTCCCAATTGCATTGACATTTCCAACAAGTCAAAATGGTTAAAGCTTTGATTGCCCTTTCCTCATACAACGGCCCTCTCTACGACGATGGTGCCAAAACTGGTGTCTTCTTCGTGGAGGCATACCATCCATGGGAGTACTTCCACAAGAACGGTGTGGAGGTGACTTTCGTCTCTGAGGACGGTACTTTTGGATGGGATGAGCACTCCATCAGTGAATCTTTCTTGCAAGGCGATGACAGAAAGGTGTTCGAGGACTCGAGCTCCGGTTTCAATCAGGCTGTGAAGGTGGTGAAGAAGGCCTCCGAGGTCAATGCCTCGGACTATGACATTTTCTTCGCTGCTGGTGGCCATGCTGCTACTTTTGACTTTCCCAAGGCCCAGGACTTGCACAAGTTGGCTGCTGATATCTATGCCCGTGGAAAGCCTGTTTCTGCGGTGTGCCACGGTCCATTGATCTTTGACAATTGGAAGGACTCGAATGGTGCCATTATCGTCAGAGGTAAGAAAGTCACTGGTTTTACCGACGATGGTGAGAAGCAGCTTGGTGTTACTGACCTTATGAAGAAGTACGAGTTGCTCACTCCAAGAGAAGCAGCTGAAAAGAACGGCGCTCTCTACGTAGATCCTCCAACTCCATGGGATTCCTTTGTGGTTGTGGATGGTAACTTGGTCAGTGGTGTCAATCCTGCCTCTGCCACTGAAACCGCCCAAAAGGCACTTGAGCTTATTGCCAAATAAGCCATAAAAGGCCTGACTGTTATGCCCGTATATACGAGATATGCTTTATTGACGACTAATCTAGTATCACCGCCTTCTTTTTCTTCTTTTTCGTCTTTGGCTTCAGACTGACCTCAACTGCTTGTTGGTCAGTGCTAACTTCATTATTGGTCAGGCTAACCTCATTTGACTCTAACTTTTTAGGCTCTTGTGCAGCTTCTGCCTGGCTCGCCTCCTCTCCTTTTGGTAAATGTTCGTCCGTGACTTCCGGCTCCTTGGCTTTCTTTTTGGTTTTTGACTTTTCACTTGCCTTCTTTTTCTTTTTAGCCTCTTTGGCTAGTCTCTTCTTCTCTTTCTCGGCAAGTTGCTGCCTCAAGGCATCCAAATCAACGTCATACTCATCTGCCTTTCCTTCTGTAGCTTCAACAGGGGAGGAATTTATGTCGAAATTGTCGAGGTTTGAGGAACTGATCAAAAGCTTGTTCAGCTTTTTCTTCTTTGAATCCGCAAAACCCTCCTCCGATGGATGGCTTGGAACATCTCCACCAAGACTTTCTTCACTAAGCACAGTCACCTTGTGCTTCTTCATCTTCTTTGACTTCTTGATTTCCCTCTTAGCAAGTTCATCTAAAGAGACAAGAGAATTTTTCTCGCTGGGTGTCTCAGATCCAGCCTTATCAGATGGCGTTTGCAAAAGCTGAGCTTTCTGTTTACGGCCCTTCTTATCGCTCGGTGTGATGTAGAAGGGATCGTCTTTCATTCTCTCTAACCGTTCGCGTGTGACCTCCTCGTCAATTTTCGTGTTTTCCTCCTTCTCAGATTGTGCATCGTCCTCCGATTCATCATCACTGTACAACATGTCGAGAGGATCGTCATCGATAACACAATAGCTGGGAGGTGTGTTGATCGGAACATCGAGATCAAGATCTTCAGGTAATGCAATCATTTTTTGTGCTGAAGCTGCCACGGGATTGAGGGTGTAACCCCTGAAGAATGAGGGCAAGATCGAGGTGAGTAGGTGGGGGATCTCCTGATCACTTGAATCAAGCAAATCATGAGCTGTTTCAGTGTCAATCTGAGATTGGTTTTCTTCCAATTCTCGAGATCTCTCTTCCTCTAATTCTTCTCCATCTGTTTCATCTTCTTCAGTCTCCTCGGATGATGAATCAGAATCAGAGTCCGACGCGTCGTCATCCTCGTCGTCAGAATCGACATTATCCTTCACTTTTTCATCGACTTGTTTCTTGTAATAAGCAATCTCATCCAGCTCAAGTTTTTTTATCCATGGCAAGCCAGCTCCACCCATTGCATCCATACTTATGCGCAAGAATTCCAACCATGACAAGGCTCTCTCTTGAACTTCGTAATCGCCGTTTTGCTCGAAATTTTCCAAGAATTTGACACTCTTAAACAAGAAGTATGCTAGTTGGCCGTAATGCTGCAGTGGCAATTTACCCTGTTGAGTATGATTATCAGTGTACTCTGTCACCAAAGCGCTGTAAAGCTTGACTAATGCTGGTATCAAGGTGATTTGTACCTCCGGGTTTGGGAGTTTGATTAAAAGATCAGAAATGATAAACTGAGAAGGCCCTGCTAGCTTCTTGTCCACGTAACTGTTCACTATGGTGTTGAGCATCTGTATCTTGTAACCCAACGCAGCGTTCAGGGCCTCTTCATCTTCCTCATCAGAATCGTCATCTGTAATGCCAAGTTCACTTACATATTCTCCCATCAACCAGTAAATGTCTCTCATAAGTAATGGGCTGTACTGTAGCACTCTCTTGTCTGTGACAAGCTCGAACACGACTTTTCTCATTAAGTAGGGACGAAGGGATGGTACTTTGGTAGCAACGTTTTTGAACTCGGTACCAAGCTTACGAGCAATGACGTCAGAGGCTCTCTTTGATAGGGCTGGGGCAGAATTTGGAGAGCCCTCAGTGTCAACAGGCAAAAGTGTCATGTTCACGACATCCTTGAGGACGGTGACATACCAATTGAAATTGGGAATGTTTGCATAGTTATCCTTAGATGCAATTTGCAAGATCTTAAATACGATTTCAAGTTTTAAGTTTTCTGGAATATGCACACTGGATTCATCAGGCACTAATTGGAGGAGCAAGACTCTGATGAGCTCCAAGATATTGTCTTCCGTCACAAGGAACTGACAAACTTCTAGTGCTTTCTTCATGACAATTGTATCTTTGACTTCCAAACTCGACATGACATAGCCGGAAACTCCATTGACCTTGTGCATGAACTCTGGATAAATCTTCAAGATGCTGATTAATGCTATGAGACCAACAAAGCGCAAATTTGCGTCACCCTTTACGAAGAAAGACACCAAATGTGTTATGCATTCTTTGGCAATCTCCTTGTCTTTCGATGAGTCTGGCGATAGCATTCCTCCGTTTACAATGCAACTGATACTTTCATAGACCAACGAGGTGGCATCCGTCTTTGACATAAGATCGATGATGGTCGGAAGAATTCTTTTCTTCATTCTGGGCTCAACTTTCAGCAAACTTTGAAAAAGCTTGAGAATTCGAATGATAAGCCAATTGTTTTGAGTCTCTCCAAGTATGGAGAAGAATTTTGGTAAATATGCAATGAATATGTTGGGGTTCTTTTTGGAAATTTCACAAATGACAGTGATTGTGGCGCTGACCACCGCAATGTCCTCATCGTCTAGCTTCTCAATCACTCTGGGCAAGCTGGACCGTAGACTTTCAGGGTATTGCAAGAAAATCTTGAAAAGCGCCAACACGGCTTTCTTACGAATGTAAGGCTTTGAATGGGTGAGCTTCACTAAAACATCGTCCACAATGTCCTGGGCCAAGTTTGGTGTGACTATGGTGGCTATACCACTCAATGCGAGGCCGATCTCGATATGATTATGAGAACTTAGATCTTTCTTGAATTGATTCGTCGCTAGTATGAGCAAGTCCTTCTCGTTTTTGAATGACTGCATTGCGGCAAGGTATCCAATTCTCTTTTGCTGGAACCTAGAGGAACTCATGATTTCCAAGATCTGGAAATTACACCAGCTCATATCGAAGCCATACATCTCCAAGTATGCCAATTTAAGCACTGCCGTTGCCTTCACCTCGAGATCAGTGGTAGTCAATTCGCTTTTGCACTCCTCGATGGCATTGTCCAAGAAATCCCGGAGACTCTCAGGTGATTCCTTGAAGTGGGTTCGGATACCCTTGATAAGATCGTTCAATGATTTCTCAAACGAAATGCCAAACGGCTTTAGCCGGGCTAGCATCTCGTTACTCTGCATCTGAAAAGACGACATCTTCAACGAGAAGCTTGTTTATGGCAAAGTGTTTTTCTTCGTTGATATGAGAATCTGACCGTGAGGTTGTTCAGCATCAAATCTCCTGCACCAAACACTTTACTACACCCAAGGAAGCTACTACTACCTTCAAACACAAACCTTGATAATATGTCCCCGATGGGTTCAAGCTCTGATATTCTGATGGATAATGCACCGGAGTCACCGAATTTGCCCACGTCCCAGGCTGACTTCGGTGATACCTACGAGGAATCTGAGGATGAATTTATCACAAGCGACGAGGAACTTCTAAGCGGAATGATTTCTAACGACGAGCTGCGACAGCATTACGGGCAAGCCACGTCCTTGGCGGATCATACCGAATACTTTTCAAAATCAATTGCCAGTGCAATGGAGTCGTTGCTGTTGGATAAGTCACTTGTTGCGCAGGCGCAATTGAGTGGTCAGATCAACAACAAAAATCAGCAACTTATTGAGATGAACGAACAGCTCTGCTCAAGACTTGAATCATTGAAACAGCAGTACGAGTTTCATATCGCCAGAAATCGTTTAGGCACATTGGAACGAGACCTAGACAACATCAACTCCCGCATTGAGGCATTGAAGAGTGGAGCAAAGAAATCGGTTTTATTTGGTAGCGGTAAGCTTGGTGTTGCCAACAAGTACCCAGTGGAGTATAATCGTGCCAAAGACAAAGTTTTGGATCGTGTATCCGATGCTTGACAACTATACTCTAGCGTATATGATGCCCAAACCGTCCATCCATCTGCTTGTGTAGCCATACATGCCCACCATTTGGTACTCGGGGCCTGGTGTAGAAAGCGATGATAAGTGGCCTCCTCCAGCATTACCCAACATAGCCGAGGTACGACCTTGTGTTGTGTGTATTCTCATAGCGTCCAACCATTGGCCGTTTCTAAACGTGAACTTCTCCACAGTTTCGCCCGGCTGCAAGTCAAAGTCTGTGTAGTGAGGCTTTTTGTTGCCAAGAGTGACCTGTCCACCACCACTGCCACCAGAAGAGCCCAGATCCAGGATGTGGAACTTATTCATGAGTTTATTGAGGCCGCCATTTCTGGGCGGCACCGGTGGTTTTTCCTCTTGACCAGAGCCGGAGTTGTAGAATATAGTGAAGCCGTCCAAAGCACCACCATGGTAAACTCTCACCTTATAGATGCCCTTTGCATCAAAACCAATATACTTCATTTCACCCTTTTCTGAGCCAAGCAAGGCACTCTTGATACCGGTGATAGTACCACGACCAAGGCCAAAATCGCTTTTGATAGTATTGGCCAGATGTGCGTGCTTCTTGAAGTCCGGAATCCATAAGTCACCGGCAACAGATAGCACCCTTACCGAGAAGTTGGCGCTGGCATCCAGCTTCTGCAGTCTGATGTCTCTAAAACACTGGTTGTAGTCAAGAGTGATCTCGTGCTGAAGGCCCTGGCCTCCGTAGGATTTAGGATAGAAAGTGGTGTGGTGACGAGCCAAGTCCTGATCCACAAGTTCAATCATGAATATGCCTGCTTCAGATTTGATGTTGACTACACCTTCCCCGACTGGGTACAGCAATGGGACTTCCCCGTTCAGGTACAGGTTATCCGGTTTCATCGTTGTTGTGTGACTCTTCGGGAAGGATGCATCACTTTCATCAACGGGAATCGAAAACGAATCATGGTAGAAATAACGAATGAGGTCACGGATATTCCAGTGACATTCCTTCGGCCACAGGCCATCAGCATTGATGATTCTACCGTTAGACCCATCACGAAGACATCTCACTTCCCTGGTGACGAAAGATCTGTTCCACCACATGTAATCACGAAGCATAACACCGTCTGTCTGGTGAGGCAGACCAAACAGATGGCCAATCTCGTGCATGAATGCGCCTAAGCAGATATTGTGGCATTCCCATGTTGTTCCACACTGGTTACAGTCATTGGCAACTTCATTGATTGAAAGCTTGGTGCCGTCTGTGAGTGTGGTTGCAATTTGCGGGAAAGTGTAAGGGTAGGAGTGGAGACCATGGGAGCCAAAAATGGCTAGTTTGACCTCGCCAGTACCACCTCCTAGAGCAGCGTGGGTGGTGATGTATTTTTTGTTGCTCCAGGTCGAGTCCAAGTAAATGACGGCACACTGCACGGCAGTGTTAGTTTTTTTGTAAGGACCAATAATGTCGGGGGTCTTTTTGATCAAGTCAATGGCATGGCTGAACAACCAGCCCTTGTCTTTAGCATCCGGATTTTGTTGAGCGACATTGGGATCTCTCAACTCGGCAACCGTCTTGGGCGAGCGCAAGACATGCACCTTCACCTCTTTATGTGGTGTAGGTGACTCCACGTTGTAGCCGAAGATGCCTTGATGCAGCTTAGTCTCTTCTACAAACTGGAAGGACCGGTTGCTCAAACCGAGGCGGTGGAACTCGTCTTGAGTAAATGCCTGCATCATTCTTGCACCAACCTTGATTCTTTGAATGGCTGTGTCCAAGTTGGCATATTGTCCTTGGTTCACCTTGTACTTGGGCATGTCGTATGTTCCGTTCGAGTCCCTACCCATGATAACGCACAAGTGGACCGGCTTGTTCTGTGGCAACTCATTGAAAAAAAGTGTGAGTTTACCCAGATCGACAACATTCTGGTGGTTCACAGGAAATCCGTTGGGGTCCAAGTGAGCCTTGTCTAGGATATGTACCTCGAAGTTATTTGCTTCACCGGGTGATACATGAACGAAAGCCTTGAATTGGCCGTTGTTGACTTCATGAAACTGCGGAGGAAAAACTTTGTTCGAATTGTTCACAAATTGGACGAGTCCACTCTGGACATGACTTGTCGTTCTACCAGAGACAATGACAGCTGGCAGTGATACAATTTCACCGCTGTTGTAATTGAAGGTTATTGTCATTGTGGTGTTTTAGCAAGCTTTTCTAATCGATTTTTCTGCTGTGAGGATTGTCTTTTTTTATTGTGGCTTGTCTTTTTCACAACCTTCTCTATCTCCTACAAAAAGAAGCGAGACTTCGGAAGATACACCGGAGTGAGATAGTGTGCGTGCGGCTGCGCGGATGTGGAGTATCAAAACAAACCAAACAAGTGCTTTCTTAGATTTAACGAAATGAAGCACAACACTAGGGCGGCACTCGAAAAGGGGCCTGGTCGGTCCTCTAGTGACGCAATTGATCTTTCTGATAGTGAAGATAAGAGGGACCTGAGTTCCCCAGAAGTGGAGCGTTTTGTGGAGTCAATGCTCCGTATGGAGAAGTCCAAGGGGGATGATACAAAAAGCCTGAAGGGGTCGAAAAGAAAAGACTCTGGTGGCAAGCGCAAGAGAAGAAGCAGTTCAAAAATCAAGAAACCCAAGTTGGGGGACGTGGACGAACCCATGGAGGCAGAGGAGGACTTGAAGGAGACTGAGGCAGAACTCAAAGAAGAGCTCGAGCGGGGACTTGTTCCAGAAGCTGCTGTCGAATCGTCTTCTGAAGAGGAGATAACTATAGTCGAGGAGAAGGAGCTGCTGCCACGGCAGTTGCGCAGAAGGAGAGCTTCACTGGGTCTGAATAACACTCCCAAGACGACGAAGAAGGTTAAGATCGCAGAAGATGTACAATCCGAGAAACTATCCGAGAGCTCGAGCTCCTCTGACGAAGAGGAAGCCGATGTCAAGGAGGAGGACGCACAGGTTGACGAGAAGGGTTTTAGCTCTGGCACAGATCCAGACGTGAGCTATGAAAGCGAAGACGTCAAGCCCAGAGCAAATGGCTCAAAGGCTCGCAAGACACGCCATTCGTTGAGAAGCAAGGCGCAAGAACAGCTGAATCCGGACGACCCAATTGACGTGGAAGAGGAAGGAAGCACTAGTGAAGACTCCCAGGATGACATCATGGAGGACCCTGCCGTGATTGAAATCGCCAGCGACAGCGATAATGAGGGTGATGAGGAATTCAAGCCTGTTCCCCATACAACCTCCGATGGCCCTCGCTCTCAAATCCAGCTCCTTTCGAATTTCAGCCATGAGCTCTTGTCCCTGCCCACAGACCCTGACATTAATACTGACACTGTGAGTGTACATGAGCTTTTAGGTGCAGAGGATTTGACAGAGACAGTGCAGTTCAACTTCAATGTTGACATAGACTACTTTTTGACTTTCCTTCATCCCAACTTTCTCAAGAAGCGCAATAAGATAACTTTTATTACTGGCACTCCCTTCCTTTCGTCTCACCCGAAGCAGAAGGAGATCAAGGAGAAGTACGACATCAACGAGATTATCGCAAACCTTCCCAACAAATTCGCTTCTCATCACACGAAGATGATGGTAAACTTTTTTGCTGCTGGTGCTGTCGAGATTGTGATTATGACCGCTAATATTACCCAGTTAGATTTCAACGGTCTCACTCAAGCATGCTGGAGATCTGGAAAGCTCTATCCGGGCAAGACCGAGGGATTGATTGGTAAACGTTTTAGGTTAGATCTCATGCGCTACCTAGCGAGATATAAACAAGACGTCACCAACACCCTACTCAAAAAGCTCGATCATCTTGACTACAGTGAGGTCACGGTAGAGCTCGTAGCATCAGCCCCAGGTACTTACAATATCGAGGATGTGCCAAAGGGCGATGTTTATGGATTTGGGAAGCTCCGGCAGGTTCTCGAACGAAACGATCTTCTCCTAGATTCCGAGGAAGGAACTCACAACGTCTTGGCGCAGGTCACCTCGTTAGCGTATCCTTTCAAAAGTGCAAAGGGCGAGACCGCATCGGTGTTCAGTCATCTTCTCTGCCCTCTTTTTTTCAAAGAATGGGAGAAAGACCTTTCGCCTGGTGCTTATGCTTTTGAAGAGCATCAAGCAAACTTTGACTACCAGCCCCACATTGTCTTTCCGACCGTTGACGATATCAGGCACAGTAACTTTGGCTATATGACGGGCTCTGCTATTCACTTCAATTACCAAGACTCTGCTACTCACAAAGCCCAATACGAGCAAAACATCAAGCCGTATTTGCGCAAGTGGAATCATAGTGAACGGAAAACGGGCCGTGAATTGATCCCTCCTCATGTCAAATATTATGCGGTAGACAACGCTGATGGGTGGAAATCCCTAAAATGGGTACTCATCGGAAGCCACAATCTTTCAAAACAGGCCTGGGGAGCTCCAAAAGCTCGTTCAGGTGGAAACCTTTACGAAGTGTCGAGTTATGAACTCAGTATTTTGATTCCCGAAAATGAGAAGCCACTTGTGGCGACTTATAAAAGAGACACGGATAAAAATGCTGGGAAGCAACCTGTGCGTTTTCCTTTCTCGTTACCTCCTACGCCTTATGGTGCTCATGACAAGCCGTGGAGTCCAAGTGCGGACTGCGGCAGTAAAAAGGACCGCTGGGGCAACCTCCATCACGGGGGCTTCTCGTTGTAACATTATGTAATCTATTAAATTTTGAGCGACTTAATGTATGACGTTATTCGCGTGAAGCGTGGAATATTCTACATTAGTAGCTAAATTGAGATTGAACAAGAAATGTTTAATTTTCTTTGGTACTTAACGCTCCAAAACTGTGTATCCTAATGTTACAACAAGTTTTGAAAGAGTATTGCTTTCAAGTTAAGCGGGGCATGAATATAGTTTGGCTATAAGCTTATCAAAATCCTCAAAGTTTTCCAGACTTTTAGTTTTCGCAGCCAAAAGGTTAAAACCATGACAATTCAGCAACACTCTACGAACAAATTCCTTCAAAACTTTAAAATTCTGCTCTTCCTAGCAATTTCCAGGACGATCTGGCTTCTTGTGCGAAAAAAATAAAGTAAAATCAGTCGTGCATTTTGTCTTTCAAATCTATCTATCTCTCATGGTAGTTACTGAGGACGCGCGGATCAACTAGACGTGTATTCGCATCAACAAACATTGCAACCACAACAACTCCACTCAACCAATGCACATCAAGAAAGTGACCGTGCAAGGCTTCAAGACCTTCAAAGCCACAACAATTGTTGATGACTTGCTGCCAGAATTTAACGTGGTGGTAGGCAGAAACGGCTCAGGAAAGTCCAACTTCTTCGCTGCCATCAGATTCGTCCTTCTGGATGCGTACACACATATGACTCGTGAGGAGCGTCAAGGCCTTATTCACGAAAGCTCAGGAACGGTGATGCTGGCTTTTGTTGAGATTGTGTTCGATAACTCGGACAAGAGGTTTCCTCTTCCTCACGAAGAGGTGGCTATTCGCAGAACCATCGGTTTGAAAAAGGACGATTACTCGCTAGATGGAAAACTAGTGACGCGTTCTGATGTGATGAACTTGCTTGAGAGTGCTGGCTTCTCAAGGCTGAACCCGTATTACATTGTCCCGCAGGGAAGAATCACCTCCATCACAAACTCAAGAGACTCCGAGAGATTGAACTTGTTGAAGGATGTGAGTGGCGCCAAAGTATTTGAGGCTAAGCTCAAGGAGTCGTCCAAAGAAATGGCTAACTCTGAATTCAAGATGCAGCGCATCAATGAAGCTATGGAGAGGCTTGATGATAAAATAGCAGACTTGGCCATCGAACTGAACGATTTGAGGGAATTTCAATCTCTCGAAAGCAACAAGAAGGTTTTAGAGTTCCACTTATTTGATCGCGAGTTGAACAGTCTCAACGCTCAGAATGAGAATCTCGATGAGACCTACAACGCTTTGCTAGCTCAAACGAGGAAGGACTTAGAGGATATTGAGACCAGGGAGAAGCTCTGTGAAGATCTTCAAAGCAAAATCAAGAGCACACGTCATGCCATTACTTTGGCTACTTTAGAGAAGCAGCAGGCTGATTCTGACTATTATCGTCTACTTCAAGACATTGGTGTAAAGGAAGCAAGTGAAAAGGAGCTTGAGCTGAGTCTTGGAAATGCACGAAATGAGGCTCAGGAACATGCTCAAAAACGTGAAAAGTATGTTGCCTTGCTCCGAGAACATGAGGAGACTATCAGTTCACAGCTTAAACCTCAACTTGAAGAATTGCTCCAGAATGAGGCACGACTTAAGGAAGAGATTAACAAGCTCGGTGCCCAACAGGCAGCTCTTTACTCTAAGCTGAACAGATTCAAAAGCTTTTCTGACAAGAAGAGCCGAGATAAATGGCTAAAAGATGAATTAAAGGCGTTGAAAGAGCAACTCGTGAAGAAACGTCTGCTTCATCAAAAGGCTGTTGAGGAGCACAGAGATCTCAAAAAGAAATTTGACGAAGTGAAACAACTAGTTAAAGAGAGCAGGCGCTCCTCTGACGAAAGTGCTTCCCAAGTGGCGAATAGGAATATCGACACGGAAGTGAGCAAGACTAAGGCTTCTCTCGCGGATCTTACAGAGAAGCGGAAAGCCCTCTGGAGAGAGGATATCAAACTTCGATCTCTACATGAAGCTACTGAATTGGAGCTTTCTGACGCTAATCACAAGGTGAGCCTGACAATGGCTCGTTCCCAAGCGGAGGGATTAAGAGAGGTGCAGAATATTACTGAACGTCTCAACTTGCAAGGATCTGTCTATGGCCCGCTTTCTGACTTGTTTGTCGTATCCGATAAGTACAAAACTGCAGTTGAAGTAATTGCAGGTGCTTCCTTATTTCATGTTGTCGTCGATAACGACGACACAGCCCTGATAATAATGAAGGAGTTACAGAGATTGAAAAAGGGCCGAGTGACCTTCATGCCTCTCAACAGGATCTACACTCCGCCAATCTCCTTCCCAAGTCAAGAGGAACAAGACTTTATCCCTCTCATAAAAAAGATAAGACATGACGAGGACTTGGTCGGAAAAGCTATTGAGCATGTTTTTGGCCGTGCTATCGTATGCAAGGATCTTCATCGTGGTGCTGAGTTAGCTAGATTGCACAAACTCACTGCAATCACGTTGGATGGTGACAGAGCAAGCAATCAGGGTGTGATGACGGGTGGTTTCAGAGAATACAAGAACTCAAGACTTGATGCACTCAGAACCCAGACAAAGAAGAGAAACGAGCTCAAAAGACTACTGGAAGATATAAAAACTTGCACCAAGAAATTATTGGATGTGGATAAAGCTATCACTGATTGCAATGCCAAGTTAGATGGCCAAGTTAACGAGTTGAACACATTGAAGTTGGATCATGAGAGAAGAAAGGGCGAGTTGAGTCAACACCTCAACAATAAGTTTTTGGTTGAAAAAATGGTATTGACTGCTAACAGAGAAGTCTCCAACATCACCAGCAGTCTCGGATCTATTGATGCCAAAATTGTGCAATACCAGGATGAGCTTGAATCTCCATTCACCGATCAATTGAATGACTCTGAAACCAAAAAACTCGAGGAACTCAACAATAGTCTTGAAGCTCTCGAACGACAGCTTGATCAGGTTGTGTCTGAGACCTCGCTGAAGGAGACTGAAATCGCCAAGCTCGAAGCTCAGTGCGCCAATTGGAACTCACACATAGCTGTTGAGTTTAATGAATTCAGTGAACGTGAAAAGGGCATAGAGCTTGCTAGCTTGCAAAAAGAGCTCGGATCGTTGCGTTCTAGAGTGTCAGCAGCGAAACGTAATTGTGACAAGGTAAGCAAAGATTTGGAGAAGCAGGATGCGAAGCTCTCAGAACTTCAAAGCAAACTTCACGATGCTAACCAGGAGCAGGGTTCACTGGTGAAGCGCCTTGAGAAATTGAGCAAAAAGACGGAGGGCATTCACTCGAAGAAGTCGATTCTTGACACCAGAAGAAAGGAGCTTCAGGCGAAGGTGGGTAACCTTGGGGTCTTGCCAGAGGAAGCGTTTGAGGATGCCAAGTTTGAGGAACGATCTCTGGACGATCTTCTTGCAGAACTTAACTCAGTGAATGGGGATCTCAAGAAGTACTCACACATCAACAAAAAGGCGTTAGAGCAATTCAACACTTTCAAGAAGGAGCAGGAAGATCTTGTGGCTAGGAAAGAGGATATGGAGAAATCGAAAGAGTCGATTGAGAAGCTCATTGAGTCCTTGAGCCAGCAAAAGCACCATGCTATTTTGAACTGCTTCAAGCAGGTGTCGAAGAGCTTTCACGAGATCTTCGAAAAGCTAGTGCCTAACGGAACAGGAGAGTTGGTTATGCAGAAGAAGGATGGAGTGACTGTTGAGCAGTCTCCAGATTTATATCGTGGTGTGTCACTTACCGTTTCTTTCAACTCCAAGAGTGATGAACAGCAGCATATTGAGCAATTGTCGGGCGGCCAAAAGTCTCTTTGTGCTATAGCACTTATTCTCGCCATCCAGAGATGTGACCCGGCCCCATTCTACTTATTCGACGAGATTGATGCGAACCTCGACACCCAATACCGAACCGCTGTGGCCAACATGATCAAAGCTTTATCACGGGATGCTCAATTCATTTGCACCACATTCAGACCAGAAATGCTCCAGGTGGCCGACAATTTCTACGGCGTATCGTTTGCCGATAAGGTGAGCACTATCACGGGCATCGAGCGAGCCGAGGCACTTCTGTTTGTGGAAGGCCAGCGTTAGCTAATTATTTCACTATAAATCATTGCATCAACAAAACAAGTAAAATCCTCATAAATCAAGCTTCTTCCCTTTGGGGCTGTGCCTGACATCTTGCATCGCTCTGATTGGGAACCCAGTATGTAGAACCTCAACCCACATTCTTCGCGAGGGTCCCTACTGCAAAACGAAGCCCACGTTCTTTAACCCAAAATGCCCGATAAGATTCTTCTGCCTGAGCAGATCCAGAGACTCATTGCTCAGGGTAAAGCCATAGTCATCTACAAAGACTATGTGCTTAATCTCACACCCTGGCTTCCGTACCATCCTGGAGGAGACAAGGCGGTATTCCACATGGTAGGCCGGGATGCCACAGACGAGATGTTAGCCTACCACGGGCCCGAGGCTATAGCAGTGTTTCATAAATGGAAGGTCGGAAGGATCGACTATCCCTGGAAAAACATTCTTCCACCGATCCAGGGTGCTGTTTACAGAGTTGGGGAAAAAGCTCACCGCGATAAACTAGGTGATAAACTCGACGCCTCAGGCAGGGAATCGTCGTCTAGTGTGGATATTTCCAGTGCTAGCTCTTCTGATCTTGACGTTGAAGAGGCTCCAATCTCGGAGAAGTACCATAAAAGCGGCTACCCGCCGCAGACAATATCCCCTGTTGTTCCCCAGAATATCGAGGTGGTGTCAGAGAATAACGTTGACAAGGTTTTCCCGGTCGACCGGAAACTGGTGATTGTCGACCCCAAGGAGAGTCTCAAGAACTATGACAATGAGCTTTCTCGCCGTGATCTTCTCTCGCTTCCGGCACTCGACTACGATACCCAGTCCACACTTAGGGACAAATACAACAGCCTTCACGCCAAGGTGATCAAAGCAGGCTTATACCAGTGCGAGTACAGCAACTACATCAGAGAACTTGTTAAGATTGGGTCTCTCTTACTCTATTCGTTTTCATTCCTTCATTTGGGGTACTACACCATCAGCGCTGTGCTTATCGCCACGGCATGGCATCAAATGACGTTCATCGCACACGATGCCGGCCATGTTTCTATAACCCACAATTACCAGTTTGATAATGTCTTTGGTATGGTCATTGCCTCCTGGTGTGGAGGTCTCTCGCTTGGATGGTGGAAACGGAACCACAATGTTCACCATCTTATCACCAACGACCCCGTCCACGACCCAGACATCCAGCACTTGCCTTTTTTGCGGTGAGCGTGAGGTTGTTTGAAGATGTCTACTCCACCTACTACGACAAGTTTTTGTGGTTTGATGCTGTGGCCCGGAAGATGGTGCCCTTTCAAGAGTACCTTTACTATCCAATTTTGGCCTTTGGTCGCTTCAACTTGTACAGATTACTGTGGACTCACGTGTTGATGGGAGAAGGGCCCCGTCGTGGTTCAGCTGCATGGTTTAGGTGGTTCGAGTTGGCTGGGTTATCGTTCTTCTTCTACTGGTTCTTCTACATAATTGTCGGCCAGAAGGTCGAAGGCGGCTGGAACAAGACCTGGTACGTGATGGCATCCCACATGTGCACCATGCTTGTTCACGTTCAAATCACCCTTTCCCACTTTGCCATGTCTACAGCAGATTTGGGCGTGAGCGAGTCTTTTGCATCCAGACAGTTGAGAACCACCATGGATGTGGACTGTCCTCAATGGCTTGATTTCTTGCATGGTGGCCTCCAATTTCAGGCCATTCATCACTTGTTTCCTCGTATGCCCAGACACAATCTTAGGAAAGCACAGCCGTACGTGCTTGATTTCTGTCGGGAAGTCGGGTTGCCATACTCTATCTATGGATTTGGCAAGGGTAACGAGATCATCATTGGCAAGCTAGCAGAGATCGGCAAGCAGTGCTCCATCATGTTGGATTGCACAAAGAAACTACAGGAGGAGAAAACTCCAGTCACGGATATGATTTAGGTTACATAGGAAAATGGCAATGCTGGTGATGGATATGCAATATGTATACTAGGCGTTCACGTCGTGGTCTATCTTCCCCTGTTGGTCTAACCACAAGAGGAAGTCGAGAACCTTGTTGTTCTCATGCTCGTAAAGGTCCCTTTGAACAAGTTTTTTATAGAAAGATTTGTTGTTTGAAGGGTCATTTTTGTATCTTTGAGGTACGGCAACCTCGATGCCGTTGATGATCTGAACCTTGGAGTTGGACAGAGGCAGGTTGGCAGCCTCGTGGAGGTTCTTGCACTTGTTGCCAAAGCGGCATTTCTTATTTTTTGCAAAGAACCTACAAATATTCTGCCTTTTGGGCTTTTCTGGCTTTTCTTCCTTCCGCTCCTGCTGCTGTTTGAGTTTAGCTTCCACGTTCTTCCTAGTGGGCCAGTTTTTCTTTCTTTCCTCGATCCACTTGGCAATGTCTTCTTCTGTTTGCAAGCTAATGGTCGTGCCCTCGATGAAGATGGGTTCTTCTGCTGGTTTCTCAGGTTCCTTCTTCTCCACAATCGGTGGTTGTGACGGAGGAGAGGCCAGATTCGGTAGATGGGTCGGGAGATCGAGTAGAGGGGATGCGTATTTTGCTCTTTTGGCAGCCGGACCATTTTCGCTATCTCCCCGCTTTCCTGGCGGAGGTGGGCCGTAGTTGAAGCTCATGGCGGTATAGTTGAGATGCGACTGCGATGTGATGAGCATGGGAGGATGGGAAGGGGATGAATCAGTGGAGGTAGAACAAATTATGGAGGAGCCTACATGGATGAAATCATACCATTTCCAAAACATTTGGCTCAAAACACGCCTTTCCATTGGTTTTCATCAGGCAGATTGCACTAGTGCAATTGGCCGTGGTGATGCTGATTCGCAGCCATCTGGTCAATGAGGAAGGGCATGGTAACGCTACCAATAAGGACAGGTGATTCGGGACGCTGGCATTTAAAAAATAGCGGTTTTTGAGTTGTGTTATTATAACCGTCCTGACTTTGAAAAATAAGGTTGACGAAACTCCAATGGTATGCCTGGTTGCCGCTCCAGTCGACAATTAACCCTCTTGGGCAGTCGGATCTCCTCCATACCAGACACAGACCAAACTACACTACCAACCTCCCCATTATCTATATCTCCCGCCGCCCGGCTATTCATTATCATCGTAGCTCGGCTGAGTCGACGTTATGGCGCACAGACAGCGGCACGGTGACTCAAACTTGCCTCCATCGCATAATAGCAAGGCACCGGAGCTAAAAATATCGGATTCTGGGGGCCTCTTCCGCAGCCTTGGCACCCTAGGCACAGGTCGGCTCGTCTATTCAGGAACTGACTGCGGGAAACCATACAGCCCTACAGAGACTACAAAACCTTCACAGAGCCGAGTGTCATATTCATTCCTGTGCTACAGGCCGTCCGGCAGCGGGCCCTCGTGTCGATGGCGGCTAATCAATAGGGTACTCCCTCCCATGCCAGTTGGGCAATCTCAACCCCCTTCCTACATCTGCCAAGTAATTCACTGTCCGATGCGGTCCATTTGTCAAGTGCTTACCCTCGAGTAGCTCGCTGGCTGCAAAAATGTCGCGGCGCAGTAGCCAGCGTGATCCGCACAAGCAGATCGACACACCCACACAGTCTCTCCATAGGCTGGGGTCCGTTTTCAGTGAGATAGCCGCCCGGACTGCGCGAGGGCTGAGCAACAGCCGTATTGTGACCGTCCAGGACAATGGGGCCCTTCGTGCTCGTTTTTGGGCCAACGGCGCTGACTGTTCCATGCATATGTCACTGGGCGATCGGCGTGAGCCCTCGGAATTGCTCGCACTCTCGGTGATATATAAACAACTGCTGCTGCTCGTTTTTTGTTCTTCAACATCAACATGGTATGTTTTCCCCACACCCCCCACTTTGGTCTGCCCGACCAATCTGGGCCTCCCGAGTAAACCCCATCTAACATTCAGTCCTACGGTCCTCCCCCAAGGCGGTTATAATCAAGGCCCCCCACAAGGCGGCTACTACAACCAGGGACCTCCACAAGGAGGCTACTACCAACAACAACAGCAGCCAATGTACGTCCAGCAACCTCCTCAGAAAGGCGGTGGCGGTGGATGCTGCGCGGCCTGCTGCGGTTGTCTTGCTGCTGTTCTTTGCTGCTGCTGCGCTGAAGCGTGCTTGGGCGGCTAAGCTGGAAAATCACCCTCCAAAAGTCAGGAACGTTTGTATTGCTCAATAGATTCTATCAACGGCTACGGGCCTTAGTTTCTCTTTTTCGAAGTGGAGTTCTTGGGCAACTCCTTCGAGTAGGGAATGAAGTCGGGCTCGCCTGGAATGTACTTTCTCAACACCTCAGGCACAACCAAACCGTCCTCCTTCTGGTAGTTCTCCAAAATGCAGCAGAGCGCTCTCTGCGTCGCGGACAAGGTCGAGTTCAAGCAGTGCACGTACTTCTTCTCGCTCTGGTTCTGCTGCTTGATGCCGCAACGGATCTCGAGGTTTCTCGACTGGTAGTCTGTACAGTTGGAGCACGAAACCAACTCCTTGTACTCCTTCTGGAAGGGGAACCATGCCTCCAAGTCGAACTTCTTGGCGGCAGCGTTGTTCAATTCACCGGACACAATGCCCACAACTCTGTAAGGAAGACCAAGCGACTTGTAGAACTCCTCAGAGGCACCGATCATACGGTCAAACTCCTCCCACGACTTCTCAGGCTCGGTCAACACAAACTGCTCGATCTTCTCGAAAGCATGCACTCTGAAAATACCCCAGGCGTCCTTACCGTGGGAACCAGCCTCTCTTCTAAAACAAGAAGAGTAACCTGCGTATCTGATAGGCAACTGCTCAGCAGGGCTCTCGAACCACTCGTTCGAATGGTAAGCAGAGATTGGCTGCTCAGAGGTGGCAATGAGATACTTCTCATCCTCGCCGTCCATGACCTTGTACAACTCCTCGTCAAACTGGGACAACTGGGCGGTCTTGGCCATGACTTCCTTGTTCATCATCACTGGAGCCTGCAAAGGAAGGTAGCCCTTGCCGTAAAGGAACGACAAACCGTAGTTGATCAATGCCTGGTTCAAGAAAACACCCCACTGTCTCAAGAAGTAGCCACGGTGGCCCACAATCTTGACACCTCTCTCTGGGTCGTAACCGTCCAATCTCAAGAGGATCTCGTGGTGGGACAAAGTCGCTGGAGCGTTGGTGGCAGCGGCAACCTGGCCAATTTCAGACAATCCTTCTGGTTTCCAGGTTCTCACAATCTCGTTGTTCTCCTCGTCCATAGAGTCAACAACACTGTCGTGAACAATATTACCGATCTGGTTGACCTTGAATCTCAAGTCAGCGTCAGCCTTCTGCTCGGTCTCGGTAAGCTCTTTTTTCTCGTTGGTGAGCTGATCCTTCTGGGCCAAAAGCTCAGAAGCATCCTCCTTCGCCTTGAACTTCTGGCCGATCAGCTTCTGCAAAGCGTTCAACTTCTTGTTCAACGCATCCAAGTCGAATCTGATCTTGGTCCAGTTCTTGTAGTCGGCGATGATCTCGTCGACAAGCTCGACAGAAGCTCCTCTCTTCTTCTGAGAAGCCTTGATCTTTTCGGGCTCTCCACCCTTTTCAGCCAAAAATGCGTTGATGTCCAACATGATGGTGGTCTACCTAAGGAAACTTTTTTTTTCATATACGTCGCGGGTCGTACACGACAATGTCTACCAAAGAGAAGTGGATAAGGCAAATGTTTATATAAATTGGCAACAAGTGGCACTGCCTGAGTCGTTTGATCTTTTTGATTGAGAGGTACCTCATTTAGGGTTTGATGGTGATCAGCAGTTGAATGGTTGCAAAACGCGATGCGCATACAAATGGTCCGTCCGAGTCAGGGTGGAGAGGATCCACATTGGGAATTTCATGTTTGAGGGATTGAGCCCAGGATTGCAGTCAATTTGCTCAGTAAGCTGCTTTGAACTGATGTAGAATAAAAGAAGTCATACATGATTGAACATTTCACGGTGTCACGGAACGAAGTAGTTTCTGGAGCTAATGTGAGATGTGTTAGACTACCGATTGGGGACAATAACTAGATACACGAGCTTGATCACTTTGAAAGCTTCGGTGTGCATTTCACTTCATCAGCACGTTGCCTCAGCTCGGACTTTGTCACGAATTTCCACTATAACACGCCCGAGTCCTGGAGAGGACCTTGTTAAACCAACAAATTCTTTGATTTGTTCATCCAATAGTCTCTTTCAGTGAGGACTATCGGTCAATTTTAAATTGACTTCCTCTAGCAGAATCCAGTTCAGCCAAAATCACCAAGAAATGGCTGCGAATCTATCTTCGCACAGCAATAGTGAACTAACTACCCATAATTTCCCCACAAAGTCTTCATACCCTCCTGAAGAACAAAACTCAATGACCCACACACTCTGATGCAATCACTTCTACTAGAGCGTAAATGCGGTCGAATCTCAAATCATGAATTTGTTCAAACTGTCACGGAGTCTCTCTACAGCAGTCTACGACAAGTTGAAGATGAAGACATGACATTTCCTACCAATTGCCACGGCGGTGCTGCAGTGAACAGCTTAGCCTTGGAAACAATTGAACATCGTTACTTATTCAGCGGCTGTGCTGATTCGTCACTCAAGCTTTGGGATCTCAAACCAGACGAATATGAGGATCCTGACGAATACAAGACAATTGCGCAGATTCCAAGAAAGTCGGCCCATCAGTTCGGAATTTCTGCCGTAAAGTGGTGGCCTTTTGATACTGGCCTCTTCACCACTGCATCTTTCGACCACACGGTGAAGATCTGGGACACCAACAATCTCGAAGTAGCACATACCTTCGATTTAACCAGTCGAGTATACTCAATTGCGATAAGTGCCAGTCAGCAGAATGAACACTCAGCTCAAGCTACTATTGCAGTTGCTAGTGACCAGCCGTTCATCCGACTACTAGACCTCAGGGCAGGATCCAGTGCACATACTCTTCCAGGCCACAAAGGCAAGACATTGGCTGTAGACTGGCATCCCAACAGACCATATCTTCTCGCTCTGGGTGGATACGACGGAGAGGCTAAAGTTTGGGACATACGGAGAAGCGACAGCTGTTTGTGCCGATTGGACCTGACCAAAACTAACGAGAGAGACTTGCAGACTGACTGGCTCAATCTCAAGTCTGAAGCGGTAAAGGCTCATGCTGGGCCTGTCAATGCCGTACTTTGGGACGAGACGGGAACTACCTTGTACACGGCTGGGAACGACGATAAGGTGCGTGTTTGGGATATGATAGCTACAAGAGCACCTCCACTCAATAAGTTGGTGAATTATGGTCCATTGACGAGAAACAAATACTTGCAGTCTCTTCCTTTAATGTTGAGTCCGCAAAATGAGACAGAAATCCAGCACTTGTTATTCCCATCAGATAATGGAGACATCTTAGTTTTCAGAGCGGCGGATGGGAAACTAGTGAGCAGACTTCAAAGAGGTTCCCATGCCAATGCCACGAGAACAGCTTCAATGGTTTACGCCGGACCGTTTTCAGTGAAGTACTTTTGTGGTACCATGGACGGCGAAATTATCGTTTGGGAAGGTGGTAATCGGGCTGGTCGGACCATAGAGGACGACTCGGAGGATGAGTATACACAGCTAGAGGCCAAGTTGTTCAGCAACAACAATCAAAAAGCAGAAAAAGAGAAGCTCTACGACGATCCGTATTTCAAGAAACATGACCACTGATCCCGCTGTTGAGAAACACTGTACATTTTGTGTCTTTCGACCAGCTACTGCTATCCAATAACACAGAAATGGATGCCTTGTTGAGTTTTGAAAAACTTCGAGTCACTTTGAGAATTTGATTGATGCGTGAGAGATACAATTGGCTCTGGATTTGTGTCAGCTTTGCCGTCGCCCTTCATACATACAGCGACTATCCCAAACATTTGTCACTCGCTGCAAGAAAAAACATCAGTTTTCTCCCGGCAGTTCATCAAATGTAATAGAAATAATAAATCTCCAATAAAACCAAGAATAAGGTAGCTTCAAAGCGCCTGTTTCTGAGACACCGGTAAAGTGCGGTACGGGTGCTTCAAGGTACATCGCGAAGTAGGAACATTTCAAGACCCCAGCCCAATCAACAACCACAGTGCCCTATGAAACTAAAACTTCAGGTGGTTCTTATACCAGTAACGCTGGCTGAGATGCCTACATCCAGCATAGCCACCTTCAAAAAATTCCTACATCTCACCGACCCGGAGAGTTCTGTGGGGCAGGTTTGCGATGCTCTCATAAAAAGATACAACAGGCTTTATCCAGAAGCAGACAAACTCCAAGTCGAGGGCATCCAAGATGACGACCGATGTGACTTGGACCCGGACTTTGCTGCATCAGACGTGTTTCAGTCGGGCGATGTTGTCCGTGTTCTTGTTGATAATTTACTACCGACCTACTCGAGAGACACATCAATGATACTTCCTGATGTCACAACTGCAACTGCCGACGCCACAACAAGCTCCAAAAGACGAGCTGACTCCAGTGAAGCCAATGACTCACGAATGTTGAAGAAGTCGCGTACCATATGGGGGATTCGCCAAGATTCACCAAGTGAAGCGGCTGAAACCGCTCCGAAAGCTGTTCCAACTAATGAACTGGTGACGAAATCCCCAGTCTTGCTTCCACCACCTTCCCATCAAACTCCTGGTTCCAAGATAATACCACAAAAAAACCTTCACCCGCATCTTCCTCTGGCAGAAGAATCACATCAGGCATGCTTAAATTGCCGGATGATAGCGAACACAGTACAGAGAGCGTTAAAAAGACTCCACAGGCTGTTAGTCAATCGCCAGAGCATGATGAAATAGATGACGGTACTGATAGTGATGATCTGGTTTCCCATAGGCTGCTCAAGCATAGGAAGGAGAATGACAAAAATCAAGCTACGAAATTAGCTCCTCCCCCAACTGTCCCTACAAAAACACCATCGAAGAAGGAGCCTCTTAATACGCTGACGCCCTATCACAGTAGCACGCAGCCACCCCAGCCACAAGCTAATGCATCCCAAGCTCCACCAATCACGCAAGTTCACCAACAACAACATTTCCAACCACTTCCACCTCTGCAGCAAGCTGCTCGTCAGCAATATCCTGTTAATTCTTCTGCAGCAAATAACAATGGATGGCAGCCCACTCAAACTCGCTTACCACAGCCCCAATTCCCTGAACTTCAAAGGCCCAAACAAGTGGGCTCTCAAATGAAGCTTATGCACACATTTCGCCAAGGAACTGCTCCTGCTAGTCAATTTAGTGCCGCCCTGAGTCCTCATCAATATGGGCAATTACCACACATGCAGCACAGTGTACCACCCCAGCATCAGAACCAAACTCTTCAATCGCCTTATGTCGGCTCGAATATCTCTCATCCGTCATTGGCACCGCAATACGTTTCGCCCAGTGGGAGCTTTCAGAGTCATTTGTCTCCTGCCCCTGGTCCTCAACCGCAATTGCCTGTCCAGAGGCCCCCACTGTCTTCCTCACCAGCGGCCCCAGTCCAAAATACAACTCAGCATCAACAACATCGAAACACGTCTCTGCTAGAGAATTCATTAATTCGCCAGTACCCAGTTACCAGCCCTATCGAGGATCAGAAAATGCAAGAGTCTATCAAGCAGCTGATCCATGAGAAGGTTGATGACGCAATGAGAAGGCAGGAATATCTCGTCAAGCAAGGTGTTGGCAAGATAAGAGAGGAAGAAGAAAAAGAGAAGGAGAGAAAGACTGCAGAGGATAGGCGAAGAGATGAGGAGCAACGCAGAATGCAAGAAGAAATGAGAAAGGCCGAAGAGAACCGGATTCTCATGCCTGCTGAAGAGTTGAAGAGGCAGGCAGAGTTGCTTGAACAGGAGCAGGAATGGAGAGATAGAACACTCCTGTTTCAAAAGCATTTGCAACAAAAAGAGGAGTTACTTAAAAAGAAGGAAGCTCTCAGGCAGCAGGAGGTCAGAAAGGAAGCAATTTTGAGAAAGCAGGACGATCTCAGACGACAAGCCGAATTGAAGAAACAGGTGGAGCGTAAACAGGAGGAAGCTTTAAGGCAACAAGAGCAGACCAAAGCGAAGGCACTCCAAGAAAAGAACTCATCACAAGGGAAAGGACCTGGTGAGAATCTTTCAAACAACTCTCAAGCTCAAGGCAAAGCGCCACCTGTGCACGTTTTTGATTACGACAAAAGTTTACCAAGCAATGTTATGAAGCCTGCTACAGGTTATGGAGGTCTAACCCCAACTGTTGTTGCGCTGCCGCAACCAGAACCTCGTGTCAATAACACTAACGGGTCTACTGCCACTAAAGAAGGCTCAGGTGCTAACAAAGCATCTCCTAGCTCAGGAAAGGTTGCCCATGGTCATAAAGAAGATGTTTCTCTAGATAAGGGTGAGATCATGTCAATCATCAGGAACAACATGCGTGTACCCCATAAAATTATCAAGAAGCTCTCAGTCCCCACTCCTGATAATGCTAAGTTCGCTGCCCACGAGGAAGAGCGCAAACGTCAGATACGAGAGGAGAATATTGCCAGAAACGCTGCTGAACTCGAAAGCAGGCGCCGCAACGCAGCCGCGGCGCCCCCAAACACTACTAGAAGCTTGCGTTCTCGTGTAACGATTGGTGGAGTGCCAAATTTTGATACGAACTTGGACAACATTGAGGATGAAAAAGAGAAGGAGAAGGAGAAGTTGAAGGAGACCAGGGCGAATGCGTTGCCAGCTCCTTTCAATGATTTTGCTAGCAAATCTAAACTTTCTTCAATTTATGTGAAGATGAAGAAATTAGACGCAAGGATAGAAAAACAACACCTGGAACTGCCGAAGAAAATAAAGAGTGAGCCATCCACCCCATCCTTGCAACGAACTGAAGATGCCTCGCAGTTATCAAATGACACTTCGAATGGACAACAAAGCACACTTCAGAAATTACAAGCTGCTGCGGAAGATGAATCCGATGAAGAGAATGATGCGTCGGAGAAAGATGGTGGTCCTGAAGAAGATGAAGAAGAGGAGGAGGAGGAGGAGGAGACAAACGCTTCATCGCAGTCAAGTGAAGATGATATTGAAATGCAAGACGCGGCTGCCGTTTCTAACAGCTCTGAAGAAGACGCCTCGATTAATGAATTCAATGGATCGGAGGATGAAGAATCGGAGGATGTGGACTCGGACTCTGTTGGACAGCCAAAAAAGAAGGTCCCTGAACAAACGAAACCAAGAGCTATTGAGTTTGCTAATCAGACTCCTTCCTCCATTCCAGGCATCGTTAAACGTGGCAGAGGCAGACCAAGAAAGGACGATCCTCGCAACCTTACTAAGAAACTTCCGCAGCCAAGGGCCTCTCTTCGTACAAGATCGGCAGCTCCAGAAGTTATTGAACTAGAGTCATCGAGTGAGAATACCGATGGAGAGGGCAGTGATGACAATGCCGAGCAGATCGAAGACGAGCAGATCACCACTGAAGATTCTAACCAGGTTTCAGTGGGAACAAGCGCTTTTGAGACTTCCGAGAACAAAAAACCCTTGAACGCGACAGAACAGACGTCAAGAGAAAGTTCTGAAGCTGTAAGTGGGTATAATTCGCAGAGGTCTGAATCGCATTATACTGACGCCGAAGCCTCTGATGTACGTGGAAGGGAAATTAGTTATGACCCCAAGAATCAAGACGGCGAGGCTGCATCCGATCCCATCGAAGTTAATTCTAAGGCCGGTACTGAAGTCCCTGAGGCTCATGGTGACAAGATGAATTCAGCGAATGAAGGTATTGCCAAGGAAACTGGTTTGGCATCCTCTCGGGTAGAAGATCATACAAATGTGACTCACATCTCATCACACGCAACGACGGCTTCATCTTCTCCCTCAGTTGCTGCAGACCCAGTATCAAGCAAGCTTTCGCAAGCAAAGGAGGATGCGAATAGAGATGATTCCGTAAAAGCCACTGTTCCCAAAAAGGTGAGTCCTGAAAAGGCTAGCAAAGCGGTGGCATCCCTTCAATCGGCACCGGCCTCCCAAAAGACTGATGCCTCGCCCACAAAAAAAGTAACTGCATCCATGTTGGTGGCGGCCCTCAACAAGCTGCCCAAGTCCAAAGAGGGCCAGAAGGTTGGTTCAAAGACTCCAGTGAGCAAAACTAATACCTCGAAGCGTGCATCTTACGGGGAGGGCCTGTCGCCCATAAAGAAACCCAGATTAGAATCCCCAAAGGTTGATGGTAAAGCTGAAGACGGAGAGAACGAAGTTAAGCCAGATGTCGTGATATCCTCGAATTCTGAATCTGAATCGTCCTCATCCTCGTCATCTTCATCGTCATCGGAATCTGAGTCGTCCTCAGAGTCGTCCTCGGAGTCTGATTCTGAGAACGAGTCAAATGACAATGCTTCTCACGTGGAGTCGAAGTCACAAAAGACTACGATAGTTGCAACTGGGAATAGTGACGGAAACAACATTGCTGAGAAAACCGATGAAAAATCTCACCTGAGTAATCTCGAAGACACCGGTTCAAAAGCGGCACTGGTCTCGAAGGAGACTTTGATCTCTAAGGAAGAACCAAAGCAGAATGAATCATTTGCCGAAAAGAAGTCTGCCTCAGGGGAAGGATCAACCGTTGATAAGAAGCCTGCTACATCAAAAGAGAAGAAGCCTGTTGTATCAAAAGCCGCCTCAAGCTCCTCTTCGAACTCTAGTTCGGATTCGGATTCGGATTCGAGCGAAGATCAATCTCTGTCGGAATCTGAAAGCGAGGCTAAGAAAAAAACGCCAACAATTGCTAAAAATGCTTTGAAAAAAGTTCCTAGTCTTGTGAGCTCCAGAGTTGTGAAGAAGAACTTCGGCTCCCTAGCAAAGCCAACTGCAAAGCCCATCAAGGCACCGTCCCCACCTGTTCACAAGCTGTCTGAAGGCGTGAGGACTATCACCATTGAGACTCCGTTTTCGAAGTCATCTGATGAGGATGAGAAAGCCAAGGCGAATAAGGCGCAACAAAGGCCAGCACCAACAGCGACGTTGCCCAAATTAAATTCTCTCAGTGATTTGCAGAAGCGAGGAGTACCAGATGTGCGTGACTCGAAGGACAAGAGCTCTTCTGATTCTAAGAAACAACCTGAGAAGAAGCCTGACACCTCAGAGTCGGAGCTGGAATCGCTGAGTGACTCAGAGCTGAGTTCTGGTTCAGATTCAGACCTGGACTTAGATTCCTCTGATGATGAAGATTCGTCGAAGTTTGCTAGCTTGAAGAAGCTTTCTGGTGATCGTGATTCCAAAAAGAAGAAAAAGAAGAGCATAGGGTTTAGCAGTCTCATGAGAGATGCAAACAAAAAGTAACCTGCCTGTTTATATATTGTATCGTGCGTGGGAGTTATACTCCTAATTTATAGAATAGATATTATTTCAAAGCACGCCCCACGACGTCCATGCCCCAAGCACGGTAGTCGAACTTGATATCCTTCTTCTTGCGCTGCTTTATCTTATAAGCATCGTTGATGGAGAACAAAATCTGTTCGAACAACTGGTTTATCCATTCTTTGGCCACTAGTGGCTGTTCTAGGTAGAGGGCGCCAACGTACTGCTCGAAGTAATCAGCAATGAATTCTTCCTCGTACCGAGCCTGCTCGTACGGAGGATCGTTCTCTCTGTGACCAGCTAAATATGGAATGTATTCCATCTCGAGCATTTCACGTACAATTCTGTCATCGAGAGCAACGTGGAGGTTATATGCAACTGCAAGCTTCGACAACAACGTATTGGTTGCCAAGACGGTTCTGAGCAAGGTGTACGTCTTCTTGCCAAAGGTCTCGTCAGAGCTGTATGGATCCAGGTGCCTAAATTTGTACAAAAACTCCGAGGACTCTCCCGCTAAGAACAAGTCGCCAAGCCCATCCAAGAACGATAAATCGTAGCGGATCACGTTTAGGGCCAGCCTATCCACAGATATATTCTTTGCCGTCAAAGACTTAAAGAACTCGTGGTTCTCCAGAAAAACAGCTCTGTAGAGCTCCTTGTGCATTAATGCCTTTGCTAACAAGTGCTTCGACTTGATTTGCGGCAAGGGTGGAAGGTTAATCGTTAGGGACTCATCTGCCATCTCGACCTTACGCGGATATGACTTGTGGTCGTACATCAAGCGGTAGTTGATGGAGCACGACTTGTAGTACTTGGTAGCGAGTCGTAGTATCACCTTCTCCTGAGGATTGACGGGCTCGTTCATTGTGAGCTTGTAGTCTCTCAGTTCAAGATACAAGTCCAACATGGCGTCCGCAAGCTGCTCTATCTTTGACTCAGGCTCCTTTGACATCATGTACGCCACTTGAACGTAAAATGCTCTCACGTCCAGCTTGTGGTGGCTCTCCAGAGCTCCACCCACATGTTCCAATACTCTAGGATGTGAGACACAGGCCGTCTGGCCAAATGATACCAAATCACTCACGACGCACTTGATAGATCCACTGTCAATCTGCGAAGGTAAGGAAAAAAGTTTCTGGTAAATATGAAGCTTGAGCTTATCCACGGCAAGCATGGAAAGGTGGTGCTTGTACCAGCCCTTTATACTAGCTGGATCTAGGGGAGGGTTCAAAGGGACCATTGGCTTCGATGCTATTGAACTCTGTCGTGATGGTATTATCACAGCCGTATGGGGGCTTGCTACCCGTTTTATAGGCAGCACAAGCCTGCAAAGAGTCATGTTTTGGTGTATTTATGACAGATCTGTTATCACCATACATGCCTTATCACCGCGTGCACTCCCAACGTGGGCACCACGGAGCACAACAAAGACCGAAGCCTTAAATGGGGCTTTTGTTTATTAGTCATTTCATTGTTTGATTTGGCGGGTGATTTGACGTATAGAGAGGAGCTTTAGTCTCGGGAAGATGAAAACAGTATACTCCGAACTATCTAGGGTCCTCCAAATTCGCAGCCATTCTGAGTCACAGCAAACCCTGAATTGCCACCTAATATTTTTTATGCCCTAAAAGGTGGGGTGATATAATTTACAACATTCACAGCCAGTGGTGTGAGTCAATAGAAAGTTCTCCAACGTTACATTTAGAATCGCTACATGATCTAGCCTGTAGAGTGAGTCATGTTGCCATCAATTATTATCAGACAAGAAGAAAATTAGTCAGACCTTTCTATGTTCTGTTCTCATTCATATTAGTCCGCAGATCTAAGATTTGCGCCAAGGCGCCCTCGTTCCTAAAGCCTTTGCACACGTTGAGCATGTCTCACCAGCTTGACAACCTCCATCCCAATGCCATAAGAAAGTTCGTATCCAGATCCTGCTGCACCGTATGCATTAATAACAGTAACTCCATCACTTGAATCTACTGTAAGATTCATTCCACCCTTTCTGGCCGGCCTAAACCCCACGTTGGTCCTTATAACATCAAAAAAGGCGTTGCCGTTTTTGTCTGTTCTCATGAGCTCTGGAAAGTATTTTGAGGCTCTTTTTTTAATTGCTATGGTATCTTGCTCCCGCATTTCTGTATCAGTTTCGTTGATCTGCTTCGTACCACCTATGATCACGCCTCCATTGAGAGGTCTGTTGATGCAAAATGTCCAGTCGCCCAGTTGATGCTGTATTGTGATGGTTTTATCCGCAAGGGCATTATTCTGAGGCAGGTTGACTAAAAGAGTCTGCCCCCTGATTGGAAAGCAAGCGGGATCAGTACCACCGTTCCACAGTAGTCCATTTCCACTGCAATTGATGATTATGTAGTTGGAACCCTCAGAAACCTCAACTGCTTCAGCAAGTCTCTCAAGCTTCCGTTTCACAAACCTCACCCCATATTCAGCCCTGAGCTTCTTGTATAAGAACTTTATGTAGTGTGGGGCGTCCAAGACGAACGTGTCGTACAGAGCACCAAATGCAAAGCCGTCGGGCACGTCGTCCATCCCCAATACCCTAAAGTTCTCGATTCCCTCCGAGTATCCCTCGCTCAATCTCTCATACAATTTGTCCTTCTCCACATAGTCTATGCCTTGAACGATTCTTACTGAACTTTCAGGATTCTCACTAGCAAATCTCTTCATGCGCTTCCAAGTCACTCTAGTCAAGGGATACTCTCGTAGTTCAGCTTCATTTTTCAGCGGAAAAGGCCGAAAGTGAGCTCCAGCCCAAGGTGACGTATACTGGCTCAGATAAGGGAAGCTATCTGGATGGTGCTCTGCCACGATAGTGATAGAGACGTGCTGAATATTCTCACATAGAGCCAATGCCAGGGAAAGACCCAAGATACCAGCACCAACAATCACAATTTCCTCGGGCATAAAGAAAAGTGGTTCGTTGCAGTAAACTTTCTCCACTGGCGTTCTGCGGTCCTTCATAGACTGCACTACATGGCTGCAAAATGGTGCGTCTAATTCCTTATATACCTAGTGATGCTTAAGCAAGTCCACCTTCAAGATATCAACGATCGTCTTTCCAGCAGCAAGAACCTCTTCGTCAAAGTATCTTCTACCAGTGAGCTGCAACGCAATAGGGGCGTTCTTGAATTGCTCAGGATCATACTGATCGTGTTCAAGCTCCTCCAACTTGCTTCTAGCAGCTGGCTTGGGGTCCCACTTATCGAGCTTGGGGTCTTGGTGAAGGCCGGTTTGGAAGGCCAATGTGGGGAAGTCAATAAGGTTGAAAAGAGTGGTGTATGACCAAACATAAGCGGTCTCCGGCTTTGGTGCGACATTGACGAACGCTGGCGAGATGAGCATGTCAATATTGTTCTCGTTCAAGTAGTCGGTGTATTGCTGTTTCAACAAATCTCTGTCGATGCTCATTTGACGGTTCTCGGCAACACCAAACTCTCTAGAGCCTTCACCGTAATTCAAACTCCATTTGGTCAACTTGCACAAGGGCTCACCGGAACCGGCCAAAAGCTTCCTTTGCTTGTAGTTACCATCAGCAGAGTACATCTTGTTGACAAGTTCGTATGCATATTCGGTTCTGAGCGGCTTGTGCTCGATAACCTTAACACCTGCAGCCTTGAGCTTGTCAGCGACATGCTTCAAGCCTCTCAAAATTGGTGGTGTGGGGCTGACGATACCATCGTCGTAGGCAATGGCCACAGTCAAATGCTCGGGCTTAGGCTTCTCGACCTTTCTCCATGGAATAGGGATCGTGGTGCAGTCAATGGTCCAAGGCTGGCCCTGGTTAACATAGACATCCATCAACATGTCGATATCGTCAATGGATCTAGCCAAAGGACCTTGCACAGCAGGGACAGACTCTTGACCGCCAGCGGACGAGACACCTCCAGCCTTGGAAAATCTGCTTGTCGTTGGACGCAAGCCCACAGATCCAGAGAAGGCTGCAGGGCCTCTGACACTGCCACCAATGTCGGAACCAATACCAATAGAGGAGCCACCAAAAGCAGTAATGGCACCTTCACCGGAAGAGGAGCCACCTGCAGTCAAGGAAACGTTGTAAGGGCACTTTGACCAGCCGATGAAGTTGTTGTTGCCGCACAAATGCATCAATGTCTGCGGCTGGTTTGTTCTGACATAAAACACGGCGCCCAACTTCTCCAAGATTTCGGCCGATGGGGCGTGTTTTTCAGGTATATTGACAATGTGAGAGACGTAGCCACCGTGCGTTATCTTGCCCTTGTAGTTCATCTGCTCCTTCAAGGAAATAGGCAACCCGTGCAAGGGACCCACAGTTTTGCCATTCTTGGCGTAGTAGTCGTCCAAGTACTGGGCACGCTCCAATCCCTCGTCAGTGAAAAGTTCCAAAGCACAATTAGTCAATTGATGGGCGATGGTGGCTCTTTTGGCAAAAGCTTTGAAAACTTCCACTGCGGACCAGGCGCCTTTGGCAATCTGGTTGACGATTCTCGAGGAAGACGAGTCGGTGATTTCGAACTCTTTCTCGGTCAAAAGCTTCTCATCATAAAGGTACTGAAGAGCATTGAACTGCTCCTCGGCCAAGGCCTCAGCAGACTTGGGGACCTGGATCAGGTACTCCTTTTTGATGGCGTTCTCAAGATCAGAACGGTACTTTTCGAGCCTTGGCAAGAACTCCTTGGTGTACAAATCATTGTCTTCGTAGGTGTCGAGCGCGTCAGTAGTAAGGAACTCTTTGTAGGAGACCATTTTGTGGTAAAAAGAAGAAATGTCTGGGTAGGAGATCGGGACTTATAAGCACCGCGATAACGGTAGCGCTATTCGGCTTTGCCTGCCTATTTGGGAAGGTGAGGAAAAGTTGACTAGCTGCCGCGCTAACGCGGGGCCCTCAAAGAGGCACTAGCCGGGCACTGGAAGGCTCAATATTGCCGAATTATGAAAATGGAATTTTAAGAAGGTTGGGATGGCTCTGGTACTTATATAGTGTTTTGTGCACGACATGTTAAGGCTGTCATCCTGTGTGCGCAGTGGCTGCAATTAGATAAGCTTGAGTGGGCTGATGGAGCCATTTAGATAAAGTTTTGGGGAACGGTCGAAAACGTACGTGGTACTGAACTGTCAATTATGGATTCAGAAACATTGGTGATTATCGTGGGCGGATCAACAGTTTTATATTCTGCGAAAGGCGCTTATCGAGATAAGCGCTAGTGGGAGACCGTAGACTGATAGAAAAAATCCAAGAGGTCAATTGCCAATTGGCCAGATCTTTTATTTCTGATCTTCGTGAAAAGAGCATAAAAGCATTGATGTTGTTGAGCAGCTACCTTGCTTTCACGGTTGGTTTCGGCTGTCAGGCGACTTATCATGCTCTAAGTAGGCACCTCTTGAAACGCGCTCTTCAGTAGACCAGTCCCATCAGAGCCCTCAAACTAATCGACAGAGTCATCGAGTCTTTGACCAATCTGGTCAATTTCCCAAAGTAGCCGCTGCTGAACCTTAGGACTAAGTGGGGCTCAAATTGGTCCGACCAAGCATATTCTAAAACGATCAATTTCCCTTGGCAGCATTCTTCCCGAATTGAAATACACAAAAGCTAAAAAAAGGCCAAATTAGGATACCTCGCTTATGCCATGCACTCAGGATGCCTTTAGCCCGTCTGGTCGGGCAAGACAAGCCTCTTTGGCCAATGAGACCAAATGAAAATCCTGCAATGGATTGAGAATTTGCAGCTTATCAAGGAATCAATTTTCATTAATCCACTCTTTTCACGGTCTATCACATGTACAATTCGGGGCCGGGGTAGACCTTGCATGTCTTTGATCGTAGTAAGTATTGTCCCTTCAGGGATGCATAACAAGGGGCAGACTAACATACAGCCTTTTCTGGGATTCTGCAAGTTTTCATCATTTTGTTCTCCCGGGCAAATTTTTGAATTTTCCACAGAAAACACATGTGGGTGGTTATCACAGAACCCACAGTTTTTAATTCTCGCACTTCCGTCCGTCCCTGCCCTTGGCGTCTGTGGCCTGTGAGACGTCATAAGGGTGAATGTAAACAAGCCACATCGAGTCACTTTTAGTACGACAAGGCTAGAGCTGGAAAATAGTTAGTGAAAAAGGACAACAAGATTTGCATTTAATTTTTTTTTATTGGCAGATCTTCAAGGCGGGCCCTAATTAGGCTTGTGTTATTCTTATTCTGCTCTGTACGAAGGGCTATCTTCGCGAAAAGAAAAAAAGCATCTGGGGCGTCCACTGCAAAAAAAATTACTATACAGCGCCGGGAGCCAGCAGGACCCTTTAGGTAGTGGAAACAAGAGGCGCATGCAGGATTTTGCAACCAGCCACCAAAAGCCACCACGATCGAGACACCCTTCAAGCCGTGTTGATGAAAAATGAGAGGCTCAAGCGATGGCAGCAAGGGATGAGGCAGTGTAAGAAAGCTGAATACTTGCTCTCGCAACAGGGGATGCTCGAGGCGAAGATGGAATGCTTCTGGAAGGCGCGGGGCCTTTGCAATGGGGGCAGCTTGCCCAAGACAATGGCACATACAATCGAAGGATGCCGGAATTCCATCAATGGAGAGATAAACTTTTTAGGTGCAGCTCAATGGGCCTACGGGATTCTAGCCAAATGATATGTATTGTGGTCCAAAGGGTCCATGGGGGCAAGGGGCCAGCCCTTGCAATGCAAAATAATAATGATAAAGAAGTGGTGATAACGAAATAAGTAACTGAAGGGGGCTCAGGCCTTTCTTCGGGTCTTGGACAACCAGGCGTAGCCGACAAGACGATACCGTGCGGTGGTGAGGTTCCAGTTGGTGACAAGCTTGCGGACGAGGTTGGGCAGCTTGAATTTGAAAGCAACCTCTGTGAGTGGAGCATGCGTACGGATCCACCTAGGCTTGACGTACAGCCATAGCGTCTGCAAAGAGTAGAGGGCCAAGTCGACCAAGAACATGGCCACGAGGGGCACTGCCATCATCAAGGCGATGCCAGCAGAGGCTCTCAGCACAAAGTACTCTGCTCTGGAAACGTAGAAGCAGCTTTGTTGGCCCAACAAGGCCAGGCACATGGCGGTGCTGGGATGCATGGCGGCTGGCAGAATATTTGAGTTTCTGAAAATTGGATGTTTTCCAGAAACGAGGAAAATGAGTGTTTAAATACACCACGGACACAAGGATAGCCCGAGCTGCGGCCGGCAGAGACAGGGTACGCACAGGCGCTAGGCGCCGGATCTCCAGGGGTGAAGCGAGCAGAGCGAGCAGGACAACAATCCGATTGTTGCGCTGGGACAATAGGATGGGATGTTTTCGAAGAGCTTTTCCAAAACCTTTTTTTTTTTTTCTTATTTTTTTTTATGCTTCTGCTTTGCGGTTCAAACCAATAGTGTGTATTTGTCTTTTGTGGGCTCATCCCCCGTGTTTCATCAGCTCCCTAATTATCTGCGGCTTGCTGATCGAGATGGGCCTGCTGCAGCCGAGGATGAGGCTTCCTCGGTAGGGCACTTTTAATGGAAAAACGGACCTCGTATCATTTCCTCTGCCTTGTCCTTTGTTTACTGTCTAATTTGGACGCTTGAATGGCTTTGAACGGGCAAAGTATCGCCATATCATCGCAGCCATTGTGTGTGAGGTGCTCGCTGTCTGCCCAGTTTCGCAGCCACTGCGGCTCCAGCAACCCGAGTACGAGCAAGAGCTTCGTAGGCCCGAGGAAAAGCTTACAAATATTGCAGAATTGACTTCTTATCAGTGTATTCGAGGTCACACGCTGTTTTAGCTTCAAATCGCTACCGCTCAATTGTGGTCATTTTTTCTTATGCTATTGTCTGGTGGGCAGATTCTGGCGCTTCAGCCGCCTGTACCGCGCATCCTCCTTCCCGAGCCGGAACTTTTCGGGTGCCCAAGATCTGCGCAGGGATTCCTAATGGATCTTTTCTGTGCATTGGCTGCAAAGCACTGGGGTCTTTGGAATTGCAGAGTTTGGAGATCTTACTGTCTTAGGGTTTGCAATGCCCAAGATAGTTTTATGCTTATGGGGCATTAAACCATGGTGCGCTTCCGCGCACTGCGCTGCTGGTGAGGTTTCACTTTTTTTTTATTTTTCACTGGCCCGAAAAGCGGGCGACAGGCAATGCGTGAAATTACGAACTACTGAAAATCGACATCCTGCTTCCCGAGGCACCGAGGAATATCCTGCGATGAGCTTTGAAAGGCCGTACTTGTGTTTACGGGCACGCCCAGATGAAACATTGTAAATTGGCTGGATTATTAGCAGGCACTTTTCCAAGGTTAACGTGGTTGAGCCACAAAGTAAGCTTTATCTTCAGTTGAACAAGCAGAAATTGAGTGCCCCACCTGGGACATCGAGTTCACTCCCTAGGCGACATTCCAGCTTTTTTCAGCCTTCTCCTACCTCCCTATCCTGAATAGCCTACTTCCTCTACCAATTGAGCCGAGCCTGGAAATTAAACTTTACGGTGTGCTGTTTGTAGCGTCTGGCCCAGCGTGGCTTAATGGCTATCTATGGCCCCTGGCACCATTTACTATGGTCAATTGAAGCCACCGTGCCCAGGCCTCGCACAAGGCCGATCTCCGAGATTTGCCAGTACTACTTCAGGGCATCAGCCAGGATTGGAAGCCCCATGTAATAGGAGAGCAGGATCGGTAGATGAGCTGTATCCCAGAAGTTACGCACAATGAACGGCCCATCGGGTGGGTGGATTCTTATTTACTCCTTGGAGAGCAACTTTCTTAGTGTAGTCATTCAGGAGGTGGTGAAGGGGCACCAATGATGAGGCTTCGTCATGGGGAAAATTTCAATTGATTTTCGTTGTATTGTTCATCAGATCTCGATGGTAAGCGGGCAATGGAGTTAATCACGTTGCTCAGTTGGACTGATAGTAGTGATGTTGTTCAATTTAGTATCTCTCATCTGGAACTCTGAAGTGTAAGACTATTATATGAGCCTAGCTGGTGTCATTTTCACTATGGAGGAAGTATTGGCTCAATCGGTGCCATCAGTGTCTCTGGGATGTCTCGGTGTGTACTCTTAATTTTTTTTTTTTTTTTTTTTTTTTTTTTTTGCTTTAATTCAACGAGCGATATTTCAAAAAAAATACTTTTTTTCACACCTCTTCCATATTCCGCCACTATAATTCTCGGGTTTATTTAGATGATTTCGGTAATCTCATCTACAACTTTACAATTGAGCTGCAAAATCGCCTGCGGTTCTCACTTTTTCGGTTTCACAGCATGTATACCAGATTTGAGAAAACCCTACAGTTGGGCAATTGTGCCGGATTCCACCTCCTCCATCAGCCTCCCTTTCATCTGACAACGAGGCCGCTTTCCAGAATCACAAAAAAAAAAAAAAAAAAAAAAATCAATTGGTCCTTCCAAACGTCTGATCCACATACTCGAAGTCCGGGTCCGCTGGGATGTCTTAATGTTCAATTGATCCGCGTCACAAAGCGCCAGCGACTTTCTCGTAGTGGCTTCTTGGACCCTGGCTGCGAATTGCACTGCTGTACATTTTATTTACCCCGTTCATTGTAGAAAGACTTCGAACGCCGAGAATTTCGTATATTGCTCATCGAAGTTTTTCAATACCCGAACGGAATAAACTCTCTAAGAGTACCGCCCAAACTCAAAGTTTCGCTTCGACTGAAAATTCCAAAGGCGCATGAGCTGCCGCCTTGGCACGGCGGGTTCCTAACCCGAGCAATTTGCTCAAATATAACCTTATCTTTATTGCAAGTGCTTTCGGACATTCTGAGCAAATTAGAGCTATTTTTTCAATTCGGTTTGCCTGAGCTACCATTCGCTCTAGACCCTATTGTCTTCGTGGCTGGGCGTCTCGCTTATCGAAAGACGAGAGCTTCACCAGTCGCATGAGCGTTATTACTTACCACATTTGGCTGCAAAATGGCTCACCCTCACTCTTCGTCCAACGGCTAAATCATCATATAAGATGACGGCCTTTTCCAATTAATTCCGCCGTACCATGCTTCGTCAAGCCTTGCTTACGGCCGTGCCGCTCTTTTTAGCCACTGTCTTCTTGTTCTTCGTGGGGCTTTGGGCTGACAACTACCTGAGCATAACCTACAAGGGCGTTGATCAGTACAGATACAATGCTTGTGGAAACTTACTAACAACCTACTACACGGGCTGTGGAGGCCATGGACACGGAGGCCTGTTTGGCTGTTATTGTACCAACCCAGTCTTGCTTTCGAGCTTTTTGGGCTGCTTTGACCGCTATGGCTTGAGTGCCGATGAGGCAGTGGATTTAGTCCACAAGGAGTGCAACGACCCTGAATTGACCAAGGGCATGCTTCACCGGTCCTTGGATACATTCCACGAAAAGAGCGTTTTTGTTAACGTGACGGGCCGTACCGACATGGGCCACTTGACCCACGCCCAGATGCTGGACCATACTGCCATGGGTAATGAGTCTATAATTGTTGATTTTGGCACCTATTTCCCCGACTTGTTCGTGAGAATTTACACTGCCAAAATGGGCAACCACGACAAATCGCTTTTATATTCCATTGGCGGCATCGCTTTCTGGATGGGTTTGTGCTTGATTGCAACCATCGCAAACTGGACGGCTCGTTTAGTACCTAGCTCCAGGAATATCTTTGATGGAACATACTCCAGAGCATGGAGGAAGTACGTGACGCTTCCAGCCTTGATAGACAGAAAGCGTAACCAGGAGCAGAAATGCTGGACGGTTTTTGACGGTCTCGTTCCCACTAGATTCGAGTCCTTGGTCAATTTGTCTTTCCTTGCGTACACCTTCATCACACAGATTGTCCACGTTTACTACGTCGATGACAATCCCTTCTGGGACGGCAACAGAGCATTGGCGTTTTACGTTGGTGACAGAACTGGTATCCCCAGTCTCATCTGGACCCTTTTGCTTATTATCTTCGGCGGGAGAAGCAATATATTACAATGGCTCACTGGGTGGAAATTCTCTACTTTCGTTATGTACCACCGGTGGATTGCCAGAATCGTCGTTCTTCTTGCTGTTGCTCACTCCATCGCTTTCACGTACAACGAGCACAGAAGAGGGACCTACCACAGTTCCATTAAAATGGACTTCCTCATTTTCGGCAGCATGGCAACCATTGCAGGCTGTCTCATGTGCTTCCAGGGCCTCTTATGGTTGAGAAGGAAAAACTACGAAGTCTTTTTGATTATCCACATCATCTTGGCCGCTTTTTGGATTATGGGTTGCTGGGTCCATGTCGAGTGGTTCGGCTACACACCATTCATGATTGGTGCTGCCTGCCTTTGGATCGCCGACCGTGTCATCAGATTCCTCAGAATGGGCTACTTCGGCTGCCCAAAAGCAACTGTTCTGTTGATTGAAGGAGACACTCTCAGAGTGGTGGTTCCTAAATCTCCCACATTGAAGACCACCCCAGGAGGCCACTGCTGGGTGTATTTTGGTTTTGGTTGGGCATTCTGGCAAAACCATCCTTTCTGCTACATTGAATCCCCGGATGGAAAGACCATGAGTTTTATTTGTAAGGTCAAAGGAGGTCTCACTAAGAAAATAGGCGACCACCTTCAGCAGCTTCCGGCAAAGTCGTGCCAGATGAGAGTTGCAATTGAAGGCTGCTACGGCGAGCCCTCTCCAGTAACCAGACACAGCAGCATTGTGTACTTGGCAGGTGGCCATGGCTTTCCAGGGGTGTTCTCTGAAGCTGCCTATGAAGCCGCTAGATCGCCAGAAAAGCAAAGCATTAAGCTCCACTGGATCACCAAGGACCTCAAGGCCTTGCTGGTGGTGTGGAAGGAGCTCCAGATATTGGCAGCAACCAAAATTGAAACTACGATATATGTGACCAGACCAGAAAGCACCAGAGCAGAATTGGCATTCCTCAAGAAGGAGTCCTGTGAATCATCGATCGATGAAAAGGAGGAGACGCTGGCACACGTCATGGCGCTTTCATGTTCATCATCCTCAGAAAAGGAGAGCATCGAAGTGGACATGATAATGCAAAAAGTCAAGGACTTCTTCCCTCATATCACATTCGTTCTAAAAAGACCATTGATAGACGACATTATCAGCAATGAGATCGAGGAGTCCACCGAAAGCGCAGCATTTGTCACATGTGGCCACCCTGCCATGGTCGACGACGTTAGAGCTGGTGTCGTTTCCAGAATTGATACTACAGAAAAGAGAATAGATTTCTTTGAACAGTTGCAAGTGTGGACATAGCTGGTTCTGCCCCATGCATATTTTGCAGCCGTTTTGTGCGCGTTACCCGCACCCAACTACATAGAAAATTTGAAGACATCGCTTCTTCTCAAACTACAACCCAAGAGTATGTGAATGATGATTACCATTTTACCTTATCTACATTATCTGAGGCCTTCGGGCGAGGAATACAACGAATATCTGACTAACACATACAAGGCAGCAGAAGCTGAAATTTTTCATGGCAAAGAAGACAGCGGAGCTAACTAAGAGGAGGCTGAGGTGGGGAAGAAAAATGGTCAAAAGCAGCTTCATTGTCTAAATTTCGAATCCAGTACGATCTGCTTATTATGACTCATCAATTTTTTCCTTCACCTTCACCTTCTCCACCTCCACTTCATCTATGATCCTAATAGTAGTGCATGTAGATTACGGCGGCATCAGTCATCGGATTGCTCAAGACAAGATCTCCACCAAATCAAGCAGATTCTCTTTCTCCAAAGATATTCAAACGCGTCATATTCCCTCTCTTGACCATGCCTGTCACTCGGTCAAAACGTGCCATCAAAACTGAGGCTGTTTTGCCTACCCCCACAAAAGTCACCAAGATCAAGAAGGAATCGGTCACCAGGTCTCCCAAGAAGCCCAAGAAGAACATTGAGGAGCTCTTCCAGGTTTCCGAGGTGCCTGCTGATCTTCTGATTCCGCAAAGCTACGTTGATCACCATGTCGAGGATTTCGTCAATGGCGTCAATTATATCATCTCCAAAGACCCCACATTGTACCCAGTGATCGTTCATTCTCCGTTTGAAGTGTTCGCTAAGAAGGAGGTTCCCGTGCTTCTGGACCAGGAGAAGATACATAATTACTGGTATGCGTTAATCAAGTCCGTCTTGGGTCAGCAAATCTCTGGATCTGCTGCTAAGGCTATTGAGGTGAGATTCAACCAATTGCTTGAAGGCAATTGTAATCCGCAGGCGGTATTGGACCATGACCCCGAAAAGCTCAGATCCGTTGGACTTCTGGGCCAAAAGCTCAAGTATATCACCCATATCAGCGAGGTTTTCAACACACCAGGCACGAAACTTACGAACCCGCAGTTCTACAAGGATAGTACCAATGACGAGCTTGTTGAGGAGCTCACGAAACTAAAGGGTATTGGGGAGTGGCTGGCTAAGATGTTCTCTGTGTTTACGCTCAAAGAGCTTGATATTTTTGCCTATGATGATTTAGGAGTGGCAAGAGGCGTCTCTCGATACTTGGCCAATCGACCCCAGCTTCTCCAGGAAGTGAAAGACGGGGTACATGCTGTAGAAGTGCTCAAGGCGGGACTCAAGAAGAAAGGCAAGTTCATGACGCCTAGTTCAAAGAGAGACTGGACACCGCTCCATGACGAGTATGTCAAGTTCCTTGGGCTCATGTACGCGCCCTATCAGCTGGTGTTCATGCTTATAATGTGGCGCTTGGCAGCTACAAACGTTGAGGTTTTGGAAAATGTTCGTTAGTCAGAGCCAAAGAGACAACGCCAAAAAGGCAGTAAGGAAGTTGGACGTTTCTATGATCGATCCTGTGGACTCGCCACCAATGGAAATATGTTTCTGGTCCGTTTGCTGCCGGCGGATCAGCGTGAGCTCCTTTTCAATGGTATCGTAGCCGTAATCAAGCTGGGGACGGCGAAGAAATGCGAGTTGCCTCTCGGTGAAGCCCTTGTGCTCGACTAGATAAGTGATAAAATGGTCAATGTCCAAATCCACCACCGGCGGCTGTTTCACATTTTTCGGTTTTTTCTTCTTCGGCTCGAACTCTTCACGCAGCAGCTCCACCAAGTGCCTCGTGAAAGACGAAAGGTCGTTCTCGTTGGACAAGCGGCTGCCGTAGTTTGTGATCTTGGTTCGTCTGGGTTTCGCCTCCACCTGCAAAGAGTGAATTTCGGGCTTCTTGGAGTAGAACAGAAGGTAATCCTTGATCCAGGCCGAGGAGGCCACAGCAGCCGAGACAGGCGGGATAGGCTGGGACAGAGACTGGGGCAGAGAAGGAGCAGGAGAGAGCTTGATTTTAGAGTCGGGTCCGTTGCGAGCAACACTGACCAGAGAGGACAAAACAGCCCTCCAGGCTAGTGCCATGGAAACGAGAAGATGGAGTAGCATGGTTTGTGCTAAAACAAGTGGGTGCAAATGCGAAGTGTGAGAGGTGCAAATGGGCATGAGGCTGGGCCCAATTGGGGGAGCTGGAAAGGGTACAGCTGCAAGGCTGATGCGGCCCACTAGAGCAATGCTGGGTGCAGTGGTCAGTGACATGAAGAGACGTACTAAAAGGAGGGCTTTGTGTGTTGACGTTTGGGGGCCCGTTGGTATTTACCTTTTCCAAAGGAGCCTGGTTCCTGTTCCTAAATCGTGGGATTTTCCCGCTTTGTGGATAGTGCTCGCCTCGCTTCGCAGGTGCTGTGCAGAAAGGGGCAGCGCGGCGACTGAGACAACGGATTTGGCAGTGGCCGGGCTGAAAACAGCAAGAACGCGGTGACAGATGCACGGCGGCCACCCCTGAGTCGGGATCGGGATCAGGGAAGGCTGGCTTTGGCAGGGACAGGACTGAGTTTGGGGTCAACCACGAATAACAACAACGGAGAAGAAAAAGCTAATTATATTGGGGTTTCCATGGACAGCGCAAACAAAGACATTCCTTGCGGTGGTCTGCTGGTTGATAGGGCGCGGGCCGAGAGAGTGGAACCGCAGGCGACGATCGTCGCAGCTAGTCGGCCCAGCCACGCCGAAACAGGACAGGCCACGCAGAAAAAAGGACGAGTGAATAACACAGTTCCAGCGAGGAATGCAAGCAAAAGAGAGCTTGTTTTAGTTATCACCCGAACCCTCGTCTATTCGGTCCGGCGGCTGGGGGTTTTCGGTCCACAGCTTGCGGTCGCACTGCGCCAGCAATGTTTTGTTTCGGCAGTGCATGCTGCTCCCCGGGCAAACCGCGAGTGAGACAGACCGCCAGCACAGAATTGACTTTGGAGAGGGATGAAAATAATAAAAAATTAAAACCTCCAGAACTTTCAAACGCAAACAGGCAAATCGCAGCACGCCGGGTGGTAGGAGCTCTTGGCGCGAGCAATCCTCTTCTCGCCCGCACTGCACTGCCGGGCAAAAATAGACTCGCCTGGTGTGTCCGTCGGCTTAGGCGAGATGCTTCGGGAGTCGCAACGGACCACCACCGCCTGGCCCAACAGACGTAGACCAAAGCGAAAACGGTGGGACCAAAACATCGCCACTTTTCAAAGAACAATCCAGAAAGTAAAACCGTAATCCAGACACGCGGTTTGTTGTGCTCAAACCTTAGTGTGTCGTTGCCTGGTGCCTGGCGGAATCTGGTGGTTGCAAAAATCCCTGTCTCATCCTGCGCACTTGCTTGGCCCCACGCCTTCTCAGCCTACTCTCAACTGCACTTTACCAACAACTGTTTTCCAGGCCACCTGGGTCCATTCGCTTTACGACACCGCCGTTGTGCTTCTTTCCACACCTTTCTTTCCGGGATTCTGCTTCATCGTCCCCACACATCGCCAACGACCTCCATCGCCATAACCTCCACCTCCAAACCCACACTTTCCACCGCCATCTCCCACTATCGTCAACTGAGCAGCTCTTGCTACTTGCCTTTCCTTCCATCACCACTTCCCCTTCCATACTCGCCACCGGCTCGGTCCATGTGCTGATGCATCGCTCCGGCTCTTTTTCATCCAACCCGTCCCTGTCCCACCCCAGGCTAGCCCGCCTGGCCAACACCGACGACCTCTTTGCTGTCGACGACCGTGTGGCCAGGAAACCGAAACACGATCCACAGGGGCCCTTTTACTTCCCCAACGGCGAGGTTTTCCGCCCAAGAAACGCCCCCCTGCGCCGCAATAGACCTCCCAAGATCAATACTGAGACTTATAGTCCTCATCACCCTCCCCAGCCTGTTTACCAGCCATCGCATCAGCCAGCCCACCAGGGCTACCCTGGCCACGGTCTGCCTGCTCACGGCCCGCTGCAGCTTCCTGTGAACAACTGCGGATTGTCCAATTTCAGCGTTCCAGGTAGCCCTAGCGTGGGACCAGGAGGTTTCCCAAACGCTGGCTTTGCTCGCCAGGCTCCAAGATCAAACTCGCTAGCATCAAACTCCTCAGCCAAATCGGTCACCTCCACGGCAACTTCCACGGCTGCTTCAGTGTACATGACACGCCTGCACTCGTTTCACAACTTGAAGGCCAAAACACGCTCTGACTTGACCCAGCTGCTTCGCAATGCTAGAGTCGATACCAATATCAACATCGCTAGCCTAGCTCCGCTGGCCAATCCTCCTTCCCAGGCTTCCCGCTCCTTAACCCCAGCGTACCCTTTTACGGTGCCTGTGGTCCACTCTCGCTCCCACCTGCTTTCCAACAACAAGTATCCAGAAAACTCATCCAACATTGTCAAATCAGAACTGTCCTTGTACCTGGACCGCGGCCGCCATAGCGCTCTGTCTGATTCCAAAAACTCGAGTTTGTCCAGCTACAACCTCAACCGCTCCAGCTCCACGACTCCTCAAACTCTGGTCACGTCCGAGCAGCAAGAAAGAGACACTAGCGAGGATTACAAAGACAAGGAGAGAGAATTTAAAGATGAGACACCGCTCCCCACATGCCTGTCGCTAGAGTCGATAAGCGAGGGTGCAACAAAAACGTCGACATACATAGCAGACTCGTGCCGGAACCCGGAAGCGTCTCTGGAGTCATCTCTGGTTCATTCTTCCACGTCTTTTGCTAGTGCTGAAGACGGAGATGAAGCATCTGACAAAGGGCAGTCGAGTGTGCATGAGGCGCATTCTGCCAACAGATTCTCAGCCCCAAACTCACCGACAGCTCAGACCAACTCTTCTTTTTCCACAGACGCAAAAGATTCCACCCCTGAGGCACATCAATCTGAGTTCATGTCCGAAACAAAGGCGGCCGACCCAGCTCTGCCCGTATCGACCCACTCTGCCGCGGATCGAACCGTTTTCACCAGCGACAAGGATTCCGCCAGAAATGCCTCCCCCACGACTTCTCCAGAAGGTTCTCCCAAAGATTACCCTGAAGCGTCTTACAAGCCATATAAATCGATGCTACTAGATGACATGAACGCGTCGGAATCGCCGGATACGTCTGGTCTTAAACACCAGCCGTCTGTTCAGGATCTGGCGGTCACCATCTCGCAAAATACCAACACTTCGAACGAAACTTTGGCCAAGACGCGACCAAAACCTGCCACTATTGACACTAGGAGAGCGCAGAATTTAGACGAGGAAGTATTCACGCCGTGCAGCGAGTATAGCTTTGCTGCAGGCGAGGAAAAACTCATATGCAAGCAGGATCTCCAAGACCCAGAGGAGGAGCTTTTTACTGACGCCTACACTGACGAAACGAAACCTAGTATTAAGCGAGATGCCAGTATTAGCAACATTCTTGACGCCTACTCGGAGGAGCCAGTGCATGAAAGCGCACCCAAATCGGATTCGCACGATGCGCAGGACCCGCAGGAGCCTCAGGAACCACTCCAGGAGAGCATCCAGGCGAGCGTTCCCGAAACGGTAATTGAGAAACAAGAGGAGGCCAACGCTCCTCACTGTTCTGAGGAGCCTCAGCCGACGCAATCGGCTGAACATTCTGTTTTGACACCCGAACCTGTGCCTGAAAAATCTCTCCCAGAGGCTTCGTCCAATGATGAAACTTTGTATCATGAGTCGCCCGAAATAGACGCTTCTGCCCTGGAAAGCGACACTGATACATGCAAGGACCAGAACTCTCACATGGGTCATCAAGTTGTTGATGAGCAAAAGGATGAGCCCGTCGTCGATGTTGAATCCGATCTGGAGCTGACCCCTATCAAGCCAGACTTGGCCGAAAAAGCTTCCGAGCCTGAGCAAGATACATCTGATGTCACTGAACCAGTCAAGGATGTCGAAGGAACCGTCATAGACGCACCAAAAGCTGAAGAGGAGCCTGTCCCAGCCCCTCAAGAGTCTTCGTCGGAGGCAGGTGAAAGGCTTGAGGTCAGCAGGCTGTCTGAGGATGATCTCCCTGAGGCCGCTGCGCCTGTACCAGAGGTCACCAAGAAACCACCTCCTTCAGCTATGGGTGACTCACCCCTTAGAAAGCTCGTTGCTAAGGAGCTGGAAAACAGAACCGAGAAGTCAGACAATTCTTTGATCAAAAATCGCCTTTCCATGCTCAATGTCGTTAACGTCGATTTTGATAAATCCTTACCAACTACTCCTGACAATATGAAGTTTACTGTTAACGTGCCCGACAGCGTGTCGCCAAAGAAGCTGATATCTCCACAAAAGCCTCCAATCCAGCGCAACAACAGCATGAGCAAATCGTTTTCAATCAATAATTTCAAAAAGGTTTTTGGCCGATTCGGAAACGACAGCTCTGTCAAGGACTCTTCTGAACTGATTCTGTCAAGGAAGGAGTCGTTCGGAAGCAAGCTTCTAAAGAAGAAGACTTCATTCTCGTCTGAAAGTGAGCCATACTCACATGCCAATCTGTCATTTTCCTCACTCTCCACGCAAAAGAAGGGAAAGCGGAAGTTTTTCAAAACTCTCAAGTTTATTCCTGGCCACAACGTCAAGGAGGAGATAACCTCGCCAGTCTACAGTGTGAGATCAAAGGTTCCATCACCTACTCTTGAAACGTTCTCCGAGGAATCCGCACCAGTCAATCTTTATAGACTCCCAGACTTTGAAACTGAGGATGATGGCTTTCTGGACTTGTTGTTGAAATTTGATGAAGTGGAGAAGAAAGCAGAGCTTGAAGACGAACAAATGAGAAACAAACCTAAGGCGAATGCCTTTTTTATGAGAGACGATGAATTAACGAAGGCACAGATTGCCGATCAACAAAGAAATGACAATCATAACTCCGATGAGTCTCTACCAGAGAAATACGACGAAGCCAATCAAGACGACGCAAAGGAGATTGAGGAAACCGATTCTCAGCTGAATAGTCCTGACATACCCTGGTCCCCAGGATATGATGACTATGCATCAGGCTTCATCGCTCCTGAAACTGACGACGGCCCCAAGAGGGTGCAATCATTGAAGCTCAACAAGACTCAATTGCAAGACATGTTGGATAAGAAAGCTCACAGTAACCATTTCATTAAACACGTCAGACAAATGCAGGACATGGATCTGGTAGAGATTATTGTGGAAGCTTTTAACCCTAACGAGAAAAAGGAAGATGACCTTGAGGAGCCCAAAGAGATGAACTCCATCTTAAAGGACTCCACTATCAACAATGGACCATCATCAAAGGCGGTCAAGTTCTCGAGTAAGGTGTCCATCAGCGAAACTTACCCTTCATACGTATACAGAAGGTACAACAAGTCTGTGACGCAGTACTATCTTACCGAAACGGGCGAGGTGAACAAAATCAAGAATGAGTTGAATGCCTACAAGTGTTACGAGATGTTGGTACACGAGAAGTCGCAAAACAATACCCAATTCTTCTATTAGAAGACGCATTTTACATAATCCCACTTAATTCATTTCTTCATCATGCATTGGTTTAGCTGCCGCGATATGTAGAGTAGCTATGGTTGGCCAAAAGTAATGGCACATGGTAGTGATTATCGGGAGGGTTCTCGACCTGGAACACAATTTCCACATATGGGAAGAATGTTCTGCTGGCAGCGCTCAATTCGTGGAAATACTTGCCTGTCAAAAACTTGATCTTGTAAATACCAGGTCTAAGGTCCTGCCATTTGGCCTGGTTGATGCCAAGTTTTGTGGCCTCGTATGATTCCAATTGCGGATTGACAACCCAATTCTTGATTCTTCCATCGTTATCTGTCTTACTCATGGCGAAGGGCTTTTCAGGAGATCTGAGGTCATAGGCACTCTCAGAACCTTTGTCTGTGACGAGTGGGCCGATGTGAAAAATCAGGCAGGTGACGCCCTTTGCAGGCTTGCCCAAGCAAGTGTCCAAGATATGGCAAGTAATTGGATCAACCGACATGGAAAATTGAGTAATCTGGTTAAGTGGAGCAGACTGAAGTATATATAGGTGATAAGGTATGTGGTGTGCAGGTCTCGGCGATGCCCGAGCTAGTCTAGTACGATAATCAGTGGCTCATCAAACGGAAAGGACGAACACTCATCGATGTCAGTATCGCATTGACTGGAATTGTTTGCTTTGAACGTCTGAAGGCGAGGTGTTTGTCGTAGTTGCATCTCATCTGATGACTCGTGCATATCAGAGTCGGTCACCTCGATGAGTTCCATATTAAAGCTGTCTGACACAGACAAGACTTGTGGCACCTGGCTCTCAGGATCGACGATCTGTAGATTTTGCTTTTCGAGTCTATGCAAATAGTCTCTTTTAGAGAATTTGGGCTCCCTAGGTTCTGTCCTTTGTACAACATCTGGTTTATACTGCCAGGGGTGTTTTAGGTGTCTTCGTGTTGCTAAAATGAGTTTCCAGCACTCAATCTCAACAGACAAGTCTGGCCCTATGGAAAGCACAATTAAGCGTTCTCCAATCATTTGTCGCAGGTAGTCCTGGAAGAACAGAACATGACCAACAATTTCAACCAAAGAGTCCTCATTAAACAGCTCAAAGATGCAATTCTCCGGTATCTTGACGTTGATATGGGACACGTCCCCCGAGCAGTCATCCACTGTTATAATGTAGAAGTTATTAGGATTGGTTCTGCCGTTCATATCATAGTTCTTGTGGACTAAGGATAAGACGCGTCCAAATATCTTGACTGTCTTTATTGGATAATTGTTGACCAAGACACACCCCTTAGCATGTTCGTCAAGTCCTTGGACGCCGTAAACCTCTAGCATGGTTTTGGCCCTTAGGATATCTCTAATCGCTAGAGGCACTATGCGGTCTGCAGTGGGGGCCAAATGAAATAGTTGTGGTGAGTAGAAGCTTCGGCCCCATTTTCGGAGAGCTATATGGTTCTGTCCTGGCGCTATATCTCGTCGAAGTGCCATATCATATTTAGTAAGTAGTTGTTGATGTGCGCATCAAAAACAAGCCTCTGGAGCTCGAGTAGTCGATGAGGCCTTTTGATGTATAAACATGTGAGACAGAAAAAGAGGACATTTTTACTATTACCAACGTGCCAGTAGACTTTAAACCTCCATATATCAATTATTAAAATTCGATGATAGAGACGTCCTTATTACCCTGACAACCGCATAATTCGCAGCCATTGAATCAGTCGAGCGATGTTGTAACACACGCAAGATCAACTCTTCGGAGGGATTTGTGAGAGGCTCCTTCAAATCAAAAAATCTTGTTAAAAATAGACTCGGCGAATAATTCGCCCAGCTACATGAAAAAAACTCACGCTGCTTGGACCGTGAGGTATCCGCAGCGCATAAGAGTTCACCGCTGATACCCTCTGCAAGCTTGATCCCTATTTTAAGAACGTACTTAAGAGTTTACCTCTTGAAAAGTTTATTCGTGATTTGTCACTAGAATTATCTAGGTTGGGGTTCGAAATACTTCAGTCCGGCACATGGGCCTATGTAGCATAGTACCAGTATGGCTGATGAGATGAGCTGCACAATCGAATTGACCAAAGATGTCCTTATTCGAAGTGAAGGGTTGGAACCTCAAGGCTGATAAAATCGCCGTAGGAGGTGCAGAGAAAAATGAGAACAAGAAATCCAAAAAGAAAGAGAAGAAGGAAAAGAAAAGAAAGCTAGAGCAGGAAGCCAGGGCCAATACTGAAGATGAACCAGAGGAAGAGAAGCAAAAGAAACAAAAGGTTGACAGCGTCAAGGAGCTGAGTAGAGATGTTCCAGAGAAGAAGCTGAAAAAGGGAGAGGAGCACGAGGTTACCAAGCCCGCAGAACATTCAAAAGAGGACCAATTCATCACGCAAGAACCAGCATCTGAAAGGAAGCTTACTCCATTGCAACAGAAGATGATGGCCAAGCTCTCCGGATCGAGATTCCGCTGGATCAATGAGCAGCTCTATACCACCACTTCAGATAATGCCTTGAAGCTTGTCAAAGAACAGCCTGCCTTATTTGATGAGTACCATGAAGGATTCAGATCGCAGGTCCAGCTGTGGCCAGAAAACCCTGTTGATGTTTTTGTTGACCAATTCAAAGCCAGAACTAGCAAACCAGTCAACGCCCCAGGTGGATTACCTGGTCTTCAAGACAAAAGCATTGTCATCGCCGATATGGGCTGCGGTGAGGCTCAATTGGCATTGGATATACAGAATTTCGTCAAACAACACAACCAGAAGAGCCAGAAAAAGAAAGGTAAGTTCCATGACCGCAATGGTCCAGCAAGAACATTGAAGGTTGAAACTCACAGTTTCGATCTCAAGAAGGCCAACGACAGAATCACAGTTGCTGACATCAAGAATGTCCCGATGGAAGACGAGCTGTGTAGCATTGTCGTTTTCTGCTTGGCCCTCATGGGTACCAACTTTTTGGATTTTGTGGAGGAGGCTTACAGGATATTGGCGCCCAATGGTGAGCTCTGGATTGCCGAAATTAAGTCGAGATTCACGGAGCTGACCAACGCAAAGACAAGAGTTGCCGATGACGTCGGGTCCGAATTTGTGGAGTCGCTCAAGTTGCTTGGTTTTTTCCACAAGAAAACAGACAATGACAATAAGATGTTCACGCGGTTTGAGTTTTTCAAGCCGTCGAAGGAAATCATAGAGCAGAGAAAGGCCAAGCTCGAGAAAAAGAAGCGTTTCATTGAGCAGGAAACGAGGAAGGAAGAGCTCGATCAGAAGAGGAAGGAGAAGGCAGAAGGTGAGTGGTTGTTGAAGCCCTGTATCTACAAGCGGAGGTGATGATGTTGTAACAGACTCTCGGCTGGATGCCCACTACGACGTAACACCTCATATAATGCAGCATTTTTAAAAGCAAACTCTAAATTGGCAAGTGTAGAGATTCAGAAGCGTCTGTTCGCAGCCTGTGAGGGTTGCCGGTGCTTATGGCACGTCGTATCAGACATCTCTGACCTCATTCTACGTTCAGCTGGCTGCATCTGGACCACGCTACCATGCCGCCACAGGTCACGGTTTCCTCTTCGAGAGCCAGCCAACATCAAAGAGGTTGGATTCAAGCAAGATTGGCTCACGTGACGGCCTAATCGGGAAGGTGTCGCCAGCCAGATCTGCAAGTTTGACATACTTTCGCACGTTAACCAGCACAGAACGGCTGTGGTGCATTGGCTGCGAAAAAATTGTCCTGGCTCCGAAGCCCAAAAGCGAAACTGCCCAGCTTTCCAGCCGAGATGTCATATAATAGGAATTTTCCCATTTTCCATGCTCCGCAAACGACTTTCTTTTATCATGGATTTCTACGAACCAACGCTTTTGTTTAGGCAAAATGCCATCAAGAGACCTGACCTGGTCTCCCTGCTGAGCTCCTACTACGGCTCAGACAACGAATCGTCAGCTACACTCCCTTCACATCACTCCAACCGTTCCAGAACGCTGTGGCTCTTGAACCACTCCAATGCTCTGGACACACAAATACTCAACAAGGCGTGTTCCTTGGACAGAGTGAATATCAAGTCGAACTACTGGAAGATTCCCGACAACAGCATGGACTTGACGGCGCTTGCAACCAGCAGCGTGGAGTCTGCCTCCCCTCTTTTGGCCATCTCTAGTGCCCAAGCAGAAAACAACCTTTTCATCTACGAGCTCGATGCCGTCAACCACTACTTGACCCACCATACTACCATTTCCTTGCCCAATATCCACACACTTGCCTGGGTGCCCAACCAGAAATCTCGCTACCTTGTTTCTGGAAACAGCAAAGGCTATGCCCATCTTGTGTCCGTGCCTCTTCCCCACTCATTCACTGGTGAGGCAGACGGAGACGAGTGTGCTGAAATCGTGAAACGCTTCAACCACCGCAAGCACCTCAAGTCCGTCAACAAGGACCCTGCTGCCCATACCCACGCCACCACTTGCATCTCGGAGCTCGGTTTCACCGCCAACGACAAATTGGTCTCCATCTACGACAACACCTTGTTTGTGTGGAACATGAACGACTGTGAGGCCTCTGCCAAACCACGCCCTGAAGGAATCCTGGTGATTCCGGGCATAAAGAGCTTTGACACGACGCCAAGGCAGGTCAATGACCCTTTCACTTTGGGACTCTGTGGTTCCTTCGGCATTTCGCTCTTTGACTTCAGAAGCCGGGGCCACAATGTGCCAAGTTCTTCACTCCACGCCAACGGCACACCCCGCCAGCTTTCAGCCAATTTGCTCAGATGGTGTCCCACAAACGAGTACGTTATGGCTGCCGCCCACGGCGATGGTGTCGTCAGGCTCTGGGATCTTCGAAAGCAGGATACTTTCGCAAGTTTGACGGGCCACATGAACAAGAAGGTGACCGCTCTAGAGTGGAACGATAATGACATCTTCACTGGTTCCAGCAATGGCAGCATCATTCACTGGGACTTGTCTAGTGGACTTGACTCAGCCGAAGACATAGCAAACCACGCCGATAAGCTCCAGACGTGCTCCATGAAGGAAGGACTCTCCAGTGTTTCCTTTGATACTGTCAGAAATACCATGGTGGATGTTGCCAGTGAAAGACAATGTGGCACCATGCTCCCAGCACTGAACAACAACATTGTTGGTATGTGCCGTGTGAGAGATCTGGAGAGCGACTTGACTGACTGTAAGATAGTCACCATTGACGGTTCGTCTTTCCTCGGGTTGCACTCAAAGATATACGACGCTGTTGAGAATATCAGCAGTGAAAAGCACTTCTACACGGCTGAGGACATTGACTTGATGCTGAAGGAGGAATTGTCTAATGCCACCCTCATCAACTCCAGCGACAGCTTGACACAGCCATTGAACATCCAAAAAAAGGTCACACACTCCAAGACAAACACAGAGTCGTCCATCCGCACAGACGACTTCAACTTCAACCTTGGTTTCGATTTGGACGAGGTTATTTCTCTCCATTCTGTGGATTCAGAACCAAGCAAGTCTCACACAAGCACGTCACCCAACTCTTCAGTGCTGAACAACGACTCGAACTACACTCTTTCGACAGTGGCAACCGTGATAGAGTCTCCTTCACAGACCCACACACATGCAAAGAAGTCGCTGTTGGCATTCTTGGATGAAGGTCTTGAGAAAATCTGCTTGGACTTCTCCAACCAGAACCAGTACACGACAGCAGCATAGGACAATGGCAAAGGATTAGAGGATATAAACAATAATAAAAAATGAGAAAGTATTTCGATTGGCTGATTGGCTTCAAAGGCCTCATAGTCGGGCAGCTTATGTTCTGCTAGAACTCTAGATGGTTTATGATTCATAATTTATATTTTCTTTATCTATGGATAGTTAATTTAATTATTGATCAAGTGCTGATTGATCTAGGATGTGTGAGCCCTGTGTTAGTTCTAGTAGTCCTCGTTTGGGAAGCCTTTTGTTGCTTCAATTGACTAAGTCTGAGCATTCTCTCCAATGGAATTCGAATGAAGAGCTTCTCCTTAATTGCAGGGGTCTTTGGTGGAGCACAGTGTGCTACCAGCAGCGCTAGGGCTTCTGGATTGTTGCATTGATTTGAGGGAATTTGATTGTGCTCTGTAGAATTGCAGCTTTTCTTCAAGTGCTGCTTTTGCTTGAAGGTCTTCTTCTTAAGCCTAAAGCGAAGATATAGCTTGGGCTGAGCTTCTCTTGGTGTGGTAATAAGACTCTTCTGTACTAGCCTAGGCAGTCTTCTGAGAAGAGGCTTGATAATGGTGGTATCGATATGAGCGGATGTCATTGTGAAGTATTTCAATTAGTTCAAGCTTGTAAGAAAAATAAGTGTGTGGTGAATGGAGAGGATAGAATATCGATAGGTGGCTACTTATATTAATTACTTGCAATATTCCCTGGGCTTATCGAACTAGGGAAGTTTAAGTCGTGGGGTCTGCCATAGTCACGCAACAGAATATATAATTGGAAGGAAATAAGAAATAAGCAAAGAATGGTAAGTAGAGTATTTGAGGTCATTTGCTTCTTAGATGCTGAACTACAAGGCAACTTTAACAAGGAGGATCAAGATAAAGTTGCAGCCTCATGGGGACCATCTTATGACTATCACTGATAGTGGTAAATAAGATTGATGAAGCTTATGAAAAGATGTTTGCTTTCGTTATTGTCAATTTATTTCCCTCATATCTACCATTTCTAACCTCTGTGTGATTACAAGATATTAGTTCCTGTCTCAATGGCTGTACCCTAGACATATGAACTTACTTGAGCTGACAGACATACCGCACAAAACAGTCACGCAACATCAAAGTGAGGACCCTGCAGAACAAAAAAAAAACATTCTCATATCCACCAGGTCGGCTAGCATTACTTTTGGTCTTGTGTCCCTCTGCTACATCATAGCTGCTATTGTGACACTACCGGGCTCGGCATGCACTTCTCAATCGGGTAATTTGCAGCCATACGGACGGCACTCATTCGTACACAAAATCGTGGCTCCCCGTCTCGGAAATTGGAAGACTAGGGCTTAAAACACTTTCAGCTCTACATCTCGTTTCTCCAATCTTATCGTCTCATTGGATATTTGAAAAGCCACCACTATCCTCCTCACGGATTTCGCGTATTGGGCGTCTCGATAAGGAGCAAGCACGGTATCGATTTTCTTATTGTGCAGCTACTCTTACCGAGCACTAAACGAAATGTCAATATTACAAACCAAAATCAAAGGACCATGTAAAATGCGGAAGAAGACGCAACTATGACTAAGATATTACATGCTTCGCCTACTGACTAAAAGCAGGACCGATAGAACCGGGATAGTCACGTGAGCAGCTCTGTTATCGCATACGGAAAGTGCTATCTTGAGCGACCCCAAAGGGTAATTCGAAATGTCAAGGACTCCGGAGTAGAGGGTATAGGTAATTCGAGCAATATCACAACTACGAGTAGTTAATTTCCTATTTTGAGGACCTCACCGGTCGCCCGAGAAGCCAGGTTGCTGTAGACCCGTACACCAAGAGCCACCCTACCTTAATCGTTCTCACTGAAAGAAATCTATTGCTTTTTATATCTATCGTTTAGATACAAAAACCCCAGCGGTCTCCATCACGGTTCTGACAAACAGTACCCATACCCTATTTCTTTGCCCTGCAGGCTAAATAGCACCGTTAAGTATCCGAATTTCGACCGTTTTATCCATCTTTCTACCTTTTTTCCACGTTTTCCCTGAGGGTTTCCCTACACCAGTTGATCTCACCAATCGAGGGTATCTCTTCTTTTAGATGACCAAAGTCAACGTCAAAGTGGTGGCTGCTGAGTCATTGTATAAACGTGATGTGTTCCGGCAGCCTGACCCATTTGCTGTTATCACCGTCGATGGTGATCAGACCATCACCACGAAAACCGCCAAAAGAACGTTGAACCCATACTGGAACGAGTCTTTCTTGCTCAGTGCTTCCGAGGACTCCATCTTGGCTATTCAAGTTTTCGATCAAAGAAAATTCAAGAAGAAGGATCAGGGCTTTTTGGGTGTGGTTAATGTTCGTGTCGGTGATGTCATTGATTTGTCTTTATCCGGATCTGAGGAAACCATTACCCGAGACTTGAAGAAGTCTAATGAAAACCTAGCTGTCAGTGGGCGTGTCATCATTGTTTTGAGCCACAACACCAACCTGTCCTCTGCCCCTGCCGCCAACGGTTCCGCAGCTCCTGCTCCAAGAGCATCCTCATCTGCACGCAATTCCGTTCCAAACTCTACACCTGCTGCTCCTTCTGCTCCTCCCGCTTCTAACGGTAACGGAAACAGTAATGGAAACAGCGAGCAGTTCACCAAGCAGTACTCGTCCTTCGAAGACCAGTACGGAAGATTGCCGCCCGGTTGGGAGAGAAGAACCGATAACTTCGGCCGTACCTACTACGTGGACCATAATTCGAGAACTACTACCTGGGAGAGACCAACCTTGGACCAGAGTGAGACTGAGAGAGGGCAGCAGAGAGAAAACCATACTGAGGCTGAGAGAAGACAGCACCGTGGTAGGACTTTGCCTGGCGAAGCTCCTCAATCCCCTACGTTGCCATCCGCTAGCACGTCGACAAGCAACAATGTTACCGTGAACTCCACCGGTGCAAACACCCCTGTTAGTCCTGCTGCTGCCGTGTCCATGGCGGCCACTGGTGGTACTACCAGAGGCTTGGGCGAGTTGCCAACTGGTTGGGAGCAGAGATTCACCAACGAAGGCAGGCCCTATTTTGTTGACCACAACACGAGAACAACCACCTGGGTTGACCCCAGAAGACAGCAGTACATTCGTACTTTTGGTCCCAACACCACGATTCAGCAGCAGCCAGTCAGTCAGTTAGGTCCATTGCCTTCCGGTTGGGAAATGAGATTGACGAACACGGCCAGAGTCTACTTCGTGGACCACAACACAAAGACCACGACCTGGGATGACCCTAGATTGCCTTCCTCATTGGACCAAAACGTTCCACAGTACAAGCGTGATTTTAGAAGAAAGGTCATCTACTTCAGATCTCAGCCAGCATTGAGAATCTTACCAGGTCAGTGCCATATCAAGGTGAGAAGAGACCATATTTTCGAGGATTCATATCAGGAAATAATGAGACAGACTCCAGAGGACTTGAAGAAGAGACTCATGATCAAGTTCGACGGCGAAGAAGGTTTGGATTACGGTGGAGTTTCGAGAGAGTTCTTCTTCTTGTTGTCACACGATATGTTCAACCCATTTTACTGTCTTTTCGAGTACTCTTCTCACGACAACTACACGCTACAGATCAACCCTAACTCGGGTATCAACCCCGAGCACTTGAATTATTTCAAGTTCATCGGTAGAGTTGTGGGCTTGGGTGTATTCCACAGACGTTTCTTGGATGCTTTCTTCGTTGGTGCCTTGTATAAGATGATGTTGCGCAAGAAGGTTAACTTGCAAGATATGGAAGGTGTCGATGCCGAATTCTACAGATCTTTGCAGTGGATTCTCGACAACGATATCACCGACATCCTCGACTTGACGTTCAGTGCGGAAGACGACAAGTTCGGTGAGATTGTTGAGGTCGATTTGAAGCCAGGTGGAAGAGATATTGAGGTTACGGAGGAGAACAAGGCTGAATATGTCGAGTTGATCAGTGAATGGAAGATTCACAAGAGAATCGAATTGCAATTCCAGGCATTCATTGATGGTTTCAACGAGTTGATTCCTCAAGAATTGGTGAATGTGTTTGACGAAAGAGAGTTGGAGTTGTTGATTGGTGGTTTGGCTGAAATCGATGTCGAGGACTGGAAGAAGCACACAGATTACAGAGGATACCAAGAAACCGACCAAGTTATCCAGTGGTTCTGGCAGTGCATCAAGGAGTGGGACTCCGAACAAAAGGCCAGATTGTTGCAATTTACTACGGGTACGTCGAGAATCCCTGTCAATGGGTTCAAGGATTTGCAAGGTTCCGATGGTCCAAGAAGATTTACTATCGAAAAGGCTGGTGAGCCCAACCAGTTGCCAAAATCCCACACTTGTTTCAACAGAGTGGATTTCCCACCTTATACCTCTTATGAGAGCATGAAGCAAAAGCTTACACTCGCAGTTGAAGAGACTGTCGGTTTCGGACAAGAGTAAGCTTTACGGCATGGAATCGTATTCACAACACAACAAAATTTGCATGAATTGCAGGGCTCTATAGAAGGGCCCCAAAAGAGCTCAGTTCGAATGCCCCCGCGCTTGAGGTGCAAGGATTGAATATTTCACGATGTCATGAGATACGTAAGATTCACTGCGATGGGGTAAGCAGGTCTGCATCTCGGTCCGCATGAGGCTACTTCGCTGAGGCTGCAAGTACGATTAGTCAGACTAGTGCTTGCAAACGATTTTCATTTGATAGTCACATTTAATACACACCGTTATTTAAGGTAGTTCAAATATTGAGGGCGACAGGTCCAGACCTGATTGCAGATAAGAGATAAGTCTGTGTAGAGCTCCGCGCCGCACTCAGGAGTGGTAGAGGCCCAGCAAAGTGGAGAAGCATAGAACAAAGCCAAAATGTCGTTGGGATATGTAGGCTCTGTTGCTCCCTTTAAATGTCACATTAGTAAGAGCGGCGTGCTGACCATCCCCTCACCTGAGGTTGGCTATAAAAGCAGTGGTGGATCGAGCCACTTAGAAACCACCGATACCAATCCATCACTATGCCAGATCTTTTTGACAACTTCTTTGGGAAAATCTCTGCCAAATTGAACGGCGGCAAAACCACCCCCTTCTACGGCGGCTCGTCGCAGGTAAACACAGGTCCCTTCTATAGCTACCACATGAACGGCACCAATAACAAGTATTGGATGACTGATGCGGAAATGGAAGAATCGCGGAAAACGGCCCAGCAGTGGCGGCGGTTTAGTGAGTCCAAGGCCAGAATGGGGTCGGTGGGCTCTATGGACTCACAGGAAACGAGCGGTGACCAGTCCCGCAAAAACAGCGTTGTAGAGCCCTGATGATGAACTTTCACGTATGATAAACCAATTGATGAGCAACCCTAAGCATTATAGTCTAACAATGATGACTTAATTATTAGTGTAGACCGATACTGTCGATTTATGTAGGCATTCTCGTTGGCATCAGAAGCAGCAGCAGTTTCTGCGGAGCCACAGCTGATTCTTTCTTCTCTCTTCAAAGCTTGACGTCTCGGAGTGGCCTTCTCCTGTCACAGGAAGGTTGTGGCCATGCTGATTAGTCTGTCTGTAGGCCTTTCGGCTGTGCTCGTCGGTGATGGAGTTGTAATTGGGGTGGTTCAAAGATTGTGATTTGGTGAGCCGCTGCTGAGACGAGTTGTTGGGAAGACCTCCAGCAAGCTTATCCTGCCCACTAGGGCGCTTCAGGACGTTGGTGACGTTGGTATTGTTTGCTTTACGTCTTTGTTGCGGGGGATGTGGGTTGCCGTAGCCGTGAAGGTTGGCTTTCTTGTTCAATGCAGCATCCCACCCACGTCCTCCGTTGAGGTCCATCCAGTCATAGTGGCCGTCTTCTGTAGCATCGATCAGCTGAAGAGCTTTATCCATGAGACCCACGAGGTAATCGTAGTCGGGCTCCTCATCGAACTTGAGATTCCGCACATATGTCAAGTATTGAGCAAACTGAATAGGAAAGCCCTGGCAGAGCTCGTTCACCAGAGTGCTCTGTTTCTTCATGCCAATGCGCTCGTACTTTTGTTTGTTAGTAGGCGCCTTAAGACCTTGCCAGGGCAACAGACCCCGAAGGAAATACATGAACACATGTCCAAGCGACTCCAAATCATCTCTTCTCAGCTGCTCACGGCCCAAATGCGTGTTGATGGACATGTAACGAGCCGTCCCGCTCAAGGCCTTCTTTTCTCTGTACGGAATGTGCGATTTGGTCTTGGGGTCTCTGTATTGTTTGGCCATACCAAAGTCCACCACGTAGACCTGGTTTGCCTCAGGCGTGTCGGGCTTGCCAATGAGAAAGTTGTCGGGCTTCACGTCTCTGTAAATCATATTGTGCTCGTGGATCCCCTGGACCCTCTGTATCATCTGCTTGGCGACTTGAACCACTGTTTTCACCGAGAACCTACGTCCGCACCAGTCGAACAAGTCCTCGAGAGAGGGACCCAAAAGGTCAATCACCAAGATGTTATGCACGCCCTCCTGGCCAAAGAAATACGCCTTGGGCACTCCGAGCACGTCGTTAAGGATCCGGTAGGACCGGTACTCGTCTCTCAATTGAGGAGCTTCACATTTCCGGGGCTCGAACTTGATTGCCACCTGCTGGTTGTTGAGAAGGTTGATTCCCTCGAAGATGATGCCAAATGACCCTTCGCCGATTTTGCTGCCCACCTTGTAGTGGACACCGACTCTGCTAGAGCTGTTGGACTGGGCCATGTTTGTGAAAAAGCTGGTTTCTCGAGGATATTCGAGCGTCGGTGTATCCAAGCGGTGCTTGGTCAGAGGGGAGATATGATTAGTGTTGTCCGCTGTGACCTTTAAGTCGATGGAATATGCTGTTTGCGCCGATGAATTTTCGTGCTATCGCAACTGGTGTCGGTTTTTTCTGGTTTTTTTGAAACACTCTCCGGCATACAATGCGTCACCAGCACCCCAGAGGAAGTACAACAACAGCACAAAAGCGGGACAAGGCAATTTTGGGAATGTTTTTCGTGTCTTCTTTGTTTGCAATGAGGTGACGTTTTTTTTTTTTTTTTTCGTCTACTTTTTTTATTTATCTGTCCCACTAAGTGCAATGCATCTAAGCTAGCAAGAAAGCCGCCGAATGGTGCCATGTATGCGGCTAAATGATAACGCATTTTTGTAGAATGGATTTGGTCAATTTATGGCCACAACAGGTAGACTTTTTTCGTTAACTTTTCAGTATCTCATTCGCGTTGGTGTAAGCTTGAATGCTGATGTTGAACCATGCGTTTGCGTCAAGGTAGTGCTTGATGATGAATTAGACATCGATGTTCACATACCACGGTCTAATCTGCTTCTCCAAGAATGGCTTGATTCTGAGCTTTATGTACAATGTCGATTATCTGTAAATTTTCTCGTGAACTGATGCTAAGCCTTTTGCCGGTTAAGGATTTGCAGCCATTCCGTCAAATCGCACCCTTATTCTGAATGCGGTGTGACGAGAGCTTATATGGTCAAGCATAAGATTTCTACAATATCGTCGTGAGAACAATAATCAAAGAGGCAAAATTCAATGTAGCATAATTAGGGATTTGGGCAGCAGTATTTATTAAATAAATGCCGGTTTTATATAGTTTTGCGCCATGACGTTGGCATTTCCTTCGCATGCAAGCTACTTCGATAGCTGTGAATAGTTAGCACTTGTCGAATTCTCTGATATTGCATTAGGATGCAAAATTGCAGATGATAAGCTAGTCTGGGCTCAAAAATAGAAATTATACGTGCTACATCATAGCAAGCCCAGTTAGAATTTCTGCTCACACAATCGCTTTCAAGGTCTGAGAAAGACACCAGACTAGAGCATTGCATTCTTATTTGAAGTCTTCATGCATAAAGGGACATTTATTACGGAAGAACCGAGGTGTTTGAGTTCAGTTAAGTTCTGTGGAATAAACATGTTCAGTTCAGTTCAGTTTCGTTATGTGGAGTAAACATGTCTGGTTTTGTTCAATGAATCCTCCAATCTAACTTCATGAATCCTAACTGGTTGCAAAAGTTAAATTTTTTCCAACCGATAATACACAAGTCATACTATCCATCCTACCATTTATTCACGCTTTTATAAATGCCGAAACTTGTTAATTGTAGCGACCTCCAGAACATCCGCTTAAAAACTCTACTATACCAAGCACAAAATCCGAAAAATCACCAACAGCTGGCAAACAACAAAACTTGGTCTCCACGCCTCTGAATTTATTTTTACCCAACATCAAAACTCTGGTGGTTCTGCATCACCGCTGAAACCATCTACACCTTGATCGCGCTCACGAAAACTTCAACGATTGCAACTCGTCACCATGTCAGAAAACGAGAGATTCGCCCCTGGATCCCAGGTATTGGCGTATCACGGTCCTCTTGTCTACGAGGCGAAAGTCTTGAAGTTTCGGGAGAGGGGGAAGCTCTTTGTGGAAGTTGGAGAAGGACAAAGTGAACCTTTGGATCAGAACAAGATCCCGTTGTTCCTTCAAGATGGCGATTCTTACTTTCTACATTATAAAGGATGGAGCACCAAGTGGGACGAATGGGTCTCCAATGAACGTGTGATGGAATTCAACGACGACAATTTGGGCCTATCGAGAGAACTACGAAATGCTCGTAAACGAGCTATTGAGCGTTTGGATCCTTCCAAGGAGAAGAAGCAAACGGTGAAGGAGGAGCCAAAAGAGAAAAAAAGGAAGAAGCTGCCATCTGCTGCGCCGCTGCTGGCAGCATCCAACGGAACCGTGGAATCAAGGCCGTCTACCAACGGCTCTGTAAGAAAAAAACTAAAGCAGGAACCCAAGGGCCCTTCTTACGAGATAATGATGCCCTTACGACCAAAGCTAAAATGCATGCTCGTGGACGACTGGGAGTTCATGACCAAGGACCACAAACTTATAGATTTGGACACGGCGGTGCCGGTGAGAAAGATACTAGAAGACTTCTACGAACACCAGAAAGAGAAAGTCAGCAACGAGATGCTCAGTACCGTCAAGGAGGCCATGGATGGCCTTGCAGTTTATTTCGACAAGCTGCTCCGATTCAACTTGCTATATCGTTTTGAGAGGCTCCAATACAGCCAGCATCTAGAAAAGAACCAGGATCTAAACGCCACGGACCTTTATGGAGTGGAGCACTTACTTCGACTTCTTGTCACCCTCCCGGCTCAAATCGGCCAGACCAGCATGAATAGCATCACCGTGAACACCCTCATGGCGCAAATGAGGGACTTGAGCATATTTATCGATGACAACATCAGCACTTATGCCAGCACATACATGAACTCAAGCCCGTCGTACGACCGGCTTGCTAGAGGCGCCTAGACAATTGGCTACGGAGCTTTATCGTAAATCATTTTATTCATCGGCACATAAAACATAAAATCGTAGGAAAGCGTCATAGAATCAGGTAAGTGGGATTACAAGGGGATGGCCTTGTAGTCAATCTCGACCATTGGGGTCTCGTTGTTGCACTTGACCTCCAATTCCAATTTCCAGTGTCTGTCGTACAAGTCTTCCTCCTCCTCGGTGAAACCATGGTGGCCTTCGTCTTTGAACTTCCAGACAATATTCTTTGGCAGTTCCTCCATGGTGGCCTTGCCAAAGTCCATTTGGAAACCAGAGCACTTTTCCATTTCAGTCATCAAATGGCGCTTGATGTGGTGCTGCAAGTTGCGTCTAAACTTTCTCGAGTTTTTGTTCATGGTGGGCTTTATCTTCTCCATGTTGCCCTTGATCTCCTTCATGATAAATGGAGGGTAGTACTGTAAATGAGCGTGGCAGTAGTCAAAGTCGTTATCCCATGTTTCGTCACGGATGTACGACTCAAAGGCTACAAGATCGTCGAAGTCTTTTCTTGGTGGAGGTTTCAAGATCTCCTTCATGGAGCCGTCTTCACTCTCAATCGAGGTGATGGACAGCGATCTGGACTTGGGAACCGGCTTGAGGTGCTCAAGCTTCTCGAGCTTGTCAAAGTCCAATTCGAGCACCTGGTTCTTCTTAGATTTGACCATGATCGTGGGATTGAGTGTTAGTAGGCGGTAGTGGGTTTCTTCGTATCAAAGCGTGAGTTCCAGAAATGATATACCTAGCTTGCTAGATATGGGATGTCTGGAGAGGTTGGTGGAGAACAAAAAGGCAGCCAAAGGCCGTCCTTATATAGTGCAGGCGGCGGGTCAAACCGGGGTATAGGGAAAGAGAGGCCCACTGGCCATGCGCCAGTCACTCCACCAACTCCACATTCCAGGTGCCGAACAACGAAAAAGAAATACGGGAGATCCCAAAAAGTCAAATTTTTGAATCACCGCCGGTGTGAGTCAGAGGAATTGAGTTTACAGGTTTTGCAAAATTTGCAAAAAGTCCAAAAGTCGTTGGTTTGGCTTCCTCAGTGGTGGAGCTTCAGGGAGACACCAGCTGGATTTCGCAGCCAGTGAGTCTGCGGCTGCATCGATTTGCACCCAACCGAGACACCAAACGGTCTCACACAAGACCCAATTCTCCTACACGAACGGCAGTTTTTGGCCCCGAACCCGCATGAAGGAAAAGCGTAAACCGGCACCGTTGAAAAATCGAAAAAAACTTTAGGTGTTCTTTTTCTTTTCAAGTGGGTGTTTTGTTCGGGCCAGTCTGGTGATGGTGTCACGCACCTGCACTGGTGGAGCCAGGGGCAGAATGGGGAACCTGCCTGGGGAGTCCGAAAAGCTGGGGATGCTGCGATAGGCTGGGCATGAGACCCAGCGATTGGGTGATTTTTGGCATTTTCCGAATTCTTCCGTTAGGCGTTTCAACATTATTTTGGAATTCCACAGAATTGTCCCGTTTATTCGTTTACGTCTTGTGAGCCCATACTGCGCTGGTACTAGGGAAGTGGTGAGAACTGAGGAGAACGAGGGGACTTCTTGTGGGGCCACCCCTAGGAAATCGGCCTAGGTACCGGCCAAGTGCCCGGCCTATCGGCAGATTGGGGAGGGCATTGTGTGATTCAAAGGCTTGTGATGAAAAATGGCAGGAAGCGTCGGCGGCAGTCTCAGGGAGGGTTTTCGGTTTTTTTAGGGCTTGACCACAAATCAATTTTTAGTTAGAGCAGCGTGATGAGTAGACTGCTCTAGACCTCTGGACCCTGAGCGGAGTGTGATCTTGGCCTGAGAGGAGGACGACTGAGAGGAGGACGACTGAGAGGAGGACGACATTTGGTGCCCCACCAAGCCCCTATTCCAAGTACACAATAATAGGAAAATCAGGCGGTGTGGCACCTGTGTGGATTGTCGTAAAACGGGTCTCTGTCTTCGCTGCATGGCCTTGTGCTGGAGCCGTATGCATGGAATGGGTGCAAAATGGGGAATTCGGCGGGATGAAAATCTAAAAGCACAAAGCCGCTGAAGCCTTGGATAGATAAACCAAAATAGGAGATAATGCACGAGGGGAAGTGGAATCTGAAGAGGCTCATCTCTGATCCCAGATGGCAGGTGTGGATCTCGGCACGACAGCTAACGGTGCATTGTGATGCCGTTGATTTGACATGAAGTTGAAAGACGTCAACCTAAAAAGTGGAACGACGGAAGTTCGAAGAAAGCGATAGCTTCAATGAACAGTCAAACTGACATGTGCTGTAGTACATCGATAAGAAGTACAGTACCAGGATTGCCGATACCAGGGGCACTCACAGCATGACAACCGTGACAATTCTCCAAAGCAGTCATCACTGAATTTCCAACAATTCAATCATCCTGCAACAATGAACCCCCAAAAAACGAAAAGAAAGCATCACTCACCATCACCCTGTAACACCCCAAGCGTGCGCGATCTGAATCACCACCAAGCGTGCGAAAAACTCATCTCTTCAACAACTCCCCATGTTCGGTGTCTACAATGGGCCCGGCGAGCCCGATAAGCCGCTAGAGATGATGACTCAAGAGGAACAGGCCGAAGTGGGCGCTAGGAAGATGATCGAGTTCATGCAATCTTGCCCAGGCAAATCCATCATGTCTGGTGTCACTGGTTTTGGTCTCGGTGGTGTCTTGGGTATATTCATGGCTTCTTTGGCCCACGACTCCCCCACGGCGCCCGGGAACATCAACCACTTGCCGCTCAAGCAGCAGATGAAAGTCATGGTCACAGATGCTGGCTCTAGAGCATGGTCCTCGGCCAAAAACTTCGGATACATTGGTGGCATCTACGCCGGCGTCGAGTGCTGTATCGAGAGCTTGAGAGCCAAACACGACCTCTATAACGGTGCAGCTGCTGGATGTGTCACTGGTGCTGGTCTTTCCATCAAGGCAGGCCCCCAGGCTGCATTCATTGGTTGTGCTGGTTTCGCTGCATTCTCCACCGCCATCGAGCTCTATATGATGTCCGACTCTGCTGCCCCACCTATGAACGACTACGACGACTGAGTCTCTTGTAAATATCCCTGTAAATTAGACACTAATGTACACTTGCGCTAGCACCAGTAGTAGCAGTATTCGTAAGACATGTGGCCAAGCCAGAAAGACACGGCACCAAATGTGATAAGAAGCGCTGCGCCAGCCGCTATTTTCTTCTGGTTATTGTTCGTTGCTTCTGCCGGCCGAAGATGCTGTAGCCTCTCGAGCTCCTCCATTATGCTCGCCTCCCTCAGCTCCTCTATTAGCATGTCTAGATCCCGCTCGATCGCTCGGAGCTTGCTTTCAATTTTCTTATCCACAAGCTCATTACCACAGTTGCTCCGTAGCTCTTCGATCTTTTCTTCTATAGTGTTCAATGCCGCTTGAGACCCAGTAGGTACTAGAGCTGTTTCCTCCACGCTAGGTTTCCTCCTCCATAATGGTAGTCTGGGCGGCGTAGGAGGCAGTTCTGGCTCACTTGCTCGAGATTCGCTGTAGCCAGAGAAAAAGCGACGCCGTATGGGGGGATCTGATACAATTCGGACTGGTTCATGTTTCACTATAGTGTCACTAGAGTCATCCTCCTTAACTGATGGCAGAGGCTTGTAGGGTAGAGGAAGCGGCTCGCCTAGCTGTGCCCAAAGGTCACTATTTTTATGTTTTCTGTTCATAGAACAATTAAGAAACGAATGACTGGAGTTGGATCTGATTGTTTATTTTGTTGATACTCGCGCATGGTGTTTTATGTGTATCGCTGTGGACAGGAATTACGGTTGGGGTGCAAATCATACTCGAATGTTCATTTATTATTTGCGGGCACGCAGCCTGAACTTGTCCATGAATCTGAAAACCAAGTAGGTTGTGCAGCCGATGAAACGGAAGAGAGCCATGAAGGCCACCGTCCAAAGAATCACTGTGAGGAAAACTCTAGATCTATCGTTTTTAATCACATCTGATTCACTGTCGGCGTTAAACTGATTGAATCCACCGGTTTCTAGAACGATGGCCACAATAACGAAATTGGAGATCATCCAGATCAACACTGTCATGGATCTCACAAATGCATAATAGTCCTCGTTGGTGCCCTTGTAGTTACCCTCGTCAACATCTATTGGTTTCTTGATCTTCTCAAGTTGGTTCAAATAAGATTGGTTTATCTCTTCTTTGAGAACAGGGATATTGACGTCAAAAGTACCATCCTCTCTTACCTTAGCAGCACCCAAATCGGTGGCACCGGTGTCACCTTTTGTACCCCAAGAGATATCGTCGATGTTACAAAACGCGTAAATGTTCAAGACGTTGATGTAGGAGGGCGAAAGCAAGATGTACTGGACGAACGACGTGAACATGTGCCATGGTTCGAAGTACATGAATGATGCAATAAAATACAATGCATAGGTTGACGCTGTAGCGACAACCAAGTCTCTGAATTGTGAGTTTTTGAAGAAAAGCGACACCGAAACTCCACTATTGTCCTGATAAATTTGTGTTATGGCGTTGACGGCCATGAAAATAGCTGCGAAAATCATGTATGCCATAAGAATGGCAAAGAAAACCACGATGACAATGTAGAACTTCTCAGTTCCCTTCGGCTTATTACCAAAACTCAACACGAAAGTGGTCACGATAGATGCAAGATATAACCATAAAAAGATCACAGATAAAACGTTACCAGGAGCAAAATTAAGACTTTCGTCCGATAGCGATGTGGTCAAGATACGGAAAACCAAAAAGTAGGAGCCAATGGAAAACCACGAGACAATAAGATTAATGAGCTGATAGAAGAATTCAACATGGAACATGAGTTTCTTTCCGATACTATGCAGCGAATGCCAAATCTTGTAGAAATGAGCGAGTGAGTAAATGGCAGCGAAGAAAGAACCATTGAGCCATCTTCTTCTCTGCAAAATGAATTCAGCAAGGCCTTCAGGAACATCGGTTTCAGCACTGGCCGATTTACAGTATCTCAAAACCCAAGAACAGCCTGGTTTGGCAACGAGCTCATAACAAAGAATTCTATCCTCGGCAAGATACATGTTGGAGGTGAAGATACCGGCCTCCTCCTTCAACATCTTAGTCTTAAGCTGATACTCGTCATCATTTGGATCAAGCTCGCCACTTCCGTGCAAGAACTCACCCTTGAAATATTTCTCCAACGGACCCTTTCCGTTGATGTCGTTCTGTAAGGCGACGTATCTGTAAGCCGAGAAAGCACCAGGCAAGACCGAAATGAAACCGAACACAGATTCAGTGGGCTTATCGAGAATATTGGAAATTTTGTACTCGAAGTTTTGGCCGTAAACAATTGGGTTAGTAAGGACTTGTCTCTTCTTCAAAGAAGCCTTGATCTCACCACATGTACCTGCCACACGAGGGTCCTTATCGAACTCTTTCCATAAGTGGTACAAGGACTTACCGGAGGGCTGGGTACCACAGTCGAGCAAGACGACGATATTTGGATCAAGGACCTGTGAGAGCGCCTCGAAACACCAACGATGACTGTTGATCTTCTTAGCATTATTCTCCTTCAAACAGAAAAGCATCTGCACTGGCACAACCTTCTCGGTCGTCAATTTGACGGTATCTTCGACTGACGAGATACCTACACGAGTGGTGTACTCGTAGATATGGCCCTGAACCTTCTTATCGTCAATTCTGGATTTGGCCAACCCCTCTTGGTAGACACCAAGGGCAGCCAAAAGCGCCTGAGCACGCTCGTTGATCTTTGAACGACCATCGCTGACCACACAAACAACTACCTTCTTCCACGAGTCCTTACCCCACACTGGAGAACGCGATCTCGACTCCAAATGCTTGATATTCTTGAACACACCCTTGAGAGTACGCGCAAGAAGAATATCGTCTTCGTTATACATGGTGATAACAACCATCATCTCGGTCTGACGTCTCACAGGATAATGGATAGGACGCAAGATGTAGCCATCTCTCCAGAAGTTCGAAGGTCCACATGTCACGGCGGTGTATCTCATGTAGGAGAACTCTCTACTTAGGCCACCGTCCTGCAAGCTGGGATTGTAGTCGGGAAACTTGGTAAGAAGCTCCGTGGCGACAGGACAGTCCAAGACCAAGTGACCGTTGTGACCTGTGGCTATCCCGAGTTTGGGCTTTTCACGTACCTCTTCCTGCTCAGGAGGCTCAGGAAACTCTTCGCCGTTCTCAGCAAAAGGCAGCTGCATCTCCTGGTCGTAGATAGTCTGGCCATCTTGTTCGGAATCGGAGTCGGCCACGTGCACGGTTTGTAAGTCCAAATTATCACCTTCGAACCTGTTGAACTCGATCTCTCTGTCGAATTGATGCTCCTCCTCGTCATCATAAGCATGAGGCACAAACGCCTGGGAGAAATTGTACCCCGTAGCCGCTGGATCGTACGCGGTGGGCTGGTATGGCTGGGGGTAGGCCCCCATTTCGAAGTCATTGTCTCTGAAAGGATCGTTGGACGGTAGAGGCTCTCTTGGAGGAGGCGGAGGAGGCACATGCAGCGTGTTGAACATGGCCAGGGGTCTTTCGTCCTCGTAGTAGTCTAAGAAGTCGTCATTTGACTGGTGCATCTGACTGCTGTAGACACGCTGGGGCTGTTGGAAATTGATGCTATCGACGGCATCGTTGGAGTAGTTGTAGACCCCGCCAGTCTGGGGATACCGAAGGTACCTCAGTTCTTCGTCGTCTTCCCTATATGGCATGGACGAGAGGGAGGTAGGTTAGTCGCGAGAAGGGAAATGTAAGACAAGACGACTAAAGCTCGGCTGCTTCTGTGTAGGAGGCGATATGGGGTGTGGCAGACGGACGCTTATATAGTTTAGGGTTGTGGGGCACACTTGAGGGGCTTTTGAAACGTCAGAATAGGTGTAATTTTTTAAACTGCGCTGGTGTTGTCTGTACGGCTGCGTCTTGTTTCCTGATTCAGCTAATTCGCGGTTTGTGCCAATAAGTGCCTTGAAGGTGGATGCTCGAGGGTCAAGAAAAAAAGTAGAATGGGAGGTTTGAAAAATGTTTTTCTCGCTTTTTTACCTTTTTTCGACATCCACAATGGACTCCTCCGCCGGCGATTCGGTGATACCTGTGGATCGGCTATAGGCACTATAAATAGCCCAAACATCGCTCCTACACCGCATGCCGAGCCCTGGCATAGCCCTGACCGTTGGCAATGCAGAGATCACCAGTCACGGCGAGGAATTGGAGGAGAAGATAAAAAATAGAAAATGAAGAAAAACTGAATGACCCCTGAAGCTCGATTTCTTGCAATTTGTGGCATCTACCACGCGAGCCCTAACGGCGTTATCAACATGGCTTTGTGTAACTAGATCCATCGCACCTACTCACTCGCTTAGACCACACAGAAGGATCGTCTTTTCTCCTGCACTATGACACGGTTCCCCTGCTCCAGCAGATTCACTGGCTTTCTCAAAGACTTGCCTAAGTGCGAGCATCATCTCCACATCGAAGGCACCTTGGAGCCGGCGTTGCTTTTTGCCTTGGCTGCGAGAAACAAGATAGATTTGCCTGAGTGGTTTCCTCAGACCGTGGAAGCATGCAATAAGCGGTACTCCGAGTTCGCCGATTTGCAAGACTTCTTGAACCACTACTACGTGGGCATGGGCGTTCTTATTCACGAGGAGGACTTTTACGATTTGGCCATGGCGTACTTTGAACATGCTCATCGTGACGGATGTCTCCACTCCGAGGTGTTCTTTGATCCCCAAGGGCACGTTGAAAGAGGTATTTCTGTGGATACTGTTGTGAACGGCTTACACAGGGCCTGTAAGGATGCTGCTGCCAAATTTGGCACAACCCAGATGTTGATAATGTGTCTCTTGAGACACTTGCCTGCGCTGCTGGGCATGGAGACCTTGACATCTGTTGAAAAGTACTATGAAAACGGCGTTATTTCCGGTTTGGGCTTGGACTCTGCCGAAAAGCCGTTTCCACCTGAGTTGTTTGAAGAGTGCTACACCTCGTTGAGGGAGAAGTTCCCAGAGGTGCGTTTGACAGCCCATGCTGGTGAAGAGGGTGACCATACCTACGTCACAAACGCATTGGATGTCCTCAAGGTGAGCCGTGTTGATCACGGTGTGAACTCCAAGCAGTCAGAATCGCTAATGGACCGCTTGGTCAAAGATGACACTCTTTTGACGATGTGCCCGTTGTCGAACGTGAAGTTGCAGGTCGTCAAAGACGTTGAGGAGTTGCCATACCGCGAGTTCTTTGATAAAGGAATTTCCTTTTCGATCAATTCGGATGATCCAGCCTACTTTGGTGGATACATCTTGGACAACTATGTGGCTGTTCAGACCCGATTTGGCTTTTCCGTGAAGGAGTGGTGCACAATTGTACTCAACGGTATAAACGGGTCATGGTGTAGTGAAGACAGGAAGCAGGAGTTGAGGGAGATTGTCGATGATGTCTATGCAAAATACAAGGATATTTTGTAGACTGACAAGGTGTGGTATGGGATGATATGATAGGAGAGCTTATAGAAACATGGGAAGGGGTAATATGGAGCTTGTAGTTTACTTTAGGTAGAATCTTCTGATGTCAAAGCTTAATTTTTCAAACTTAATTTGAACAGGCGTTTACGGCAATAGTTAGCCACACAAAAGCCCACCAACGAAAGAGTAATTGAACGTGTCAAAGAATGACAACCAACTTACCCAAACTCTAGAGATATCTTCAATAAGTGTCCGGATTTGTGCTTCTTAGTTGTGTGAAAACTTTGAGCGCCTATAACGCGCGATGCGCCGGCCCTACGTCATTTTAAACTCCTTTAACACAATGCAATAACAACAAATAAGAAAGCAAGCTATTAATATTGAATCTGAGGAGGCAGCCATAAAATAGCGTGTAGTTGTATAGTTTACCAGTGCCTTCTTCAAGTATAAAGTGGCTCTGTGGCCGAGCGGTCTAAGGCGGCAGACTCAAGTTCTGTTATCGTAAGATGCGCGTGTTCGAATCACGCCGGAGTCATTATTTTTGGCACTTTGGCATCTTTGCTGCCAGACCATGGAGCAGGGCATCATGCATCGATCAGGAACTCAGCAATTCGCTTAAGTGGGTGACTGTGTAGCAATAATCTACTGTGGATGCGAACTCAATGGGTGCAAAATCCACTATCCACCGAGGACTTGTGGCATTGATCAAAGGGCCACTACCAACTGGAAATTGCCGTTATCAAATTTGTTCAACGCATTGATTTTTTCGTAAAAATTCGCCTCCCTTTGCCACACTCGGGGTAGCAACAACTGGGAGCAAGCGGCTTACGTGCATGATCCCACAGTGTGCTATAAAGAGGTGACTTGTAGGCAGAAAAATTCCATCACAATTAACACAAGATGGCCAGAACTATCAACCCAATTATTATCATTGTTGCAATTGTTACCGTTCTCCTTGTTATCTTCAGAACTCCATCTGGAAAGGACAAGGCTGTTGACACTTATGCAGCAGTGACTGACACTGTCTCTGACGCATGGAACAACAACTACATCTTGTCTTTCGAGCCTACCAAGAAGGCTAAGAGCACCGAGGAGGCCGAAAAGATCAAGGCTGACTTGGACCAGGCTGTTGAGGAGTACAGAAACTACTTGGAGAAGGACTTGGGCTCCAAGGTGAAGCACACCTACGACTCCACCATCCACGGATTGAGCGTCCAGGTTGACGAGACCCAGCAGCTTTTGAAGGCTTTGGGCAAGAAGGCTGTCGGCAAGGCCAACAAGCACGAGACCATCTTGACCGACAAGCTCTACGAGCTTTTCTACAAGTTGAAGGGCGACGACCTCAAGAGATTGGGCATCAAGATCAAGTTGGAGAAGGACAAGTTGGTCAATGCCCAGACTTGAGCTCTTCTCCGGCGCCGCCCCACGCTTCTATAGCTAATAAAATTTGAATTCACTTGCATAGCCATTGACCCGTCAACGGTCTATGATATATAAACTCTCCAGTATAAATCTAGAGTTCCACCTCTCCCAGATCGTGGATCTCCTCCACGCCGTCGATGTCACCGAACGTGTTCTCGCCCGAGTACAAGACGTACAAGAAGCCGTCCTCGTCCTTGTGCTCCTCGTAGACCGTACTCATCAAGGCTGCTGTGGGTGGCAAGATGTCATTGACAAAGATAAAAATGGCCTTCTCCGAGGGCAACTTGATTCTCTTTCTAATCACGTACACGAATTGCCCGACGGTCAAGTCCCCAGGCACAAGGTACTTCCTCTTGTCGATTTCCTGGATGTCCGAGTTCTCTACCTTCTCGCAAATGACTGGGAGTCTATCCTTGAACCTCTGGAGGATTCTGGTCGACTCGGACTTTCTTTTCTCAAACGAGTTCTCGTCTTTGAACTGCGATCTCATTGGCGGCTTGTTTTCGTGATTTCTGTAGATGTGGTGTGTTTACTGCGATAGGGATCCTTTTATCTTATCGTCACCCCTTGTGGGGCGCTATGACAGGCAGGACTGCCTGGGGTCGTGTCCGACCCACGAGGTTGCGAAAACGGTCCCACACATGGCCTGTGGAAGTGTAAACAAAGCGTGTTTGTGGAGAGAATTTGTGGAATTTTTGATTTGAGGTGAGGGTTTTGGTGGTAGTTGAAACGGGAGGTTGAAACTTGAGAAACAGGTAAAGCTTTGCTAAGGAAGGTAGATTACGTAATCTGAGAAGTGTGGCAGGTGTCACCATGACGGTATTAGTCACGGTGGCGACCAACGGCGGGGCGTAGGATAAAATCGTCAAAAATAAGAGGCAGATATGAAGTATCGAGTTTTGTTCCCATTCTGGTACATTCACTTCAGCAGGCAGGCTCTGTTTGCAGCCATTAGTTGCAAGCAGTACCGCAGCTAGTCCAAATGGACCAGCACCTAAGTCAGGATCTTTGATGCTTTGATAGTTTATATCGCAAATGGGCTTTTGTGTTAAGCATATTAGTCGATTATTAAAATCGAAGTTCAAATTCGAAGCTTGCGGTGGAGGTTGTTGTGGGTACTTGCGGGTGAGCAATGTGTCTCACTGGTGGTTATGGCAATTAAAAGCTGACAGCTGGCTTCAGCGTTCAGGTTGAATATTGAGCAGTCAGAGGCTTTCTGCCTCCCACAAAGTGGCAAAGTTAAAAGTGCAGCTAGATTCACGTCCATCGGTAGTTAATGGTAGATCTTCAGGTACAACAAGTCAAGTAGAATGGTGCAATAGGACTTTGCAGCCAATTCAGAGCTATTTAGATTCAAGCATACAGTTAATGCCAACTGGTGTCGAAAAGACCATTACTCGTTAAAGCATCCTACGTAAGCTGCTAACTTTCTCGTCCCCTCGGTGTAGATGGCATTCCAACCACCACTCCAAAACAATCTACCAAACACCCAGAAATACTCTTTCAATACACTTTTTTTGCAATTTCCCAAAACTAAAAACTCTTTCCCTCACCACGGGTATCCTACATCGACCACCCCTCCGACGTTGTGCTATTGTTGCAAATTCCTGCACTAGCAACGAAGATCGATCTCATAGACTAGATATGCTTCTAAGACGGTTCCTGACCTGGAAGCCCCAGCAAGGGTATTCCTTCAAATGTGGCCTCGAAATTCATACCCAGCTAAAAACAAAGTTTAAGCTTTTTTCGCTATCCAAAAACGACCCAGATTCCCCTCCCAACACTAATGCTAGTTACTTCGACTACGGCCTTCCAGGAACGTTTCCCCAATTGAACCCAGAAGCTTTGCTCTTAGCACTTAAAGCTGCCACTGCATTAAACTCCAATATCAGTGAATTGTGCCATTTTGACCGTAAACACTACTTTTACCTCGATCAACCAATGGGGTACCAGTTGACACAGCATCATAGGCCATTGGCCAAAGGTGGGCAATTGCACTTGACCAAGAAGTATGACAACGTCAGTGAAGACCACACTATACGAATTGACCAGATCCAGCTTGAGCAAGACACTGGAAAGTTGAATTACAACGAGTACGATGGAGCAATTACCGTTGACCTTAATAGAGCGAACGTGCCACTCATCGAGTTAGTGACTGAGCCTGACTTCAAGAACATCGAGCAGGTGAAATCATTTGTTAGAAAGTACTTGACATTGATGTCTCACTTGGGAGTTTGCTCCGGAGATATGGAGAAGGGCGCCATGAGATGCGATGTGAATATTTCCGTCAACGGAGGAAAGAGAGTGGAAGTCAAGAATTTGGGTTCCACTTCTGAAATAGTGGCTGCAGCTACCTATGAGTATAATAGACAGGTGGAGCACTTGAAGATGTCGGAAGAGCCCATCATTCAAGAAACCAGGGCCTGGGACGGTAAAACCACGTATAGAAGAAGAGACAAGGAAGATGCAAACGACTACAGATACATGCCCGATACAGAAATTCCTGGTATCTTCCTCTCTCCTAAGATAGGTGAAGAGATTCGTGCAATTCTTCCAGAGTTGCCTGAGGAAATCTTGGACAAGCTCACCACTGAGCCATACTATCTTGAAATCAAGCATGCCCGTTTTCTTGTTGACAATGTGGATATTCTCAAGTACTACCTTGACTTGTATGAGTACGGATGCATTGGAGCCATGCTTGACATCAAGACAGTCAACAACTGGCTCATCCACGAATTGTTGGGTGCATTCCATAAGTTGGAAGTTCCCTTCGACCGCACAGCCATCAGTCCTAGAAGCTTGACTGAATTGATGGTCATGGTAAAGAAGGACAAGATTACATTTTCCTCGGCCAAGCTTTTATTGTTGCAGCTTTTACAGTTAGAGCCTAAAGAAAGGCATCTTCCAATGCAAGAGTTGGTTGAGAAGTACGATTTGGGCTCTGCCAATAGCGCCTCTACTAAGGACTTGGATGAGGCCATCACTGAGATCTGTCAAGATATCATCTCTGCCAATCCAGATGTGGTTGAGAGGATAAAGAATGGAAAAGCTAATTCCATTAACCACCTTATCGGTCTCGCCATGAGACAGACACAGGGCAAAGTCAATTCAAAAGAGTTCGAGAGAGTCTTCAAAAATCTCATCAATTAAAGGTACATCTATTTGGGAACAACGTGAAACTCAAAATGGATATCTGTCTCACCACTGATCTGGTCTTCGATATCAGATGACACGCTATCTCCAGGTTTTAGGGTATAAGTCACTCCAATGTCGCTTTCTTTAATCAACGTGTCAGGCAGACCTAAGGCCTGTTCTGCTTCACCGAATACAAGCTCCTTATAGTCGGTTAATTCGTGCATGGTGGCCATTGTTCCTTCGGTTTGAACAGTGTCCCGAGTTAGGTGTTTGTTTTCTGTGAATTCTGTGGAGATGACAGGATCATCAGTGTTGCTGCCTTTTGAGATTCTCTTGCATCCAATGAACCGAAGAAAGCGACGGTACATCGAGAGTGCATCGGTTCCCAAGCCAAAAAGGATAAAGGTACAAAACGCAAGACATATGTTGATGATCGGAGAGGCAAGCTGTGAGGTTCCATAGTCAAAGGCGTATATCGTGCCCCAATATTCGTTGTGAATTTCCTGCAAGTTGAACGTCAGAACACCGAAAGTGTCTGCAGCATTGACGAAGTTATAGATAGCGAAAGGTACCAAAACGAAGATGATGAGCAAGCTGAATATCACCAATCGTGCAAATCTTCGTTGGTTGAGACCAGAGCCTGTGCATCTCAAGATGTCTTTGATATCTCTACGCTTCTTGAGGTATGTGATCAAGGTCAACAAGGCAAACACAAGAGCAACCACGGACCACACAAGATTCCAGATTTGCACCAAGATAAGTGTCAAGTATGAGTAGGCATAAGCAGCAAGGCATCCACGGTATCTGAAGATGACATAACGGGTAGCTTGAACGATAATAGAAGTGCTCATGACAAAGATTGGAGTGACCCAGCACATGGCAATATTAGTCAAAGGTCGTCTTTTCGATTTAGGGTTCAAAAATTTATGGTTCTCAGCACGAATGATCATGAACAAGTTGAACATGACGGTAGCAATACAACACAACTTTCCCGAGGAAGCTCCGCTGGTGAGTCTCACAGTAACATCACAGTAGCCTGGAGCAGTAGTCACCACATCAAAATCTTCACCACTCCAGATTAATGCATTGACAAAAGCAATTATATTCTCATAGCAGAGCCAAAAAATCAAGCTGCATGCTGGAATATTCTTCTGCCTGTGGTGGTAAAAAAATGGAGGTATCAAGAGCACAAAGGCTATAAAGGAGAATGCAGCGATACACAGACCTTGAGCGTCAAGTGCCATTTTTCTATATCTTTTGAGATTTGGGACTTACTGGCAATCTCTTTGCATTTATATTACTTGCATTGCATTAGTTGGCTTGGATTATTTTTCGTGGTCCATCTCAGTTGTTTGAGATGTGCCATTGAAGGCCCAATATAGTAACTACATACTCAGATACGAGAGAAATATTTTTCTGGAGATGCACATTCCAGGAAAAAAGCAGGACATTAAATGTGAAAATTTGTAGCATTTGAGTCTTGTCTATTCCGATTCGGCAATAAATGGCTAGCTTGGAACTGTCCTACAGCGACCGCAAGACAGGTAATGAAACATTAACTTATAATATTTTTTGGGGACGGACTAAATCTCTTGAGAATTGTCATTCTTCTGCAAATTGTTGGGCTTGTCAATGTTATTCGCAAGATCAATCTTTACCACGTATTGTAGCCTCATAGCTTGAGCACCCGACTACAGACACCTCTCTTATTCTTAAATTATAGTATATGAATCCCCCATGTTTTTCTCTTTCTCATATGTATATGACAGTTATGCAATGACAGACTTCAAGATCTCGTGGGAAGCAATCACAGAAGCGTACTTCTGGTTCAAGAACTTCAACAAGTCAATCACCTTCTGCTTGATCTCTTCGGTCTGGAACTGCTTCATTCTGTCGAGGTACTCCTCTCTGCCCAAAGTGGACTCGGCAATCAACTTGAGTCTCTCGGCCTCCTTCTGGAAGATTTCGGCAAAGATCTGGATCACTCTCTCGGACTGAGAGGCAATCATCTCGTTACCGCTCTCGTACAAGCTGATGATCCACTTCAAGATTGGAACGTTCTCCTCAGGAGCTGACTGCAAAGGCAAGTGGTTGAGGAGAGCTGGCAACACGTGCTCAAGTGGGATGGCAGCCTGGTTCTTCAAAGCCATTCTAGCAACACATCCACAAGCGTTGGCGTTGGCTCTGTTCACCACATCCTTGGTCTCCTGGTCGTCAACCTGGCCCTCCTTGTCAGATCTGCTCAACAAGTGGAACATCATCTGCAAGATTTGCTGGTATTGAGCAGAGAAGTCAACCTGGCAGAACTCAATGATGACACCAACACCGTATGCGGCGTTACCCTTGACCTCCAAGGACTTGTCATTGGCTAATCTATCGCTGAACACCTGCATCAACTCTTGGGCGTATGGGTTGGAGTCCTTCAAACCAACGGAAATCTCAGCCAAAGCACCAATGGAGCTGACTCTCTTACCCTTGGACTTAGAAGTGACGTTGGAAAGAATGACACCCTTGAAAGTCTCGAAAACCTTGACAAAGTCAGGACCCAACTTCATTGAGAGCAAAATCAAGACCTCCAAGGCAGATTCGAACATCATGGCCTCGGTCTCGGAAGCATCCTCGCCCTCCTCGACTGGCTCCTCGTCGTCAATCTGAGATGGGTGCTCCTTCTTCAAGAGGTCCATCAAAGAACCACACAATCTCTCCAAAGAGCCAGTATCAGAAGGACCGCTGGTGACAGCAATGGCACCAAAGGCGTTGAGAGCCTCACAGATGTTGTCCAAGTCACAACCAGCCAAGGTAACCTCGAACTCGGATTCCAAGTTAGTAACAGTAAGCTCTCTGGCCTGCTTGATCAAGTCCAAAATAGGACCGTCAATGTACGGCTGCTGTGGAACACCAATTGGAGGCTTGAAGTTGTCACCGTAGGTGGCCTTGAACATGGCACGAACAATCTTCCAAAGAGCGTTCATGGCAGCTTCCCTCATACCGTAGGAAACCTCAATCTGCTCGGCCAAGGTGGTGATGGAGTCGTTGACGTACTTGCCGAAAGCACTACCAGTACCCATAGCCAATTCAGAAAGAGCAACAGAAGCAATCTCCTTCTCAATGGTGATACCGGTGTTGACCTTGAACTTGTCACCGAGGTTCTCCTCGTCATCGTCAAGAAGACCCTCAGCATCGCCCTCCTCGAGGTTGAAGGAGAATTCCTCTTGATTCAAACACTTCAAGATCTGAGGAACAATGTTGTCTAAGAAACCAGCGAACTCGGAACCGTAAACCTTGGCCATGTTGGTGATGAAAGCGAAACCAGACTCTCTGATTCTGGAGTGCTCAGAGTTAAGAGCAACGTAGGCAGCCTCAACCAAAGGCTTCGCGTAAGAAGAGAAAGACTCAGAACCGACGGCTCTCGCCATGGTGGAGATGTTCTCAAAGGTGAGAGCTCTCAATTCAATGTCTTGCTCGGACATGCCCTCGGTGTCACCGGCATTCTGGATGAAAGGCTCCAAAGTTTGAACGGACTGGTGGAAGTACGGGGTGAAACCTTTACCGGAAGCAAAAGCAGTGGAGCCAATGGCAGAGACGATGGCAGCCTTCAAAGAAGAGGAGTTGGCCTCCTGCAACATAGCAAAGAATTTTTCCATCAATGGCTGGACGTACTCGGCAATAGCATCGTGGCCCATGAACTCGATGATACCATCCAAAGCGTAACAAGCGTGCTTGTAGGTCATAACGTGAGCGGCGTTGTTGATGATGTCCACAAGAAGAGGCAAGAACTCTTTGTGGTATTCGGCAATAGCGTCTTGCAACTCAGAGGACAACTGGGCCAAAGCTCTAGTGGCAGCAACCTTGACCACGATCTCGGGGTCCTGCAAGCCTCTAACGATAATAGGAACGAGCTTGGCGGCCTGGGCACCCAAGTAGTCTGGGGCACCGGAAGAAGCAACACCAATACACAAAAGACCGGCTCTTCTGGCGTACATGTCTTTAGAAGTGACCTGGGCCTCCAAATTCTCGAAGAATGGGTTGATCACCTGAGATGGAGGCAACTCGCCGGACAAGATGGCCATCAAACGGAGAGCCAAAGTAGAAGGAATGTTTTCTTCGTTCTCGTTCTCCTCGTCCTCGTTGTTCAACTCGTCGTCCACATCGATCTCTTCGGAAGCGATCTTGAGAGCGACAAGAGTGAGGGAAGGACCCAAGTTGTTGGACACAACCTTGGACTTTCTCATGGAAACCACGGAAATCAAGAATTGCATGGCCATACAACGGATGTCCTCGTCCAAGGACTGGTTGGTGGCGATCTCTACGACAAACTGGATGACTCCGACGATCTGGTCGCCCATCAACTTGTTGTCCAAGAAAATCAACGAGTTGAACACATTGAACACGTTTTTGGTCTGCTCGGAGTCGTCGGCCTCGATGGTCTCCCTGAGCACCTGCACCATGCCGGGGATGGAGTTCTTGAACTTGTTGGCAGTAGCAGTGTTGACCTCGGCCTCTTCCTCAATGTACTGAGAAAGCACCTCAAGGGACATGGTGGCATTCACTCTAATGTCTCTGGGGCCCTGCTGCTGCAACAAGTTGGCGAAAAGAGTCACAAAGTCGTCCAGGTATGGTCCAAGAGCTGGGATCTGGGTCTCCAAAAGCGTGTACAAGGTGTAGACGGCCATGTCCTTGGTCTGAGCATCGCCGTCGTTGATACCGTTGATCAACGTGGACAACAAGTAAGGCCACTGGTTCTGCTCCAACTCAATCTCTCCAATAGCAGCAACAACACGGGCCGAAGAGTGTCTGATCAACTTGTTCAGCTGGGTGAAGGTGTTGCGCAAAAGAGCCTCCTTGATTGGATCCTTCAACGAGGCATCCACAGCCTCCCATTTCGTCGAAATGAGCTTACGAGCCTCCACAGCAGCCAACTGCTTGACCTGGTCCTGCTCGGCATTCTGCAAGATGTGGAAAAGAGATGGTAAAGCCAATGGGTTCAGGTAGAAGTCCTTGGACAAGCGGGCCGTGGCCAGCTTGACGGTGGCTGGCGCAAAGGTCTGCTGGAGCGTGTCCTCCAACGCAGCAAGATATTGGGGGTCCATCTTGGAGAAGGTGTTGGTGGATCAAAAAAAATTGACCTCGCGATGGAGGTGTGCACGGACGCCGGCTCCATGCTCGATGGGGTGGAGAGAAGGTGGGATATTATTGGAGGGGCCAGTCGTTTTGAAGGGTTTTGGTATTTATTTAACGGGTTGTGAAAGTTCAAGTTGGTTAAGGTTTGTTTGATCATTGGCTTTTGTGTGGGTTGGTGGGATAGTTGCCTTGCTGGAGGCAGGTCTATGTACTGATGGCTGCAACTTCTCGCAGGTCATCCGATGGGGTCTATGTGTGGAACTGTAATTTTCAATGAAGCACTTGCAAAGAGTTGAAGTTGAGAGTTTCCAGCGTAGGTAATGCAGTGTAGTGAAACTATTGGTGCCGTGCTTTTGTGGCACCGATGGAGGTTTGGTGATGAGATCTCGATGAGCACGATGCATGGAGCGAGTAGGTGACTTTTTGAGATGTGAATGCAAGAGCGGCGTTGCTGAATATGTCTGTTTGTGTCAGTCGATCGTGGCCTTCTTAATAAAAGCCGCTTCAGGTCAAGCCTGCTTATTGCATTGACGACCATCCCAAACAACCATCTCAAACGCAGACCACTTACCCCCCAAAGTCCACTGGCATCTCACGAATCTTGATCTTGTAGTACCTCTGCAAATCCTTGAACTCGTCACGGTCCTCCTTGGTCAACAAGTTGATGGCCTTGCCTTTTCTGCCAAAACGGCCTGAACGTCCAATACGATGCACGTAGTTCTCCTTATCCAAAGGCAAGTCGTAGTTGATAACCAAGGAGACTTGTTGCACGTCGATGCCTCGGGCCCACACATCCGTCGATATAAGCACCCTGGAGTTACCAGAACGGAAATCGTTCATGATCAGGTCTCTCTCGTCCTGCTTCATGTCACCATGCATGGCCACCACGGCAAAATTAGCCTTTCGGAGCTGCTCAGCCAACCACGTCACCTTCGCTTTGGTGTTGCAGAAAATGACCGCCTGCGTTATAGTCAAGTTGTCGTATAGATCACAGAGCGTATCGAACTTCCACTCCTCCTTTTCACACTGAATGTAGTACTGCTTGATGCCCTCCAAAGTGACGTCTTCACGCTTGACAAGAATACGCACAGGGTCGGTGGTGAATTTGGACGTCATCTCTAAAACCTCTCTTGTGAGGGTTGCACTTACCACCACCACCTGTACCGTCAGGGGGAGCTGTCTGTAAATTTCGTAGATCTGTTCCTTGAACCCTTTGGTCATGAGCTCATCGGCCTCATCGAGAATAAGCATCTTTACGCTTCTGGTCTGGAGATGTCTTCGCTTTATCACGTCTAGCACTCGCCCAGGAGTTCCACTGACAATGTGCTGACCCTGGCCAAGCTTTTTCGTATCTTCGCCCACCTGCTTGCCACCAGTGCAGGCATGTGTGTGGATGTTCATGTAGTTACCCAAGTTCATAATAACGCTGTTGATCTGGGTAGCCAACTCTCTAGTTGGAGAAAGCACGAGGGCCTGGGTTTGGCGCAATTTCGGTTCTAGCGCCTGGAGCATGCCAATAGAGAAAGTTGCTGTTTTTCCCGTACCAGACTGGGCCTGGGCTATGGTGTCTTTTCCAGAGATGATTTGCATGATAGCTCTGCTCTGAATAGCTGAAGGAGCCTCAAAGCCATAGGAGTAGATTCCCTTGAGAAGATCGGGCTTTAAGGCCATTCCCTCGAAAGTGCTATGCACCTTGATGTTTTTGGACGACTTCACGGAGAATTCGAGCTCATCGTCCGCTGCCCTGTCAAAGTCCATAGTAGTATCAGTAGATCTACTCATCGCGATCATCGCGCACCTACTACTACTGCTCATGAACTCCGTGGTTGTGCTAATAGGCGGAGGCCATGCGGCTGGAAAGAGAACGACCGCTAATTGGATTAAGGACGATTTGGCCAAGGTGGTCACGGCTCCCTTGGAGATCGAGGTCGTGGATATGGACGATTATTGCACGAAGAAATGCCTTTCTGTGGGCCAGGAACACGGTAAGAACTCTGCCATTACCGTGGACTCGAACCGAGCCGTGGCATTGCTCAAACCGTCACGGTACGATTTCGCCAAGTTGCAGAAACACATTGAGGACTCCATCGCCTCCCAGTCGAGAACAAAGGTTATCATTGTGCATGGTCTCTATGCTCTTTATGAGAAGGCTATCCGAGAGCTTTCCCAGATCAAGGTCTTTATAAGTGGCGATGCCGACACAAGACTTATCCGCTGGATCCGCCGTGATGTGCTAGGACAAACGAAAACTGCCGAACTAGAGAATATCATCAACGCTTACCTCCATGGAGCCAAGCAGGAGATGAACGACTACATCTTTCCTACAAAGGAGCAAGCAGATGTGATCATGCCACGTGGCGCTGAACCAAACGCAATTGCCTTGATTGTGGACGGCCTTCTTCCATACTTGGGTCCCAACGAGAAGATGTCTGAACCCACAAGCTCCAATGTGTTGCGACCATCAGGCCACTCGTTCAAAAACGAGAAGTTCGACGCTCAGAAACGTAAGTACTACGATGTGGCGTGAGTGCTTTTCTATATTAATGCTAATGACTGTTCCGAAAATCTAGATGAACGTTTTGTGTAGCTGCACCCACTTGTCGACGGGGTCCTTCTCTACCAGATACTCCGTCATGCCGGCAATCTGTTCCCCATCAACAGCATCCTTGAGCTTCTTGTCGTTGTTGTACCATTTGCGGATCAAGTATACCATCTCCGATTTCTTGAGGTATTGCGTGAACCCGCTGTACACATCGTACGCATTGTGCTCGATAAGCGACTTGATCACAACGTATAACTTTTCGTAAGAGATCTGTGACTTCAAGAACATTTCAACCACAGCACCCTCAGGTGGTGTCTGTGCCACGGGGTCCTCCTCAATGGCATTTTGAATGTATTTGCACACCATCTTGATCAACCGGTCAACGGGGAAAACAAGGTCATTGGGTGCCAAACTGACACCAACAGGAACTATCTTGTCACTGATCATCTTGTAGAGAGGGGCATCGTTCGACTTGTCGGTCATGTACTCGTGGTAGATCTTCTCAAAGAAGAATTCCCATCTCTTGAAAATCTCGTCTGGGTTTTTGTAGTCAGAGACCTTGAAAATAGCAAAGCAGATTTCATAGTAGCCCAATGGGTCAGCATACTCATTGAAAAGATCGCTTGCACTTTGAATCTTATTGTTTAAGGCGTCCGATGCGATTTTCTTGTTCTCGCCATTGATCCGCTTGTCGTTTTGTATTATCTTGAGGAGATTCAACTGCACGTTTGCGACATCAAAGAGCTCGTGCACCAAGTTTGAAAGATGAATCATCTCTTGTCTCAAATTTGGTGGACATGTGCAATTGCAGAAGCCATTGGCTCTGGAAAGGTATTCGATTCTCTCATTGAGCGGAATAATGAAATCGGAGATCGCCAAAGAGTACAAGATGCGGGCAGCAGCAAAATAGTTTTCCCTTCTGGCATGGTAGAGCCAAAGAAGTTGCGTCAAACCAAGGTCTTTCTGAGACACCTCCTCTAAGAATGGAAGGATGTAAGGAGTCTCGATACTCAAAAGCCTCTGACTGTTACCCTGGTTGATGAACCATTGATAGAACTCATTATGAAACTTTTGATCGGTGGATGCGAAACAAGTTTCGTAAGTTGCATCTCTTACGTCCATGAACTCTCTCAATAAAAGTTGGTTGTTGGACTCCTCTAATTTCAAAGCATTAACGTCTAGACGAGTCAAGATCTTGAAAACAAGATCATAAAGCTGCATCCTCTTCTTGTTGTTGAGCTCGAGCTGATTCTTGAAGTTGTCAACCTTGTTGTCACCATTCGTGATCAACGCTGACGACTGACTGTTGGTCAAAGAGTAGCACTTCTTAGCGAGCTTCAAGACAAACTGAACAGCACCGGTGTAAAACTCCAATGTGAGCATGATATTAAGTGCGTTCTCGATGTTTTCAAGTGTAAGTGAGTCTACCGCTTGCTCAAACAAGCTGATGGCATTATTCAAGCACTTGACCTTCAACTCGCTATCCCTGTTCCCGATATTTTTAGCCTTCGTCAAGTTTTCTATAGCCTTGAAAATGTAGACATCGTCACTGGAGCAGAAGGAACCGCATCTACCTTGAAGGGACGATGCAATTGAGTCAATCGAGCCTCCTTTGAGGATGTTTTTGTTGATAATGGATGACAAAAGGTCCTTAATAAGACCCTTCACCTCCTGTGTTGGGAGCAACAAGTCTTTGAACGTTAACGTTAAGAAGTTGACTTGATTAGTGAGCGACAAAAATTGGAAGATGTCATTGAAGTTTTTCTGATCACTTTGAGTTTCCTCGATGAGTACCATTAGGAAGGACAAGGCCTCCTTCATCGAGTTCAAACTTCTCACGATCGACGTGAATGCAATATGCTCAGCTCTCATGCATACCTCATTTTCCATCTTTGTGGGGTCAGAGCTATAGCTTGGAGCATTGAGACCTGGAATATCGTTCAGGTTCTCGTTAAAGAACTCCAACAACACGAATACGGAACCAATGTAAAACTCAACTTGACTTTTTGACATGGTAAGACCTTTGACGATCAAGTTTCCTTCCTTCAAGGACAGCACCTCAACAGAACTATCATTAAGCATCTTGATATGTGGGAGTGGGGTGAAGACCTTCTTGTTCCAAAAGTCCCTGAAGAGTCTCGAAATTAAAAGGCAGGTACCGTAGAAACGATCACTGAGCACAACCTGCTCGACCATACGCTTAGAATCGGATGGCTGAAGTGGAAGATGTGATGGGCCGCCAGAGACAGTCGATGCGTTTTCAGAAAGTCTGGCATTGCTACCAGCATGCGAGAACAACATTGAAGCCGTCCTATGGAACAAATCCTTCCCATTGAGGTAGCCTGGTGAGCACGACAAGTAAAGCAATGTTGAGCATGTTTCCTCATAACCATTTTCCTCAATGAAGTTCTCGAGTACTTCATCCTTGAGAGAACTGATGATTTGGTCCGATGTTCTGTACTGATACATGATAATACCATAGTTGGTGAGCACCGCAAACTGGAGAGGTTTCTTGGTGTATTGAGACGCAAGAACATTGGCATAGCCATTAGGAGTCTCCGTCGCGTTCATGGAAGGGGTCAATTGCACGATGTCATGGATATAAATAGGGGAGCCATCTTTTGACTCAACCCGCGATGCAACCTTGAGAAACTCGGCATCCTCCACTAGCTTGTTATTACGCTTGAGGAAACCATAGTTCGTTGAACTAACGAATAACTTGTCAGATCCTTTTGTTCTCTTCACAGCCAAGTATACACCAGGGCTTATAATCTTGGAGAACTTTGTGTTCTTTAAAAGCTCGGAATTCTGCTGGTTGGTGACCATGGTTGCCACATACAGCTTGATTCTTGTAAACTGGTCCAATTCTGGATTCATTTTTGTGACCTCATCAGATGGTGGGAACTTCACGGAAACCAAACTAAGTTTGATGTTAGAAGCAAATCTGGATGTCGTCGACATGAACGAGGCATAATGACCGGCAGACCCGATCCGTAAAAGAATACGGAAACCATAATTCGTGGTAGCAATGAGAGAAACGCTATTGGATTCCTTTGTCGACACGGGTTGAATGCTAACAATTCTGAATTTCAGGAATGACTTGATGTTGGCATGGTTCGAGTACAAGCTAGAGACCGCTCTGAAGAATTCAGCGGGTGTGAATTGACTGTGTTGAGAAAACTCTTTCTGATCAGGGGTCAATTTGTAGACTCTAATAATCGACTTGTTGGAAAGAGTGTATAACACGTTTCTCTCGCCGTCGACTGATAACTCCAGAATGGATTCAGGAATGGAGCTGGCTTTGTTGCCGTCCTGGGCACCAGTCTTGTTGTGCAGCTCGTGCTCGGAATGAAAAAGGTCGAAGCCTCTCATCTTGCCGATTGGAAGTACAGATGATAAACCACTTTTTGTGAGACAAACCTTGTCACATCTGTTTTTTATGAAGGAAGCATTTGAATGGTATTCCAATTTCCACACATTGACGCCATCACTCTCGCCCGAAAAGTAGATCTCGTGTGTTAGTTCGTTGAAAGCAAACTTGTTGATCATGAGCCCTTGAACGTTGACAGAAAGGTTAGGATTGAACACCTCCAAGTTATTGAGCAGTTCATCGTATTTCATGACGTAGATATGGATGTCCATGGTGGTAGCGATTAGAAGCAAGTAATTAACCTCTTTCACGAACACACCTGGCTTTGGCTTGACAAGTTTCACTGTCAAAATGGAGTGGCGAATTTGGTCGATCGTGAGAAACTGAGATGACTTGTTGAAAGAGGATTGAGGCAACTTGTAGTTCCAGAAAACCAACTTGTTGTCAACGGCAATCCAGGACCTGCTGATTTCAGGCATAAGGCCCATGTTCATCAGACACTCAGTCAAATTGGTCTCTTCGAAGAACTTGTCAGGAAGATCCAATTGAGACACTTTCTCGAAACGTGAAAAGTGGCCCAAGCCGTTTTCCTTATCGAAGAAGTAATTGTCCAAGTTGTTGTTGCCCTTGTTCAAATATGCGTCTCCATATGTGTCACCCGGCGTCATCGAGTCTATTCTGATCAAGTCAGTGATAAATTTTGAACCGAGCTTCAAAGGCGGTAGATTCTCGAAGTTGGGTACGCTGATTTTGTAGCTCACCTCTCCGGCGGAGTCAAGTGCCTGTGGAAGCAAGAATCTCTGTGACATGACAGATCTAGAGTCACCATTTGCATTGGAGCCAGATTGATTTTGTTGGAACTGGAGCGTTCCAATAGCATCCTGAGCTGGTTTGATCGTTGGAGTAATATACCTAGAATTTGTGCCAGGCCCAGTAGGGGCGCCATTGGCGGCCGGCCCATTCTGCGGGTGCTGCTTACCCGGGAGCACGGAGGCCAAAAGACTCATTGTGGTCGAGGATGGTGTATTTTTCTTGCTAACGATGAGAGATGTTTATTTGGATCTCTTAAAAAAAATCAGAGCCAATGGGGCTCTGTGCAGGCCGCTATGAAGAAAGGTGGCGATTGAAAGCTATGGCACAAGTTTAATACGGTAATTGTGTTGCTCCTTTGGATTTGAATTGTTTGGGGAATGTTGGTCTTATGGATAGCTTACAATTGAGGACGGTGATGCTGGTATTGATGATTTGCAGTGGTTGCGAAAAGTAGCAGTCCAGTAAAATGGAGGTAGTTTCGAGTGGTCTCTAGAAAATAGGTGGTCTATGTGATTCATGTTGTCCATTCTTTCATAATGTAGTGAGTTACCTCCTCATCTCAAACTCGAATGGAATATTTGGAAGCGAAGGTATTGGACGTACCATTGTCTCACTAGTAGGGAGCCCAAGAGCTACTTTCTAGAATCTATACATCGACAACAGAATCTTCAATCATTAAAGAGTAAAGATTCTTTTGATTTTCTTGAAGGGATGCTCATTCCATGATATTATATCATCCATTCCTTGTTCTACCATCTTTTCAGATTCCCAATTGGCTGCGAAATGAGTCTGCTGCTATTTACCGTACGATTTCCAAGTTTCTCACGACTCGTATAAACGGACTCCATCGAAAGCTTTGACAGAGTGAGCTCCAAAATTTTACCCCTAAATTATCAAGATTCATGAGTACATTCACTTCCACTCTTCCTAGTTGGCACCCACCCTCCATACAAGGTGCACTATTTGTGGCTGGCTGATACCGCACTTTTGTCTACCCCAGATATCACCACTTCTTTTCATGAAACTCACAACGTTCGTTGCTACACTTGCGGCGGCAAACGCCATAAGCTTCAATTTCTATGACAGCCTTTTCCACTCGTCCGTTCCTGACCGTGTTTTGAAGGTCGCCGAGGACTCCTACATTGCTGCCTCGGAAGCTGATAAGCTCAGACTTAGAAGGGAGGGCAAACGGTTTATTGATGTTACCGAGAGTTTGCCCGTTCTGGAGGCGATAAGCCAAGGTATGGTTGCCCAAAGTGGCGGAAATGGGCTCCTCACGTGGTTCTCTAAAAACATCAAGACGCTTAAGAAGCCGATCCCAAAGTACAACTACCCTACAAAGGCAACCCAGCAGGATGTGGTCGAACCGCTTTTGGGAAAGATCGACATTGAGGGCGTCAAAGCCCATTTGGCCAAATTTTCGTCTTTCTACACCCGCTACTATAAGTCCGAAACGGGTTTGGAGAGTGCCAATTGGCTTCACGAGACCATCCAGGAGATCGTCAAGGTTCTCCCTGAAGATGCTGTGTCCATCCGTAAATTCAAGCACAACGGCTGGGAGCAGTATTCTATCGCTGTTTCTATCAAGGGTAAGGTCGAGGACAAGGTTGTTGTAGGAGCACACCAGGACTCCATCAACTTGCTTTTCCCCAACTTGTTGAGAGCGCCAGGTGCCGACGACGATGGACTGGGAACTGTGACCACCCTCGAGGCTCTTCGTTTGGTTGCTGGCGCCATTGCTGAGGGCGACTTCAAACCTTACAACACTTTGGAGTTCCACTACTACTCTGCAGAAGAGGGTGGTTTGCTTGGCTCTATCGACGTCTTCTCCAACTACTTTGCCGAGAACGCCACTGTTGTTGGTATGCTCCAGCAGGATATGACCGGCTATACCGCTGGTACTACCGATGCTGGTGTTGAACCTCACTTTGGCTTGATTTCCGACTACACGTCCGTCGACCTCAACGAGTTCATCAAGGTGATTGTGGAGAGCTACTGTGCCATTCCCTTCCATGAGACTGAGTGTGGCTATGCTTGTTCGGACCACGCCTCTGCGTTGGAGAATGGGTACCCAGCCAGTTTCTTGATTGAGAGCGAGTTCAAGTACACCGCCAAGCAGATCCACCTGACCTTGGATACCATGGATCGCTTGGACTTTGACCACATCAAGGAGCATGTCAAGTTGACTGTGGGGTACGCCGTGGAGTTGGCTCTGGCCAAGAAGTTGTGAGGATAAGGTATAGGTAAGTATAATTGACAAGAGGAGAGATTGTTAACTGCATCTGAATGGGATTTCGGAAGGACGAGAGAATTGCACTTACGGTTTTTTGCCCTCACACTCAGGTAACCTAGATTGTTAAAGAATAGCTGCAAGTAGGTTCCCTGTGGGCATTTGTTTATCTCGCTAGAAGATCAGATGCGGGCCATCAATTGTGTGGACCATCAAAAAGCTCACGGAATGAGGGACTGTTGTACCAGTGTTATTATCGAATGTAAGTGTAACAGCAGAATTGTATTTCACATCATGAATACTACAAATGATATTAGTCCTAAATTTGACCCTTAGCTCTCGAATCGATTGGTCAGTTGAAATGCATAGACTCTCAAATAGAGTTAATCCTCCTTTGATTCAATCACTTCTTCCCTCGGTCTCGCTTATCAATCAGCCGTGCAGACCGAGCCGCAAGGCAAACAAGCTGGACTCATCAATTTGCCGATTTTACATTCAATTGGTCAAACTCATCTTACGCGATTACCAATTGACCAATGCAACTCGACCGCCACTCTCAATCTTCAACCTACTATCCCACTCACGCAATCAGGGTATCATATTTCTATTTACTCGGAGCCCTCCTCCTCGACCTTCTTGGGGAAACGCACAACGTCGAAACTCGTCTGTCTCAACGAGGTCACAATTTTGCCCTCGCCGTTCTCGTCAACAATTTGCCTCTGGCTCACGGAAGCCTCCACATACACCTGGGCACCACCTCTCAAGTGGTTGTTGAAAAAAGCAACCTGCTTCTCGTCAAAAACAGAAAGATTGTACCAGTCGGCCACGGTGTTGCCGCTTTCGGCAGCCTGGGGGCTGTATCTGTTGACAGCCAAGGAGTAGGTGAGGAAGGGCACGCCGTCTTTGGTTTCTCTTGGGGTGATGGAGCCAATGTTTCCGAGCAATTGCATCTTGGCAAAAGCGGACCTGGTGGCCGAGGTGGAGAAGGAACGAGCTATCGAAGCTGCTTGGGATCTCAACATTATAGTAGTAGGTTGGTGTTGGTACTTGAAGCTTAGTGTTTTAGCCTAAGCGCGCTGGCCACACACGCCCAAAAGAGACAATTCGCGGTACGTGCACCAGCATTGTGGCAACATGCCATAAGACAGATTAGCGATAAGAGGGATTCAGGATATGGGAGAGACTTGCGGAATGACCTGTTGCAATGTAGATATGTTATTATTCCCGGAAAGCGCGGGGAGAGGATCGCGTTTGCCCCTTGTGGTGTTCGGGTGAACACACAATAGCAGGTGGAAGGGCCAGAGGGAGCCAGTCAGGCCAGCCTGAGGAGGCCCACTGGAAAACATGGAAGATTGGGGCCGGTGAGGAGCGTCACTCACGTCTAGAAGTCTTCTCTGGGTGTCCCGCCAGCGGGCTATATATCGTTCCACAGCAGGCCGCCGCCACACATCACCATCGAGCTCAGCGTCGCTGTGTCGGAGTACTCCACGTCACGGAACCCCACTGTGGGTTGCGTGCGCGCCAATGTATTGACAATGTAGTCGTTCACCAACGTGCCCAGCGTACTGAGAAGATTCTGCCACTGTAGCACCTGGAGCAACCGCGTGATGAGGTCCTTGTCAACCGGGGCGCCCTTCTTAGAAAGCAGCTTGCGCAAGATGGCGCTGGCCCGCTTGAACCGGGCATATTCGGCCTTGGACAAGTTCTCAAAGTAGTGGTCGCCGTAGAAGGCAGGCACACGCCGGAGAATCGACGTATCTAGAAGCTGGCTGACCAAGTCCAGGTCCAAGTCCCACGAGGCGATGTTGTCCGACACGGCGGCGTCCGTGGCATTTTGCCACTGGTCTATACGGGAAGAGAGGGACGGCTGAACCTCATCGATAAGATCGTCGTTGTCCGTTTCTTCACTGCACTCGCTACCGCTTTCAGAGACAGCCTCGCCAGAGCCTTCTGTGGTGAGCGGGTTTGTCGTGGAGAACAGAATCACGTCGTTGTCTAGTCTGTCTGGATTGAATACGACCCACAGGGACTGTGACTCCGAAAGCACCGCTGACTCTGTTTCCTCCGGTGCCGTGTGGCGCACAGACACCCTTCGCCTTGTTTCGTAAGCTGGGTTAAAGGCCATGGTATGTATTTGTGTTTTTGCTTCTTGGTAGTTGGGGTCTGCGAGAGGAAGTGTGGGTATTTATAAGAAGCGGTGGGTTCCCGTGATCCCTTATCGCTGTGTCCTGCATCCGAGCGCGGGTCTCTCAGAATGTGTGGTGGCAGGGCTATTTTTTTTGCTCGTCTGGTGACAAGACCGAATTCGCTCCGAACCTGAATCTCGGTGTTGCGGAGCTCTACAGGGTGAATTTTGTGAAAGGAGGCTGCAAATTCAGGGATTCTGGCGGGTCGTGCAGAAGCAAAAAGCAGCAATTTTGCAATTCCAGAAAAAAGCTTAATTCGCCTCCAGCAAGGCCCGGTCCAACGGCCGCACTTCTCTTATCGGTCAGGCACCTGTCAATGGAACGCAGTCACCTTACCACAGGAACTGTGGGCATGGTTTGGTTTTTTACCTTTGTTTTTCCATTTTAAAGGAAAACTTTTTTTTCTTATGTATTTTTGCTACTGCCTCCTTCATCAAAACCCCCTTGCTTCCTTATCTCAGGGTGGTTGCTGCTTGTGGCTGTTCAGCAACTGTAGATGGCTGCAAACCTGGAACAGTAGGATGCGTCACGTTCGAGCCAGAACGACAAATCCATAGATCAATGTGTCACGCTGTGCATTAAAACGTGCAAGGTGTCATACAGATTTTCCGGTTTCAGCCACACCGATGTTGGGCTGATCCGTCAAAATGCTATTTACGTGTGGCAGGAAAATCGGCATTCTGATGCGTGTGGTCCTCAGTGGTTTTTGGTGGCACCAACGCCGTGTACTAATCACACGTTCTTTAAATCACTCTACTTTTGCCGATAGTTTGATTCCCCCGATAAAATACAAAATATCCATACAAAAGTTTAAGGCCATATCTCAAAGGATGCCCTCACTTGCTCGATGGCTGCGAAAAGAAGCCCAGCACAATAGCACCCACAAAGAGCTCATCTGACTCACCCCCTCATACAAAAAAATCTGGCATGACAGAACAATGATTTCGAACACGAAGGCTTCCAGCCTTGCCCCTGGCCTCCCACACCCATACCTCCAGATCCTCAAAATCCTTGCAGCCACCTACAACCACCAGACTCCCCATTTTGTGTTTTTTGGGTTTTTGTTTTCAGGGTGACCATCGTAAGTGCTCTTTGCAACCAGCGGGGTCAAAGCCAAACCCAAACAATACCACGTCATCGCCCCGCTCTGCCCGTTCCCCTCTGCTACTCGTGCTCCTTCACAGTGTGTGTGAGCCCGGTGTTTGGATCTGGCAGCATTACCCGGCACCACAAATTTTCTGCACTGCGAAACTCACTTCATCTCTTTTTCTTCAACTAATAGATCTTTTCACATATGGAGCTTCTTGCTTTCTCGTGGATATTTCTACTGATATCTGACAGTTGATGTTTGACAAATACTACTTTAATTCTTCTCTACTCGGTGCTGTGGCACATTCTCCAAAGAGGCCTTTGGATGGTGAACCACAGGGCCGTCTTGCGCTTATGATGATAACTCCATGACTGACACAGATGAAGATATAAATCAATCGAAATTAGTCTTTCACCCCTATCTGAAACGCAAGGCTCTTTTGCGTGTTCGTTAAAAATGCAAAAAAAATGACACGGACAGGAATCGAACCTGCAACCCTTTGATTTGGAATCAAAAGCTCTGCCATTGAGCCACCGCATCTTTCTTGAAAATTATGAAAGCTACTTTTCTATACCAGCTTATTTTTAGTGATTTACAAATATGCAATTATTTATCCCTTTAACAACTTGCTGTCTTCTCCCGCATTAAGATCTCAAAATTTCACGCTCTGGGAAGCTCTGGCCGTGGAGATATAGCCATTTTTGTACCCAATACCTGCACACACCCACCTTCCACGAATTGCGATAATCAACTTGTCAAGACTTGTATATCCAGCTTCTTTGCAAACCACCAATTGTTCGTCATGAGAGCTTCAATACTAGGCTCGTTGTTGCTTTCCGCGGCTGTGGCACCTGTTCTTGCTAAAGACTCGGCCTCAGCTGCCGTTTACGAGCTCTCCAATTCTGCCAACGCTGGTGCAATCAATGCTCCTTCTTCAGCAGGCCGTTTATACTTGGCAGACAAGCTCGGCCTTGCTGACTTTTTCTACGTCGAAGATAACGAGGTTGATGCTTTGAATAAGTTGCACGAAAACGACGTGGCCGAATCCTCCTCGAAACCTAAGCTCTTGGTGGAATTGAAGGGTGTCGACCACCCAGCCGAGTTCTTCCAAAGCCAGGAATTGCCTCCTCACTTCAACGTGAAAGACCACGTCAAGAACCTCGTGGGAAGCTCTCTTCACAAATTTGCATCCATCCTTTCCACCGCTGAGGATAATACCGCCGCCCACTTGACCAAGGAGATCAAGGCCGTGGGGCCGAAAGACGTGGTGAGCAAGCTCAAGGAGCCTTTCCGCCATCACGATGATGCCCTTGTCTCTGCTTGGAAGCACTTCACTGGCAAGGGTGACCGTCACAAGCGTGACCAGCAGCGCCTTGACCTTGGTCTCCAAGACAGTGGCTTGAAGCTCGTCAATGACAAGCATTTCATCAATGACCTCGCTTCATTGATCCAATTGAAGACGGTCGAGGCTGGCGAGAAGGCTGTGGTTTTCGCCCAGTCTGTGTCGCTTCTTTCCATCGGCCGCAAGATCGGCTACGACTCCAAGACATACCAATTGTCCAAGAAGGCGCTTGGTGACGTTCTTATCGAGTTGCAGAACAAGTTCGATGTTATTGTCGTGGCCGTTGGGTTCGACGAGGTGCTCCACGAAACCCAGCAGGCTGATTTGGAGAAACGTGGTGCTGAGTTGGAGTCCTTGTTCTCCACCTTCGAGAAGAGAGAATCTGGAGCCGCCTGTTTCAGCGACGAGGCTGCCTGCAACAGCGCCACCTCTAACTGTTCCTCTCACGGCGCTTGTAAAGAGATCAAGAAGAAATGCTGGCAATGTGCCTGCAAGGCATCCTACGACAAGGAGAAGAGCAAGACCACCAACTGGAGCGGCTTCGACTGCGGCAAGAAGGACATTTCTGCCACTGCACACCTCTTGTTGTGGACATCGGTGGCGTTGATCTTGTCTGTCGCCGCAGGTGTCAAGCTTCTCTTTTCCATGGGTGACGACGCTTTGCCTGGCGTATTGGAGGCCGCCACCCAAGCCAAGAAAACCGGTCAGTGAGCCCGAGACCTTTGTAAAATACGATAAACCAAGCTTTCTAGATCGATAAGACCCAGTGCTTCTGGGGTGTTCGTGCACGTGATCCCCAACCTCTATACTATTTAGGAAGTGGTCAGATACGCCTTAACCCCAACTACCGTATCATCAAATGATCCACACAAGAAGGCCGGTTTTCGCCGTTTGCCTTCTTATCATTGTTTCCTGTGCCATATACTTTGTTGCCTCGGGTGATACCACCTCTCTCGGGAATTCCGGACCTGTGAGTGCCAGAACTCCAGTGGTTGAAAAACATGTCCCCCAAGATGATATCAAGCTTTCAGAAAAGGAAAGTAAGAAAATTGATGCGGATTTAGGAGAACCTAGCTCGGGCCAAAGTGTAGGCGAGTTCACGGATCAGCCATTCATGCCCAAGATGGCCAATGAAACATTGAAAGCAGCACTTGGCAATTCAGCATGGCACCTTTTGCACACCGTTTTGGCCAGATACCCTGAAAAGCCCGATGAGCAGCAGAAAGCAACTTTGAAGCAATACATTCATCTTTTCGGTCAGGTTTACCCTTGCGGAGATTGTGCTAGGCATTTCCAGGGACTCTTGAAGAAACATCCACCCCAGGTAAGCAGCAGGAAAACTGCGGCGGTATGGGGATGTCATATACACAATAAGGTGAACGAAAGATTGGAGAAGCCAATCTATGACTGTCTGAACATTTTGGAAGATTACGATTGTGGATGTGGATCTGACGAGAAGGAACTGGATGCCACGTTGGGAGGTGACAGCGTGGACCATCTTCGGCAAATCCAAGTTGACGAGAAGGAAGAGAAGCAGAGGGGCGGATGAGCCTATAATGATAGCGAGAATAGCGAATTAATGCAGTGTATTATCCTAGAAAGCTCCTTGAGGGAGCATGTCAGTAGGCCATATTAGACGATTGTGCAGCACAGACCCCCAGCGGAAGAGCCCAGCTTCATTTGCTGATGGGTCTTGAACTTGTTACGCTGGGCAAACTCCAGCCAAAGGTAGGGAACGAGTGGATCGCTCGTTTCCTCGGTGTTCTCTATGATAAGCGCAGCGGCCTTGGAGGCTGGAATGCGGTCTTTCTTGAGCTGCTGCTTTAGACGTTCATTCAATTGTTCGATACGACGTAGCCTCAAGAGACCGATACGGTCGTTGAATTCGGGATCCATGTAGTTTGGGCGGAAACTGTTGGTCTTTTATAACCGCCTGCGCACAGCGATATTTTTTAAAACCTGAAACACCATTATGCATTGAAGGAAGTAAGAAAAACAGCCGCGCCTAAGCCAGGTCGCCATTGGCAGGTCGATGAATATTCGGCTTGGTCGGGGCGGTCCATGGTGGAGGATCTTGTTTCAATGTATAGATGCTTCTGTGGGTTGGGCATACTCAAGGCGAAATGAAGCCTCAGAGACATCCTTTTCAGTTCTTACCCGTAGCATACCACTTTCTCTAGTTTCGTTAGCCGCTGTTCAGGCAAGGAAGAAGAGACCAATGATGCAGAATGCTATGACAAAGCCCATGATGAGCGTATCCCTCTTTCTCCTAGTATTGATCTTTGATATCAACACATTGATGCCTGGGATATTCTGCAATGTCCCCAGAACCCTGTTGGCGGCATTCTGCAACTGCACACGCTGGCTGAAAAGCTCGTCTCTCGTTTCGTAGGCCTGCTGAAGGAGCCTATCAGCAAATGAGTTAGCGTTATCGACCCTGGCCCTTTCGTCCAAGATGTAGTTATTCTCGCTGTCTGGTCCCAGCAGTATCTCCCTCTGTTTGTGGGCCGAAAGGTCCGATCTGATGGTGAAAAGCAAGTTGTTTCTATTTCTCTCCTCCGTGATCCTGCCCTGGATCTTGTTGAACAGGCCCTTGTGGTCCGCCAACACCTCCTTGTGCCTCTGAAGCTGTTGAAGTTTTGACGTAGACATGTTGACATCGGCCTCCAGGAGACGATTGAGTCTTCCCACCACTTCTTCTCTCTTCTCGAGAACCTCAAGAATGGAATTGGTCACGGTGGTTTCCTCTTCGGAAGGATCCACAGAAACGCCTCCTGATTGGATCTTGGAAAGACGGCTTAGAAGCTGTTCTGTCTGCTTCTCGAGGTTCTGTGCAAATGTTCTGGTTTGTGTAAAGGTGGCAGAAGACATGTTGGTGCCAGTTGATAGTGTGTTGATTTCGCGCCTCACCACGTATTACCAGGAGGAAGAGGGACCTTCAGGTACGGGATTTTGGCGAGAAGGAGAGAATGAGATTTGCTTGTACATAGGGTTGCTAATCTGAGAATTGATAAAATGGGGTGGAATCTTTGAGTAATTTATCGTCTAGAAGGTGTCGTGGTAAGGGTGTTGCATCGGTGAAGGCTGTGTTTCGAAAGACGATCAGTGTTGAAACCGATAAAAGGGCGCAGTCGGTACTAGGAGTTCATCTTCTTCAGAATGTAACAGATAACCAAGTTTTTGAGCTTTGGTAGTCACAGTTTGGCTAGGTTTGATTGGGTGCAAAAGAGCCTCATTAAGTACGTCACGGAGGCAGCTTTCCAATATCAACATCACCTACTTTGTCAGAATTCAGGTTTTGGAGCACTACTCTCAGAGCATAAAACAATTGAACTAAAAACCTTTTCATTGGCCTATCCGGTTCCTACTTGGGTAGTTAGCTATCTGCCTTCTAACCTCTGATTTTGTTTCAATTATCTCTCCACTCCACCATGATTTGGAAACTTTCAATTATGATATCAGCTTCTCAAGGTACAACATAATCATGGACCTTTAGAGTCAGTGAGTGTCTATTGAGAGTGGTCGAAGTGATGGGATCTTTGAAGCTACAATCAAATATTCCAGCTTCAGTTACCTAAAGGCGTTGATCATGCTCAAATGTGTTGGACGATATCGCCCATGCTTCAAGATTCCGCTGCTATTTCGCTATTACCTTTCTAGAATGGCGTTCAGTCACTCTAAAATCCAGTCGCAGCGAGTCTGGATAAGCCAGCATGTTGCCCGATTTAGTATTTGAATGACATTCCGGTAGTTAAAATGAATCAGTCATCAGAAGCTACGGCGGACAATAGAAAATCAAGACAAATTCTTATTTCACTCCAATAAGCCTTTTCCTCCTTGCGCTCTCATTTCACAAGTTGTATCCATTCTGGCATCACCAGTGACATTTCGCAGCCATTTGCAATCAAATCCAACAACCATCCTTATCTAAATTTACCATTTATCTCCACTCCTACGCTTGAGTAGGCAAATAGATCCCTAATTATATCTTTCATAACACAAAGTACACCCTTGCTACAGTCCACTGCAAGGGTCCTCCACACAGCAAGCTTATCTTCAACACATCCCATTGGACATCACCTCATCTCAAGTCATGTCTGTGAAAGACCTTACACAAGTCGTTCCGGACCCGCTAGACGAGATCTATCCAGAAGACGAGCCTCAATATGTGCCTGAGCCCCCCAAGAAAACCTGGATTCACACCGCTTCGTCGATTCTACTAAACGTCCAGAAGTACCTGGCTTATGGCTTCTTGGGCTTCTACGGATTACACACAGCATCCACCGTCATCATACCTGGTATCGGAATCAGCCAGTCGGCGTGCCAGGATGTTTTTGAGATGTGCAGAAACATATACATGGCTCCCTTGATGGAACCCATTATGGTGTATGCTACAGGAATAGTTCATATCGGTGCAGGGCTAGCTCTTCGATTTCTACGCTTGTGGGCCAAGAAGAGGCCTAAGAAGAAGGAAACGGATATTATCATCAAGGAGGAGAATAGAGACGACATTGGTCTCGGCGGAATTGGCACCATATTCGGACTAGGCTTCAAGAAGCTGTGGATATCTTCAACCTTCCCCAGTTTCACGCCATTGACCTTCTCTGGATACGTTCTCACCGCTGCAGTGGCCTACCACATTGCAAAAATGAAGCTCGGGCCTGTTTCCATTGATGGAGACTCCTCATTAGTTACACTCTCATATGTGACCCACTATCTCAACCAGCTGCCGTGGGGAAAGCTTGGAAACTTTGTAAATTACGGCATGCTTGCACTTCTACTGTGGGTTTCCTTTTACCACACTGTCAGTGGTTTGTTCAAATATAGAAGGCAATTCAGTTTGAGAGCGAAGAAAATCGCATATGGAGTGATTGCTTTTCTCACGAGCCTTAGTGTGATTTCAATGACAAGGCTCCGACACTGGGATCTTGAGATCGGTTTCCTAGGCAAACAATTTGCCAAATATCTCTTTGTGGTGTGATAGATAAACGTTAGAGGATAAGCGTGTATGCAGCTAAAGTCAGCCCACATTTCTGGGGTACATAGTACATAAGATCGATAGAACTACACTTTGCACAATTATTCAATTTTTTTTTTTTTTTTTATATTTCGGCGTACAATAAATAAGACTATGACAAGCAGCGTGCTTGAAACACCGAGTGTTTCAGCCAACTGAGGGTGCCGCCAATGTCAACACTGACATCCACTCTTCGGTCAGCTCCAGCTCCCTAAAGAGGGAGAAATCATCAAACATCAAAAAATCAACCGGTTTGCCTTTGGCTAAGCTGTCATTTTCAGCTAGCTGCGCGGTTCGGTCGGGGCCCTCCGGCCAATGGTCACACCCACGGTGAATGCAAAAAATGCCTAAGCAAAATTAAGCAGTGGCGGGGCCCAAGGTTGGCTCCTTCACAGCGCTGGTTCTCTTGGACTTGTAGTCCTTGACAGCAGACTTGATGGCGTCTTCGGCCAACATAGAGCAGTGCAACTTGACTGGAGGCAAAGACAACTCCTTAGCAATGGCAGTGTTCTTAATAAGCATGGCTTCCTCGAGGGTCTTACCCTTGACGAGCTCGGTCACATAAGAGGAAGATGCAATAGCAGAACCACAGCCGAAAGTCTTAAACTTGACATCCTGAATAACTCCAGTGTCCTCGTCAACCTTGATTTGCAATCTCATCACATCACCACAGGCTGGGGCACCAACAAGACCGGTACCGACGTCAACGTCGTTCTTGTTCAATACACCAACGTTTCTTGGGTTGGCATAATGATCGAGCACCTTTTCATGGTACATTCTCTTGGTTGCCACTGGAACCATAGAGGGCATTCTCAAAGCATGAGCAGCCGAGAGTGCTGGTCTGGCGACTCTGGCGCTGTTAAGCATTGGTCTTGCAATTTGTCTAAACATAATATTAATGAAGAAAGACGGTGTAGGAAAAATACTTGTAGTGCGGAGAGACTGATTTTTATGATAAGCGATGACTGGCAGGAGAGGATTGGATACAGGGCGGGTCATGTGGCCGCCGATGTCGGTTCCGGAACGAAAGGTCGGGGCGCGCGACATTTACTAAGCAAGAGATGGCGGTTTTGATTGGCGGGTAGCGCGACATTGTCGTCCGAACGGGCCGTCGGAGACGTATGACCGAGGAGCCGAAGATAAAAGAATTCCTCGAGGGTGCAAAATTGATGTTTAGAGTGAGGATTTAAGGAGTAATTGCTAGGGTTTTCGGGTGGAACGACATTATGTATGTCGGAGGTCCGTGTTGACGGGTCCGTGCGACAATGTCGCGCCTATTACCTTAAACAAGGATCGGGTCAACCCCGACTCGTGTAAAAAAGCAACCTACTACTATTGTGAAGTCAAGAATCGCGAATCTAGATAAATCTTCTACCTTCTCCTATCCTGTATGCAGTGCTCTTTGTATGAACAATCAGAATGACCCAGCCAGCGACATGTTTCGCAGCCATTATGGGAGAAGGGCTATGAGTGGCTACACATGTGACAAAAATCAGTTCGGCCATTGACGAAGCTACTATGTCTTACTTGGCCAGTGCACTAAAATGAATGTCTCAAACGTCAAAAAAAATGTCGTTCGTCGGAGTCAGCATACCGAGTTTCTGACAGCTCCAGCGACATATCTGAGACTAGCTTGATAGGCTAAATGGGTGCAACTCAAATTATTTTTTATCGATTCCATCTTCTGCATCCTCGAGATCAGATCAGAGTCAGAATTGGCCCACCATTGTCCGAGCACGGCTATATCGTGGTAGTTGAGACATGTTTGTAGGACTTGAAAAGTATGGACTTGCGATTGAACGGACCGAAGGAGGTCAAATCTTCGAACTAAGAAGCTCTAATATCTCTTCAAGTTATGTGTAGATGATAACAAGCCAGGGTTTCATCAGTCAGCAGAAGGGATGATTTAGATAACCAGATTGCGTCATGACGATGAGGTGCTTGATGGTGTGAGGCATCAATCAACGTGACATCCTAAGCACACCACAAAGCCAGTGCAATGAACATTACAAATCATTTGAATCTCGTGCTTCCATATTCTCATAGGTTTTCTCCCCAGGTAAGTCTCACGAGATCTGCACCTTCTTCACATGCTCACCAGTCGTCATAACAGGCTAGCAGACTAAAGAAGGCTTTGCTTATCGGGGATTCAAGGCCAATCATTGGTGTCTATAGGCCGGTCAACAAGGCGATCGGCAAACGAGTTTTGAATTCGAAACTAAGAGCACTAGGTTCATTGGGGCTAAGCTAGGGACTTTTGGAGAGGTTTTCATTCTTTTGGGTAGCTCTGTTGCCCGAATCTGGAAAATGAGCCGTTTTGGCTCCCAGAAGGGAGAAAGAGCTAATAAACGCAAGATAAGCCCCTGATATGCAACGCTCTTTATATTTTCACAGATTCTGTGGAGGGGATGCTAGTACATGTGGCATTCTACAAGTCAGATTTCGCAGCCATTTTCAACAATAGAGGAGCGTATGAAGTGGGCTATTTTAAGCAGACCCGAATGGCAGCCACTAAGAGATTAGACTCACGGTCGTCTAATTGGCGAATGCCAGGTATATCTTAATTTGTACCGTTTCTGCCAACGTGCTGTTGACCAATAGAGCTAGCGTTGCTAATATCGCACAAAGCCAAATCACGCCAGATTCCAGGGATAACGAACAACCACGTCGAAGGTATTTCAAAAAGCGGCTTTTGGCGGTTTTCGTCCAAAGCAATGGAAGACGCAATAGACATCACCGATGTAGAAAATCACCCACACCTTCCTCCCCTCTTGTACAATGTATTAGCAAATTACCCATTATGCTTCATGCTGATGCAATACAGGTTCAGCCCAACCTACAATACCGATCCACCCCACAGACCAACAAACCAAAACCGTCTTTTTACCCAGGCAGCCTTTTTTTTTTTTTTTTTTTTGTCCCTAGTCCAAAAGCAAGGTCAGGAAAAATCAGCCACACCCTGCCCCTCAGATCTCTTCATATCGCTACTGGGCACTATCGCACTGCACGGAGAGCAACAGATCTAAAGTAAAGCACCACAGCTTCTCCATGTCTATTCCGCCGTCGGACATCGAGACCGGTGTTTCTAACGGCGATGTTGACTGGCTTTTCAGAGGCAAGTCGAAAAAACTCACGAAAAAGCTCCACCTGGACAAACCAGACGATGAAGGTGAGAAGAAGCCAGACAAAGAAAAGGACAAGGACTCGGACAAGCCAAAGGACGAGGCATCTGCGGTGAAGCCGGAGGAGCCCAAGGAGGAAAACAAGGAGTTGCCCAAACCTCCTGCCAAACCCAGCCCCAAGGCGGCGTCAGCATCTTCTGTTCTGCTTACTGCTTCCGTGGAACCTCCTAAACGACGCTCCAGCATCAGTTTCATGAATTTGGGCAGCTCCTCCAATGGCAGTTCGCTGGATACCGAGCTGAGCTCTTCACAGCCGCCGCTGCGGTCCAATTCGGGCCGTGGACGGTCCTTCTTCAGCTCTATTTCGCTGAAGTTCAAGCTGAATGGCTCCAATTCCGGAGGCCTGCCCAGCATGAGCCCCCACACTTCCCAGAAGCTCAATCCCAACATGATTGGCTCGGGATCCCAGCCGCCGCCGGTCAATCAGGACTTGGCGTCGCTCGTAAACAGACCCCCACCTGAAGCTGGGATTCTGATACCTCAGGGCAGAGGCAGGAGGTCTTCCTTTTCGTCGAGCCCTAAGCTGTCTCTAGATTCTGAGAGAGGAGGCTTCTTCAAGCGCAGGACGTCCAACGTGGACCAGGCTCCGCCCCCACCTCAGAGAGTGGTGCTCAACAAGAACCCTAACAAAGAGAAGGTGATGAGAGAGTTTGCAGAGCGTCGCTTACGGAGGGTCGCCTTTTCGTTGGAGAAACTCTCCGATGATCCTCAGCAGCAGATCCCCTCCAGAAGACCCAAGCGAGGAAACGTGCTTATCCCAGAGGACTTGACTGCTCCCCTCCCTAGGCTTTCCCAGGGCATTTCCGTCAGCGACGGCAAGGGCAACAAAACAAACGTCACGGAGACAAAATACTCTGAAAAAGAGCTTCAGATGGCCGTGGACGCTCAGAAAAAGGCCCTTGCAGAAGCTGAAAAGCACGCCATGGACGCCCATCTTTCTGCCAAACGCCTTGCTAATCAAATTACCCTGTTCAAGACCTCCAGCAAATCCCCTGCAATGGCGGACGACGATGAAGTTGACGTCCAGGCCGGCAAGATCGAAATCGACAAGCCCTTGCATATTCACGAGAACCACTTTGATGAGGGCAACAGCTCCACAGAAATACCAATTGAGGATCTCCTGCTTGAGGACATATACAGCAGATGCTGCCATCTTCGTGAAATCTTGCCCATCCCAGCTACGCTCAAACAGTTAAAGAACAAAACGAGCCCGCTCCAGACCCTCAAGCTCCTCAACCCCAAACCCACGTTGATTGACGTTCTTTCATTTAGCGACTTCCTAGCTATCACCCCCATCAACACCGTCATATTCGACAACGTCACCATGACAACTGAAATGCTTAAGCACTTATTAGGCTCTTTGGTCCACAGCAAAACGTTGGAAAAACTTTCCCTTCGTAACGTCGCCATTGACGAGACAGGCTGGCTCTATCTCTGTGAGTTCTTGGGCAGGAACCGTACCGTCAAGAAGCTTGACATTTCCCAACAAAGAGTGAAAACAGTCACGAAGCATACCTCATTCCGTTCCGCTATGAACTGGAACCTTTTCATCAAAACCTTGATTCACAGAGGCGGCATTGAAGAGCTCGTCATGGGTGGGTGCAAGCTCTCAGACGAGACTTTTGAGAAGCTTCTAGAGGAAGCCCTTACCATCGCCACTTGCAGACTTGGTGTTGCAGCGACAGAAATCAATGTCTGCAAATGTAAGTTGATCGCTGACTGGATCAGCAGACCCAACTCCAAGTGTGTGGGAATAGATATTGCCTACAACGACTTGAGCCAAGGCCAACTCCGTCCATTCATTGATGCTTTCAACACCAAGCCCACTCGCCTTATTTTCTTCTCACTCAACTCCACTAACATTCAAAACATGGAGGAGGTGGGCGAACTATTGAGAGGCTTGTCGAAAGTCCAGACGCTTCGTTTCTTGGACTTGAGTTCTTTACCGCAGCTTTTCCCTGGCGTCATCTCCAAGCTAAGCAAAACTTTGCCATACTTTCCCTCATTGAGGCGTGTCCATTTTGATTTGAACGAGCTCACTTCACAGTCCATCGATGCCATTGCCGATATTTTGCCAAAGGTGAAGAATCTTGTGCACGTATCGCTTCTTGGAAACCGTAACTTGGACCGAGGTTGCATTGGATCATTGTACTCGGCTGTGAAGAACTCAAACATCTTTAATCTTGATTTGGATTATGACCTCGTCCCAGATGAGCTTTCACAGAGGTTGGCTCTTTACTTGATGAAGAACTTGGACCGTCAAGTCAGACCAGACATCTCCAGCCGTGGTGATGCCGCTCAGGATGACGTCATGTTTGACGGTTCACTTCTTATGGAGACCGCGGAGAAGATGTTGATCGAGAGCGATAAGAACTCGGGCGAGGCAGACTTGAAGCTTCAAAAGATCATCACTAATGCATTGATCGAGAGAACCAACTCGATCAGAGAGGATATCCACAAGATCATTGATAGCCTTTTCCAGAAACGTGCAATGGGAACACTCAATTTCGAGGACAAGGAATCGTTGTTGCGTTTCTGTCTACTTGATGCCTCGCTAGAGAAGGTGGTTCATCTTTTCGAGCAAAAGGCAAAGAAGTTTACCAACACCCCATTGAGTCCATCGCCTTCCACGCACGATGATAAACAACTTTCGCTTGACCTGGCCATTGCGCAGGGTCCTACAGAGCCAATAAAATACGTTGACCATCAGCAGCTTCACGAGGGCTCTAAAGCACTCATCGATGCCGGTCCAATTTTGATGGCTAAGTCCAGACCACCTCCAGTGACTTGCCAGCCTAGCGAGCAAACCTTTGAACCTCATCAGGTTGTCGTTGAAGCTGGCTCTGATGGTCTGACAGTTCCCATTGATAACACCACAGGCCGTCCTGTTTTGTTCAGATCCATGTCACAGACATCTGTGCATGCCAAAGAGCAGGAGAAGGAGGAAGGTGAGTTCCACAGATGGGGCTACTTCATGGAGCACAGAGACAAGGCCGAGGCTTCCGACAAGGAGAAACAGGAGAAGTTGGTCATTGGCACTGTCCCATCGGGGTCTGAGCTTCGAGAGGCCATTATTGACGCCAAGGGTGTGGACTCTGTCACGGACTTGATCTCGAAAATCAACAGTCAGAGAATCAGTTTGGACGGAATCTATAACCCAGGACAGCCTATTCCTGCTGCAGAACAACGTTCTACAACCACTGAGCCTGCGTTCCAAGATGCACACGAAACACCGGTCCAGGATGATGATACGCACTCAATTGACTCCAACGAAGATCAGAACGTTCATCCTGTGGTTGACGAAGCATACGATAAGCTCTTGAACGAAGCCCAGCGGGTCCGCTCCAACAAGGACGCAGCGTGAGCAAACCTACAGAATAGGAAGACTCTAGCATGCAACATACAGCGTAGACTACATCCGAAGTAGAAAGATTAGACGCTTGACTATACAAAATACGCTTACTCCTGCTGGGCCTTGAAGTTGGCGATCTTCTCGGCGATCTTGGCCTGTCTCTGCTCCTTGGTCAACTTGACGTCCTTGTACTTCTTGGACTCAGCAGCGTACTCAGCCTTGGTGTGCTTCTTCTCAGTAGGCTTGAAAGATGGGTCCTCTCTGATCTTCTCGTGGGCGTTCATGTAGATCTCCTCAACGTCCTCAGGGTCAATCTCCTCGTCAATGTAGGACTTGAAGACCTGTCTGTACTTCTCCTCATCGTCGTCCATCAACTCCTCCATGTACTCGGCAATGTGGCCACCCATGATGTACTTTCTAAGGAGCTCAGCGTCCAACTCCTCGGACTCAATGTCCCAACCTGGGAATCTGTTAGGAGAGTGAGGAACGTACAAACCACCGTCAGAGGCACCCTTCAAGACACCAAAGACTCTAGCACCGGTGGTGGTTCTCTGCAAACCAATGTCCAAGAAAACCTTGAAAGGACGAGGACCGTCCTCAACGGCCTCGGTGAGCTCGTACTCACCCTCGACCTCCTCGACACCCTGGTAAGTCTCGTCCAAACCGAGCTTCTGCAAGGCTCTTCTGGCAACCAACAAACCGACAGCGTAAGCAGCGGACCAGTTGGTCAAACCGTGCTTGATGCCGTATCTTGGCAACTCGTGGGCGTAGGCAGCGGTCAAGACAATGTCACCGACGATCTGGGAAGAGACAATCTGGGCAATGATGTCCTTGTTGGTGAATCTCACCACCAATCTGTACTTGGGGGAGTTGTACTTGGCCTTGTGCTGAGCGACCAATCTCTTACGCTGGTAGTAGTCGGTCTTACCCTCTCTTCTTCTACGGAAGGGGGTCTGGAAACGAGACGAGTAGGCGGAAGTCTTGACGGTTTTGTCGAAAGCCATTTTTGATGTGGTGATGGAGAGAGAAATTTTTCAGTCAAGGTTTTTCGCACCATTAGGGCGATGTGGCCTGTGCACGACCTTTGGCTGAGATTTGTGCGGGTCTGGTGCGGGTCTGCAATGTGCGCGGGTGCGAGTAAATCTGGGTATGCCAGGAAGGAAGTGGTGGATTTGGTGGGGGAGCTTGAAATGGGTTATTTTGGGTGCTTTGGCCTCTTGTGCCCTTGAACTCTAGTTTTGGTCGCTTTTGGAAATTGTTTTTTGCCGTGCTGTTGAGGTACTGTAAGAAGTGAAGCCAGTAGCAGGAGTCTTTGGTTTATGAGAACGGCGGAAGGTTGCATTAATTAGGCATCCGTTGGCTTCAATTGATGAAAAGCTCAATTCCAGCTATGTCTATTTCAATGGCTAGGATGTAGCAGACGTAATGAGAATGGCTTGTCATCTTCTTAGTAAGGAGCCTGAGAGGCCTCTAAGGGTTTGAGGTTCGAATTGATCAGATTTTGAATTTTTAAAAACTGCTGATTTTCTTCTCTCTAATGAGTCCGTTGTTTTCAGGACTTGCAGCCGTGGTGCTAAAAAATAGCAGACGTAAACGAGATTCCATTACCAGAGTGAAAGCAAGCTCAACAAACCCCGAACTCAATCGCATTTACATTGGTTTTTGTATTTATGGATGAGTCCCATATTTATAGCAACTTTTATCGCTGTTGTCCTCGTGTACCGAAACATCACCATCTCAGCCTTGCCCCTCTGCGAAATACTACATCATCAGATCCATTCAATCAGCACGATCCCACTCCGTCAATTCCTCAAAATGCCATACAAAACACCTTCATCAATTAAAAACTGTTCAATCAATCGCCCAGCCCATTGCTTCTCTAAAACGCTCCCTCCTCTGCCTCCATGGACCATGCACTTACACTGCTAGAACCACCAATGTCACACAAGCACAAACCACAGACCCTTTCCGACGAATTTCTACCCACAACGTCCCCCACGGAGCTTGCCCCACCCCCAATGTCCCCCAATCCTGCCCCTCCTACTCCCCCTTCCACCTGGTATCCCCCAAACATGCCCCTCCGCCGTAGCAGACTGTGCATCGAGATCTGCATCGCTTGCGTCTTGACACCATTCGACATTTTCGCAGCCATTTCTCCCATCCAATCCTTCCCTCTCATTTCTCCAGCTTTTTTCCCGCTGGCTTCACAGCCACATCCTCTGCATCAGTGCACCAGCTCCTACCGGCTGTTATCTCTTCCGATCCCATCTTGCTCTCTTCCATCCACATGTCTTCCACAGAAGCTCCCACAGATGCCCCCCAGCAGGCTCCAGACGAAGGTTCTGTTAGATACGCCGCCTATGCTAACAGATTGAGAACTATCCTTCGTGCCTCCCACAGGTACGTTGCCTACACCTCGGATATCGGTGAATCCTTCAGACCGGTGGCACACCCTTACCTTGTGACATTGGGCTACGGTGTCTCGTGGGCGTACTTGTTGTGTGATGTCAGTTATGCCTCGTGGGTGGTGAAGATGAGAAACGAGGGCAAGTACCGTCCAGGGCTCTTGCCATGGCAAGAGGTGGGAGAAGGCGATAAGGAACAAGCTGAAAAGTACAAAGCGCTGGTGCACAATTCGTTGGCGGAAACAGACTGGAGGGTGCAGTTTGCCAAAAGAGGTGTCTTCCAGGGCTTGGCCTCCATGGGGTTGCCTGCTGTGACCATCCACCTGGCGGTGAGGTACTCGTCGGTTCTTTTCAAGAACGTCAAGACCAAGGCCGTCAAGACGTACGGTCCTGTTTCTGTGGGCTTGGGTATTGTGCCTCTTTTGCCTTATATCTTTGACGAGCCTGTGGAGCACGCTGTGGACTACGTTTTCGACAAGGGCGAGGCCTTGTATAAGCAGAAGTTTGAGTAGTATATAGAAAGCGACAATTTTGTGAGGTTGTATATGGGAGATTGGAAAGTGTTGATTTGGAAAAGGTTTGGGCAGAGCCTGCCCCCCAATTGGTGGCGACAATAGGATGATGTCGTTTGCTTGAACCCGTTATCAGACATCGTCATTGAAACGTTGCATGTTCAATTTGACGTCCTGGCTTAAAGGTGCTGATCGGGTTTCAAGTAGCGAAAGCCATTTTACTGGAATAGAATTCATTTAAGAAAATTGAAGTTTCTGCATCTGTGGAGTTTATCTGATCGCAGCTTCTGCAAGTCTCTCGTAATCTGTTCGAGGTGCATGAGATGCCTCGAATATTTTGCAGCAAACATTGAGCTTCAACAACCGTATCTTTGCATCCCTTCTCTCGAAAAGGAGCTATTTTCTCGATGGCTGTCTGGTCGCCACCATACAACTCGTGTGACACATCCACCCCACCTACACATCATCTACACCCTACACCCTTCACCCTATTCAGATCATAAAACGTCAATTTTCAACTCCTTCCTTCCCCCTTCTCACCTATACCTGCGGCTTGGCGTAGTTGTACTCTCCGCAGTTCTTGCACGTTCTGGCATCATCGTCTCCGTCAAACGACATGATTGCCTCCTTTACCTGTGTGCCCAAGTCTGAGCAATAGAAAACAATCTCGTGAACAATCTCCTTGCAATTTCGACAGTACCATCTGATCTTGTCGTTCACATTCTCGGGCCTATCCTGTTCCACGACCAAACCTATCGTGTTGGCAAATCTGACCGGATTGTGAGGCACGTTTCCGGGCAACAAGAAGGAGTCGCCTTCCTCGATCACAATATCCTTGAACTCGCCCTCGTCAACAACCTTCAAACACATTTTGCCTTTGAGCTGGTGAAAATACTCGGGTGTCTGATTCACATGGTAGTCTGTTCTCTCGTTGGGTCCCCCCACGATCATCACGGTGGCACCCCCACGGTGAAGGCAGTAGTTGTTGACCGGTGGTTTCAAAAGATGGCCATTTTCGGCTATCCAGTTTTTGATATTTATTGGAGGAGTAAGCATGGTGTGATATGAAGAAACCGCAGGATGACTTATTGAATTGCAGGTGACTCAGACTGCACGAACCAGACTATGCCAGCCGCGGAGTGAAGTACGGCAAGGTTGAGGTAAGGGTCCAAAAGTTCGCGAGCAAAAAAAGAAGCTTCCCCACCAGGAGTCGAACCTGGAATCTTCTGGTTCCAACAGAAGTGGTTACTTATCGTAGCCAGACGCCTTGACCATTGGGCCATGAGGAACGAAGCTTGGTAGAAGGGAATGTGGGTTCACTATGTAGTGCATCTTTTTGGACGAGAGAAAATGTCTGATTTCAAGCTTCGAGTGTGTTTAATATTGCTTCACCACTATTCTGGCAAGATTTCAGCGCCCTAGGACCAATATTGAGCGAATTATGGCGAAGAGTCTTTAGAGCGAAAGAATGGCTAATGTAAAATATACTTTTAGATAGCTTACGTCCTCGGCTATTCATAGAGAGGCTCATATTGACCAAACTCCATCTGCGGTCGAAGTGGCGTATCCATGTTCTTCGCAAAGTTGGTGCCTTCTATACAATGACAGGTCTTTTCAAAGACACTGAGGGGATATTTTTTTTTACCGATTAATCTATCAATTCTATCCTTTGGGCATATCTAATTGTGTCTTTGCCACCCGTTCTCATGTGCATTGGTGGAATACGAAAGGCTGAGTCAGTGCATGCTCTCCTGCCTAATGTGCTAACTCTTATCACGACATTTCTAACTTCAACGCCTCAACACCTTGGATATTACCAGCAACTTACTGTCATATTGATATGGATGAAACTCCTGTCCCCTCTTTGCCTTGTGTCTAGCATGTTACTACTGGTTGTGGTCGCCGAGTCTGTAACACTTAACCACCATCTCAATACAACTTTGGCCAGTGTTGACAGATGTAACAAAGAACTCAATATGACAGCCACCGTCTTTGTTAAAAACGACAGACAAGTGTTGATACTATTACCGGTCGAGAACAACGATTCTGTATCTCATGATGAGGCTGAGGAGCGGTACATTGAATGTTTACAGAGCATCAGTGAATTGACAACCTTCACAATATTCGAAGACAGTCCAGAAAAATTCTCCGAAATACACGAATGCCAATTGAGCGATGCCACGACCTGGTTTGAAGGAAATCGCCCAGGTGATCCGGTGGTAGCACTGCCCTTAGATGATCTTATGGATCTTGCTTCCAATGTTCTTGTCAAGGGACTTGCAAGTAAACTACTGTATTCATATTCATTAGGGTTTGTAAAGCAGGTCAATGACTGGGTTCTAGAAGGCATCTTAGGCTTACGATTTAGTGACATTTTGCGATAGCACTGTCACTCGAAGAGGTATAACATTGTCAATATTTCTAAATAAGCGAGCGACTCGATCATTTGTTATGTGTGGGCGTCACGCCTAGTAGTGAGTTGTATGAATACAGACAAAATAGTAATTTATTATCAACTGAGGATTTAGTTTGTAGCTCTGGGTTCTTATATACCTACTGGCTGCGAAAAGTATAGACAAACCACAAATCTTCACAAATAATAAAACAGGGAGAAGCAAATTCCATTTTAGAGACACCATGACTCTATTGAGTGGAACATCTGTCAGAATCTTCATTGGCCCCCAAAACGTTCAACTCGTACTACAAACAAGTCACCTCCCAGTATCATCCTATATACGCCTTCCGCACTCACCTAACTCCATATCTTCAACTACCTACTACTCCTGGATTCTCCACCTCACCACAAAATGAAAGTCCTCATTGTGGTACGCTTTACAGATTCTGTATCCGGAGAGCTGATTTCAGACTTGGAACTCCCCTTAACCATAAATTTCGATAGAGACGATGTGAACACCCTAGTTTCAAGCATGTGGCTCAAGGAACAGATAAGGACACAACGAGAGGGAACAGAAAGAAGAAGAATACGACTTATCTATAACGGAAGAGTGTTGAACGAACTCACAAACTTTAGGGACGACATTTTCGTGCCCAAGTTGCGTCTGATGGAGTTGGACGAACAGCTCAAGATCTACATCCACTGCTTAGTTGGAGAGACCCTCACGGGAAGCCAGCTCAGTGAGGAGCGAGAGCTTGACAGGAGACCACAACAGGTCTCTACTGCTCCACAGGTTGTTGGTTTCGACCGCTTGCTTCAACAGGGCTTCAGCCAGGAGGATGTGAATGACCTCAGGCGGCAGTTCAGAGATGTTTATCTACCCGACGCTCTCCAGAACTTGAATGCTGGAGACGTGACAGATATAGAAGAGGAGGAGGCTCGCCAACAGCTCATACGCCAGCTTGAGGAGCGCTGGATCGAGTCTACGATAAACGGGAACACCGCCAACACCACAGTTAGCGCAGGCGCTGACGACGATACGGGTGTGATTGCGCCGACAGTGAGGGCCTCAGCTGAGCTAGAGGAGTCCAACAGGAACGAGGATATCGTTGTAGGCATGTTGATCGGAGCCTTTTTGGGTGTGGTTGCCTTGGTGTTTGAGGTGTTAGACGACAGCTACATGAGCAAGGACCGCCGGTGGGCCGTCTTTGCTGGCGTGATGATGAACGTGATGTACGCTATTTTACGGGGGCAGTGGTTGTGATGAAAGTGTTGCAACACTGCACTCTTTGGGAGTATTGAGAGCAGGTCTCAAGCCAGGCAAGTCTCGGGCGGTGCAACTTTCAAGCCAGACAAGTTAAGAAACAACCAGAGAGGACAAGAATCGTCGATTAGGGTTAAGCAGTTCCATCATTATCCCAAATGATACCGAGATGCCTCTAGCTTACGTCTCTCCCATGGGGGTGTCTTAATTAGCCTAGAACATCTAAAGCTTTCATAATGTCAGAATATAGATATCAGGACATGTCTCGTAGAACTGCTACCAATTCTTGAACAAAGGAAAGAAAACAAGAGAAAGGCACTAGATATTAATCCTTCAGCCTATCTAGATAGGACGATAAGGTCGTTCCACACCAAATACAGATTACCTGCTTCAGCCAAAGAACGCTTCAATGGCACCATTTGACGCAAGACTCGTGTATACTGTGAATGTAGTGAACAACGTGAATCTTCAAAACCACACAGATTTTGTGATACACCCTCATCGCTACATCACACGAGCTCATGCCCAGTCTACACTTCTTCGTGAGCGGCCAGGCCGTGCTCACATTCTGGAGAATGTCTGATCTACCAGCCCTCACGAGCTCCACAAGCTGGATCCCAAAAGCGGAACACAGCTCGACAGCGAGACACATGAAAGGGCGCTAAGATGATCGTTGGTCCATCACTGGATGTTATTCTGGCCAGAACTTGACACTTGCCAACTCGTAGGGATATCGGAAACAGACAAGCAACACGGTATAAGTTCTGGCCGCCGCACGAAGAAGAAAAGAAAAAGCTGAAAAAGATGAGATGGGCCGCTGTATAAGTAGGTGGGTGCTGCGTTACCCGGTGTGGGCTGTATGCAGGTGAAACCAGAGGATTCAGTTAGGTCTACCGACTTGGATTTTGCAGGGCGTTACATTGGTGGGGGTTGGAATTGTTTTGATAAACATTGACTAAGGAGGCTCAAAGTGGATAGTTGAGGGGGTTAGCGCTGTGTTGGTATGAGTAGATACGCTGCACGGCTTGAAGCTTGGGGTAGCTAGAATTTGCAGAAACTTTAGAAATGAGTCATTGAGGTTTTGCTCAAAAGGCGATGGAGTTATGACTTTCAAGTGAGTAGGGGGCTGGTTTTGAAAAGCGTTGAAATGGTGTAGGTGAGGTGGCTGCAAAATGCTGCAACATGTCTGCGTACATAAGCGAGAAGAGTCTAACTGTGAGGCAACGCACAAGAATCTCCTTACAATCGAGTCATTGATGTTCATAACTATTCATGTCTATTACGTCAATGTCACTAACAGGGATAGCGTGGTTGGTGAAGATATGAAGAAATCCCGATAGCCCTAGTGCGGTTGAATCGTTTCCGGATGCCACTAGCATCACCCAGTAGCCAGATACGTACACAGATATTCCAAGCGATACCATTTAGACTTCAACCATAACTACAATTGGGTTCGATTCACATTTATACCGACTTATAGCTCTAGCTGCAAGCCCATTTGTGGGTTCCAGAACCCAACCATTGCATCTCGACAGCAACCCTCATCTTGCTCAATACCTTCACAGCCATTGTCTGTATACCAATGATCACCCTTTTTCATCATTACCATCACCTTCCCTCCATCTGACGCTTGGCTGCGGACAACAATGGGTGCAACAAATGTCATATGCGTCACTTCCAGAGCCTTGATCAAACGGCTTTACCCACCACCTCAGAGATCGAAGATCCCGGTTTTAGCCGTTTGCGATCAACAACTCTCTAAGACCGGGCCCAATTGCAAGCGAGATACGCCGGGTCCGCAGACGCACCACTCCGGCCCGCAGCTAGCGAGTCCGAGGGGGACGCCTAACGCCGAGAAGGCTTAGATAAGAGAAATTGGGTTTTGCTTTGTTGCACAAAACCCGAATCTTTTCCACCAGCAGGCTTATGAGCTAAACAAAAAATGGCACTTCTTCTACCTTTGACGCAATCTCCACACTGCGAGATAAGACACCAGGGCACAAAATACACTGCCGCCGAGTGGTTCGAGGTTGAGGATCAGTCACGTGACGCGCTTATGTCCTGTTTAGGAAAGTCTCTTAGCGGAGGGGTCCAGGCGACCCAAATTAAAGTTGATCCGTTTCAGCTTGGCGAATTTTGCAAAACCGGCACCTTCAGCAACCCCGGGCCTGTTTCTCCGAGTCTTCAGCACATCTGTATCCAGTGTATCGTGTCAAAAGCTGCACCCCTCACTGCACATTTTTTCGAGCATTGAGCATTTTCGCCCTGCCCAAATTCCACTGCTACTTCATCTTTTCTTTTCATGTCTGAAAACCCATTACCCTTCATTTACCAGTTCGCCTCCGGCGCCATCGCCGGCGTGTCCGAGATTTTGGTCATGTACCCCTTGGACGTGGTTAAAACCAGACAACAATTGGCTACAACCTCCGATTACAATGGTACCATTAGGTGCTTGAGAAAGATCGTTGCCGAGGAAGGTTTCTCCAGGTTGTACAAGGGTATCACAGCCCCCATTTTGATGGAAGCACCAAAGAGAGCCACCAAGTTTGCCGCCAACGACGAGTGGGGCAAATTTTACAGAAAACAATTTGGTGTTTCGCACATGACTCAGTCTTTGGCAGTTTTGACGGGTGCTACTGCCGGTGCCACCGAGTCGTTTGTGGTGGTGCCTTTCGAATTGATCAAGATCAAGTTGCAGGACAAGACCTCCAAGTTCAATGGCATGGGCGACGTGATGAAGCACGTCATCAAGGAAAACGGGCTTTTCGGCATGTACAAGGGTTTGGAGTCCACCATGTGGAGACATGTGGCGTGGAACGCTGGGTACTTTGGCTTGATCCACCAGGTCAGAACCTTGATGCCAAAGCCAAAGACTAGCAGCGAAAAAACCATGATCGACTTGACCTGTGGTACCATCGGTGGTACTTTCGGTACCATCTTGAACACACCTTTCGATGTGGTGAAGTCCAGAATCCAGGCTGGTTCCTCCAAATACATCTGGACTGTCCCCTCGGTTTTGACGGTGGCTAAGGAAGAAGGTTTCGCTGCCTTGTACAAGGGTTTCATCCCCAAGGTCTTGAGATTGGGCCCCGGTGGAGGCATTCTTTTGGTGGTGTTCACCACGTGCATGGACTTTTTTAGAACCATCCACGAGAAGAAGTAGTCTGCCCTTTTACCTGTAATAATATCCATGTATTTACTTCTTTCTGCGGCTCACCCACGTAAAGTCATACAAAACGGCAAACATGTCGAGAATCTCCACTTGCTTGTCAAAGTCCACGTAGTCTTGGTACCTGTCCAAGTACTTGAAGGTGTCTGCGTAGTTGAAGGCGCCCAACAGTACCGTTGTAAGTGGCGGCTTCTCGTTCTCCTTAGGCTCGGTGCCCAACTCCAGGGTGATCTTGCTGAGCTTGGCATTAACTTCATAGAAGTCACGCTCGCGTGTCTCCAGAAAATCAAACTCTCTCTTGAGTGCTTCCAAGTAGGCATCGACTCTTTGGAAATTCTCCTTTTTGGTTATGAAGCGGTCGTAGATGGCTGCAATTGGCTGCAAACTCTGGAGCATTGTAAGAAGCAAGTCGTACTTGACCAGTTTCACCAGGTGGGAGCCAAAGATCCATGAATCCTCTGCAATCTCGAATATACCGTCGTACAGTGGCCCAAGAATGAGGTCGAACAGCAGGAACACCTCCTCCACAACGTACTTTGAGTCTTCCTCATTGAAATTTTTTGCAACAAACTTGACGAAAGAGATCAATGTTTTGTAGAGCTCCACCCACCTGTAGGCGCCAATATTTTCCACCTGGGCCTCTTCGAATTCAAGAAGAATGTGATACAAAACTGTCAAGGCGATCTTGCAATTGTCCAAGTCAAGCTTCTTGTTCAAGTTGAACCTCAAGACAATTTGCAATACATCAATGATGTACAAAAGGATGTTTTTGTCGCCTCTACCGCCCAAGTCATCCGGCACCACGGGCGATCTATGGTGGCATAACTTCCATTTGAATTCGTTGATGGTCAACGCCTTGAGGTGCTCCATGTTGCCATTCTTCCTCAGCACGAGCTTGAGAAGAATAAGGAGCACCAATCTAGCGCTGAATGTATTGATCTTCAGTCTTACCTGATGATGAAGAACATACGATGAGACGCAGAGCCAAAGACGCAAGATCGATACCGATTCCGTGGATTCCTCCTGTTGGGTGGTCAACACTTTCATAAAGGAGGTATTCAGCAGCAATGAGTAAAGAAGCAAAGTCGCGTTCAAGAAACCAGGGGACCGTAATGCCCGCTCGTCATCTGCGTAAATGACACCCACGGCATTGAGACGAGATGTGCATTCATAACGGAGAATGTCCTCAAGCAATGGATCCTGCTTCAACTTGTTCACAGAACTGAGGTTCTTGCAGTTTTTGCTGAAATTCGTCACTTGGTCCACAGTATCCACCGACATGTACCCGCTGCCGGTGAGTTTGTGGCCTGTGATCCACGAAAAGAATGACGAGTGATTGAGCTTGTGTGAAAGTAAATCGTCCATGAGGCCGTAGAAGTAGTTAAAGTTTGCGGCCAACACGGGAACAATTCGGGAAACGTAAGGACCTAGCACGTCTGGGTCCAAAAAGTCCTTGTGGCCGAGGTAGTTGTTGTATATGTTTGGCGATGTCGTTTTGATGGTGGTGATGTCCAAAGACAAGGAGACCTTATCAAGGAGCAAGATGCTCAACGGGCTGCTGGCCAAGGAGCCTTGGATCACGTAGAGCTGCATCAATGTTTCGTAGGAAAGACGAATGTCGTCCTTGGACGTCGGGTGCTCAGCGCTTTTCCATGTCTGGGTGTTGATACTATCAAGCGTGTGTGAGAAGTCCACTTTAAAGAAGGAATGAAGCACGCTTTTCACAATAAGAAACCGCCTCAGCCCGGGCTTGTCCCGCTCCAAAGCAATCGCTTTGTACAACCCACGGAGAATCTCGTGGATCAACAAAAGGAGCTCCTTGAACGAGCCTAGGTAGCCGATATGGGATGTAGGAAGGGCCAAGACAGCGTCCATGAACCAACGCACACGAAGAAGAAGCTCCCCGAGGTGTTTTTCGGTCAAGCGGCCTTTTGAATCTGGAACGTCGAACACAATGCCCACCGCATCCAAATTGTTCTTTTTGGAAGCCTCCCAGAGGTTCCCAAACCATAGACGCAACACCAGGGCTATCCTGGTAACAAGCTGGTTCCGTGCTGCCTCGTCAAGCTCACCCAATGGCGGCAGTTCCACGGTATCTTCGGAAATGCTCACCACCAGCAGGCGTCTTTCCTCTTTTTCTTCTGGTTCCTCCCTTTCGATCTGGACGCTCTGGCGGCTTTGACCGGCCTGTGTCGCCAAAGACTGACTGGTGATATCCTCTTCCTCTGAAACCTCATTCTCCACAATTGACGGTTTGGCCTCCGCCTCGTCCGGTCGGTAGTCCACAGCCTCTCCCAAAAGGTGAACCCCGTATCTGAAGATGCGATCTATTCCAGGAACTGGAGCTGGGTTTGGTCTCCAGAGGGGCTCTGACGCCTTGGCCAAGTTGGCCAGGAAATCAGCCGGGTCAATTGCCTCGGTGAAAAGAGCGTGGATCTCCTGCACCACGTCCTTGCCTAGAAGCCGGGCGTAGTCCATGAGAAGTAGTAGTTGAGTTGGCAGTGCGAAATATCACCAAGCAGCGGCCAAGTAGGAGGAGGCTGGCGGGGAACCACACCCAGTAAAAGTTTTATTATTTTTGGCGATCGGGGAAATTGACCGCTTTATATACTTGTCTGAGGGGCAACGGCGGGGTAGCTCTTCAATGTGGGCATTTGGTCTCGGGTCCACGCCTGCCAGGGTCCTCAGTATGGGGTAGATCAGCGAGTCGGGGATTCTGCGATTTTGGAAATCTCAGCAAATGGTTCCAAATAAACTTTCTAAGAAAACATGTTATGATAAGGTTTGAGGAGTTTTTTGCTCAATGGCCGAAAACGGCTTGGTGTACTGCCTGATAAGAACGGTGCACGAATGAGGCTTTGCTAAGCGAGATCAGCAACGGTTTGGTTGCAAGGTGGGATGAAGTGGGAATTTTTCAGCGGTCTTGTTAGGTTTTGAAGCTTCAAGGGTTTTTTAGCATTCAGGGATTGAACTGATTTGTTGGTTGGCTTCAATAGGTTTTCGAGCTTGTAAGTGGTGTGATGTGATATTACCGCTGAGTGGTTGGGGTCCTTTAGTTAGGTGTGAGACTGGAGTTGTATCTCAAGATTTCGAAGAATATACATCAAAGTCTACATATTGCCAAAGCCGGTGTAGTTAAGGTGTTTGAAGTTAATTTACCCAGAGGGTGTGTAAAAGATAGTTGGCTCTAAATGGTCTCACAATCTTCCACCGATACATTACAAGGATGATCAGTCGAGCTAGACCTCCATATCTTGCACTGGCTTTCTCGAATGGTCTTTCACTCATCAGAATTGTAATTTCCAAACACTGCATTGTTCGATGATTCGCTTATCAGCGTTCGCTATGGACTATCCAGCTTATATTTTATTTTAGTTCAACGAGCAGGAGTACTATGACTGTACGAGCCGTGAAGAGCTGTTATTATGGATTCAGAGTTTCTGCAACACCAGAAGCTTCCAACTCAAATGCATATGAATGTGATGGGCCACTTCCAGATGTATGGCTATCAAAGTCAAGCCCAATGGATCAAGACAGCAAAAGTTCAACGAACGTCTTCAAACGATACCAACTACAAGATACTTCAATCACTCCAATCACCCCAATAGCAGTGGGAAAAAGACCGTTATGAAACACGCCGTTTTGTGCAACGTTCAGCGCCAACCATTAGCTGGTTTGCACCCACCACCCACTCGTTACCCACCTAGTTCTGCCCAAGAACAATGCCTGCAAAATAAGAACTTTTCGTAAAAAGCTTGTATATGAAATTCAAAAAAATTTCATTCTCATCAAATCATGTCACCCTCCATCCCCTCAGTCGTAGATCAACCTCCTCAGGGTCTTCGGCCGCATTGTTCTATGCACGGTTTCAGCCGGTCCGTTGACAGCCCAAAACGGTGTTCAACGATATTTTCCGATAGGGTATAAAAGGGAGGCGATCCCCAGCTTTGGACAGCAAATCCTTTGTTTTCTGAAACCCGTCTTCGAACCATTTTACCGCTCCGCCTCCCGTCCTCCCAATAACTCCGGGTACAGCCTCCTATTGACATCGCGAAGCCTTTATCTCCTACTCCATCAACACGCCGTCTTCTTCCCATCAAACGTCCTTCAAGCCCACTGCAATGTCCTATGAGCGGTTGGAGCAGGATATCCCCCTTGAGGACCTCGACACCGAGGCCAATTACTCCGATCTGCTGGAGCTCTTCGACGAGATCGAGAACTACACAAGGAAGAACCGCGTTTCTGGCGAACACGGCGACTTCACCGAGGACCCTGGGTTCCAGAAACAGAAGGAGCTGTACTTCGGTGGTAAAGCTCTGCTGCGCAAGCTGTTGATAACTGTGTGTGTTGCTGCGGTGGCCTTGTGGCTCGTGGCTCTCATAGTGTACTCCAATGGAAAGGCCCAGAAGGCCACAGCAAACATGTGGCACGGCTCGCCGACGAATATCGTGACCCTATCGGATAGAAACGTGACTTTGAACGAGTACCTGCCGAAGTTGGGCAACATTTCGATGGCAGAGTATCGCAAGGGTTCCTATTTTGCAGACGAGAAGGTGGTTCGGTGGCTTCTGAAGAAGCAGCAGCCAAAAGAGGGTGCCGGAGTGACCAGAGCCGGCTTCTACATGACGCGAGACGATAAGGCGTTTGTAGTTCGCCAGGCAGAAACGACATATTCCAAGGTGGTGCTTGAAACCACTCAGTTTGAAGCCCTCAACAACTTTTTTTACGTCGACGATCTTCTCCTCAATCCAGGCGTTTCGATCGATGACGAAAATACGTGGCACTTGCTCCGATCGGACCATACACCACAATGGCGGCACCTGTCGTTTTCTTTGTACTGGCTTTGGAACCCGTTGACGGGCGAACATAAACCAGTGGGCCCGAACACTAAGAAATTGGAAAAAATTCATTTCGCTACCTTCAGTCCTGACGGAAGAACGGTCATTTTTGGCCACAACCATGATTTGTATTTGTTGGATCTCAGCAGCATGAAAACCACCAGAATCACCACCACAGGCTCCCCTGACATTTTCAACGGTAAACCAGATTGGGTCTACGAAGAGGAAGTCTACCCCCACGCCACGATGTTCTGGTGGTCTCCCGATCTGAAGAAATTAGTGTACGCCACGATCAACGACACCTCAGTGAGAGACTACAAAATGGACTACTACATCAAGGCTGCCGGCAAGATAGGCATGTCGTACCAAAACCCCCCTGAAGAAACGGTGGATGAAATCAACCAGTATCCGCTCAGGACCAGCATAAAGTATCCCAAGCCAGGCACACCAAACCCGATTATCTCCCTTTTTATTTACGATGCAACTTCCGGCAAGACCTCATCTATCGACCTCAATGACAAGGAGCTCGGAGTCGATTTCGTGCTTTATGACGCACATTGGATTGATTCAAACACCCTTCTAGTTAAAGTGACCGATCGTACCTCGACAATTCTCAAAAAAATAGTCTACCAAGTTGATGCAAAAGAAACCAAGTTTGTCTCGAGAACTAACAGTACAGAATATGGTGGCTGGATAGAGAAGCAACAACCGATCACCGTGATCGAAAATGAATCTGGGAACAAGTACCTTGATAGAGTTGTGGACGACATGTACGTCCACTTAGCGCTTTTTGACCTGGCTGTGGCAGAGAAGCCTTACAAGATTATCAGCAAAATTCGGCTGGACTCTGCAGTAGCCTACAATGCTGTTGAAGATGAGATTTACTTCCTTACCGAGAGCAAAATGGACCATCATCTCCAAGCCTATTCCTTGAAAGATGGAAAGATTAAGACTTTGACCACTGACCTCGGCAAATATGATATTCTGTTCAACAACGATGCCCAGTTTGTCAATTTGAGGTACAAAGGCCCTCATGAACCCTGGCAGAAGCTTGTCAACCTTGCTGAATGGACAGAGGATGCTCATTTTGTCAACAAGATTGATTCGGTCAGCGATACTCAGAAGCTCGCCAATACTCTTTCCAAAGTGAACGTGCCTACTCGTGTACACAACCAAATACGAGTTGGCCATGCCTCTGAGGCTGCTGATGTCAACATGATTGAGATCTTTCCTCCAAATTTCAATCCCAAAAAGAAGCATCCCTTGCTTGTACATGTTTACGGTGGCCCTGGATCAACTACAGTTACCGATGACTTCGCCATAGACTTTCAAGATCTTGTCAGTGCAAACTTAGGTGCAGTGGTTTTGATCATCGATCCCCGTGGAACTGGCAGTGATGACTGGAAGCTTAAGACTTGGGCGTACAGACAAATTGGGCGCTGGGAGCCTGAGGATGTCATTGCCATTACCAAGGACTATATTGTTAAGAACGAGTACATTGACGAGAAGCGCACTGCCGTTTGGGGCTGGTCCTATGGAGGCTTCACCACACTCAAAACGTTGGAACGGGACGGCGGCGATGTCTTCAAATACGGCATGGCCGTGGCGCCAGTGACCAACTGGATGTTCTACGATTCCATTTATGCGGAGCGGTACATGAAGAGTCCGAAAGACAACGAGAACTACAGCCAGACCGCCAAAATTAATGACTTCGAAAATTTCAAGGACGTGTCTCGGTTTTTGGTGATGTCTGGCACTGCGGACGATAACGTCCATTTCCAGAACATCCTCTGGCTTCTTGACAACTTCAACGTCAAGGAGGTCGAAAACTACGACATGCATATTTTCCCCGACAGCGACCACTCCATTTTCTACCACAATGCCAACCACATTGTCTTTGATAAGCTTTTGGACTGGTTAGACATGGCCTTCCGGGGCCTCTGGGATTGAACCTCCCACCACACTAAAATAGATTGTACAATACTAATTCCAATTACCTGTTGGAGATTTTTGCAGGCTTGCGGGCCTTCTCCGACTCTTTGTCAAACAACTTCGATTGTCCGAGACTCGGGTACGTGTTATAGCCCCAGTTATCAAACGTGTAGAAAGTGCTTCTATCGTACTGATTCAAAGGTTTTCCATCATGGAGTCTAGTGACCATATCCGGGTTGGCGATAAAGTATCTGGAAAACCCAACCAAAGTTCGATCATCCGAAACATCCTCAACGACTTGCTTGAACTCTGGAGCATCGTATGTGTAATTTCCAGCCCTAAGAAGAATACCCTTCCACACTGTCCTCACAAAAGTGTTATCGCCATTTTCCAGAGCATCGGCAACAACAGTTTCACTACTAGGAACAATTCTTGGCTCGATGACGGAAACATAAGCTAGTTCTTTCCCAGAAGCAGCTCTCTTCTGCAATTCTCCCAAAATATACCCATAAGTAGCCACAGGGTGTACCTCCATATTTTCCACCCTCTCTGTGTACCTCATCCATGGAGATATTCTAATAGCCAAGCGGTCGGCTCCGATTTCCTCACTCGCCTTGTCAACAATATCCAAGATGATACGGGCTCTTTTCTCAAGAGAGCCTCCGAATTTGTCAGTTCTTTCATTTGACGAGCTTTCGATGAATTGGTTCAAGAGGTATGAGTGAGTGAGTGCACTGTACCTCGACGTAGTCAAACCCAGCCTCAATGGCTCTTTTGGCTGCTCTCACATAGTCGTCTATCAATTCCTCCACTTCCTGGGTGGTGAAGGCTTCCAACTCGTTTCCAGCCTTTTTTGCAGCCATTTCGTGATCTTAAATTTGGTAAATGGCTGAAGGTGCCTTGAGCTTGACTCCGTGTTTCTTATTTTCTGCTGGATCAGTGGTACGACCCAACCCCCAGAGCTGCATGGTCGAAAAGGAGCCGTTTCGTGGATTTTTTTGTTGATCTTTCTCCAGCCTTCGATCTGGTCGTCGTGAAAAATTCCAGGGACTCTGGCGTAAAAACCGGCATGAACAGAAGGAATGGTTCCCTCAACCCCAATCAAGGTTCCTGGAAACTTGGACCGATCGTCGTAATACTCTACCTGGAGATCAGAGACCGTATGGTCATCCAAAGCTCTAAATCTCGTAGAAGGAGCGAAAGCTATTCTGGTGCTCAAGACGTTTTTTCCAACCCTGATAGGCTGAAAGAGCTTGGTATTTCCAAGAGGTTGAGTAGGAAGAGAGGTCATAGTGATGCTGCAGAAGAAGCGATTGATGTGAATTTATAAATTTTTCAGAAATCGGAAGGTTAGTAGGCAGAGAGAAGAGGCGTTGACGAAAGCTGCAAATTCGGATCGTCTTCGGCTCGCTACGCAGGTGTCTTTGCATATCCGAAGAGCCTGAAGCATTTGAAGCAGTATGATGATGGGTGGTACGGGGTGCTTCTAATTTCTTTAGATTTTCGCCTAACGGCATCTCCAGTGAATTGGCCAATTTGCTGGTCATAGATATCTAAAAAATTGAAAAATATTTCACGATGGCTCCATGCTGAGGCAGCCTGAAAATACGCCATCGTGCATGAGGATCACTAATCAACCAAGCCTGTCTTGCTTCAGCGCCTGGAGATGAACTGGAAAAGTGGCATTCGCCAAGGACTTGAAAAATAATACATCGCCACTGCAATTGCACTTGATCGGTGCTGCTCGGTAGGATTCACTACATCACCAGATTATACTCTCGCAATGGGCCAGCTACACAATTTGAAGTACAGCTCAAGAGGCGAGATTGCCAATACAAAAATGTACTTAAGCCTTCAAAAGAAATATTGTCGACCTACTTTCCGAGTTCACCTGTTGAAGCCCTTGTGCATACTCAGGGAAGCACAGCGCACTCTAGCATCAACATTGAAACAACAACAACAAATCGCCTTTTTTGCATTCAACATTGAGGTAGTAAAACGCATCCCATAAGAAGTGTCAATTCTCCAACACTCCGGTTTCTCCATGGCCGTCCACAATAATCACATAAGCCAAACACACTACCCCCAGGCTCAAAATCGCCCGCAAAGGTAAAATCTATTGTTTCTAGACAAATTTGGAAAATCAATCAACGAATTGAATTTCGGCCAATCGAATTTGCTTTTATGGAGCCCATGTCCATCTCTTTTGCAGCCATTCTGACTTGTTCCTGCACCGCACACCTCATCGCATCAGGTCTTCGACTTTTCAACCAACCCCATCCTCCAAAACCAGCCATGGCCAAAACTTCCAAAGCCACCAAGCGGTTTCAGAGCAAACACTTGAAACACACCATCGACCACCGCAGGCAGGTGCAGAAACACAACAAGCTAAAAGGCAAGAAGAAGGAGGCCAAGGATGAGCCCAAGCCCGAGAAAAAGTCCACCAAGCCTGTTTTCGATGACATGTCCATGGAGGAGTTTTTTGAGCAGGACATGAAGATTCCCGAGCCCAAGAAGGGGTACAAGGTGAAGAAGGCCGAGGAGGAGTCGGACGATGACGTCTCTGAGGACGACATTTCTGAGGATATTGAGTTGGATAGTGAGGACGATGAGAACGACAAGGCATCCGTTTCAGATGGCGAATCTTCGGAGGAGGAGGACGAGGAGCAGCTCAAGGAGGAGATGGACAAGCTTGCTGAGAAAGACCCAGAGTTCTACAAGTACTTGCAGAAGAACGACAAGGAGCTTTTGGACTTTGAGGGTGTGAACCCCATGGACGCCATGAGCGATGAGGACGAAGACGAGGAGGAGATTGAGCAGGAGGAGAAGCCAAAGAAGGAAAAGAAGAAGATCGACATCGACAAGGAGCTTCTCACGACGTGGAAGAAGCAATTGAAGAGTCCCTCCGTGAAGAGCATCCTGAACATCGTGGCTGCTTTCAAAGCTGCTGTCAACATCAACGCTTCCGAGGAGAGCGACCGCTACACCATCACCGACTCGTCCATTTTCGCCGACTTGATGTTTGTCGGCTTGAGACAGATCCCCCAGGCTATCCAGAAAGTGTGCCCATACAAGACCAACTCCAAGGGCATCAGAAGCGTGAACGAAAAGCACAAGGACTACGAGGAATTGTTCCGTATTTTGAAGGTCCAGCACACCGCCTTCATCACGCTTTTAGAGGATATCAACAACACCGAGACCGCCGCTTTGGTCTTGACTTCTCTCCAAGAAGTGTTGCCCTTCTACACCTCCCACAAGAAGATCCTCAAGCGTATTTACGCCGCTGTGGTTGATGTTTGGGCTACTACAAAAGATGTGGAAACACAGATCGCCGCGTACGCTTTCATGAACAATTCTGCCAGAGAGTTCCCCAAACAGGTTCTCGAGATCATCTTGAAACAGACCTACTCATCCTTCCTCAAGGCATGCAGAAAGACCAACATTCACACGATGGACCTTATCAATTTCGCCAAAAACTCTGCCGCCGAGCTTTTCGGAATCGACGAAAACTTGTCCTACCAGGTCGGTTTCGAATACGTTCGTCAATTGGCTATTCATTTGCGTACCACCATCACCAGCACCAGCAAGCGTCTGGCCAACTCCGACAACAAGGAGGCTTACAAAGTTATCTACAACTGGCAGTACTGCCATTCTTTGGATTTCTGGTCCCGAGTGTTGTCGCAGCAGTGCAACCCAGAGATTGAAGAAACCAAGCACAAGAACAAGGAGAGCCCCTTGAGGTCGTTGATCTATCCCTTGGTCCAGGTCACCTTGGGTACCATCAGGTTGATTCCTACGCCGCAGTTCTTCCCATTGAGGTTTTATTTGATTCGTTCGTTGATCAGACTCTCGCAAAACACCGGGGTCTACATCCCAGTGTTCCCGCTCATCTTGGAGATCATGACCTCCAGTCTTTTCAAAAAACCAGCCAAGAACGTCGCCTTGCCTGCTTTTGACTTTGAACACAACATCAGAGCAAACCAGCAGTACCTCGGCACCAGAGTGTACCAGGACGGTGTCTGTGAACAGTTCATCGACTTGTCCGCCGAATTCTTTGTATTATACTGCAAGAGCGCTGCTTTCCCCGAGCTCATTACACCCCCGGTGATTGCCCTTAGGCGTTTCATCAAGAAGTCGAAGCTTATAAAGTTCAACAAGCAGCTTCAACAGCTTGTGGAGAAATTGACCGCCAACGGTTCGCTCATAGTGGCCAGAAGAGCCAACATTCTGTATGGTCCTTCCAACAAGGCCGAGGTTCGTCTTTTTATGAAGGACACCAAGTGGGAGACTACTCCTTTGGGCCAGTATGTTGTTGTTCACAGAAGAACCAGGGAGGAGAAGTTGAGACTTTTGAAGGAAGCTGTTCTCGAGGAAGAAGCTGCAAAGAAGAACGCCAAGGCCAAGGACGTGGAAATGGAGGATGCGCTTGCTTCCGGCAGCGAGGATGATGATGTTGAAGTCTCCGACGACGAGTAAACTGTTGCCTGCCAACAGTTGAGTTTGCATAACTAAATACATGTACAATAGATCATGGATCTATCGGAATGAAGTTGCCGACGATGCAACTGGGGATGTTGTAGCGGTCTCTTCGTATCGTGAAGCTGAAGCAGCAGCTTTTTCTTTTGAAGCCGTCTTTGGTTCTCAAGTTGCAACTCGTGAGAACGGCTTTCTGGCCCTTGTCGAACGCAATGGCACCATACTTCTCCCAAAAGTTGACCGCACTCTCTTCGCTCATGAGCTCGTAGATTGCAAGCTTTCCGTCCTTGAGGTCGTCTGTGGTGACACCCACCAACGAAGCAAACTCCTTGTTGCCTCTGTAAATCTCACCCGTACGTCTCCAGAGACACGCGGGGATGGCCATAGACGTAAAGACACGGTCGTAATCTAGAAGCATACGCTCAAAGCTTTCCTCGACAAGAACCAAGTCCACGTCCTTCAAGGTTCTGGCAATGGCTCTGAAAGCAGGACGGAAAATCGAAAGCGGTTTTAGAATTCTCTGCCTACTCGACTGGTTCATGTAGTTGTCCATGTATCCCTGGAGACGAGCGTATCCTTTGGCATAGTTGTACGGTTGTAGAAGGCCAGCCTCTAATTTTGCTTTAATGACCTGTTTGAGTCGTTCCTCGGGCGAGATTTCTGTCGTGGGGTCTGCAGCAGTTAAAAAGAACTTGTCACGAGCTGAGTCAGAAATCACCGGTTGCGGCTGGTCCGGGCCCGGTTTAGCGCCTTGCTCGTACTGGTTCCCATTTGCTGGAGCTTGTGTCTGTGGGTGCCCAATGACGGGGCTTTCTTGATTAGGATTGTCGAACGCCGCCTGCTGGATGTTGTTGGGCAGAAACGAGAGAAGATTGGTACTGCTGTGGTTGTGGTTTGGGTTCTGGTTTTGAGGGTTGGTCTGGTTCTGCGGCATCAGGAAGGCCATCAACGAATCTGGGTTGTTGCCGTTGGTCCCTAAAGAACCGCCGACCAATTCGGGATCGTCAATCATTGAAAGGAAATCGTTCAAGGAGCTGAACTCGCTACCTGCGTGCTCCGAGTAAAAGAAAGGCTCCTCATTAAAAGGCAAGTTTTTCAGAAGGGCCCCCATATTGGAACCTACCCCGCCAACGCCCTGGCCTGAGAAGCCGGGAGCACCCGCGTTGGAGGGCCTGTTTTGCTGTGGAGCCATGGTCTGGGCCTGCTGGGGCTGGACGAAGAGTGAACCCGGGTCAGTCCGGCTGGCAGCCTGGTACCCGGCCATATCCGGTTGGTCCAAGGTTTGGTTGGAGGAAGTGTTGATTTCCGGGGGCGGATTGGATGATGTGGGCTGTGCTGTGTTTGTTGACCTTCCCGGGGTGGGTTTCTTGCGCTGGCGGCCCGGCGTGGGTTCATCGTGGCATAAATGCCCAATTCCTCTTTTGATACACCTCAGACAGGGTCTTGAGTCATCGCAGATCATGTGAGACCGACGGCAGTAAACACACGCCATTTCGACCTTCTTCTTCTTTTTCTTTGGTTTTTTCGTCTCGGCGGACGATCTGGAAGACGTGGACTCCGTCATTGATTGGCTGGTAGCTTGAGCTCCCTCAACGGTCAGCTCAGGCGTTTCTTCGGACTTTTCTCGATATTCCATTTTTGTTATATGCTAGATTTTGGATGCAGACAATGTGAAAGCCGTGCAGTTTCCATCAAGGCCAGAAATTTATGGGAATCACTGGGGCATACGTCGACTCGAGGACAATAACAGAAAAACCGTGAGCAGTTTGATAGGCCGCACGTGACCTGCGTTTTTGTCTCACCAGCTTCTGTGGGGCATCCTGTATCCGACATCCCCCGGGAGGGCTTACGTAGAAGAGCTAAAAATCATAGTAAATCGTGTCGTAAATCGTTATCATGCTAATTCATGCGGATCGTAGATGCTGTAGAAGACGACGATGCTGTGAACATGGTGGACCGGCTCAGCTCCAGTGCCCGTCTTTCGCCGGGCATTGTATCCTCGGCCTCTTCGTATCTGTTCTCCACAGACAGCCCTGGCGTGAAATATGTAGATGGTAAAGAGGACGTAGCTGAGTTGCGTCCGGGAGACTCCAACTGAGATGCTGAGGGGTTCTCCTGTTGGGAGAATGACGTAACAAACGAGGAGTTGGAAGAGGCGTTTTCTGGCAGCGTTTCTGGCGACGTTTGCGGCGACATTTCAGTGACAGATCCAAGCTGAAAGCTTCTTACGGCTGCTGTGGACCGCACTTCGGGCAGCGTATTGCTGTTAAGCTGTGAGCATCCCGGTAGACCTATGGTTCTCTCTATCTGGCCCAAATCCACCACAGGAGGTGCAACCAGCGATGTAAGCAAAGGCAGCGTCTCTGTGGGCCTCATGACATCGTTACACAAGGGACATGTGCGGCGGAAGTTGATGAGCCAGTTTGAGAGGCACTTCTCGTGGAAGATGTGGTGACAGTCCAAAACAAGCACCCGCAGCTGGAGAGGCGTGAACTTGTCCAAGCAGATGGGACACTTGAATGTGGGGAAGAAATCGTCGGGGGCGAATAGGAGTCCAAACTGCTTGCGCATCAGGTAGAGATCTGTACCGTTGATAACGAAGTTTTTCATGGAAGCTGGTGTCTCTGGTTCAATCATGGAGGCGACATCCTCGGACGATGACGGAACCAGCGGAATGTCATTTGTCTGGTATGTGGCGGTCAAGTAGTAATAGAAACTCTGCGTGGGCACCAAGTGGTTCTTGTGGTATATGTACACTGGAAGGTTTTTGACAAGGCGCTGGTTCATGGCGCTGACACGCCGTCTGCGGCACATCTGAAGCGTTCTGATGAGGAGGTAGCAAATGAGAATGAGTAGCGGCGGCGAAACGGCCATGGAAAGAAGGAGGTTGATCCAATTGTCGAATGCAGCGGTCCGAATCAGGAGCTCCAAATGCTCCCACTCGAGGGTGCCGAGCATCTTAAAGTCCTCATTCAGGATGAAGAGGATCGGGGTGGCAAGCTTGCCGTCTGCATTGAATGAGGCCAGGTACATGGTGATGAGAGCCCTATAGGGCTCATCGTTAGCCACAATAATGGCCCTGGGCAGCAAGTCTGAATTAAGCAAGTTCAGGATTTTCCTCACAAACGTGCACTTCCCTCTTAGCACGATTAAAATTTTGTCCTTCACGTCCTCCTTGTTTTCAGGAACCCAGGGACCCTCGCAGGCATCCCCCGGTACTATAGCGTACTCTGCTGTCAAGGAGCGGCTGATGATCGGACTGAAGGAAGCGTAGCGTGCAACCATTTCGTGGGTTTCGTTCGAGTAATTGTACGAAACAATCAGATCTATGGGAAACACCAGGTTCACCACATTCGTGAATGGACTGTCCAAGTCGATATCGAAATCCACCACTTTGCCCGACTCCTGGGTCTTTTCAGCGTCACCCGTGCAGCCAGCAAAATACCGGCTTTTGCACATGGCCGACAAACGGTACTCCTTGATGGAGTTTTTCGTCAAGAACAAGGCATCTCCAAGCTGGAGCTGGGAGGCGGATATGGCCTTTACGAGCACCACGACCGCCACCACTATGGTGAAGATGGCTACAAGCCTTCTGGCCCGCGGCATGGTCAACTGGAGGTATGGGGCCTTCAAGCAGAAAAAGGTGGAATATTTAGTCTTGGACTCCTACTCTGGTGATTTAGGTGGGGAAAAGCTGTGGTGCACGGGTGTGGCATGATCCAGGGCTTAGACCGGGCCACCGACATTCCCAGGCGGGTGGGACGAAAAAATGGTGATAGGAAGGTTAAGAGCGGCTGAATGGATCGGGTTTGGGTTTGGGTTCGGGGGTTTTGGTTGTGGTATCTTGATGCGACGCGTCCTCCAATGGTTGCAAAATGTGCTGATGCGGCAGGGCATGGAGTTTTTGAGGGTTTGGCTGAAAAAAGTACTAGGGGCTCAAATTCATTACATGAATGATGTCATTTGTTTAATGACTGGCGTGGTGGCGTGGGAACGGTGGGGAAGACAGGCGACTAATGGCTGCGAAATCGGCCCACCACAGGGCGATTGAAGTGTAAATCAGAGGTTAAAAAAAAGAACTATAGAAAAAAAAAAAAAAAAAAAAAAAAAACTAGCATTTTGACAGAACAACTTCTGACGCTGAAAGAGTATCGTTCACAAAATTTCGTACCTCCGAAAGTTGCAATGGGAGGATGTGTTGCATCATGTTGCTCTGTGGAGAAACCGCATCGTACGTTGATGGTATGGCTTTGGTACCACAGCGGTTGGTTATTCCCTGTCATGGTTGTATATTGGTGAGGTTTTCTCGGGAAAGAAGAAACAAGGCAGAATGAAAGAGTCTAAGTCTTTGGGGGACTTCCTTGGGAGTGCTCTCCACCGACTGCTCTTCGTTGAAGATATACAGCAAACGAACAACATAAGCTTATTCTTTGTGAGATTGGCTACAGAATGATTACATCAATTTCTAGTGCATGGCTGGTTATCGACACCTTTCCTAGTGCTTTCCAACAAAAAACTCAGTAAAGTACGCCTTGCTTTCGGACTGGGTTTAGCCATTCATTGCAATACGGTAAAGGACAACTGCGAGCGTTTATCAATTTAGGCTCGAATGCTCCTTGTTCACCATTTTCTTTCCTTCTTATTCCCTGTTTGTCCTGCTTTTTCCTGTCTAAATACTCTCTTGGTATTCATAACCCTCAACGGAAAGGCAGTGCAGAACCATTCTCACTTCTCTGCTTCCGTAGACTATGAATATTTTTTTTTTTTTTTTCTTTTTTTCGTTAAATTCATCTGATTGAATAGCAGCTACCTTCAATTTTCCCATCTTGTCCCACCAAACTGACATTTGCAACATCTCTGTACCTCAGCATTTAACCGTCTCGCAGCAGTTTGCAGCCGGAAGCATAAACGTACAATTCCGATAAAGTATTGGTTCCACAATACACAAATCTGTCGATGAAGCTAAATCTGAACTTTTAAAAGTGCCAAATTTGCACACACGACCCCCAACTCCGATTACCTTTCTGCCTTTGTCTTTGGAAACAATCACCTGCTATTCTGTATGCAAGTGAAGCCCGACCTGCGTCCAACGCTGTCTCAGCCTCACCATAGCCCCGAGGTGTATCAAGAGATCCCACGAGAGAAGCAAGATACATGGAAAATAGTGCCAAATTTGACATCTTTCGACCCAATTGCGGGGGTCTGCCAACTTTCAGAACTCAATTCGCCCAACTACACCCTCCACACCAACATTCACCTTTCTGAGCCCCGCACGACCAAGCAACTTCTACTGCGGTGCAATTTCCAACTAGCAACAACTCCAACACCATGCTGGCTCCCGTACAAGCAACGGATGTATGTATTTCCGACTCAATTTCAAAGCTCTTCTAACAACAGCCCAACGAGATTCTCAATCCCCCGGAGCAGGTCCCCTTGAAGGACCAGCCACTTGAGGATATCAAGGACGAGGTTGACAAAGGTAAGGACACCACGGTGAACACAAAGACAACCGACTGGACCGTCAGTGAGGATTACAATTTTGATGACTGCGAGCACGACAAGCCTGAACCTAGGCAGTCCGTGCCCCCAGCTTACAGAGGATGGAAAGAAGTAGGTGGATACGACCACCATGAGAAATTGACTGCTGAAGATGAAGCTACTGACTTGTTGCTGAAGGGCTCCTTTTTCGACAATTACTTGCCTGCCGTTGCCTTTGGCGACTGGTACCACAATGTCGCCTACATGATTCTCAGTGGCTTGTTGTCGTGGATTGTGGGCTGGTTCCGTTTCTCGTTGGCTCCCGTTTTCTTCATTATGCTTGTCTTTGGCATCTTGTACCGTAGTTCTGTCAGAAAGTACAGACAGTCGTTGCGTGAGGTGGCCCAGAGGGAGTTTTCTGTGAAGCTGATTGAAAACGACTACGAGACCATGGACTGGCTCAATGTGTTTATGGAGAAGTTCTGGCACTTTTTGGAGCCCTCGGTGGCCCAGATTGTCACTGACCAGGTGAACCCCATTTTGGCTGCTTCGCCTGCCCCTGCTTTTGTGAAAGCCTTGTGGCTCGACACCTTCACTGCTGGTACCAAGCCTCCTAGAATCGTCAATGTCAAGACTTTGGCTGGCACCGCTGACGATGTCGTGGTTATGGACTGGGGTGTGGCTTTCACGCCCAACTCCTTGGCTGATTCCAACAACAAGCAGCAGAAGAACAATGTCAACGAGAAAGTCATCACTGTGGCCAACGTCTTTGGTGTTGAGATTCCCGTTGCTGTTTCTGACGTTTCCTTCCACTGCTTGCTCAGAGTCAGATTGAGAATGATGACTGCCTTCCCTCACATCGAGACCATCAGTGCCTCGTTGATGGAGGCTCCTCATATCGACTTCAACTCGAGAGTTTTGGGTAACACCTCTTTCAACTGGGAGGTTTTAGCCATTCCTGGTTTGTTCCCGCTCATCAACGAGATGATCAAGAAGTACGCTGGTCCTATTTTGTTCTCGCCTCTTTCCTTCCAGTTGAACGTTCAGCAGTTGATGGCCGGTGCTCCTTTGAACTCTGCCGTGGGTCTTTTGGTTATCGACGTCAAGCACGCCAAGGGTTTGAGAAACTTTGGCGGTATCAACAACACTGTCGACCCGTACGTTACTTTTGGTTACTCTAAGGAAGTTCTTGAGCAGACCTCCGTTAAAAATGACACTACAGAGCCCGTTTGGAACGAGCGTTTGTATGTCTTGGTGAACACCTTCTCGGAGCCATTGAACATCAACATCTTGGACAAGAACAAGCGCAGAAAGGACAACCAGATTGGTTCGATCCAGTACGACTTGGAGACTTTTAGAGACAAGGAGAAGCAGGACATTACTGCTCCTATTATCCGTAACAACAAGCCTGTCGGTGAGTTGCTGTTGTCGATGCACTACATGCCCACTTTGGTTTCTCAGAGACAGGCTGACGGTGCTGTCATCCCTCCTCCTGAACTTAACAGTGGTATTGCCAGAATTGAAGTTGCTGGTGCAAGACACTTAAAGTCTGAGGGCGAGGGTCAGGAACCATTGACTACTTCTGCCGAAGTCTGGGTTCAAGGTAAGTGTGTCGTTCAGACCGGTGTTCAAAAGAAGAACAACAGTCCTACCTGGTCCGGTGCCAAGGAGATGATTATCTTCAACCGTGCTAAGACTAGAGTCAAGATCTTGATTAAAGACGACAAGGGTAAGGTAATTAATGCTATTGTTAAGAGATTGAACGATTTGATTGATGCTGCCATGGTCGACGATCCATGGTTCCAATTGCCAAACGGTGGTGAAATCCAGATCAACTCGTTCTGGAAACCTGTCATGTTGGAAGGTGCTGAGGGTACCGCTGGTTACACTCCACCAATTGGTGTTGTCAGAGTCAGCATCCACGACGCTGAGGACTTGCGTAACTTGGAGACTATTGGCAAGGTTGATCCTTATGTTCGTATTTTGGTGAACGGAAGTGAGAGGCGAAGAACAGCCTATTTCGACTCGACCTTGAACCCAACATGGAATGAAGTCCATTATGTGACTATCTCATCGCCTAACCAGAAGTTGACTTTGGAGGTGATGGATACGGAGAAGATGGGTCCAGATAGAACATTGGGTTCGTTCGATGTGAAATTGCAGCCATTGATCCAGAAGGACAACAAGGGTAACTACATTGAGACTGTTGATCCAAAACAGCGTACCTCCAAGTTAATCCACAAGAAGGGTCCTAAGGGAACTGTGACCTACTCCTTGTCGTTCTACCCTGTGTTGCCAGTCATGACAATGCAAGACATTAGAGAAGAGGAGGAAGAGCGCAAGCAACAAGAGGAAGTCAAGAAGAAGTCCGACAAATTGGTCAAGGAGAAGGGTGAGAAGGAGGCTTCTGAGTACTTGGAGGAACAGGAAAAGCGTCAGAAGGAAGAGCAAGAGGAGAAGGAGCAGCTCAGTTCCGGCAAACTAAACTTGGGCTTGGACGAGTTGTTGGATTACAAGAGCGGTGTATTTGTTTACGAGCTTTCCGAAATCGAATCCTCCAAGGAAGGATTGTACCTTCAGGCTTTCTTCGATAACCACGGTCTTCACGACTTTGTTACTCCAAAATTGAAGCAGAGGAAGACTACTCTGACAACTACTGGTGAATTCACGGTCAAGGAGTTGGAGAGTTCCGAGGTGACTTTCAGACTTCAGAAGAAGGAGGATGCCAACAAGTTGGAGAAGCCAGCTGCCGAGGGTACCTTCAAGGTGTTGGACTTGTTGAAGGATTCGTTCAACAAAACGACCACAATCAGTTTGTCTGGTTCTGTCACTGCAACCATCAAGTTGCAAAGCTCTTGGATGCCTGTCATCTACACTTCTAGTATCCCACCTCAGGACTCCATGGACAACTGCGGTGTTTTGACTATCACAGCTAAGAATGCCGAAGACCTTCCTGCTGGTGACCGTAACGGTAAGTCTGACCCATACGTGAAGTTGCACTTGAACACGGAGAAGGATGCTTTCTTCAAGAGTAAGAAGATCAAGAAGACCTTGAACCCACAATGGAACGAGGCCACCGAGGTCGAGCTTGTCAACAAATACGACACTGTCATCAAAGTGGTTGTGTTTGACTGGGATGTCGGTCCAGAGGCTGACGACTTGTTGGGTATTGGTTACATCCATTTGTCTGAGATGAAGCCAGAAGGTGAAACCGAATTTACTGTGCCATTATACGATGACGACGAACAGGATGCTGGTGTGGCCTTCTTCACAGCCAGTTTCGAACCAAAGTTCATTCTTCACTGTAAGGCTGATTCCAGTAACTTTGGTCTTGTCGGTTCCGGTGTGGGCGCTGTTGGACACCTTGGTAAAGGTGTCGGTAAGGGCGTTGGCAAAGGTGTCGGCAAAGGTCTTGGTACTGTTGGAAAGGGTCTTCGTAAGGGCTTACATTTCGGCAAATCTTCCGAGGAGTGATATTAATGATTGTTTTCTATCTTCATTTATTTTAGTGTTCGGGGGATCTAGCGATCTCGCCATGCAAATAAGATCTATGATACAATGTTCCTAGTAGGTTTAAAAGACATCACCCAACTTCAATCTTGGGGCGATGTTCATGGATAAGAGTTCCTGGAACAACAATTTGGCAGCGTATGGAATGGTCATCTTGATGATGTACTCGGAACTCTTACAGGTCTTACACCAAGAGCTGTAACCCATCAAACCACAATTGTTGCACACATCGACTTCGAAGGCGTCCGAAGAAACCATCAATCTTTCTAGTAAGAGCTGCGAAGCACCGTAGGCAATAACACAGTCTCTTTCCATCTCACCCAATCTCAAACCACCATCTCTGGATCTACCTTCCGTAGGTTGTCTCGTCAAAACGGCTCTTGGACCTCTTGCTCTAGCATGCATCTTATCCAACACCATATGCTTCAACTTCTGGTAGTAAATAGGACCAAAGAAGATATAGGCTTGGAGACACTCACCTGTGATACCAGAATACAACATGTCCTTACCAGAGTAATTGAATCCCTTGTCAACCAAAATTTGAGACATTTCTTCCAATTTGGAGCCACCGAAACATGTACCGTATTCAAGACTACCGTTCAAAACACCAGCCTTACCGGAAATCAATTCCATCATTTTACCAACTGTCATACGAGATGGAAAACCGTGAGGATTCATAATGATGTCAGGGGAGATACCATCGTCATTGAAAGGCAAATCTTCTTGCTGCACAATGATACCACACACACCCTTCTGTCCGTGTCTGGACGAAAATTTGTCACCAAGCTCTGGTCTTCGCGTCTGCCTCATCAACACCTTAATAAGTGCCTGATCGTTGTCGGAAACAGACATCATAACTTGATCCACGTAGGAAGGTTCAGGACCTTTGTAGTACGCTGGTGTTTCTCTGTGAGATTCAGTACCAGGTGGGTTCGTATCACCCAAAACAGATTCACCGGCATTTACAGGAACCTGCTTGTTGGCATAAACCTGACCATTTTCAATCTTCATACCAACTTCACCAAGACCATCGGGGCCTAATGCGGAGTGGGAGAAGATTGGCTCACCGCTTTCATCAACACGCATACCTGCCACGATATCCTTGGTATGGTTAGGGTATCTCTTGAGCTGAATGGTGTTCTTTCTGACCACCTGACATCTACCGAAACCACGATCAATGGAGGCCTTGTTCAACACCAAGGCATCCTCAATATCGTAACCCGAGTACGACATAACTGCAACAGTGGCATTTTGACCAGCAGGCAACTTGTCATAGTCAATCAATTCGATGGTCTTGGTTTTCACCATCGGTTGCTGTGGATAGACCATGAAGTATAGAAGTGTGTCGATTCTTCTGAATTGATTGTATGCAATGGCACCAATGGCTTGCTTACCCATAGCACACTGGTATGTGTTTCTTGGAGACTGGTTGTGATGTGGGTATGGAATCAAGCCTGCAACAGCACCCAAAACGGTAAAGGGCTCAATCTCGAGATGGGTGTATGGGAGGTTGTTTTCTGCGAGGTCTTTTTCGTACAATGCAATTAAAGAATCGTTCTCCTCGTTGACATCCAAGTACTCCACGAGTCCATGGTGCAAGAAGTCGTCAAAAGCCCAATCACCGGCCAAAAGTTTCTCCAAATGGTGGGCCCTAACCTTTGGTAATTTGGTCTTTTCGTCAATGATAATAAGCGGACGACAAATACGACCACCGTCTGTAGCGATGTGTACGGCAGCCTGATGAGTGTTTGTGAAAATGGAAACAAATTCGGAAATCTTGCCTGTACGTCTCATAGCACGGAAGTCTCTTACAAACTTCACGGGGAAACGGGTTGTTCCGATCATTGTACCATTCAAAAAGATACCGAAGTTGCCTTCGGAGTAAAGAGTGGCAGAGTCGATGCTCATGATGTCTTCACAGCCCAAAATAAAACACAATTTTCTGATGGGTCCTTCTTCATCGTCAGTTGTAATATGTGTCATGAGGGCCAAGTTCTTCACCAAACCACACGCCTCACCTTCTGGAGTATCCGAAGTACACAACATACCAAACTGCGATGGCTGCAAAGCTCTAGGACCAGACACTTTTCTAGATTTCTCAAACTGGGAGGAAATACGGGTCATCATACCCAAAGCAGAGATATAAGACAAACGAGACAACACATGGGTAACACCAGCTCTCTCCATCTTGAAACGCTTAAGCGACCAGTTACCTGTTGAGATAGCACGGTTCATGCCCATTGTGATGTTGTTGGAATGAATGTTGATGGAAAGCAAAGCATCAAACTCAGAGGTTCGGCTGGGCTTCTTCATGATCTTGTCGATGTTAGCCTTGAAGTCCGAGTTGAACTTTTTAAACAAATCCTCGAAAAGCAAGGACATAAGTTGGCCAGCAAGCTCTAGACGCTTGTTACCCACATAATCTCTGTCGTCCACCATGGCAGGGTTGTGCATGGTCATCAACACTCTACGAGCCATGATGGCAATGTACAAAGCCTTTTCACGGAAGTTGAGGTCAGAAACTGTCAAATGGGCAATCACAGTAGTGGCAATTGCTTCGATACCTTCTTGGAGCTGGGAAAGTCTAGGAGCACCGGCACGACGGACGGTCTTGACTCTTCTTCCGATGAAAAGTAGCGCCTGCTGCTGTGTGAAGACGCCGAGCTTGGCGGCCTCTTCGAAGTTGATGGCGAAAAGGTCCTGATACTGGGGATTAGAGCCACAAACAAGCTGCAACACCTCCATATCTGAAACGATACCCGCAGCTTTCAAGGCCACCACGATAGGGACATCCTCGGCAATGGAGTTGTGTTTCAAGTAGATCTTGTCGTTTTTGGAAATAACATAGGTCTTGGACTTTCTCTCGTGGGTAGACGAAGTGACGGAGGCCTGGACGATGCCCTTCTTCTCGTCCGCCTCCACAATGATTCTGTTCTTGGAAAGCTGCTCCTGGACCAAAATGACCTTCTCCGTACCGTTGACAATAAAGTATCCACCAGGGTCGATCGGACACTCCTCAAGCTGGGCCATCTTGGCCTCGTCGATGCCGTCCAAAACACACTTGTTGGAACGCAACATCACGGGCATCCGGCCAATCTCCAAGTCCTTGTGCATGATGATCTTTCTGCCACGTGTATACTCCACATCCACGTAAATTGGCGCCGAATACGTCAAATCACGGAGTCTACACTCGTGTGGAGGCATAATCACCTCCTTGGTTCCAAGCGCCAGGGTCAGTTTGTGACCCACACGAATGTCCAAGTACTTCAAGTAAAACAGCGGGTCCACGTCGGAAAGCACCAACTCGTTTGCTCGGATGATCTTCTTCAAATCCACATCCACAAAGTAGTTGAACGAGTCCAAGTGCTGTTTCACCAAACCCTTGACCTTTAGGAACGCAGGCAAAAGCTGCCACTTGTCCTCGGCGGTGTTGATGGGGTCATGGAGCTTTTTGCCCTTGTACTCCTCCTGGAGAAGAGGCAGGAACGAGTCGTCCACTTCCATATTTGTTTGGTGAATGGTTGGTGGAGTTGATGAGAAGAGCTGATCTGAGATGGCCTGGTGCACGGGTGTATGTATTGTCCCAGGCCCACCCCATCAATTACACCTTGGGGTGGACATTAGGGCATTAAGTAGATTGATTTATTGTTTTTATTAGAAGAATTGGGAAAATTTGGTGCTGGTTGATTTTGTAGAGGTGTTGAGAATGTTCGTTGGCTTGTAGGTGTGTCTCATTCTGCTTACGCATCAAGGCATCGATTAGATGCACTTGGGAATTTTTCACCTTTTCCAGATAAAATGTATTCTCGTGGTTCAATGCCATTGAATTGTTTTTGATTATGGGGTTAAAAGGGAATTTCTCGAAAAAACTTGATTTGGCACGTCGCTAACTCGCCATCTCAATAAGCAGTTCTTGTGAGTCAGTGAGAGCTACCAATACTGAGGACATTCAAGCCTGCCTTTTTAGGCTTTAATGCTATTCCCTATATCTATTTGTATGTTATTCAACTGCCTAGAATTGGTTTTGATCATTAACTGAACACCAAGTTAGATACCGTTCAATGGCCTTACTCCCTCATGACGACATTCTGCTACAAGTGAATTCAAAACTCACATTCTTGCTTCCACAATGGTACTTTCCACAAATCGACCTACTATTTTTCAAGCACTACCAGAGGAAAATTGGTCCAGATCAATTGCGCCCTTAATGCTGTGTTGTAGAGCCGAGTTGGAGGTATAATGCAAGAAACGTGAAGAATCTGTAGTGAAAGGTGGTCTATACCAGTTGGATGTCGTAACAGGCAGTTAATACTTATTAAGGCAAACTGGGTACGCTTGATTTTTGATCCAACAGAGTTAATACTGCCTATCTTGGAGTCAAATCACTCTATCACCTGTAAAGTGGAAGTGGAAAGAAAAACAAGTTGGGTGACTTGATTATAGTAAGCGCAGCCAAAACAGCAAAACCAAATTGTGGACAAAGAAGGCAAGTATCAAAAGCGATGACGTCTGTGCTTACCAAAAAGTGTTGACCCAAGGTAGAAGTTTCCTATTACAACGAAGTCATTGAAAAGAGAACTTTCCTTTTACGAAAGCGACATCAAAGCAAAACCTCCTCCCCCTTTCCAGGCAAGAGGAAACCAACAAAACACCCAATTATATAAAGCCCACAAATCCTTCCTCTACAAGCACCAAACATGGGATTCTTCAGCACACCTACCGAATACGCAATTCAAGGCGAAACATCGCCACCGCCAAAATTGGACACTTTGTTTCTTTTCCGTAACTATGGAACAGATTTCTACGCTATCCAAAGCGAGTTCTCGAAATCTTTGGATAAGGGCACCCACAGGCTAAAATCACTTGGTTGCAAAATCTCCGGAAATTTTCACCAAGTGACGGAGTTCCAACCGCTACAGAAACACGACGTGAACGACCTTGATCTGGATATTTTCATTAAAAATGCACGTTTTCGGAACGGTATCCCCTCCTTTGGACAAAGCCCTCCTCCAGATACCACAAAGGTGGTTTTCCAAGTTCGGCGCACCTTCTTGACATTTGACAGGTCAAAGTACGAGTTGTTGATGCCGATTTTGGGAAGTTGCTTTTACGTATGTGGAGAGGATCTCAGGTTCTTTCCAGGACCAAGGTTCCCCATGACGCATCTGCTTTATGGAGCTGGATGTGAAATGATCTCAGGGTCTGAGCACCAGTTAGTTGGTGATGCTCGTTTGAAGTTCAACGCCGAATTCAAGCAAGCCTCATGGTTTCACCAAAAAGCGTACCATCGTATCGTGCTTCCAAGAATGCTCGTATCGGATTTTCTCTCTTTGAAACTCCAGGTTTCAGGTCTGCGAAATGACAAAAGGTTGGCGGAACTCTTTGTGATTTCGGAAATCTCCATTGAGCTCCAGGAGTTCGTCAGTGTACATGAACAAGGGCACTTTTTCAAGGAAGTGAAGACCGAGGTGTTGTTCAAAAAGGCTCCGTTTTGCACGGTCGTTCTCTCCAAAACACCTTTGGATATTTGTCCAGATATCGCTTTACCAGACCTTGGTCCATCATTTTTCACCAAGGACCTCACAAGGAGCTATGGGTTGCGTATCTCGGTGAAGGTCTCTCACAAGAGCCTTCCAAGCGTATCTGCTTCAACATTTATGGAATTGAACGTAGCACAAGAGACCCAAGAACGCATAAACTACAAAGCCTTGGACGACCAGGAGTACTATGGAAGCAGCTCGACAGCAAGAACCCTGTTGTTTCAAGACTCACGCACGGAAGGGTATTTGGAAGCTTTTAAGAAGAAGTTTCAAATAACCTTGTTTGAGAATAGGAAGAGCTTTCTGCTGTGTCTAGTCCAGTCCCACACTAACGGGTCCTCCAGCTATGTATACGGTTCCGTGGACGGTAGAGAACCAGCCCTGGCTAAGAAAGAAGAAGTGTGCTTTTCAAACTACGTCTTTGACTTTATACAAAAGGTGAAGAGTATTTCTCGTCTATTCACCGCTCAAGTGCCAAAACCACACTCAATCCGTGCTTTGGTCACAGAAAGACCAATTTCAGGGGGCGATGTCTCTAATACTAGTGAGCCATATGTTTCGACTTGTCTTACGATTGGCAACCAGGCAGTGGAAGCAGTTGACAAAAACTCGAGATGGCTGAGAGCAACCAGAGATAAAGTTCTTACAATCGGAACTGCAAAGGTGCCTCTTTCTATCCGTCTTGTATTAAATGATTGTTTCAAACTGTCTGGAGGGTTTGGTGACAGCGTCATTGCAACACCTGGAATGAAGCTCTCGGATCTTTTGAAGTTCCAGTTTATTCTTCCGTTGAGCTTTGAGACTTTGTCTTCCGGTGAAGTACTGGTAGAGAATATGAATATTCGTGTGCGTAGACTCGTGGTTCTTCTTGATGAGTTAGACGGTCACATCAAAACGACGACGTTGACTGATCAAAGAGGTTTGCCATCGGTACACTGGCACAGTTTCAGGTACCCAGTTGCCGGTAATCCGACGGCTTGTGCTTTCCATCTTCCAGAGGAACTCATTGAGGGTAAAATTCCCAATCGTCTCGAGTCGATCTCGCAGGATTCAGGTTATCTCTCGTCGTTTTGCTTGATAGTTGTATTGCTTGTTGATAAGGGCGAGAAGGCCTACTTCTGGCCGATGAGACTCGTGATTGCTGATCCTTGAAAGGCATATTACATCTACTATTCTCATCGTCAGGAGTTAATGAGCTGGAACAACGTTATTTTTGTTTCTTTACGTCGTAAGCCACTCAATTTACTCTAAAAACACACCTTAGCCGTGAGCTGAAGCCTCGTGGGTACTATAAATTCTGAAATGTTTTCCACCGTTTGATTTACAATCTGAAACACTTGCGGGGTATTAAATTTTAATATGTTCCGCCATTTTTAATTCCAAGTGCAACTACACCTTAATCTGTGAGCAGTACGATCATGTACCCATGTATCAAGATCTAGGGCTTGCCAGGAATCCACTACGTTAGAAAGAATGAGAATTATTCAAATTTTAACCTACATCGCTGTTAGGTTACAAGCTTAGGAATCTTCGTCACGTTGTAGTATATATTCCCTAAAGAGCCTTAATCTTATGGCAAGGCTTCGCCCCTACAGCACCTGGAATTTGGTGTAGTTTCAGGTGAAGTAGTGGATGCTAAATAATATCATAGGATGAAACCTGATCAAGTGTTTCAAGTTGTCGATCAAACATAAAAGACTTGTTTCAGAGTATGTAGTACACGTGAGGCTCAAACCAGTGCCCAGAAGGGGCCGTAACCTAACAATCGCGCATCTCAGCATTAGGACTAGATGTTGCTTATTCCTATAGAATCAGCTGCTAGTTACTTTGATTGACTTATATGGCAGTGATTCTAATTCTAGAAAAAAAGAATTGGCACAAGGTCGATGGATAAAGGCTCTGGTTTTTTTTTTTTTTTTTTTTTTTTTTTTTTCAACAAGGCCAGCGAATGTAATTTTTGCAAGGTAATTGTGACGTGCGGCGCTAAGTGAGGTTGTGATTGTGCTCCTTTTGCTTGAACGCATGCAAAAGACATTAGAGGTATGTTTCGGAAGAGTTTAAAAAATCAGGCTCACCTAAGTGGGCGATCATCTAGATATAGTTCAGTGTTACTACAGTTTATTGAAGATAGCGAATTTTCGCAGTTAACCCCGCTGTGAGTTCAGATTTTAGGTTCTCGTATGCGTTGAGACATGCTGACGCTTCTAAGGCCTCGACAGCCTGATGAACAAAAGTTGAAGAGATACTTTTTACCCTTCTCGCAAATTTCGGATAAGAAAGTCGGCTCAGATGCTGACGCAACCTGTGAAACAAACTGTGAAACAAACTGTGAAACAAACTGTGAAACAAACTGTGAAACACCTGTGAAAATATCCAATGTTCCAGCTGTGTTTCGTTCATGGGTTGATGTCTATAAAAGCAGCAAGTTTCTTCTTCTTCCACATTTCCCACACGCAGATTTACTTCGACAAGTACAATTGGCAACATGGCAACCTCTGAAGAAGGCATGCAGCATGAGTGGAATAATCTTCAAAGCAACTCTCTTGGAAGCAGTAAGGAAGGAGGCTCTGGTGGCTCAGCTGGTTCAACTTCTGCTTCAATGCATGCTGAAAATCCTGACTCCATCGTGAGAGGTCCAAGGTCGCAGTCCGCAACATCTCGACCAAGTGCGATAGATGAGAATCCTAGCAGCACAACACAAGCTAGGCCATCAACCAGACAAGCCGGAAATGTTGACGAAGTGGTGCCCCATCAAAATGAAACTCGAGCGAACTTGGGCAGATTGAAGGTTTCCCAGACCTCCGGGAAAGAGCTTGAAATCAAGAATGTCGATACCAAAGAAAAGAAGGCCAAGAGAAGTTTCTTTGAGCGTAAGATTTCTTACGTCAATATCAAGCTCATTCAAGTCGTAACAATGGCTTGTTTCTTCACTTGCTTTGGTTTAGGTTGCAGTTTGGGAAACAAGATGTGTCAAGAGTACAGAGAAAATATGGCAAAGGTGAATATTTACAGTGACGAGAAAAACAATTTACCAGCTTGTCAAGATGTTTCGCTTGTGAACTTGTACCCTGAAATTCAGTCTACCCTTGCTTTGAAGGATCCGAACCGCCTTTGTTCTTATCAAAAGAGTTGAGAAACCACACTCTTCACGCCTCGAGAGACGGTCCAGGATGGCATTGTCTCGACGCTTTTACTCAGGAGCTCTTTCTTGAGTGTGAAACCGCCAAGAAGACTGTTTCCTCTGCAGAGAAAAAATTGAGATTGTATCATGGATCTGCTGCAAGATCACTTCAAGTATTTCTTGCATCAACCTTTCTCACAAGGCGTGCTCCTATGGTTTTAGTCTTTTGGTTATTGAGTGCTATTATGATCTCGACTCAATTTTCATTGTTCGCGATTCTTCATTTTGACACAAGTACCAATGTTAAAGCCCAAATTGCTTATACATCGTTGAGTGAGTATACTGCTCTAACAATGTTTTGGTTTAATCTCATTGCTGCAATTGGGTATACCAGAGCACCGAAAAAGGTTACTTCAGAGAGCGCACCGAAAAAGGTTACTTCAGAGAGCGCACCTCATAGTCTTGACTCTGGTGGTAAAGTCGATCTTCTGTACTTGAAGCTGCTGGAGTTTAGTAAATATAGAGTCCAAGAGGAGGATGCTCGAGGAAAGACTGGCGAGGATGTCAGTCCGAAGGTCGGAACAACAGCCGAGGAAGGGAACCTGTGGCCTGGCAACCTGGCTTATATAAATAGGAAGGCTCTGACCGTCTGAAGTATCGAAGAATCAGTATAGTTATATACACTATGTGTCACTTTGAGGCAGTGTAGAAATCCTCTTCATGGCTCACTCCCTACTCGCCTCTTTCTCATCCATTCGCTTGTCATCTTCCAATAGATCATTGTTAAGTATCATGAATACACTCTACTTCTCAGTGCATTGGAGATACTCAATGCAGCTTACTTTCTCTAAAGACAGAAACTCAAAATATAGTTTGGCCGTTTCAATAGAATGTACTCTGTTAGAATTGTATGACAACTTTCCCTGACACAAAAAACGTAGCATAACTTTCCCATTAATTGCTATTGTAGTATTCTTTTGCGGTTAATGAAATACTCTTCACAGTTTCTATCCGAGTGGACAAACCCAATGTTAGGTACAACGTCACAGATCACAGGCTTTACCGAGGTCCCGAGATCAAGGGATAAGGGTTGGCCTGTGATCGAGCTTTTACCGCGTCTCGGCTAATTGACAATTATAAATCACTGAAGTCCTTCTAGTTGACATATCAAGGAAGTTTTACCTAGTCTCTTTCCACGTATATACTATGAATGCACACCCCATCCTAACACTCAACGTAGTAATCCTATGAGCCATGTATTAGAGCAGACCCAATTGTGTGAGATCAATGGCTCGTAGCTTTCATACAGAAAAATTATTGAATTATTCCTTTGAATTTTGAGGGGCTCGGTTTATTACTGGACCACTATATAATGCTTTTATTACTATACAAAGCTTTTGGGCCTATCTATATGAGAGCTACCGATCACGAATTAGTTGAAGAGACTCAAGATACTACATGTTGAAAGGTTAACTTTGCACTGAAGAAGCCTTCACTAGAGAAGTTAGCTGGTGGATTTGAGCTTCATTATCACAAAAAATTTCAAGCGTACTTTTAGGGTATCAGATAAAGGATGCCTTATACCTGAACAACCGATTTCAAAATCTTTGAGCGGTGTATCAAGTGAGTGGGCTCCTACTTCAAATACTAATATAGCCCTTGGTATCAGAGGCATTTTTGAATCGGGAACGATTACGCAATGTAACTCCTTTATTTGAGGAAAATCTTCTTCAGATAACGTAAAGGGTTCTCAGCATTTATCAGATACCTTTTTCGATGACCACCCTTGAAGCGCTATACAGCGGCAGGGCTGACTATGATGGATTTGTCCTTTTACTGCCGTACTAAAGTCTATTTTTTTTTAGATTAATCTGAGCAGCAGATGTTCAAGTAAATTTCTTCAGCTTTTTGACCTTGGCGGAATATCAGTGTGAAGAGATAGATATAGCCTGAAGATATTTACAATAAGCTACTTCCAGATTTTATGGAAATGCAATTCGCCCCATTTTATGATCTTTAACTTTTTCCTCTCTTCTTTTTGATATTGCTGCTATTCTCATGGTATTTGCCATTTTCCTGAGGAATTTGCCGATTCTCTTAATGAAGCTCTCAGAAGCCAGATACATTGTTTTTTCCAATCCTCTAGAAACATCCATGTCAGCTTCAACCCCCTTTTTCTTCCAATTGCCCTCCATCTCCAATTTCCCTCTTTTTTCTTCAAACTTCCTCCTTCCACCCACTGGACTTACCACATTCAACTATCCACAAATGACCAACCCATTGCACCTTCCCTACACCCCCACAGCCCCAGAATCCCTCCCCTGGATCAACATAAATAGAGGCCCATTCCCCCGTCTTTTTTTTTTTTTCTTCATCACCACACAACACAGAATACTCCAGCTTGCAATGATCGCCAACTACCTCAGCGCTACTACTTCCCTTGCCTCCAAGGCAATCACCGCTACTATCAGCACCGTCGTCCACTCTGCCGCCTATGCCGCCGAGCTTCTTGACGAATTTTCTCAAATCAACACGAACGTGGCCGAAACCGTCACTTCTGTTCTCGAAGTCCCCGGCACCTACGACGCCTTTGACTTTGAGAGCTTCGTTTTCCCCGATTTTGGGTTCCTCGTCGAAGCCTCCCCAAAATTGCCAATTCCGGGCTCTTTTCCCACCGATAGCCCAAACCTTTCCCCTATCGATTCCCCAACCGATGAAATGCCACTTTCTTCCCGCAGAAGCCCTAGACCTTCTGGCGAATGGCAAACCATCGAGGCTCGCAAGAGCCCCAGAAGAAGCTTTTCTTCTTCTCCCGTGAATATAGCCCCACCAGTGGACATTCTGGAATTCAGAAGCGTCAGGCAGAAGACTCACGGAAGGTACAGACAGCCTGTGCCTGATATGGAGAGCCGGCTTACCCAGGGGAACATCTTCCTCGTTCTCCAGGAGTGCTAGCTTTTGGAAGCTATAAAAAATTTTGAAAAAGTAGAAAAAATAAATATAATAATAAAGGCAGGTGTAGAGGGTGAGTGAGGTGCACCAGTTGGTCACTCGTTCAGAAGTTTATGGGAGATGCTTTTTTTTTGCAAAGCAGAATTCATAGATGCATAATGCATTGGCAGTTTGCTTCACTGTTTAAATTTTGTCTCCGAAGGCTCCTTGTTAGGTATTGATATATCCATGTAAAATATACCTGCAATTTGAGCTGTGCCATTGGAAATACAACTTATCTTTTGACACCTGCTTGAGCATGAAAGTCTCTCCTTTTTTTGTTTTTGTATTAGCTTGATCATCCAAAATGACACTATACTGCTTTTAGCTGATAGAGTGGGTTTGTCTCTACGTAGACTCAAATAGCGTTTCCCATTTAATCAGAATACTTCAACAGAAGCATAACAGAATCACTTCCGCCGCTCTCTTAATATTCCACAGCGTCCTAATTGATCCACAAACTCATAATTCAATTCCGACACCAGGGCACCACGATATTATATACGTCTTTGCCGCATCACAAACCCAATAGTCAGAAGGCCACATCGTCTCATCTGATTTCGGTGATCTACAAAATAAAGAAAATCCCAGAACTCGATCTTATTATTATTTATTCACGCCCCCTGCCATTCTTACTTATAAACACACCACCAATCCACTTCTCCCAACACCATGAAGACACAACACCTTTATTTCTTCAAAAAGACAGAAGACCAGAAGGAGGTCGAGGATAAAGTAGCCTCGGTCATCGATAAACACCCCGAGGCGTATGCTTCCCATGAAGTTTACGCTTTTGCAGGGGATAATACAATGTGGATGATGACAGACCTTGAACTCCGTACTTCAGATTCAAGCTCCCTCGACGAAAAGGCCATTGTGACGGAGGCCAGACGGAAAGAAGGTATCAGCCATTTAGGATCAGGACCCACGTTGAACGATTCAAATTGCAGACTCGTTCAGTGCGTCACGGAAAGAAGACTGTTGAATGTGGATCCACTAGAGGCTTTGGGAGACAATGCTTTGAACACTCCTATAGACAAAAGAGCGCTTTACGAGCTTTACTGTCTCTGGGTTGGAGGAAAACGCATTCCTTTCCAGCCTGGTATCACCAGAAAGTCGGTTTTCAGCTGGCATGATATTCGAAGTCAGCCTTCACTGACAGTGGTTGTTGAACCACAAGATTCGAAAAACGACCATCCCATCGAGGCCACCCTAATGGTGGACTACGATTTTGACCAGGACGTGGAGTTTTCACAGCTATCCAACGTTGTGTGTCCAGGCAAAATGATAACAGACTTTAACATCCGATTGCACCTGAAGAAACCAGCATTCTGTGGCTGTATACGGGGCATAGTGTTGAGGAGAATTGTGGTGAAGCTCAAGGAGTTCACAAGCTGTAGAGTGCCCGTTAACGGCACATTTGCTGTTTGCAAAGACGTTAGAGATGAGACTTTGCGGGATACAGGGTGCAATTATTCTATTCCACCAGACCGCTTCGATAGATACCCCGGTGAAGCATCTGTATTAATTCCTTCGAAATTCCACGAATGCCGCCTTCCATACCTAGGTCCCAGCTTCAGTTCAGAAAACTGCTCGAGAACATACGCCCTTGAGTATGAGGTTTCTCTTGAGTGTACTAGGGGAATTTGTTCTTCAAAGTTCGTAGCTCTTGTTGGAATAGGCGTACCACTGCCCGAAAGGTCCTATTTGTACCCCGAAAAGCAAGTGAAGAGAGTAAGAGATTTGCTACACATTGATACATTTCCGAAATCGCCGTTGGTTATGCAAGAGGTCAGAAAAAATACCGAAAAACGAACATCCAGCACCAACGTTGGCATCTTGGGATACCAGACTTTATCCGTTTCAGACAAGAAAGGGTCGGTCTTGACCACCACCACTATCTCATTGCTGGATCCTCCGCCTAATACGGAAAAGCCCTTTTCGTATCTCGATGCCAAAATCGACCTTAACTGTGCGTTGGTTTATCGAAAGGACGGATACTCGCTTTGTTCTGATTCCCAGGTCAAGCTAGAAAAGTCACTCTGGTTGTCTCTCTACGACAGCTACGATCTCTTGCCCAAGAACCCCAACTACTGTGTCCTAGTGGTTCAAAAAAAGAAGGTGATACTGGGAATGCCATTTGAGGAAGCCTTCAAAATCAGCATTATTACAGAACACGATGAGCCTTTGGGCATTAGCAATATAGATATAACGATTATTAAGAAGATAGTCATTGTGGAAGGACAAAAGCAGGTGTGCACTGAGAGGAGCTTTCCATTGTTGAAGGAGTCTCATGGACTATTCTTTGGTGTTTCTCTTCCTTCGTACCCTTCTGGGAAAAAGCGGTTTGAGTATCGTCTCCCTGACGAAATCACAAAATGCAAGATCCCCAGGTTAGCACCATCGCTAGCATCGAGTGCCATACACTGGGACTACTTTCTCGTGGTGACGATCACACCAGATTGGATGACGCCGTTTGCAAAAAGGTTTGGGGCGATACAGCGGGTGGATATCGTTGGAGAGGATTTTTGTTGAGGAGAAGAAAGTCGTTTGAGCTTTATCCGTGGTATTTGATCGTTTCATGAAGTTGTATAGGAATAATGGGGTGGTTATTCATTCTCCTGCTACAATCCTATAACAATATAAATCAATATGTCGAGAAAGGCTGCCCCTAATCATTAATCAAATTTTTGAAACTTTGGTAGAGTCACCCTCTGAAGGCTGAAAGATGAGACTTTGGAAAAGGCCACCACAAAGAAATAAAATCTTCAACAAAATAGTTTTGACACCTACTTGTAAGTGAAAATGAAGGGTGAAGGCTGTTGCAGAAATGGTTGCAAAAAGAGGGCTTTTGTAGGAGGTCGTGCACAATGCACCCAGGCCATTTCCATCGATGAAAGGAATCAGGATAATCACGGCCGGAGCCGTGGAGATATACCCTTTGAGGTTCAGGTTCGATAGTATTATAAGGAAATTAGATCATTGAGAAGTCAATTCGTTTTTGTCAGGCCCCACTGTATGGTTACCCGCTTTCAACTTCAAAGGAGCCATTGAACCACTATGATGGTTCAGAAGCACGGTATTGCCGGCATTGAAGTGTTGATCAGGTTCTTAAAGAACTCATTACATACTTCGTTTTATTCGAAATCGTAATTTTCGTAAAAACAAGGGTTGTAAACATTTTTGGTGCCTGCATATAGACTCTGTTAATGTACCTCATATAGCGGCACAACAACTTTGCTCTCGAAACCGCTCGTGTGGCGCAGTGGTAGCGCAGCAGATTGCAAATCTGTTGGTCCTTAGTTCGAACCTGAGCGCGAGCTTTTTTTTTTTACATTATGCTACTTGCATGGAAAAAGGATGAATAATAGTTATCAATTCTTTTTTCTTGCCTTGTTTGTTTTCTGCCTCGTCGATTTCGCTTGTCATTCCTTTCACCAGCATACCTTCTCACTCTACCATGTTCCTTGCTCGTAATTTGCACCCAAATAGCACAAATATAGAGCAACCCAGCACCCACCAACCTTGCTGTGATGGCAATTGCAATCTAGTAATAAAAGCACACAAAAATGATACTTGCCGGAACCTGCTGATAGGTGTTGATTTGTGGATGTTGCAGAAATCATTGAGGATCTTCAAGCCCAGGTTCAACTACGGATTCCCCATTGAGGCCGTGAATAAAGCAAAAATAAAGAACAATGAAAGTTCTTCATAGAGACTCGAATCTCATCAATTGAAATATTTTCAAAACACCGCCTCCAATCCTGATGTCGCCAGTTCGAGCAATCATTCGATCACTGCACCACAAGAACCTCACCATATTAATGCACCTTCACTCAACCCCCAACGTATTGCATTCTCCCTAATTTCCAAAAGCACAGACATACCTCGCCTCTTTTCATTTCACGTCTTTTTTACCTCACTTCTCCTAAAATTGTCTCTTTTTGTCCTTCTCTTCTAACTACCCCTAGGTCACCTTCCTCCTGGTACCCTCACTGGCTGCGAAAACCGTTACTAAGCAGCCCCACCTCTCTACATCACCCACCAAACCCCAATTCCCACAGGCCCAAATCCCAAATCCACAAATGCATAAATCACCAGATGCCCACAAAACCATGAAATTAAAACCCAACCAAAAAATTCAATTTTCAAATCGTAATCAATTTCCCCAGCCTCTCGCCACCCAAAACGGTATAGTGATGGCGCGCATTGCAGCAATATCATCACCATTTTGCAACCACTCTTCTTCCGATGGCCCTGGTTGAGCTGCGCCACGGCACGCTGGCCTTTCTGGCCCGCCGGCTCCGACACCGCTTGGACTTCCTTTCGTCCGGGCTCTTTTTGCAAAACGACACCGCCTCGCTTTTGGCCTCGGTGGAAAAAGCGCTTCCTTCGTCGCTAACCAGCGCTGAATTGCTCCTGCTAGTCGCCGAACTGGCGGCGGCACGGGTGGTTTTATACCCTGATTACGCGCTTTTGGCAGGCAGAATCGAGGCTTTCAGAACTCAGCGGCTCGTGGAGGCCGATTTTGCTGAGAATTTCCAGCTTTTGGCGTCCTATGTTCATCCTAAAACACGCCAGCCACATCCGCTTGTGGACGTGGAAATCGCTAGATTTGTACATTCCCACGCTGACTTCCTCAATGCGCTTGTGGTGCCGAAGCGTGACTTCGATTTGGCCTACTTTGGCATGAAAACGCTCCAGAAGGCGTACCTCCTCAGAATGAACAATATCATTGCTGAAACGCCCCAGTACATGTTTCTCCGTGTGGCTGTGGGCATACACTATAAGGGGGACTCGACGGATTTGGACAGAATCGCCGAAACCTACACCCTCATGTCCAAACGGCACATGATCCACTCGCTGCCTACCTTGTTTAATGCTGCTACGCCTAATAACTACCTCCTGCTGTGCTTTCTTGTGGCCATGGAGGACGACTCCATAGACGGCATCTACAGAACGTTGCACAAAACGGCGCTTATCTCCAAGGGGTCTGGTGGAATTGGGCTCCATGTTCACAATATCCGCTCCAATGGGTCCCTCATCAAAACGTCGAACGGCACCTCCAGCGGGCTCGTGCCGATGTTGCGTGTTTTCAACAATACGGCTCGCTATGTGGACCAGGGCGGAAACAAAAGACCCGGTGCCATAGCCGTTTATATCGAACCCTGGCATGCTGACATTGAAGATGTGCTTGATTTGCGAAAGAACCACGGAAAGGAGGAGGCTCGAGCTCGAGACCTTTTTTACGCTCTCTGGGTGCCCGACTTGTTCATGAAGAGGGTCAAGGAAAACGGCTTGTGGTCGCTTTTTCTCGCCAGACGAGGCTCCAGGGCTCTCTGAGGTTCACGGTGAAGAATTTGAAAAGCTCTTTCTTGAGTACGAATCTCGGGGACTCGCTGTCAAGACTATGGAGGCCCAGAAATTGTGGTCTCAGATTCTCGAGTCCCAGACGGAAACGGGAATGCCGTTCATGCTCTATAAGGATCTGTGCAACGAAAAGCTGAACCAGAAGAACCTCGGCACCATCAAGTCCTCGAACTTGTGCTGTGAAATTGTGGAGTACTCCTCTCCTGAGGAAATTGCCGTGTGCAATTTGGGCCTGTTGGCGCTTCCTTCGTTTGTGGATCATAGCGACTCGAAAACGGTTTCGTACGATTTCGATAAACTCCACCTGGTGACAAAAACACTAGCAAGGAACTTGGACGCCGTCATTGACGCCACAAAGTACCCAGTGCCCGAATCCGAGGTATCCAACAAAAAACACCGTCCAATAGCTATAGGCGTCCAGGGTCTTGCTGATGTCTTCTTGGAACTTCGTATTCCGTTTGACTCGCCTGAAGCTGCCAAACTCAATAGAAGAATCTTCGAAACCATCTACCACGGGGCGGTTGAAGGTTCACTCGAGTCAGCCATCAGAGAAGGTCCATATGAGTCTTTCCCAGGCTCCCCAGCGTCCAAGGGCCTTCTACAGTTCGACTTGTGGAACCTGAAACCGGAATTCTTCGATGACTGGGACGACTTAAAAGAGAAAATTAAGCAACATGGCCTTCGAAATTCCCTTCTTTGTGCCCCTATGCCCACGGCGTCTACTTCTCAGATCTTGGGTTTCACAGAATGCTTCGAGCCTGTGACCTCTAATATATACCTGCGCCGTGTGCTTTCCGGTGAGTTCCAGGTCGTCAATAAGTACCTTTTGAGAGATCTTATCGATCTAGGTATCTGGACACCTGCCATGAAGGACCGTATCATTATGGATAACGGCCTGATTCAAGATATCCAGGGCATCCCTCTGGAACTCAAAAAGCTCTATAAGACGGTCTGGGAAATCAGCCAGAAGGTCATTGTGGACATGGCTGCAGACCGTGGTCGCTTCATTGACCAGCTGCAAAGCATGAACATCTTCTTGCAGAATCCTACTTTTGGCAAGCTCACATCCTGCCACTTCTATGCCTGGGAGAAGGGCCTAAAAACGGGAATGTATTACTTGAGAACACAAGGAGCAGCAAGAGCAATCCAGTTCACCATTGATCACGAAAAGGTGCTTGAAGAAACATCAAGAGGCGCCACGCCAATCTCGACAAAACTTGATCGTAAAGTTTATGTCGAGAAACGGCCAACCAAGAGATCTCTGGACGAGCTAGAGATTGGAAGCATCTCAAATTCTAGACTTCCAAAAGTTGCGAGGGTCTTCATGCTCAGCACAGAACCCGTGAGACCTTCTCCCACACGATACAACGATACCCAAACGACAAACTCCTCCACGATTGATGATAGAAACTCCGACTCATATGACATATACTCCGACACGCCCGTCTCATGCAATTTGAGCGATCCAGAGAACTGCGATGCGTGCTCCGGTTAACGACATGTAAATAATCTTTCTAATGTAAATAGACAACCTTGTTACGATCACCTAGCGTAGCTTTCTACCAGCAAAATCAGCCACCTGTGCCATACCGTCTTGAGTGACGAAAAACCTCAACTTGGCTTTTTCTGACCAGATCAACACACCCACCTCTTGAGCGTAGTTGCACAAAATATCGAACTCGCTCTGGTTCTTGAAGTCTTTGAACAAATACCCGTTGAACGTCTGGATTCTGTCCAACTCCAACTGCCAGAGCTTAATTTGGTCAACGACATTAGGTGGTAAGACCTCAAGACGATGCTGAGCTACACCTGAATCACCAGCCTTGGATTGAGGAGCTCCACCTGCGGTGTTGATATTGTGTGATACATCGAACTCAATCTTCTTGTCTAGCTTCTCCTTGGCCAAAGCACGCATTTGAGGATGAGCATGGGCTTCGAGGAAATTGATGATTTGTGTAGCCGTGATGCCGTTTTGAAGGGCATTACGGATGGACTCTCGCGTGATCGTACCAATGACCATGTTAGCAAATCTGGTCTTCATGGTCACGAACAAGTTCAAAATGGCAATCTCCAAGGGTGAGTTCGTGTATGCATAGATACTGAAGTTGGTTTCGAGAATGATCTGGCCCAGCAGCGAGTCGTCTGTATCGGCTTCGGCGCTCTGCAAATGCTGATCCATAACCATCGAAGGGGTCTTGAGCCCGGTGGATTCAGACGTAAGGGTCGTAGCAAGACGTGTAGGGTAGAATCTTGAGGAGTTCTCAGACCGCTGGTACACGAGGCCGTAGTCACGCAAATCTGGCAACATGGAGATCTGAGTATCGCTCAAGGAGGCCACCTGGTAGGCCTTGCCGAGCTCCAAGGAGCCCAAAATGAAGATGAAATTGAGCACATCTACGGGGTCCATATGGAGATCCTGCGTCAAGTTCAAATACTCCAATAGAAGCGCCCAGAGCTGAGCATTGACATCTTGCAAGAGAAACTGAAAGCCCAGATTCGTGATTTTGAGGTTTCCAGCGGACGTGCCGTGGCCCTCCATGAGCCCACCCAGCTTGAGCAAGGAAAGCACGGATTTCGACGGAACGGCAGGCAACTCGGTTCCGACCATGAAATGCAAAATCGTCTCCCATTTCTGCGAGGCGAACTTGTCCAAGAGGCGAATGCTGACGCGGTCATCCAGCGGCTCTGTGGCCAAAATACCGAATGCATTGGGCGCCTGGGTGCCTGTAAGGCAGTCTCTGAAGTTGTTTCTGAACGTCTGGTGAAGTCGTAAATGTGTTCCGCCAGCGTCCTCCTCGATAATATGTAGCGCCTTAAGTCTTTTGAGAGCGTCAAACTGAAGCCTCTTGGCCTGTGGTTGTGTCCACTTCTCTAGATCCTTGACTGCCACGGGCTTTTCGTTGAAAAGCATGCTGATCACGTAGAATTTGGCAAGTGGAGGGAGAAGTCTGAAAATGGAGAGACACGTGGCAGGAGCGTCGAAGAGCTTCAGCTGCACGACCTTCGGAAGCCCCTCCAAGTGGCTGTTGACCGTGAGTTTGAAGGACATCTGGGTCAACTGGAGTGCTCAAGAGATTGCTGGAATGGAATTATTGGACTTCAAGGATTGGGGATTCGTGTCCTTATTTATATGCTGTTGTGGATGCAGTACCGCCGTTGGCTGCGTGCCTTGGTCAATGGGAGACGTGGTGATGTAGTAGTAGTTGAGGTGAGAGTTGATATCGCGAAGATGTAGTACACCCTTGGTAGTAGCCTAATGACATCGATAAACACTAAAGAAATTCATAATTTTTTGGTTACTGCTTATTATTACAAAGCGCTCATTCAATTGTGGAAAAAATGATAAAAGATGGTTTTTTGTTGTTTGTCATGGGTGTTGTCTTTTAGCTTGGTGTTGGGTGTATGGATGAAATGCTGTACGCTTTTTGACTCGACGATCTGTTTAAGACATCTTGATCTTGATCAAGGGCTTTATTTGCGCAAAAATAATATAGACTGATCTTTAGGACGCTTCGTGTCAATGTGGTATGCACATTTGGCATGCTTGCTTTCAGAATGGATGTCCCTGCTTTTGCATAATGTCACTTAATTAAATCGTAGTGGTAAGAATCAAAACAAATCATGTAGTTGATCTCATTTCATGTCGAAGTGGCGTCAACTGAGGGAGGCATGTTGGAGTACAATTGGGTGCAAAAGCACTGCTTCGATGCCAGCGTAGTCAAGAAAACGAATCAAAAAAATTGGTCTAGCCGCCTGTTTAATTTGACATAGGCGTTAACTGGTTATTGAGCGATACGTCTCGCTTGCAGCTGCCATGTAAATCTCCAGAAGCTATAAGCTTCGTTCAAGACTTCACATGATCGCCCATTTCTACACTTCCACTTCCACCTCCACCGCAGAGCCCCAAAAACTCCTCTCCCAACTCAACACATGCCAACTAGACCGCCCTCGTTGCAGGCCATCCACCAAAAAGCCGCTCTGCCTGAGAACTACCTATCAACCAAAACGCTGCGTTTGGTCCCAATACCACAGGCTAAGCTGCCGATGCCAAAATGGCCATCTCTCTTTGGCCCTCTTCAGAGCTTTTCTCGGTTTCCTGAACCTCCTTCCCTATGTGTGTTTCGTGTTTTAGACCATACCCAAGGTACCACAAGCCCTACACGCCCTCGGCCACGCCAAGTGGTCAATTTCCTCCAGTTCTTGTGATTCCTCATCGGCACTCACTCGGCCGGGTATTCCTCCCATTCTCCGTAAACAAACACATTTAGGTAGCCTGGCATGCCTCGAAAACGTCAAACGGAAAGTCACAAATTTCCGAGAGCCAACTTCACAGAAACCTATCCTGCCGTCTCTGGTCCCAACAATCATCCATGCATTTGTTTCAAGGATTCATTTATCTCATTCACCCACTGATTCCACCCGCTAGGCTTTGCCACAGATGCACCGCCACAAGGTAAAGACAAGAGCCCGATAAGCTGGAAAGAAAGGCAGCATCACTGCCGGCTTTGTGTAACTTCGCCAAGCTGGTCTGCAAGAACTCGCCACGAAGCCACGCTGAATACGTCGTGCCGCCTCCAAATGCCGGGCTTGCACTGTGCTGAAAAGTTAAATTTGGCAGCCTCTCTGGAATACCGTTGATGTCTGCCTACTACTGTGCTGGGACGGGGGGCTTTTGAAGACGACTCGGGGCGGCCTTGAAAAATGACCAATCCGGTAAGCAATCTCAGTCTAGCTTATGCTGTTTCGTCGACTGGTTCGTACGCATCTTATGTTCAATTTTTAAGACTGTCAAATGTTCAGATTCAAACTTTTCCAACCTTTTCTCCCACGTTTCCTCTACTCTAGTCGGGCTAAGAGCTCGGCAGCCGCCCTACTAAGTATTCTTCTGGTTCTCTCGGCAAGCTTAAGCTTTTATGTTTGTCCGTTTCGTCATCGGCATGGATGCGGCGTGTGTGCCCAGAAATCCGCGTGTACCAAGGGTCGAGCCCCTTCCAGGGTCGGGATTTCAGGGTTCAGTCGGTGGTAGGTGACATTTTTTTGAAGTAGTGGAGCTTTAGGTAATGGAGCTTTAGGTAATGAATTGTGGTTATGAAGCTGACTTTGGCTTAACCGCCGCGTACTCTCATTTCTGGACGGCTCCCTTGTCATCCTTAGGCCTCTCCGTTCTCGAAATTGGCGCTGGACACTTGTGGCTCATAGATTACAAGTTGCTCGAGGCGCAAACTACACTAGCCACGAGCGGTCCGCTTCCATATAAGTAGTAGCGGAGAGACTGCCGAGCGGTGGAGGGTCCGATGACGATCATAACCACCACGGGCTCCTATCAGTGTAGAAGCGTTAGAAACGATGGTTCAATTAAGATTTGTAATCGGCGTGGCTAATGCAGAGCATGTGGCTGGTGGGTGTTAGCAGGCGGGATGCATGCATGGAACCGCTAGGCGAGTGCACGTTTCGGGCGCGGTTTCTTCATGTGCAGCGGGGCGGCTCTGCGTCAGCGGCATCGGCGCGCCCGCCCGCAGGAGATGCGTTTGTCGGAGCCTTGTATGTGGATATTTTTTTAGTGTTCGGGATATCACAGTGGGGCAGACGAGGAAGAGGATGCAGTGGTGGTAATACCATCAAATTCGTTCCCAGAATGTTTGTTTAGTTGGCGTATTTGCAGACCAGCCCCGCCTTCGGTGACCCATTGTTCGCTGCGAAAAATCGTAAATGTTCCATCCCAGATCCTCGATGCCAGGACGGTGAGGTAGATTTCGAGGCGGATACCGGTGTTGCCGCAGACCACATCGAAAGCAGGCGGTCTCGAGGCGTCTCGGCGCCTTCTGGAACGTTTCAGGCGGTCCAAAGACCCTGGCGTGTAAAGAAATTCACCTGGCTCAGAAGTGTCCACACTGGTCAGAGCATACAGAACAAAACCACAATACAACGTCATGCGATGGAAGTGGAAAAACAGAGATGTGGCGATCCCCGGGGTGGCCTCGACAGCGTCATTGTGCAAAGCTTCTGTGCCTGGGACAATGGGCCGATCCTCTGTATTGGAGGTGATAAAGATCGCCACACGTGGATCTCCAGTCTCTTATCAGCACGAGCCGTGTGGAATGCGAGGCTTTGGCACCGTGTATGTGGGGGTCCCAATTGGGCGATATTCGGTGGAAGTGGATACGGGCCCATTGTGACGTTTTGGGTTGTGAGACATCGCTGGAGATTGAGTCATCCGTGGGGTTGCCAGAAATGGTGATTCACAGAAGTGGAATTTGTAGACTTGCGGATTAGACTTTAGCGGTAGAGGTTTTCACCAGCAAGTGTTGGAAAACTGTTGCGTGTGTGGTGTGCACTGGCCATTGAAGACCACCTACCACCTTTCCTGACCCAGCGAAATCCACAATTCCATGAAGAAGGAATTTCCCGAAACTCACCACATACGGCATCCAGCCCGGAAATGTCGCCTGTTCAAGCTTTGATCACCGTGGGCCCACTAGTTTATCCGAACATGGCACCACATTGTATATCTCCGGAATGACACTCACATTGTCCATCATCTACGCCACCATCCCACTCCCTCAGTAATCCTCCTCCTTGGCTTCCGTTACTGCCTCTGCCAGCCTGAACCCATATCCAAGCCTGCGTTTCAGATGGTGTTTCAGGTCTTGGCTTCCAGGACCCCAATGTAGACCCTCTATCTATGCTGGTCTCCGCCTCAGAACCTCGGCTCCAGAAAGCTCCATTTTCCCGTCAGCCTCACGCCTACACGCCCTTGCATTCGCCACAAATCCGTTTTGACTCTCAGATGTCGGTTTCACGCATCCCAGGGTATATCTCAACGTGGCCAGCCAAGAGAGCTTCTCCAGCCACAGGCCCTGTGGAAAAGCCGGAGCTGAGCAATTGCCGTGCAGCGGCTAAACCGTCGCTCTAGCCATAAGCGAAGGCCCTGTATCCCTGGATAGGAGCCCCAGCTGTGCCTGAGATGGGAGAGCAACAATAGGCCTGGGGCCGTTGGATCTGGGATTTATGGTTTTTGTGCAGCGGCCTCGAGGTCCACCAGCTGGAACGACGGGACCCTTCTCCGTAGCAAGAGATAGAGTGTTGATGATGACTGGAGTGGTTGCTGCTTGTGAATCTACGGTTTTGAGACATTTCTTTTCTTGCTTTTTGTCTTGGTGTCTCACCGTCACCGCCACAGCATGAGGCGGGCTTGTGGCTGGACAAGATGGTTGCACCGGAACTCCACCACCAGGTATACCTATATTAGATGGTTGCTATCGGAAAAACTGGGGGAGTAACCGCGGCTCAGCATATTTTCTCGCCTCATGCACGTCAGGGTCCGCCCAGCATGAGGCGTGCATGATAATACGGGGCGGCCGCGCACCGTCAGCCTCTGCTGCATTGTCCGCCATGCATGCTGCAGCCCGCCTACATTTGCAGATCGCTTCTCTGCTTCATCCACTATATAAGACTTGTAGTTCCCCAGTTTCTTTCCACATCACCAGAATTCACACCGGATAGGAGATCAACAATTACCCCTCCTTAGACTAAAACAATACACACCGATATGATGGCTGCCCCAATCACAAAGCAAAGCGTGCCGGCTTTCAAGTGCCGCTCCCCTATGGTGACTCCATCACCGGCAGCTACGCCAGAACCAGTCAAGACGATTCCTTTCCCCATCGGCAAGATCGAGGCCCCCAAGGTCGAGAACAAGTTCCAGGGCTCCGACAAGCCATACCACTTTTTGTTGGTCGACGACAACGCCATCAACCTCCGCATTTTCGCCAGAGTCTTGAGAAAGCTTTTCCCAAGAGCACTCGTTAGATGTGTCCAGGACTCGCTGGCGCTTGAGCTCACCGAAGAGCTGTTTTCCCGCTTCGACTGTGTCTTTTTGGACATCGACATGCCCTTGGTCACCGGCATCGACATTGCAACCACCCTTAGAGGCTTTCCAACCCTCGACCACGTTGGACTCATTGCTGTGACCACCAGAGCGCTTCTTTCAGACATGGAGCTTTACGATAGCATCGGCTTTGACCACACCTTCCCCAAGCCGTTGAATGTTAGTTACAACGACATCCTCGCTAAGATCGAACAGGTTGTGAGTGTCAGAGGAGCCCTCAGGGAGGGCAGACGCTCGAGCCGTTGAGCCAGCGAATATCAAGCGTTTAGCTGATTATGGAACTTGGGAGGCTGCTGCTGGGACGGCGAGCCTGGAAAGGTCACGGATCACGGAACTTTATAGACTAATGGTAATGATACACATGAATGGATGTAGGAATAAGTAGAAGATAGAATGGAGGATGGGCTCATGGATTGTGGAAAAGAAACCTCGAACGATCGATGTGGGATTTACATCGTCAAGGTATATCAGTGAGGATAAAGAATGAGCCACACTGATTGAGTGTGGAGAGCATCGATTGTGTATGAACTGAAGTTCAGAATGGGCATTGTATGGTTATGAGAAGCGATAACGCGTGGATCAGTGAGGTGTAGATGCTCTCTGAAGACATAGAAATCGAAAGTTTGCCTCATGGATTCAGAGCTTACAATGCGGCGCCTGTCACTGACTGATGGTCGAATCTCACTCATTCTCCGTGTCCAAGCACCACTTGGAAGTCCAAAATCCATAAAGCTCACTTCCCCAGATAAAGCAAAGCCACTGACTGAAACCATTTGCCCCTCTGGCAGCGACACGCCTGCCTGGAGTGATAAAACAGCTTTTGCACTCAAAAAGCAAAACTTTAACTACCCTTGCTAAAGTGCCCGCCCGAAGCCAGATTCAGCCGCTCGGGGTTCCACCGAATTTTCCCTGATTCGATACGGCGCGGTTGTGGAGGTTATGAGCAAGCTGGGTAATTCCGTTCCAGAGAGTCCTCATTGGGTAGTTTTGATGAAGAGCGTCACAAAAAGAATGATCAAAACCCTGCAAATCAATCCACTTCATCGTTTTGATGGGCTTCTGGTTCAAAAATTTCCTTAATTTATGGTGTTTTGTGGGTGCTGGTGATTTGCAACCAGACAAAGCGGAACACATTAACACATGCTGCATTCTCAGTGGCACTCGCAGAACCTAGGGCTTCTTTCAGCTGAACTCCGTGTACTAGGCCTGTAATGCATTTTTGCAAAATTGACCTTTTTTTGCCTTAGCTGCGTTGTTTTAGTTTAACAGACATGAAACATGCACCAGAACAGCCTGTATTCATTATGCTCCTCTGTAGTGCTTTCAGTATATGCGAGGTAATAGACATCACTAATCCAGGCAATAGGGTTTTTGGTTTTTCCGGGTTGCTCGAGAAACGGAAATGGCTAATGAATCGACTCTTCGATTTCTATTGCAGCTGATATTGGTGCTCTGGCCAGGGTATAATAATGTGTGTGATTCTGATATCGCGGCTGCTCCACAAGAACTTCTCACGCCACACTTTCCCAATCTCTCTTATCTGCTGAAACTAGGGTCAACTCGTCGATTCATTTTGAAACATGATCTCTAAATCAAGCGTAGTTCATAAAATGGTAGAAAAAGACCGTATACTGCAAGACGTAGGTACTTCCAAGCTGTTACCACTCCAAGTAGATCTGCTAGGAAAACAGCTGCTATAATTCTCCGAATCCAATAACCTCGTCCCAATCATCTTCAAACTCTCCTCCAAAACCGCTCCTCGTCCATATCAAGCCCAACGTACCCTTGCGCTACTCCACTCCTTCATTCGCCTCCACCTATTGCTTGGCAGGTGCAACGGCATATACCCAGTGAGCTCACGGTAGGTACCTGGTATTAGCCCAGGCTGCCTTCTTCACACAGGTGAAAAGACCGTTTTTCCTTTTGGGAGGGCACAGAAGCAAGACACGCATGGATGTTAAAAGAGCCTCTTGTGCATCGTCGCCTTTCAGCAAGATCTTTGGGCAGACATGCCTTGCTCTTTTTTTTTAGTGGGAACGGTGGAAGCCCGAATTTCTTGCAGATCCAACATCTTTTTCTGTCTCAGTAATGCGACGCCCAGCAGCAAACTTTAGGCACCCTACACTGGCCATTTTGCATCAAGTTTCATTGCTGAAACAGCCCCTTCGATCCTAGAACATTTCCCGTTTCGGCTAGACGAATATTCCCCTTCCACGCTCGCGTCCGCCGCAACACTAGCCACAGGGTCGCCGTCGTAATAGCCCACGGTGCATGGAAAATTGACTAAACCAAGGTGGAGTAAGCGTGTCTCAGGATGAGACATCACCAGCCACAGCCGGACTTCCGTTTTAGTATGGCGAACGTTCCGGACTTCCGTCAGTGTTTCAAATCTGTGCATCCTGCCACGTTCGCTTCACATGAGCTCCTCCAGGGGCTTCTTTCACAGCCTTTTGAAACATCCATGCTGCCTTGCTTAAGTTTGCCTCCTGTGGCTAGTGTAGTAGCGCCGCATGCTAGCAGGCCGCCTAGCAACTCAGCAGATTTCTAGAAACCGCAACCCGACGCTTGGTGGGTATTGTGGATTTTAGTCGCTGTAGAACGGCCCCTTGCTTGAGTCAATGCTTGGACTCGCCCTCCAAAAGTCTACGATCACAGTAACCGCCGTGCACTAAAGCCGAGCTTTTACTTCTCCTCTTGATCCTTCCGTGCAAGCAGGCCCATCATCTTGATTGCACTTTCGATGTTTTCGCCTTTGGGAGCGCAAACGGGGATGTAGTGCCAATTTGGGTTGATGCTCTGGATATGTTTCACAAGCTCAGAGTAGCTGGCGCCGTTTTTCGTAAGATCCGCTTTGGTGGCGATAACCATGACTTTCTTGCCCTTCATGCGCTTTTCGCCCACTTCGTCTATCAAAACCTGGAGATCTTGGGCGGGGTTTTTTGATTCGAGCGAAACCACAAAAACCAAACCGCCAGACCGCTCAATGTGGCGAAGAAAGTCCATGCCCATGCCCTTGTTTTCGGAAGCTCCTTTGATGATGCCGGGAATATCCGCTACCGTGAAGGGGTCCTCGTCGATCCGGGTGAAAATCGTACCAATCGTGGGTTGAAGAGTAGTGAACTCCCAGTGCCCCACACGCGGTCTAGCCTTGGAAATAGCCCTGAGGAGCGTCAGCTTACCGGCATTGGGTAAACCCACAAGCCCGAGGTCGGCTAAAAGCTTGAGTTCTAGCATAAAGTACTCAGTCAAGCCCTGGCGGCCTTTCTTGCTGAAACGGGGGTTTCTCACGTCGCCAGTGAGGAAATGCATGTTTCCCATTCCGCCTCTGCCGCCCTTCATGATCAAAATGGGTTTTTCCGTAGGCTTGTCAAAATCCAACCCTCTCAACGGAAACCGGTCGTTGGCGAGTTCCTCAGCAATGATCTCTCTGTCGTAGTCCTTGACCTGCTCGTTCAATTCCGTGAAATACGACCGCTCCTGGTGGTACTCCTCGTCCTTCTCCTTGAAAGTCCAGCCCTCTCCAGGAATATAGTCGTTACGGTACAACTGCACATCCTTGTCTGGGGTGACTCTCAATCCCATCGTCACGTCGGCAATGCTAACTCCCTTGAGCTCCTTCTTTACCGCCAACGGGTCCGGAATCCACCGCATCGTCGTGCCCACAGGAACTTCCAAAATGATGTCCTCACCTCTTTTTCCATCTAGTTGTCTGGATGAACCTGGACTGCCTCCTTTGGCCTGGTAGCTCCTCTGGAGCCCGTGTAACAGGCCCATATTTTTCACAACCTGAACGTAGATATTGCCTCCGTCGCCACCATCTCCTCCATCGGGAGGTCCCACTGGCCTATGGGCATCTCTGAAGAAAGATACACAGCCATTGCCGCCGTTGCCCGATTTGAGCCGCACAAGCCGGAGATCCAAAAACGTCCGCTGTTCGACCTTCAGGCCCTGCTTGTAGTTATTATGCTGGCCCACAAAGATCTTGTGGCTCTGGTGGAGATCCCCAGCGAAATAGTCCTTCATGGAGATTTTGGCCATGTCGAGCCCGAAATGGTCCGATCCCTCGACATGGTAACGAATATCCTTGTAAACTTTTGGAATGGCTTCTGGAGAGATGCTTTCCTCGAAGGAGTAGCTGCACTCTGGAAGATTGGCGTATGGATCGGGATTGGATGGCTCAGGAGCCTCGGCGTTAGGCGCCTCAGGAAACCCACCTCTCTCTGTGGCTAAACGCCGAGAAGCCTGGGTCCACCTGCTACCACCGTTTCTGCAAATTTCCCGGAAACAGCGCATGTAGTGGCCCCAATTCGCCGTTGGTGATGTTAGTCCAGAGTGGTGAGGTGTACGGGTGTTTTTCACCTCACATAGTCTGGGGTCGATGAGCATCGCATAAACGTCAAAACTTCCATGTCATTTTCCGAGCTTGGTATCGCCAAATGGCTCTCGGAATCGCTCCAGGCGATGCAGATTCATACCCCCACGGCCATTCAGGCCGCCTGTATCCCGGAGATCTTAAAAGGAAAGGACTGCATTGGAGGAGCCAAAACCGGTTCAGGTAAGACCATCGCTTTTGCCGGCCCGATGCTTACAAAATGGTCCGAAGACCCCATGGGCATTTTTGGCGTGGTTCTTACGCCTACCAGGGAGTTGGCGATGCAGATTGCCGAGCAGTTTGCTGCCTTAGGCGCCAATATGAACATCCGTTTGGCTGTGGTGGTTGGAGGAGAAGATATCGTGAAACAGGCATTGGAACTCCAACGAAGACCGCATTTTGTGATTGCCACGCCCGGCCGTTTGGCAGACCATATCTTGAATTCGGGAGAAGAGACCATCAAAGGCCTCCGGAGCGTGAAATATTTGGTTCTAGACGAAGCCGATAGAGTGCTCAGTAACTCGTTCAGCAAAGACCTTCTGCGGTGTTTAGAGGTGATGCCCGAGGCTTCCAAACGCCAAACACTCCTTTTCACCGCCACGGTAACAGACGCCGTGAGAGCACTTAAAGAAAAACCACCTGCCAAAGGAAAACCGCCTGTCTTCATGCACGAAGTAGATTCCGTCGATAAGGTCGCCATTCCTGCCACGTTGCTGCTCTACTACGTGTTCACGCCGTCGTACGTGAAGGAGGCATATCTCCACACGGTGTTGCTGCTTGAAAAGTACCAGGATCTGAACGTCATCATCTTTGTCAACAGAACCCACCAAGCCGAGCTTCTAAGGCGTACTCTTCGTAAAATGAACTTCAGAGTGGCATCGTTGCATTCTCAGATGCCCCAGCTGGAACGAACGAACTCTTTACATCGTTTCAAGGCCCAGGCTGCAAAGATCCTTATAGCCACCGACGTCGCATCCAGAGGTTTGGATATTCCCACGGTGGAGCTTGTGGTGAACTACGACATCCCAGCTGACCCGGACGATTTCATCCACAGAGTCGGTAGAACGGCCAGAGCGGGCCGGAAAGGTGACGCTGTGTCAATTGTGGGAGAGCGGGATGTGGAGAGAATTGTGGCCATTGAGGAGCGTGCTAAGGAAAAGCACGTTTTGTTGAAGGAGGCCGACGACGATGCTGTTATCGAGAAGTCCTTGACGAAGATGAGCACCGCCAAGAGAGAGGCGCTTATGGACATGGAGCGGGAGAACTTTGGAGAAAAGCGGGAGATCAACAAACGCAAGCATGAGGATGGCGGGAAGAAGAAGAAGGCCAAGCATAAGTAGAAAGGAATTGCATAGACATGGTAGGATTGTGGTGTAGTGGGGGTGTTTTGATAGAGATGGGGCTGTAGATTTGATGGTATCTTGATGATTGAAGTTGCTGTTAGTATTGTGACAAATGGAGTATTTGGTGTGCTATAATATCCGGGTTGTATTTGGTGAAGTTGTCATACGTTGTGGATCAATTCATTTTTCGAACGGTCGTTTGCATTTGTGTGTAGTTTCTTGGAGTGGTGTAGCTCAAGGTCTGGTAAACCCGAGGACGAGCAAGGCGTCACGAATCGTCATGAAGCACAGCTCGTGTGAGTTTTGGCGCTAGGGTCAATGCCGTCCGTGACTACTAGTCGATTATTGGATCCCCTGTTGAGTGAACAGAATACTCTCGAGTTCAAGGACTAAACCACAAGCCTCTGAATTTCATCTAAGAGGGGTGCAATATTCGTCTCCCCCTTTATTTGACAAAGAAGCGAGCCGCTCTTGCGAAACACAACGAGGCTTTACTGACTCGCCAAGTCAGCAAACGCTTGAGTAGTTGTGGAACACCGGGCGACACCAACACCTTATCATCGAGAACGAATAAAGTTATGGGCCCTTTCAAGCCCTCTATGACTCTGACGGCAATCTTCATCGCCATCTCTCCTAGCTTGGTGACCTTGCCAGCAAGGCCAGTGTTCCATCACGCATCCACAAGCCGTTCCACAATCAACGCCACGTTGATTCCTATCAACGTCAACACCACGGCCGTCACGCAAACAATCATCGTGGCGTTGTTGAACCCATACGTGTGGATCCGTTTCTGGGAGTACCGACGAACAGTCCTGAAGTAGTTGATTCCGCTGATAATCAACGTGGCAAAGGCCAACAAGATGAGGATCCCCGCCATCACCTTGTTGAATACGCCGTTATTGAACTTTGGCAACAGGCCGTGGTCCTTTCCCGACGTCCTGAGGTGGAATCCCATCACCATGCCTGTGGCAGCAAAGTAGAGAGCTGTGGAGAAGCGCACAAACGATAAAAGCGTTCTTTCACTTTGGAGCACGTCCCGGGGCTCGCTCAGGGTGATTTCCAAGACCTTCAGCGCCGGAAAGCACCCCCTTCTAGGTTCTTGACTTGTGTGTGGAGCATTATGTGAGTTCTGAGTCGGGTTTCTCAGCGGCGACGGCCGGGGCTGGAACGCCGTTATCTCCGTGTCACTCTGGCTCTCGCTGGCAATACTGTCGCTCCGAAAAGGCGAATTCAGCCTGCTGGTGTAGGAAGCCATGGCAGAGGGTCTTCCACGCTGGGGCGACCGCAGCTCCCTGGCGCTCATTTGGGGCGAGTTTGAGGGGTTGTGGTACGAAACGGTGAAATTGAGGGGCTGTCGTTTCTTTTTTTCTGGTTTTCAGGTGTCTGGGCGGTGGGGCTGGGATGAAGTAGTAGGTGTGTGTTGATAATAGAGCAGTACTGTGGGTGCGAAATTACCCCAGGGTTGGTGCCATGACGTAATACAGGTGGGCAGAAAATCGATGAAGAAGGGAATGACGTCTTTTGTGAGTTTGCAGAATACTGCCTGGCTTGGGTTTTTAAATTAGATCTGTGGAAAATGGAGGCTTTACTGTACTGTGGCTCACCTATTCTGGTAAGAATTTATGATAGTACGAGGGTATCGAGGATAAATTCTGGAGCGGGCTTCTTAAAAGATGTTTTGTTGATTCCTGAGAGGCTGGTTGCTCTAATCGGCTTCTTTCGAAATGTGACTAGAATCATCATTTGCGGTCTGGATACTCGTAGTCATAGACCTCCATTCGACAGTCGAGTTCCACTGGAAAAGCCTGATTATTGCGCTAAACTACGTACCCATTGAGCTAGATTCCGTAGCTGCAACCCCGACCACAAAAACAAACCTCCATGCATAGCCAATACTGCTCTGTCACTCCACCAATACCTCCACACCAAGTAGCTGTTACACAGTAAATCAGGTAGCCAACTAAAAACCCATAACCTCCCGATCTACAATTCCCTCCCATGCAATGATTTGTATACTCATCCACCAAAATGCTGAAGCTCTCCTAGTCAGCCAACTGCTGCAACTTCTTGGCCACGTTCCTTCTCGACTTGGCCAACTTCTTCTTCTGGCTCTTTGTCAAGGCCGTTTTGAGCTTTTCAGGCGAAGGAAGCCCGTATATCTTTCGAGGCACCTCCTCATCGCTTTCCTTCTTAATACCATTGGACAATTCAGGTCCATTGAAATGGTTCACTGAGCCCGTGGAGCTTAATGGACTGCCCCCTCCTTCACCCTCTCCGTACTTATAATTGGGAGATCCAGGATACTCGCCTTTTTCAATCAACTCCATGAACATCTTCTCGTTCTTCCGATACTCCACCTCACACTCGTCTAGCCGCTGGTTCCACAACTGCTGGGCCAACATGCCTGCTTCGTAGTTTGTTCTCCCCACCATCAATAGCGTGTGGAAATAGAAGAACTTGTCGATGTCTTTCCAGATCGGCAAGGTGGCAGATCCGTGGTTGATGAAAACACTGCCGTCTAGAAAAAAAAGGCGTGGTGGGCAGCGACGGGGAGCTCGATGATGCCTATTTTGCGGCACAGAGGACACATGAGAGGAACAGTTGGTTTTGTCTGGGGAGAGAATCTACTCTTGAGGAAGAAGGAGTAGTTGCGAACGGTTGTTTCAGAGCGGCTTTTTATAGTTCTGGAAGGGGTGGTGGAACGAGAGTTGCCGGGACAATGTATGTGGGAGTTTGGGCTGAGAGGGGAGGGTTGGGTTGTTTGGGGGCGTGCTAATAAGAAGTGTTGACGAAGGGGTGGTACGGTTTGTTCTTTTTGCAGCCATTTCGTGCACGCTGGTTGTGGAGATAGAGGTACAGAGGGACACAGAAAGGGCAGAAAATAGCCCTGTAGAGTTGTGGTAATTTTAATCGTGTGTGCTTTATCTTTTTATTGGCTTTAGGGGTTATTGAAGCGTATTCCATGCTCTTCACTTGGTGGGATATGGGAGTGAGAACCATACCTGGAGTAAGGCGAAGCTATGGAGCCTTAGGTTTCAAATTCATTTGTTGTTATGAAACCATTGTTTATTATGAATCCACCGTAAGGATCTCTAAGGTGGGTCAAAACTACCGTTTCTTAGCTCAGTCTCAGAAGACTCAAGCCAATGCTCACTAGCCACTTCCATCTACAACAAATAGAAAAGCAAACTTGAATTGATCTAACTAGACGTTTCAACAAATAAGACGTTTCATCAAAAAAGACGTTTGTGTCGTAATCAACTGCCGTCAACACACTGTCTCTTGGCCAAGTGTGGTGGATCATCTGGGTTCACTTGCAAGCAAGCAAGACCAGCGGCGCAATCGCCATGGCCTGAACAAGCACCACCGACGCCCGCAGAACAAGCGGTGCCGGCCAAAATGACAGTCAAGGCAAAGATAGAAAATTTCAACATCGAAGAAAGAGCTGCTGAGTTGAGAAAAAAGAGAGGAAAGCCGGGCCTTTTATAGTTCACCGAGAAGTCGGGCCATGGGTGCCATGTGTGCTCATGGACCTGAAGCACGTCTGCTCTCTTATTCTTGCCGACCGTGTGGGGTAACACAAAACTACTCGCTTAAGCCCGTGTTCTACTGAGTATGCGAAGCAAGGTAATACCGATGTTGCCAGAAAATTTACAAAGCAACGCACATCTCAATATAAGGTGATGCGTTTATGTTGATACTGTGTTTTTCAAGATATTCTCTCGTTTGTTGGCCTCGTTTTTCTGATCTGACGGTCTTCAGGCGCATAAATAGCGTCTATGGCGCCGTGCATTGGACCTTGGTGGTGTCATCCGGATAAACCTTCCATTTCCTGCTTTCAAGCTATCAGTTGCGAAGATAAGGAGACGTCGCCAAAGGTTTAGATAAGAAACAGGCCACCACAGGGCGTGATAGCTATGTTGTTGGGCCACATCTGCACCGTGAGTTGTCTGTGGATGTTGCAATACTGTCCTACTGAGGTATAATCCGAGCTCCTCATTCCGGTTACATTTAGAAGTCTTTCATCTGAAACCTTTTGAGATTTAAAATGGCACAGATGGTTTTGACCATAGAATAGCTTTAGCTTTTGTGGTACTCGTTTCGCAGCCATCTTGGAGCTCAATGCATAGATGGGACCCTAATGGATGAATCAAGACTCTCTTAGGAGCAACGTTTGTCTAGCTCCAACTATACAGTTAAAGGCCATCTCGATTTGTTTTGAAGAAATTGCAAGAGAGGGAAATTCTTGAGCGTATTGGGATCTAGTGCTTGTTCCAAGCTCTACTTTGCAGCCGTATGTACATGATCTGTCAAAAAGTAAGGTGAAAGATGCATTTTTTTTTTTTTTTTTTTTCTGAAGATACACGAACTTCCGTGATAAAATGACTTAAAGTCATGGAAATCTGAGTAGATATTCCTAACTAGTCGTATCCAGGAAACAAATTACAGGATGTGCAATATCTGGAAGTGTACTTACTGGAATCAATAGTTAGCCTTCCCTATAACTCTACGCTCGTCTCATTCCAATCATGTATTCACTTCTGATGACTCTGTGGCCTGGGACTTTGGAACGTATCCGCATTTCACATCATTCATGTAAGCGTCAAACCTAGCTTTTACTCTAAACTCAGCATATTCGCTCAACAAATCGTAGGTGAGTTCCTTCTCATTATCGAAAACATCAGACAAATGGTTCAATTCGTACTCGTCTGGGTTCCTGATCTGCACGTCGTACTGGGCAAGGTTGTTCTTTTTCACATATCTGTCGCTGAGTTTGCCAATAACGGCATACTTATCAGAATTCCTGGAAACAATAATATAATCGTCTTTGCTAACTCGAAAGATGCACAGATGTGTATCCCACATTGCAAGCTCATCGTAGGATTTGATGTAGTCATCAACGTGGTCGAATTTGATGTAGACTTCCTCTTTACCACCGAAAGTGTAGAGTTTTCTATTGAAGACGGACACATTGGGGAAAACATTCTCGTTTGGGATTTCCCTTTTGTTGTACTTCACCAACCACTGGTCTTCCCATGTCATTTTTGATTTTTTTGGCTTTGCTGGGTTCTGACGACGGAACTGAATTATCTTATAAGTTGGCGACGGAACAGACTTATCTTATAAGTTAGAAAGAACCCTTGGTGCATAACGCCACAACCCGGTTGTAGTGGTCCAAGTACAAAGCGCGATCAGCGAAGGGTTTGAGTTTTTCATTGGTGATGAATCTAAGAATTCCGGCATTGTGATTTCAGAGTCTCCATCTATTTGCAACTAAGTAGCTATAGTGATTCTCATGTCATAATTCACCAACAGCCTTTTGAGGACTACCGCACAGGTGTGTGGCTACTATGCGTGGAGGTGCATAATCAATAGAGAGCGCAAAAGCGACTTTTCGTTATTTCACTGGTACTGACCGGTTTGTACTTCTGGTACCTCAAAAATAAAGTAGATATGTCACTGAGATCGAAAAATCTCGAGAGTTTACTACATGAAATAATGATTGCGTTCTTTTGTGGGCTTCAGCTTCCAGGGTGCTTTTGCGGCTTATCTCGTCAATGCGATTTTGTGTCAAGAGTGCATTTGACGTGTAATTGGTACTTAATCGAGGTAAATGTGGCACGACGGGATTATCTGACTTTTTAAGTGGGGGATTCAGCTCGTGGTTTACACGAGTTGCATTTGGTGTTCCCTGGTGGAGGTGTTCCTTAGTGGTGGTGTTATGTTCGGGTGAAATTGTCAAATCTGGTATGTAGTGGAGGCTCTAAAGAGAAATTCATGATATCTTCAATTGTATATCGGCCTACCGAAAGTGGTCTACTCAAAAGAAGCTGATTTTCCCAAAGCTCGTTCTGTTCCACTTTGGAAGGTCTCAATCTGTACAGAAGTCAGATTTGTTGGTACTTTTCTCTCTTTTGGAGTCATCAGAAAAGACCATAAAGAAGTGTGGTCATACCGAAAGTGAGCATAATCTGCCATCTAAGGGCATATTTCACAAGGCTTTGCTGACGATTGCTTTATAAGGATTCCTGATTTAGGCAAAGAGTCAGTTCTTTGATCTCTGGCTTCACACCCATTTAAGTAGACCCATGCTTGAGAAGGGCATTCTCGATAGTGAGAAGCTTAACGGTTTGAACGCTGAAAGGTTCTCTCTGGAGTTGGTACCTTTGATTCCAAACTAACACAAACTTCGAAATTTTTAATTTTCAGATTCCCAATATTCTCACCATGATTAGTTACCTCCTCTCCATTCACTTTTCGCAGCCAAATTCGTAATCCATCACATACCACAAACTGCCTCCCGACAAATATCAGAATCAAATCAAGCTCAACAAAAACAACGTGGGAAACCACCTAAATTTCTTCATACTCATGAAACAATCCCCAGAGAGAATTTCTCCAACCCCACATTCACCCTAACCCTACCCACCTGCTCATCAACTTTCCTGCACCCATCTCTTCACATCAACAACATCAACTACACCCTCTTTACCACAACAAAATGGCTGCCGTGCAGAGAGTAAAGCGATGCCCCGGCTGCCACCATACCAAGTTTATCCAGGACATGCTGGCCCTGCTGGGTGACCTCTCCTGTGAAAACTGTGGTATGGTTCAGGAAGAAAACCCCATTATATCCGAAGTCCAGTTTGGTGAATCCTCCACTGGTGCTGCCATGGTGCAGGGTGCCATGGTCGGAGCTGACCAGGTGAGAGCAAACTTCAGTATGAGAAACGCCATGGAGCTGAGAGAACAGACGCTTCTTAGCGCCAAGCTGAAAATCAGGAAATTAGGAAGTGCCATGAAGATTCCCGAATACATTTTGGAGTCCGCAAGCGGCTGGTTCAAGCTTGCGTTGGTGCAGAACTTTGTCCAGGGTCGTCGTTCCCAGAACGTGATCGCCGCCTGCTTGTACGTGGCGTGTCGTCACGAAAAGACCCACCATTTGTTGATCGACTTCTCCTCGAGGCTCCAGATCTCGGTATTCTCGCTCGGTGCCACGTACCTCAAACTTGTGAGAGCATTGCAAATTCAGAAACTTCCGCTTGCCGACCCTTCCCTATTTATCCAACATTTTGCCGAAAGACTAGATTTCGGTGACCAGACAGCCAAAATCTGCAGGGACGCTACGAAGCTCGCCCTGACTATGGCCAAGGACTGGATCTACGAGGGAAGACGGCCTGCCGGTATTGCCGGAGCGTGCCTTATGCTTGCGGCCAGAATGAACGATCAGAGAAGGTCCCACGGCGAAATCGTGGCCATTGCTCGTGTGGGTGAGGAAACCATCCAAAAGAGACTCACCGAGTTTGGCAAGACGCAATCTGGTGCCATGACGCTTTCCCAGTTCCGTGAGTCTGAGGGCACTGCGTCATCGCTTCCACCCTCCTTCACTCAGAATCGTAAGATCGAGCTGAGAATCCTGAGCATCTTGAGCCAGCGGTCCCGTGTTGTCAAGCAGTACAAAAAACTCGCAAGCCGAAACAAATTGTTTGACGTTTTGTTTGAGCAGGAGAGTGATAAGAGGCCTGTGCCAAAGCTGGAATCCAACTCAGATATCGCAGCTCAGAAGTCTGAGAGTGATAAGGAGAACACCAGGGAGGGCACGCCGAAGGACAGTGCAGACGCAGCGGCGACAAACGAGAAAAAGGAGGCTGATACCGAAAGACAGGCCGATGCCAATGAAACGAATGAAAAGAGCCAAGCGGATCCCGCTGAAGGTGAGGCTAATGAAGCAGCAGCCAAAGCCGACGCCGAAAAGGATGGCGAAAACAATCAGACTGCAAATGGTGTTGAGGACGACGATGACGAAGACGACGAGATTTTCGACCTCTTACCGGATGCAGATGACCCTCCACCGCAGCCCAAAGACGATAAGCCCTACAAACCCACAAGCAAGCGACTCTCAGGCCTTCGAACGGACTTTGGTCTTCGGGACCGCCGCCTGCGACCAACCTATGACGACAATTCATTCGAGAAGGAGTATGATGCCTTGCCTGCAAAGCATGCTAGCCGTAAGAGACGCTCTACCACCGCCAGTGTGGTCAAGAAAGACGGTTTGTTGAGGTCAGTGTTGGCTGGAGGCGATCTCACAGAGAAAGATGTGGAAACGGCTTTGGAAATGATATGGAAAAATCAGCAAAAAACGCTTCAACAATCACTCTATCAAATTCCGCTGGAAAGTCAGGCCAGAAGTCTTTTTATTCCAGAAGAGGAAGGCCCTGAGTTTTCACCAACTCCTGAGGAAGCTGATGGGGATGAGGAGAGGCTAGCTAGGCAGATCGAGCTCAACAGACCTAGAAACTTGCTCAAGAATTTGCCAACTACAGAATCGCTTCTTAGTAAGGTCTCCGATGATCCTAATTTGGGTGATGACGAAGACGACGACGAAATTGAAACCATGCTCCTCACCGAGAAGATGAGCCAAGATAAAGAGAAGATTTGGACTTCGCTCAACTACGAGTTCTTGATCGCTCAGGAAAAGCGTGTTTTGAAACAGGCAGCTGATGAGATTGCTGGAAACACATCGGGCCAGCAGCGCAAGAGAAGAAGAATCAAAGACACTTCAATGGATCCAGTTTTGAACGATGCTGCGGTTGCAAATGCCATTAGTCTGATAGGAGAAGACGGGAAAGCTGCAACTCCTGCAGACAGTGCCAGGCAAATGTTTAACAACAAGGCGTTTTCCAAGAAGATTAACTACGACTCCATTGGATCACTTTTCCGAAGCGCCCCCACTGCAGCTGATTCATCGGTGCTGCCAAAACCCGGTGTGTGAGCTTATCTGGACCAAGTTTGTGAGGTGGTGCACGGATGTTTTTATCGCATCAAGGCCCCGATGAGCATCTCAGCTTTTTCACCAACACTGAAAACAACAGAAAATGGGCAAAAAGAGAAGAGCCGCCATCCTTCCGACCAACATTATCTTGTTGCAGAATGTTGTCCGCAGAGACCCTGGCTCGTATCATGAAGAATTCCTTCAACAGTATTCTCACTACGAGTCGTTGAGAGACATTTTCTTGATGAACCCCACGCCCGACCAAGGAACAGAGTTTGGGGAGCTCATTGGCTTCGTTTCGGCGGTTTGTAACTGCTACCCTAAGGAGACAAAGGACTTTCCCGAGGAACTCAAAAATATTCTTCTCAACAATCACAGAGACTTGACGCCCGAGCTCCGAGAGAAGATCATCCAGTGTCTTACCATGCTTAGAAACAAGGGCATCATCACTGCCGAAACTTTGATCGCCACACTCTTTCCCCTCTTACGTGCATACTCCAGTTCGTCTCAGAACGCATCCACTAGTTCTCAAAACGCCAAAGCTGTCAGACGCCAGATCTACAGCACGCTTATCTCGCTTTTAAAGTCTATGAACACTGGTGCCAAGAATCAGAAGATAAACAGAACCACGCAGGCATTGCTTTTCGAGTTGCTTGATCAAAGAGACTCCCAGGGTTTCTGGGCTACCAAGCTTACCAGAGAGCTCTGGAGAAGAGGTATTTGGGACGACTCCAGAACCGTCGAAATCATGACCCAAGCTGCATTGCATCCTGACATCAAGGTCAGTACGTCTGGTGCCAAATTCTTTCTTGGTGCTGACAAGGAAAGACAGGAGAACTTCGAAAACGACCTGTCTGACGATGAAGGGTTTGACATGGGCGCTTTGAAGCACAAGATGCAGATCAACAAGAAGTCGTCCAAGAGAAGTAAGAAGATGGAGCAGGCCATGAAGTCGATGAAGAAGAAGAATAGCAATAAGGGTTCCGCCACATACTTGAACTTTTCTGCCATTCATTTGCTCCGAGACCCCCAGGGTTTTGCTGAATCTCTCTACGACACACACATGAGTAATAAGGCCGCCAACAAGTACGACTTGGAGCACAAGATCTTGTTCATGAACCTTGTCTCGAGACTTATTGGTACGCATAAGCTTACGGTTTTGGGAATCTATTCATTTTTCCTCAAGTACTTGACGCCAAAGCAGAGAAATGTCACGCAAATTATGGCTGCCTCTGCCCAAGCCTCTCACGACTTGGTTCCCCCAGAGAACATCAACTCTGTTGTGCGCAAAATCGCTGATGAGTTCGTCAGTGAAGGTGTTGCATCTGAAGTCGCTGCCGCTGGTATCAACACCATCAGAGAGATTTTGGCTCGTGCACCTCTAGCCATTGAAGCTCCTCTCTTGCAAGACTTGGTGGAGTACAAGGGCTCTAAGGCTAAGAACGTCATGATGGCTGCTAGATCACTCATCACGTTGTACAGAGAAGTCGCTCCTGAAATGTTGCAAAGGAAAGACCGTGGTAAGACTGCTTCTATGGAGCTCCAGCATGGAGAGAAGAAGGGTTTGCCACAGTTCGGTGTCGAATCCACCACGACCTCCATTCCTGGTATCGAGCTCTTGGCTAAATGGAGAAAGGAGCAAGGTTTGGAGGACGATGAGGACAAAAACGAGAACTGGGAGGTTGCCGATGAAGACAGTGAACTGGATCTCGAAGGTGACTGGGTCAACGTTGAATCTGATAAGGAAATTGATATTTCCGACTCTGAGGATGAGAAGAAGGATGAAAAGGACGACGAAGATGAGGACTCTGACCTTGATCTTTCCGATGACGAAGACGGTGAAAAGGATGAAGCTGGTGCTCCTTTGAAGAAGAAAGCTAAGATCGCCAATGCCAAGGCAGAGGAAGCACTCGCCGCTGAAAAGGCCATGACAGAGATGCTTTCAAGCAGAATCCTCACACCCGCCGATTTCGCCAAGCTTGAAGAATTGAAGGCCCAGGCCGGTGTCGAGAAGATTCTCGGTAAGCAGCACAACGAAGAGGAGGTTGACCTGACTACGTTGGTTGGTAAGGTCAAGTACAAGCAGCTCAGAGAGGAGAGAATTGCCCATGCCAAGGAAGGAAAGGAAGACAGAGAGTTTGGTTCCAGAAGAGGCAAGAGAGAAGCTCCTCATTCTACTACGAACAAGGAGAAGGCAAGAAAGAAGAACTTTATGATGATGATTCACAAGAAGGCTGTCCAGGGCAAGCAAAAGATGTCTCTCAGAGACAGACAGAAGGTGTTGAGGGCACACATCACGAAGCAAAAGAAAAAGGGACTTTAGATATGTACAATGATGAATATTACATGGTCGTTTGCTGTAGAAACAAGTTTCACTTATTAAAGGTATATCACCTACACTCTTTCAACAAATAGATTACATTGGCATTTACAATATATTACACAACAGCAGCGTGCCGAAGGATGAAAACAGTGGATCAAAACAAAGAAGAATTGAAAGAGCGCCACAGGCAAATTACTGGCTCTGGGCCCCCTCGGGAGCCTTCTTCTTCTTCTTCTCGCCCGAGGCGTCCTTATCCTTCTTCTTCTTCTTCTTTTGCTGGTTCTGCTGGGCCTGGGACGAAGGAGCGCTGGACTTGTCGCTGCTTTCTGTCTTGGCGGTTTCTTCAGCAACCTCAGCGGCAGCAGCAGCGATGGCATTAGCGACCGTGGAGTTTTCGGCTGGAGCAGGCTTGGCCTTCTTCTTCTTTTCCTTAGGAGTGGCTGGGGTCTTCTTCTCGGCAGGCTTGGCCTCCTTCTTCTCGACTGGCTTTACCTCCTTTTTTTCCTCCTTTTTCTCCTCCTTCTTTTCGGCTTGCTTGTCCTCCTTGTCGGCGGCCGTTTCAGCGGGCTTCTCGGCTTCCTTCTTCTTGGAGCCTGGCTTTGGACCTGGTTTGGCGCCTGTTTTTCTTGGTGCACCGGGAATTGGAATAGGAACGCCACCCTCGGCGGTCTTGGTGGCGTTGTAGGTCTCCAAGGCCTTCTTGTAGTCCTCGAACTCGCTCTCGTAGGCCTTCTGGAGGGCCTCCTTGTCGGGACCGCTCAAGTTGGCCCATCTCTCGGCGATGATCTGGTTGAGCTCGGTGGCAGGGTAGGTGGGGAGGCCGTTTTCAATGCGTTCCCTCTTCATCTGGTCACGAATGCTGAGGTTGAAGCGCAAGTAGGTGGTCAAGGGCTTCTTGGGCGCGTTGGGGTCACGCTCGATCTTTCTCTTCTTGGGCTTTTCGGCCTTTTCTGGCTTTTCCGGCTGGGCGGGCTCAGCAGCAGAGGATGGGGCGGTTTCGGCCGTGGTTGGACTAGATGAGCCAGACTCGGCAGATTCAGATTCCTGCTTCTCCACGGGCGCCTCGTCCTTTGGAGCGGGTCTCTTTCTCAGCTTTTTCTCGGCTTTCTTGGGCTCCACAAACCCATTGGCCTTGACGTCCAGGGGCAAATCGGCCAAAGCAGCCTGGGTAGCACCGGTGATGGAGGCACTCAAAGCAGCCAATGAGGAGGCGGAATCGGAGGCATCGACGCCGGCGGCCTTGTAGAAATTGACTGTAGCGGTAGCGGCATCCTTGGCGGCGTTGGAAAGCTCAAAAAACGACGCCACGAGGGCGTTTTTGGCCTGTTCTAGCGACATGGTGATGAAGAAAAGTGGTGGGGCAGAAAAAGGGAAAACGTCGGCGCCAGTCGCGCCAGGCCAGGCCAGGTGGGAAAACAAGGACGGTCTAGGGAAGGGAGGATTTCCGGGGGTTTGGGAAAAAAAGACAAGAAAAAGTGGGATAATTTTGGCCGAATTTTCGGGATCTGCTGTCCTTTTATACTTTCACAGTCCGGTGGACGAGTTTACTAGGTTTTTCTGTGGTGGAGGTGTGCTGGGTCCGGCACCTTCGCGGCACAACAAATAGCCTCCTGGCGCCAGCCTACGAACCAAGGGGGTAAGCGAAAAGGACATAAACACGAGAAATTGATAAAAATTTTGCAATATCTTAAAAATTCACATTTTCTACTTCTCAAAATAGTCAAAAAAATTATGACATTCCCCCATAAAAACCCTTTTCGCTGGTCCTCCCGCTGCGCCGTGGGCCCGATTGTTATTTGCTCACGCCCGCGGGCTCGGGTTTCTCGCCGTCGTGGGGGCCCGCCCCTGGCCCATTTGTCGCCAATTTTTCGCCCGCCGCCGCGAAAACAAACAACTTTTGGCGCCAGTTTCTTGGAATCCGCCTGCGCTGCGGTGCCCGTGGAAAACGGTTGTGGTTGTGCCAGAAAAAAAATGAAAGTTGGTTGGTGAAGGAGGAAGGGGTTCCGTTTGACATCATGTAGATTTGTTTGTTTTCTGTGATTTGAAGTTGAGTTTTGGGGTGCAGTGGAGTCTAGTGATAGAGGGTCTGGTTTGGTCTGTCAGGAAAGTGTCTCAGTTGGTCCCGCATCTCGATGGAGTTCCATTGGGTCTGCACTTTTCAGCTCAAAAACAATAAGGTGCTTCAAGATTGAGAGGCGATGAATGTAGAATTAGTTTGGATCACGAGCACTGGATTTAGTGTGGCTGTTGGTGTCTAGGCATTGGCATTGATTGAAAGAGATGGAGAAAGTATCGAAACTGAAAAGTCATTTAGAAGTGGTCGACTGTTTATTTTACTCACGAAGCCATCGATCGGTCAGAAATCCACATGATCCCTACAAGCTGAACCTAGTCTTGGTGCAGCTGCGTGGCCCTAGTCTCTCTTCAACTTTCCTATTCTGTCCTCAATGGAGCTTCAACTTTCAATGTAATGGAAAGTGGCTAATGGGTCATTATTTCTCGTGCATTGATCGAAACCTTTGGAAGACAGTGAGTTCCACTTGTGCAACCCCTGTCATGAAATCATGAATTCCAGATTGTTGTCGTTCTACACCCAATTTCCTCTCTGTGATTCTATAAAGTGAATCGATTCACAATTGACAAACAACTGAAATTGAAAATTGTCACTCGGACGGCATAGTTATCACCAAAAGGTCCCCACCCGCTAGCTGCACCCGAATTCGTATTTCTCCGGGTGAACCGTCCACTACGGTCGACGTTAAAAAGACATTCATCCTGGAGATTTTCAGATCGAAATTTCATGTTTGGGTAAAAGTTCATCACAACTTGTTGCCCAGTCTATGTCGACTCCGATTTTGCAGCCAATCCGTACAATCTTAATCTTCGTAGAACGTGGACCATGTCCGAAACTCGTCTTTTCATCGTTCTCTAAAATCTCACTTCATCGCCCATCAAGCACCGATTATCTGACGATTGTCACTCAAGTAACCTAGATATCACCATATCGTCTCCACCTCGTTCCAACAACCACCAATCACCAATACTCTAGGTGAGATCGTCAAGATCGTAAACTCCACAAATGCAAAAAATATAAATTTCACCAAAATCCACCCAGTCTCCGACTCTGCCCAAACCACCCACAGCTCTAATTTCCACCCACAGTGCGAAGTCATCTCGAAATCTGGGGTAATCTCAACTACATGTTTACACCTCTACGCCGCCTTTCCACAGGCAAAATCGCTGTGGCGTGCCCCGGCCAGGGAATTATCCCCAGAGGCTGTCTCTTCAATTTCAAAAAACACGAAAATCTTATGAAGCCTTCCCTTCAGTTGGTGGATGAGGTGTTGAAGGAGAAGTTCTCCCAGAAACTCATAGAGCAATCTCCCACCGAGGCGGACCCCTGGAGCTTGAAAACATCCAATGCCCAGCCCGCCATTCTCGCCGCCACATACATCACATACCAGCTATTTCAGAAACTTTACGGCATCGATTTGGTGAAAGACGACAAAACGGGCTACTTGTTAGGCCACTCTTTGGGAGAGTATTCCGCCTTAGTTCTCGGCGGAGCGCTTGATTTTGGAAAAGCCGTGGAGGTGGTTCGGAGAAGAGGCCTTTTGATGGAAAAATTGTTCGACAAAGGCGAGTACACGATGTTGGTGCTTGTTTTCAGACCCAAGAGCTTTGAAACGGTTCAGGAGGTTGCAAATAAGCACGGTGTTCTTGCCTGTGTGAATAACTCGTCACAGATTCTGATCAGCGGTCCAATTGCGCTGGTGGAGGCTGCGTTGGCAGATATGCCCCAGGGAGCTGTTCTCAAACTGGTGAAACTTCCCGTGAAGATTCCGTTTCACAATTCGTTGTTGCAGACGATAGAGCCAGAATTGGCTTGGCTAGCGCCAGAGCCTAAAACACCAGCGAAGCCGATTGTCTCGAACTTGACTGGCCTGGTGAGTGAAGGTCACTGTTACTTGAACACTGTTCTGGACAACTCCAAGCCGGTTCTCTGGAAGCAGTCTTTTGATTTTCTCAAGGAGCAGGGCGTCGAGGGCGTTGTTTGTTTGGGACCTGGCCAGGCTTTGGGAGATATGAACAAGCGGTCTGGCTTGAGTACCCATCCAGCGGTGGGTCTAGAGGATATAGAGGAGCTTGCAAAGAAGTGGGATGGCCTCTAGTCTCGGGAGAGTGGCTCCGATTATTGGCACCTTTAGGATCAAAACGTGAAAGAGGTGCTTGGTAGTCGTTGATTTTGATCCAGTTGGACTGACGATATGAGAGGTGGGTGAATGTGAACCTAGTTCATCTTGGTCTTCGATGCCAAATAGAAGCAGATTAAGTTCATTTATCAATACTACGAATGGGAGGTCAGGATCAAACAGGCTTCCAATGGCGATGCTCAAGACGAAACACTTATAAAAAGCTCCAGGGACATACGCATCAGAGCCAAGTTTAATGAACAGACAAACGACTGTATTGTTATCCATCGACAGACCTTTCACTTCCTGGTGTACCTGCCTCAACGGCGCCAGTACGTCCGATGAAAATTGCCTGTTCCAGAGAAGTACGATGCATCTCGTACACGCCATCTACATCAACACCACGAACTCCTCAAAATTTCAATTTTTCCAGGACGCCAATTTCAGAAAATGCTTTTCCTGACTCCTCCGTGGCGGCGATGCCATCTCATGTATTACGTCCAAAACGTCTCCATCATAGCCGCCCTGCAACCCATAAGCCATTGATTCGCAGCCAATAGACCTCGGTCGGTCAGAGCCAAGAGAGGCGAATTAAAAAATGGAAAATAGCCGAATTACGCCTTAATCAACATGTATCCACTGGTGCCGTTAAATCAAAAAGACACCACCAAATTCGGCCTAATCCAGCGGAAAGCAATGTCTGGTCCCACACGATCCGAGTCAGAGGCTTATCGCGTTGAGTCACTGACAAGGTCCACTTGAATACGGCCACACCACAAGAATAAACAAGCTGTTTTCGTTGATTCTAAACTTCCTCGTCTTCTCAAGAAGCCCCATTGCTCAGTTTGTGAATTGCCCCGCTGGCTGCCCCTCCTTTCGCTTATCACTTTCGTTGCATCTGCGTTGCGAGCCCTGCGTTTGACTCTGTGATTTTTCACCGTCTATCCATGAGCCGCCATTGAACACGAAACACGTACTTCGTAGTTTCAGCTCAATGGCGACGTAGACGCACTTGGCTGACTTAAAGATGTGGAAAAACAAGAACGAAATCAGACTCATTTTGTACACCCCATTCATGGGTTTCAACGACTGCCCAGTGGGGTGCCGCACACTGGCTAATCAGGTCCAACAGACGCCATCAAAAACCACCCTTTCCCCTCAAATCACAAAAGAAAAACTATTAATTCGACAGAATCCCCCTCCCAATTTCACCTAAACCTCCCTTTTTTGAAATATATAGTTGGACTGCCCTCTTCTCCAATAACCACCGGTGGTCCGAGTCAGCGCGAAAAATAACCACTTTCTCAATCCTCCACTCCTTCGTTTCTTCTCCGTACCACTTTTCTTTTCCATGCCAGCCCAGTTGATCGACGGCAAGGCCATTGCCCAGCAATTGCGGGCGCTGATCCACGAGGACATCGCTGCTTTCCAGAAAAAGCACGCCGATTTCCAGCCTTCTTTGACCATTCTCCAGGTGGGTGCCAGACCAGACTCGTCCACGTACGTTAGGATGAAGTTGAAGGCGGCTGAGGAGGCCAACATCATCTGCAACGTGGAGAACTTGCCCGAAAGCGTGACCGAGTTTGAGCTTTTGCAGAGAATTAGCGAGTTGAACGCCGACATCTCTGTGGACGGTATCTTGGTGCAGCTCCCCATTCCAGCCCACTTGGACGAAACCAAGGTCACCAACGCCGTGACTGCTTCCAAGGATGTTGATGGCTTCGGTCCCCACAATGTGGGCGAGTTGTCCAAAAAGGGCGGTGCCCCCACGTTTTTGCCTTGTACTCCCAAGGGAATCATGCAGTTGCTTGAGCAGCTGAAGGTGGACATTTCCGGCAAGAACGCCGTGGTGTTGGGCAGATCCGACATTGTGGGCCGCCCAATCGCCAACTTGTTGATCAAGGCCAACGCCAACGTGACCGTGTTGCACTCCAAGACGTCGAAAGAGCTGTTGCAGGCCCATTTGGCCCATGCTGATATCGTCGTGGTGGCCATTGGCGTGCCTGGCTTTGTCCAGGGCGCCTGGCTCAAGGAGGGCTCTGTTGTGATTGACGTGGGTGCCAATTTCGTGCCTGACGAGTCCAAGAAGTCTGGTTCTAGAATGGTCGGTGATGTCGACTTTGAGTCTGCTAAGGAGAAGGCTGCTTTGCTTACGCCTGTTCCTGGCGGAGTCGGGCCCATGACCGTGGCCAACTTGTTGGACAATGTCGTGATTGCCGCCAAGGAGCACTACAGAGCCAACAACCAGACTCCTCAGTTCACCAACCCACTCAAGTTGAACTTGCAGAAACCCGTTCCCTCCGATTTCGAGATCTCCAGAGCCCAGAAGCCCAAGAGAATCAACCAGGTTGCCGAGGAGGCCGGAATCTTGGACTCTGAGTTGGAGCCTTTCGGTTTCTACAAGGCCAAGGTCTCGTTGGACATCTTGAAGCGTTTGGAGAACAAGGTCAACGGTAAGTACGTTTTGGTGACCGGTATCACTCCCACGCCTCTTGGTGAGGGTAAGTCCACCACCACCGTCGGTTTGGCCCAGGCTTTGGGTGCCCATCTCGGCAAAAACGTCTTTGCCAACGTCAGACAGCCTTCCATGGGTCCTACTTTTGGAATCAAGGGTGGTGCTGCCGGAGGCGGATACTCCCAGGTGATTCCTATGGACGAGTTCAACATGCACGTTACCGGAGACATCCACGCCATTTCCATGGCCAACAACTTGTTGGCTGCTGCCATTGACACCAGAATGTTCCACGAAAACACCCAGAAGGACGCTGCTTTGTACAGAAGATTGGTGCCTGCCAAGAAGGGCGAGAGAAAGTTCCCCGTTGGCTTTTTGGGCAGATTGAAGAAGTTGGGCATTGACAAGACCAACCCGGACGAATTGACCGAGGAGGAGGTTTCCCGTTTCGTCAGATTGGACATTGACCCCGACACCATCACCTGGAGAAGAGTGGTGGACTGTAACGACAGAATGGTCAGAGGCATCACCATCGGCGAGGCCCCTACCGAGAAGGGTATGACTAGAAAGACCGGTTTCGACATTTCCGTGGCTTCGGAGTGTATGGCCATTTTGGCTCTTTCCACTTCTCTCCAGGATATGAGAGAGAGATTGGGCAAGATGGTTGTTGCTGCGTCCAAGGCCGGCGAGCCTATTACCTGCGAGGACATTGGCTGTGCCGGTGCCTTGACTGCTCTCTTGAAGGATGCCATCAAACCCAACATCATGCAGACTTTGGAAGGTACTCCCGTTTTCGTGCACGCTGGTCCTTTTGCCAACATCTCCATCGGCGCCTCTTCTGTTCTCGCCGACAAGATGGCCTTGAAATTGGCCGGTACCTCTGCTGATCTTACTGAGGAAGAAAGAGCTGCTCAGGAAGGTTACGTTGTCACCGAGGCCGGTTTCGACTTCACCATGGGCGGTGAGAGATTCATGAACATCAAGTGCAGAGCCTCTGGTCTTGCTCCTGACGTAATTGTCATTGTGGCCACCGTCAGAGCGCTTAAGGTCCACGGAGGTGGTCCTGAGGTCAAGGCCGGTGCTCCTTTGGCAGCCGAGTACACCCAGGAGAATGTCGAGTTGTTGAGAGCCGGCTGCTCCAACTTGGGCAAGCACATTGAGAACGCCAGACAGTACGGCTTGCCTGTGGTGGTTGCCATCAACAAAATGTCGTCTGACTCCGACAAGGAGCACGAGGTCATTCGTGAAGAGGCCCTCAAGGCCGGCGCCGCCGATGCCATTGTGTCCAACCACTGGGAAGAAGGTGGCCAGGGTGCCGTGGACTTGGCCAGAGGTGTCATTGACGCTGCCAACTCGATCGACAAGGACTTCAAGTTTTTGTACGAGACAGAGCCCTCTGTGGCCGACAAGATCGACACCATTGCCAAAAAAATGTACGGTGCTGGCGAGGTCGAGTTCTTGCCCGAGGCCCAGAAGAAGATCGATCTTTACACCAAGCAGGGTTTCGGTAACTTGCCCATCTGTATTGCCAAAACCCAGTACTCCTTGTCGCACGATGCTGCGCTCAAGGGTGTGCCCACCGGGTTCAAATTCCCTGTCAGAGACGTCAGAGCCTCGGTTGGAGCTGGATACTTGTATGCTTTGGCTGCTGAGATCCAGACGATTCCTGGTTTGCCCACCCACTGTGGCTTCATGAACGTGGAGGTGAATGACGAGGGGGAGATTGACGGTTTGTTTTAGACGGCCACCGAGTTCAACACTAACGAGACTACGAAATAGGTTCAACACTAATGGAGTAATTACTGTAGGGAGGGTTGCGTGGCAGTGTAGAGCGGAAAGTTTAGGTTCTGTCGATGGAGATCTGGATTCGATGGTAAGTTTTCTCAAGGTGACCGGATCAAAGGCATGAGAGAGATTGAGTCGTTGGACGATATGTTGAAGAAGAGACATGGTTGCGAATGATGGAATAATCTGGCGTTCTCTGGCGGTTGAGTGGTGATTCACAAAGCAGGATGATGAAAGCAGACTAGGCTCAAACAGTCTAGAATAAAAGAAAAATCAAGAAGCCGAAATCACCGGAAATGTTGCAAAGCAGTGAATCATCAGCGGAGTCGTAAATGACCTGCCCATCTGCCACACAGACGATGCCTCAACACAAGCGAGGTCACCAGTAATGTCATCAAGATGGCGATTGTCAAGTTGATCAGTTGAAGCTGGACCCTCCATCGATAGAGAGATCGAGATACCAACTAGCTCGGCAAACAATTACCCAAGGAGCTAGATAAAATCAGACACGATTCTGAACAGAAATCTGCATAAAAATAGTCCCGTTGAAAGACAAGGAATGATCCATGTAGAGGGGTAGTGTGACGTATGGCCTTGGGCATCAAAACTGTGACGTCTGTGTTTCTTCTCCTCAGCATGACTGCCTCTTGAGTTTGACATTTGAGCCGCCTCGATATCGTCCTCTTTGGTAAGATCCATCGGCACTTAGATAATTCCGATTCCGTGAGAATCCTTTAAATTCGAAAAACCCCAGCAAATCCGTAAAAGCCTCGAAATACCGCTTCAATTGCCAGTGAAGTGTGCCCTAAGCCATGTCCACCATCCACGGAATCTCTCGTATATAGATAGAGTACTTTTTGGATGCCGTTTTTCGGATGCACTGCCGGACCCCACCGGCGTGGAAAACAGGTTCATCTCTACGAATGAAGTAATCCACGAATAATAGAATGCACAGATTCCACGGCGAAATGATGCGGCGGTCGGTATAAACTCATGATGTGCCGATGGGGTGACGAAAGTAGGTTTTGAAAAAGTGCCCAAAACCGGTTTCTGCTGATCGCCAAAAAAGGATCTGACCAAGATCCAATCTCGCCGTGCTTCGAAACTCTAAAAAATAATTTCTTATGTTGTCGGAACCACCTCGGAGAAATGTCCGAGAATCCGTGCTCGTGTGAAGGAATTGTTCCGACCCGCAGTGAACCGACATCTCCTATTGCTTCGGCCTAGGCCCGTCAGGTGACACTATTCTGGAAAAGATAAGGCAATTTTTTTTCAAAAGCTCCCTGATAAGCAATTTTTCGACTAAGCCAGGTCCGCCCCAAGAAACCCAAAGCCGTGTTCCCCAGATAACTGACGTCAGAGGCCGTTTGGCCATACGGCGATTCGCCAGCACATGCAGCGCTAAACAGCAAATTGACCTATTGTTCCTGCACACATGCCCTGTCAAACCGGTGCCACTCGTCTCTGACAGAAAACGCCCTTATCTGGGATTTCCGAAAAATCGCCCCAGAACTGCCGCTCCGCACAGGCCGCTTATCTGCCTGTGTTGCGCCGCCCCCACTCCCGCAGCCGCCGATGCTTTTTTAACGCTCTTTCGCCCTCTTTTTTTTCTTGGCCTGAATCCGTCAGAAACCTGTCAAAATGGCTGCTAAAATCGATGAGAAAGTCGCCATTGCTGAAGAAGGCGCCGTCGGAGAGTATGTTTCCGAACGGGACATGTCGTCATTGGAAGGCACCGAGCCCACGGAGGACGAGATGAAGTCGCTCAGACGTGTGGCCAGAAAAATCCCCTTGGCCTGTTGGCTTGTTGCTGTGGTTGAATTGGCAGAACGTTTTTCGTACTACGGCTTGTCGACGCCGTTCCAGAATTACATGCAATATCCCAAGCCTCGAGGCGTGTTGAACTTGAACCAAAACGGTGCAACCGCCTTGTCGTACTTCTGGCAGTTTTGGTGCTATGTCACCCCGATTTTTGGTGCCTGGGTCGCCGATACGTACTTGGGCAAATACAACACCATCTGTATCTTTTGCGTGGTGTACATGATTGGTATTTTGATTTTGTTTGTCACGTCGATTCCGTCCATTTCTGGTGAAAGCACCTCGCTTGGCGGTTTCGTCACTGCCGTCATCATTATCGGTCTCGGAACCGGCGGTGTGAAATCGAACGTTTCGCCTTTGATCGCCGACCAGATCCCCAAAACCAAGCCTTCGGTGAAAACGTTAAAGTCAGGCGAAAAGGTGATCGAGGACCCCAACCTCACTATCCAGAACGTCTTCATGTTCTTCTACCTCATGATCAATATAGGCTCGCTTTCGGTCATTGCCACGACGGAGTTGGAGAAAAACGTCGGTTTCTGGGCGGCTTACCTCTTGCCACTTTGCTTTTTCGTCATTGCCCTTGCGGCGCTTTTTTTGGGTAAGAACGTCTACCACAAGGTGCCTGTGGGAGACAAGGTCATTGCCAGATCGTTCCAGTGTACTTTCATCGCCTTGAGAAAGCTCAACTACGACGCTGCCAGACCTTCTCTCAATCCGAGAGAGAGTTCCCTTGGGACGATCAGTTTGTCGATGAGGTCCAGAGAGCCTTGTACGCCTGTAAGGTCTTCTGCATCTACCCCATCTACTGGTTGGTCTACGGCCAGATGACGAACAATTTCGTTTCTTCTGCCGGTCAAATGGAGCTCCACGGTCTCCCCAACGATATCCTCCAGGCCATCGACTCCATCACCATCATCATTTTTATCCCCGTGTGTGAAAGTATCGTGTATCCATTCATCAGAAGATTCACACCATTCAGAGCCATCACCAAGATTTTCTGGGGTTTCATGTTTGGCGCTGCCTCCATGGTCTACGCTGCCGTTTTGCAGCACTTCATCTATGCTGCTGGTCCATGTTATGAGTTCCCCATGTCCTGCGCTCCAGAGTACGCTGACACTCCTAACAGAATCCACGTTGCTCTCCAGACTCCCGCCTATTTCTTGATTGGTATGTCTGAAATTTTGGCCTCCATTACCGGTTTGGAGTATGCCTACACCAAGGCTCCGGTGACGATGAAGTCGTTTATCATGTCGCTTTTCCTTTTGCAGAATGCCTTTGGTTCTGCTCTTGGTATTGCCCTTTCGCCTGTGTCCAAGGACCCCAAGATGGTCTGGACGTATACCGGTTTGGCCGTCTCGTGCTTTATTGCAGGTTGGATTTTCTGGTTCCTCTTTAAGCATTACAACGACAAGGAGGACGAATGGAACGATTTGGAGTATGAGAAGGAGGACGAGGGATTGGAGCCTGTGGTTTCCTTGACGAAGTCTTTTAAATGAGTATAGAACACGTTAGATAATGAGATTGGGTATCGTAGATGAATGGGCGGAAGGGGTACGTGGAATTATCCATAGAGGGAAGCTCGTGGAGAAGAAGGATAAACGTAATATCAACTCCTCAAGGATGATGCAGATTTCTGAGCAGGATAGGCTCATGAACGAATCTGGCTAGAATCACTGTGGAGGTTGCAATCTGGCTGATTTTGGGCATACAGGCCCCAACTGGCATCTTGCATCTTTAGTATATGTCCAAGATACCAGAGAAACCATAGTATAAGACGACATGAGTGTTGGTCGTTGTGAGTTAGACTAAGGCTCCGGAAGATAGAGACTACGAAGAGTCTTCTGGCAGAGTTCAACCATAAAAATGGCGAGTAGTGGCTCTTGTAGATTCTGCATATCTCAACCAAACCAAGCCTGTTCTGTGCTCATGCCTCATTATGAAACATTTGCACCCAACCAATTACTCAAAATCCACCACGCCATACACCCCTGGTGGTTCCAAAGGCTTCCTTTTCATCTGCTTTCAATACTCCCAATTCCACTCCCCTCCCAATCATTCTATCCCATCAACTTCTGTAGACCTCCTCCTGCAGCAGTGACGTTTTGCAGCCATTGAGAAACGTCCCCTTATCGGCCATTCACCTCCATCTTCGCCACATCAAAACCAACTATTCTCTTACGAAGGCGTTTCCTTTTACAATTTCCGATTTCGGCATCTCCTCAGATCCGTTCAGCCTCGTGAGTCACAAAGCCTCGTGGTGCTTGAGCCTGTCCACACACCCATCACGATACCTCCATAGCTCAATTCACAAACTCTCTCAAGTTTGTAAAGACGAAACCCCAGAAATCCTCTTGAACACCCCTCCACCGGCTTATCTCTGTTGCTAATCTCTCCGATCATTTAGGCGCCGACCCGGTTGCTGAACCTGCACCGAGACCGGTCAGAACGAAAACCCGTACACCATGGAATTAGCTGTCGGCATTTCCAGCAGCCTTTCACACATTTACCAAAAACCCTCGGAAATCGCCCCATTGTCTGGTCCCCATGCCATGGTGGTGCAGAAACGGTGTCCTGCACATATGTGTCTGCCTCACGACAAAGTGCGCTCTGCGTGCACTCAAAAGTCGCAGGCAAATCAAAAGCTCCAAAGTAAAAGCAGCCCTTCAAGCAACACCCTGTTTCTGCCAAACAAGCATCTGCTCTAGACACGCACTTACGCCATGGCACACCGAATTCTTGCACGTGACGCGGCGCATATGGCCCGGAGACTTGCCGTTTCCAGAAGCATATCCGGCCTCGCCTCGGCTCCGATCAAGCCTGTTTCTGTCTCCTTCAAGGCAGCGTGGCAGCCCCAGAAGATTGGATTTTTCCAGAACCACCGTTTCTACAGCGTTCTCTCGCTGCAGCCTGCCAAGTTGTTCAAGTACGATGACATGAAGAGAATTGTCGACGAGGCGAAGCCCGAGACCGTCATTCTCGATGTTAGAGAACCTGTTGAGTTCCAGGAAGGCCACATTCCTGGTGCCCGAAACGTTCCATTCAAGTCGTCGCCCGGCGCCTTGGACTTGTCTGAAGAAGACTTTGAGGACGCCTTTGGCTTCGAGAAGCCCTCCAAGGACCTGGAGCTTGTCTTCTACTGCTTGGGTGGCGTCAGATCCACCGCTGCCGAAGAATTGGCTCACTCTTTTGGATACAATAAGCGTGCCAACTACGTCGGCTCCTGGGAAGACTGGGTGGCCCACGAGAACCAGAGAAAGTAGTCTCCGGTGTTTGTATATACTAATTCACTAATCGATTCAGACGTTGACGAGTGGCTCTGTAGATGTGTTTTGGATGTTTGGGGGTTTGTGGAGTTGGAGATGGTGGAGTTGAGTGTAACAATGGTCTGTTGCAGCCTCACATGGACCCTTGCGCTTAAGGAGACTTGATGTGGATGGTGTTCCTCCTCCTATCACGTTTTCAAAGTAAAGCGTGAGATTTGCTTCCTTATACTGCAAGAAAAAGACTTTAGCCTGTGCTGAAATAGAGTAGATGAATCTCGGGACTTCTCCAACATCCAATGATCCACGACGGAATCAAATTCTCTTCCATTTCCAAGCATTTGAAACATTGACGCTGAGCCACGAATAATAATTTCAATGTGGGATCCCAATAATGTGAAAATCATGAAGTGCTTCGTATTATTCGGGCTGTTAGGAGTTGGCTTGGTCCATTATGCGAGTATACTAATGCGCTTCTGGGGTGCTCAGTTGGGTACTTGATTAGGCCACTCACCAATAGAAAGTCGCTGTTCATGAGGACCCTTTCTATCTTTCCTTTCTTCTTTTTTCGAGACGTGATACGACAGTGAGGTATATTGAGTTGTATACTTCTAAACCACCCGATGAACTACGTTTGGCAATGCATACCACACATCGATCAAACGCGCACTTTGTATCCGGGAAGAGCTCCAATCCTACTTCCTCAATGCCTTTGATTGTGAGACGACTCTTCAGCTATAAGTATCAAGGCTGTAACATGCGAAAACGATGCAAAATCCCTTTGATGTCGGTGCTTGACGGCATTCTATCTAATATTAGTCAATTCCACAGGTTCTTTTCTGTAGGAGGAGCTGACAAAATAACCGAGTACATGCCCAAAAAAAGAAATGGCGACGATATACGCGACCGCTTTGACAACCGTTAAAGACTTTGGGAATTGCGTTCCGAAAGATTGAAGGAAGAGAAGGCTGCAATATACGATGAAGGACAAGCCGAGGAATATCAAATTACCAACGGCTAACTTCCATGTATCGAAAAACATCGGCAAAATCAAGCAAAGTTCAAGGGCAAAAGCAGTTGCTATTATTGTGGCAAGCTGTTGAGTTGAAGCCCATTTCTCCTTCAAATTTTCTTTGCAGCCTAGTTGGTAATTGAACCTCTGAATTGTGTAGCACGGGTGATGTACGTCAAACGGCCAATATGCAAATCGAAGCTCATCCCATGACTCTTGCAACTTAGCCGGCCATGGTTCCCCTTGAGAGGTCCATATTGTGTCCTCAAGGATTGAAGGGTCGATCCTTTGCCAGATCATAAGCGCATGCATCTTCTCGAGATCCTCATCACGATCTCCCCATATAGCGTGTTCGTACCTTGTCCACATCTCTTCAACCTCCTCATCGCAGAAGACTTGTTCATTAGCTGGCGAACAAATTTCCTTCTCGAACGTGTGCCAGATGCTTTGTGCTGGTCCTTTACAGGCTTCGGGCTGCTGGTAACACACAAGTTCGAAGTCGCCTTTAGAAGGAGCAACGGTCTCATTGAGGTAGCATCCGAGAGATGCAGCCAAAATAACAATGAACAAAAAGAGTTGCGAAAAATTTCTAATCAGGATCCACCTCCCCTCGGCCTTTTCATAGGCGTCATTGTCAGAAGTATTCCTCGAGCTAAACGAATTCGTAAGGTCATTGATAGTCGGGGTACTGGAGTCATTGCCGGGACTTCCAGCGTCAGAGGCGGGAGGCTGCCCAGGGGTTTGAGGTACAGAAGATGCTCTTGGACCAGGCTCAGAGGGGGACCTTCCAGCGTCAGAGGCGGGAGGCTGCTCAGGGGTTTGAGGACCAGAAGGTTCGGGCACTTCAACACTGTTCTCTTCCGAAGGGCCAGTGCGCTGGTTTTGATTCGGAGGGATTATCAGTGGAGGCGTCTTTGACAGAGAGGCCGCGTTATCTTGTGGCAAATTCCCAAATGTCAGCCCAGAACTGGCTTGAGACGGGGCTGACACTTGTCCCGGTTCGGTTGATTCCCTGTCTTCCATTTCCAGAGGGTAAGGGTGATCTGCTGCTGATGTTGTTTTGATAAGATTTGCTGCCAACTACTTGAAGGTAGAAACCAGCTGAGAGGTTGAGGGTTACGTTACTCACAAGAGAAGAAAAAGTGGTATGTAGCAAAAACAAGAAGTGGGCGCTTCTTGCAGCTTTTATAGTCGCGAGCTTGAGACCACTCCGTCTACAGCCGAATACTCCGCTGAATCTTCGGAATCTCAAGCATACTAGGGGTGTCAATGTATGCATTCAATGGTTCTAGACCCACGCTAGCGGATCGGGACTTGCCTCTTATGTATAGCTATCTGTGAACTCGCGTGCGGCTGACGCTCTTATTGTCATGCATGTCTGACGCGAGATCTCCTTCAGTGGGGCGCTTCATTTGCCTGTTCATCAATTGAATGGGTTTATTGACTTAATCATCAATATCTGGTTCATCATTGTAGGAATTTAAAGCACTATAAGGTTAAGAAAGCTCCATAGTTGAAAATAGCCTTATTCGCCATTATGTATGTCCTTAAAAGCTGCGAGTCCCTTGCATAAAAAATATTTGACTACTAAGAATTATGTGAGCCCTGTACGGACTCATAACCCAGGTACGAATAGCGGCCAAGTACTTTGCACTGTTGCCTTGGATTAAAATGATTTTTTTCTCTTTTTGTCGCCATCACCTGTCATTTTTGGTAGCGGATGCTTTCTCTTCATGCAAGTTTCTGTAAGCGAAACCCTACTTCAGTTTATATGCCGTACATCCTCAGTGGACATCCCAGTCAAACCTAACCAGGTTGCAAGCTTATTGAATCCTAAGAGAAAAATGCAAACTTTTAAATTAATTTTTGAACGGCGCATTGAATTACAGTGTATATGTATTGTTGAAAAGCTGCAGGGCTAAGATAATGTGATAATGTGAACCGCAAAAACCTCAATGTTAGGTCATGGCCCTTGGTTTGAGCCAATACTCTGAAACAAGTATGTTTCATCAACAACCTGAAACACCTGGGAGGTTTCAATCCACATAGGGATGCCACCTGAAATGAGACCTTATCCCATGGGCTATAAAAGGACGAAGACTTGCCATAAGTTGAGCCTCTTTAGGGAAGTATACACAAACAAGCTTATAACCTAACACTCAAGGACATATTATGTACTTCAAAAGTTGTGTGTTTGCCAGGGCAACAACCTATGCTCACAGACTTCCAAGCATATAGACACTGGTTTCCCACTTGTAACTATGCAACGAACCATAGATGGAAAAGTGCAATTCACCCTTTAGATAGCAAAATCTCACATAGTAGGGGTCTATTTTATAGCGCTTTACGCCATGTGGAATCTTGACACCGATAATATCTCCGGGTAAAGTGGCGGCACAAGCACTCAGACTGCCGGGAACACTTTCCTTAAACTCACTCCAACGTAGAGAAGCCAGTAGGTCTTCATCAAGCAAAACTGTCTTTGTCCGGTCGGCACACTCCAGCCACTGCACAAAAGTTAAATTGATATGCTTTAATTTGATTTCAATGTCACGCTCCACGCGAGACTCATCGAAACTTTTCGCAAAAGTAAATGTCAACTTTATCAACTCTGAAACTCTCATCCCACCAGCTCCAATGACACCTCCAGTCCCCCATTTGGGCTGCCAGAAACTGTCATTGTCGGCTGATGTGGCTTGAACATGGAGTAGATTACTGGGCCTCCTTAGAATGACGCAATACCCAACTCTTGCTCTGGGCTGATGAAGATTCCAAGCGATTGAAAGAACCCCAACAATACGATCGCCCAATACAAGGCATTTCGCAACATGAGGTTTGTTTGAATTAGACCCTTGAATTTTTTTCACCAAAACCACAGGCTTTTCGGGCTCTTTTCTTTGCCATGGAAAGCGGAGCGGAAAAGGCTTATATGGAAAGTAGTCATCAACGTAAAAGTTTGCTATGTATCCGGAAATGGCATAGTGTATGCAACCAAGTGAGCCATTTCTTAGACACTGAAGCAGGTCATTGACGAAGCTATATCTGCAATCGTGCATCATACGCTGGCAGTGGATCATAAAGGGCATCAAACCTCGGGTATCCTCCAAATTCATAGCTTTAGTTTTGCAACCACGACCACGGAACCCATCAAAATATTTGATCGTGGATGAATCCACTCGCTCCAGCTGTTCTTGTGCAACATTGAGCTCAATGAATACAGACACGTTGAAATTCGGGATACTCTTGTGTGAGATTCTGACAGATACGTTCAAGCCATAGCTTCTCGTCAAGTCTTTGGTGAAAAACGTCGGGCCAATGTTCGGCAACTCGCAGGAAAACCAATCGGGTGATAACGAAAAAGAATCTCTCGAAAGCGGCAAAAATTCAAAGAGCAGTGTTCTTAGTAAATCCAGTCGGCGCACTTCTCGATAAATACGCCCTTCCTTGCGTACAGCTAGAAACTCTTGTAGTTCGAGACAGATTTCCGAAACGAAAAAGGGCTCGATCAACCTGTCATCCTTCTCGCTTTCACCGGATGCTTCAAGCGATAGTGATAAGAAATCTGAAACTGGCATACCAGGAAGCACGACACGGTGAAACGCATCTTGGTAAAACCAGGATGCTTCCTTGAACTCAACTTTGAGTTTGATAGAAGCTTCATTGCTCATCTCGTGCACAGAAGTCAAGTCCCTTTCGGAACCCACCCCGTTGAGCAGATGAGACATTGGGAATTTCGGGCCAGGAAACAATCTCAACTCATCTCCATCCACGTAAAAGCACGACCCCATTGTTGGAATAGGCATCTCATGCCCTTCACGGATGTACTTTGTGTAACGAACTAAAAAAACAACCATTCTGTCATCAAAATGAGGGCCCGCTCCAAAAGAAGTAACGCCTCTCCTTAACAACACATCTCCCATAATGGACTTCAGCTCGGTGTCATGAGCCTCGTCGCTTCTCAACAATTGAAGCTCGAAAACCCGGTGAAACTTTTTACCAATATTGTTGCCAGTAACCCGAAATGAAACGGCATTCTCCTCCATTACCTTGGTCAAATCCGCCACGAATTGGTTGAAATCTCTCTTGTACCTGTAAAACTTGAAGACGGTATCTAGTTTCTTCGGAGGCTCTACTTCTTTGTCGGTATCACCTCGTCCAGTGAATGCTTGAAAGAGCCCCATCATTGCCCTTTGTGAAAAACCAGCTCAACGAGCCCTGTTCGGGATCAGAGGCCTTTTTATAGCTTTGGAAACGATCGGCAAATAATAGCGTGAAAAAGAAAAAAACCAGCCCTGTGACTTGGTATCGCATAGACTTACCTAGCAGTACCGAAAGCACCAGGAGTATGTTATAGCCCACAGTCTAGCTTTATTCGGCTCTAATTCAAACACGTTCGAAGTTTCCATCCTGAAACATGGCGCCTTATTCGCTGGTTATCCTCAAAGACTGCAGTAGCATGCAAAGCCATGCAACAGAAAATTTGCTTCAAATGACCAAACCCCGCATCTCCCAGCACCAACTCTCTTGCCCATCAACGGAACTCCATGGCCTTGAACTCCTTTCCCAACCGTCTCTTTCTCTTTCTCTCCATGACCTTCTCCCGCTGCGACGCCTTCAAATTGTCAAACTTGGCCTTCTGGAGCATCTTACGCTGCTCGGATTTCTTCAAAAAATAGGGGTTCACCTGCTCGCCCTTGCGCATCTTGGCCATTTGGTCCTTCTTGTGGTCCTTGATGATTTTGTTGCCGAGGTCTCTGTTCTTCAATGTATCTAGCCTGGACTGGAGCGACTGGATCTTGAACTTAAGGTCCTCCACCTCACGCTGGGAAAGCTTGGAGCGTTCTTTCTTGTCGTTGAGAATACTCTGCATCTGCTTGATTTCGTTCTTTCTATACTCATCCAAGAACGCATAGTCGTTTCTGACCCTGTCCCAGTTGGCCTTGCCGTAAGCAGCATCAAAACGAACGTCCGTGTACAATGTGGTATCTTTTTTCAGCTTGAGTCCTGGGATCTCCCTGATTCTGCTTACTGGCTTTTTGGAGGAGCTTTCTGAAGGAGCATGCTTGTTTTTCTTCTTGTGCTGGTGCTTTTTCTTTCCTTTTTGGGATGTTTCTTCTTCACTGTCAGAGTCACTTGACAGGGCCTCGCTGTCATCATCGTCCTCTTCCTCTTGTTGCTGCTGCCTTAGCTTTTTTTGAGCTGAACTGAGGGCTCCAAACGAAAGTGATGAAAAGTCGTCGTCGCTTTCCTCGTTTCTTCTGTTTTGAATAACATCGCCAATCTCGTCTTCCGACTCGGAATCGTACTGTGGTTTGAATCTCTTGACCATGTTTTCTGGGGTGTACTTAGAAGATGGAGTAGTTGATCTCGATGCTCATCTCGCCTAGTGTGTAGGACCATGTCGATAAGAGAAAGATTGAAGTGAATCTAAAGGGGATCTATTTGGCGATGGATAAAAATTGTATTGTTGGTTGATTGTTATCTGATTAAGTCATTATGTGGTTTGGCTCAGGGCCTAAAGCCTTGGGTTGGTCAGTCAGACTGTCGGAATGCATGATAGGCTGATACGACGGGACCTCGAACGTACAGTCTGTGCAAAGCAGTCCTATGACAATGAGATCGAGGAGACTTGGTTAGATACCAGCTCGATCCTTTTTCGGCCCTTGTGGTTGTCTGAATTGCCACCAATTGCAAAATGAAGGAGGGATACCAGTCAGCACTTGGGGCCATTACCTTGGCAAAACATCAGATTCTGCCAATATTAAAGTCATTTTGCATAGGATGGAAGTGCAATTGGTTGGTCTTCTTTCGCTGTCTCGGTTCCAGAAGAGAGGTCTGCCATAGGTCCAACAACCTTCAAGCCATTGTCCAGCGGATGAAGCATTGAAGGACTCGATTGGCCGTCCACGCCATTCGCTTCGTAAACTCCTTTGTGACAGCATGTTCGAACGGCCTAGATGCCGCAGCCTTGCTCTTTCTGGACCTTCAATACGGTGAGGCCTCCATCCAATACGGTGAACCCTCCGTTCAAGCCAAAACCGTCCATTGGAGCACAACAAGGTGAAAATTCAATCACTTCTCCCCTGCATTATCACACGAGAATCCCGTGGAACTCGGCCCGCTTGTACTGGTTCGCTAGTGACTCCCATTGCACCAAAAAACGGTCACTCACGGGCAAAACCAACCGCCCCGACAAGCTCAAGCCACTCACACGAGCCAAGGACTCCACGTAAACAATCCTCGTGCGGCAGAGCCCGAGGAACTTCAACAAAAAGAGCACATACGCCACAGGCACACATGTTCCAGGACCGTTGATAAGCAAAACATCAGGATACGACTCGAGGCGGAGAAGAGCGCCAAAAGTCGATGCTATGGAAAACAACGTCGTCACCACCGACAGCAGCCACAGCTGGCCCACAGTACGGGCTCTTTTCAAGGTGATGTAGCTCGACTGGCTGTTGACGGAACTCTCGAGTTTCCTGGCCTTCTCTAACGAAGTCGAGTCGCCCGACGACACAAGCCACGTTTTCTTCACCTTCTCCAACAGCAACGGCTGTAGAAGCCGTATCATCTCGCCAGTGTGGCCACCAGACCCTAGAAGGATCATAACGTGGCCTTCCAAAGGAGCCTTCTTCGACGGGTTGGAAGGATGCTGGAGAGCGGGAAGCACGTAGAGAAGACGTACTAATACAGCAAACACCGGGAGTAGCACTGCCACGGTTGCCGCCACCGCACCCAGATTCTCCAACATGGTAGTAGTAGTTGTTGATGATGAGATGATGCGCATTAAGCGAGGCTATTTTAGGCAGCCAAGAAGAACCCGATCGTTTGACGGCGAAGAATGGGGGGTGGAAGAATGGCGACAGAGGGGGGTGATTATTGTTTGGAAAGAGAGGACGAGTTTGGGGTTTGTTTCATGGCCCTGTGGCTGAGCACCTGCTGAAACAGTGTGAAACAGGGCCTAGCAGCCGTGATACAAAGTGAAACACGGCCTTGAGACGGGGGTGGGCGGAAGGGAGTTCACAGCGTTTTGACAACGTGGCGATTTGACAACGTGGTCTTAAGAAGTCTCCAGCCGGTTGGAGAAGGAGGAAGAGAAAATCAGCAGAACGCTACCAATTGCACAGCAGTGTCAAAAGTATCAAAAGCACAAAAGAAGAATGGAGAGCAAAGCAGAAGTCGGTCTGGTGGTATTGTATCATTCAGTCGGCAAAGTCTCCCATGCTGATTTGTTAGTAACAATCCAATAGTGTGTAAGGTGTATGAGTCAGGGTTAAAAAGCTCTGTAGTTGTTATTCCACATGGTGTTTCAGCTGAAGAAATTCGTTGAAAGGTCTCATCATCATACTGTTTGTGTAAACATACTTGTAGGTGTAGTTGGTGAAAAAAAATCCCATCGCTGCGCTTATTATGTGTGAGGGCAGGGTTACCCGGAACATGTGTCTCCAGGGCCGCTGGGCAAAATACACATCTTTTTGCTTTGGATAGTCAATTTGATTTTTAAAACCACCAGCAATTAGATTAAGCTTTAAAGGAGCGGATGGCGGGTCATTGTGAACATGGTCAAGAGTTTCTTCTTTATACCTGTGAAGTAGCCCATTCTGCAAAACAAATTGCGTTGGGTGAATAGCATTTGCTGATTTATTCTTTTATCTGATTTGTTAATTCGAGACTCAAGTTACTTGACCTCTCCTTTGACGTCTTTTAACGTCCTCAAATCAGGAATCAATGCCTCGCGGTTCGATGTACTCAATTGGATGTCTCAAACGGAAATATGTATAGTTTGCCTTTGGTATACTTTCCATATTTATTGTTCCAGCTTCAGACAGATTAATAATTGTTGTTTCAGAGGCAATGGTGAGCTAAATGGGAATTCTAGAGTGAGGTGGGGATCGTGATCGAACTAGAGTAAAACATTAGCTAAGTGTATAAATCCATGACAGCGAGCAGCTTTTCAAAACTTCAAAAAGTTTAATTTACGTGATGGCCAAATGGGTTAGGTTATCCTTTGTTCCTCAATTGTATCATACTCGGCTCGAACTGTGGAAAGGCTGCATTGTCGTACAAATGTCTGCTTGAATGAAACTAGCTCCATTCTCATACCACAAATTTTCCATCTTTGAAGTCATCTTTCATTGAAATCATTTGGTCTTCTTCGATGCAAAGCTCATAACTGTGGATCGCAATCACCTAACCAAGATCCACACTTACTGCCTTCAAACAAGATCTCGGCTTCTCAGAATCTCTTTTTCGGTAACGTATTATGGTATCTCCTCAAAAAGTAACCTTCGAAATTACCCACAAGGTATCATTCGCATTCGTTCAGATAACCATGTCTCACAACCCTTCCCCTACCATTCCCCAATGATCAACTCTCCTGACTTCTCCCATTTCCACCCCGTCGGAGTCAGAACATCCTACACCAACAACACCCAGTCCAAACTTTGTTCACCCAACTTGCCCTCACTGACTTCTAGGTTGACTGCTTCGGACTCCGTAACGGTTTCGCAGCCAAACTCCACACTAGCTCTACAAGTTTCTACCATCCACGAAAAAGCTGGAGTTTCGGCTCAATTTGGAGACGCCCTAAGACAACAAAACATTCAGCTTATTTATTTTTCAAAACATCTTTTGAAACCACCGATTTCGCCTCACTTTGTCCAAACAACTCTTGACCTCGGCCCGGGGTATGGAGCCATGGGTTTTTCCGCGACCTCCAGGCCGCTGCGTGGGCTCCGAGTTGGGCCGGGGATCCCCACCCAAAAAGCCCGAGATTGGACCCTCTTGAGCTAGGAAAAAAACGAAACTGTAGCCTGAAGGTTGAGGTTTCCAGATATGAAATTGGATTTTTGCTACGAGGTCTGGTTGTCCAGATAAGTGGCTGTTTCTCTCTGCAGGATTACGTAAGCAAGGACGATACGTGTCCGAGGGCAGTAGCGAGTTCGCGGAGGACTACTATAGGAGAAAAAAACCACCGAAAAAACAATCAGCACTTCACCAAAGCTTGCAGTCTTCTTTCCCGAAGTTCTATTCCAAGTTTGATTCCACCGAAAATTTCCACAATGTTGTCCAGAGTTTTCCGTGCTTCGAAAGTATGTATTGATTTTTGAGGAGATTGAGCGAAACGGGCCTCCTGGCTCTCCTTTGCAATGATTGGCGGTTGACAGGACTGTCCATGTTTTTGAACGATTGACCTAGCAAAACCGCCAGTTGGTGGTTTTTTGATTCAACAGGTGAAAGAAAAGCGAAAGAGAAGGACATCCGGAGATTCTTGACTGAATTGCCGTGGTTTGGCTGATTCTAGATTCAGGTACCACAACGGCTATCCGACAATCCAGGAGTATCCATAACAATTTGACGCTCTAAGCGCCACGGTGTCAGGAAGAATTGCTTCATCGGCTGTTCTTTTCCAATTGAAAGCAAAATGAAGATCCCCGTTGATTTGGCCGTTGACTTCCCCTGGCAATCTCCGACCAACATCACCACCTGCCCTTCGCTCCAACACATGTTCAGAAAAAAGATTTAGCCGAAATCCAGCTTGCTTCACTTCATTGCCGCTCCTCCACCCCACCATACAACTACTAACTCCAGATCCAAAAGAGATTCCTCTCTCTTCACGAGTTCCGCTCCGCTGCCATCTTGGAGTCCTCCGGTGTTGGTGTCCCTAAGGGTTACGCTGCCACCACCCCACAGGGTGCCTTCGACGCCGCCCAGAAGTTGGGCACCAACGAGTTGGTGATCAAGGCTCAGGCTTTGACCGGTGGTAGAGGTAAGGGTCACTTTGACAACGGCTTCCAGGGCGGTGTCAAGTTGATCTCTTCTCCAGAGGAGGCCAAGGACTTGGCCGAGAAGATGTTGAACCACAAGTTGATTACCAAGCAGACCGGTGAAGCCGGTAAGGAGGTCACCGCTGTCTACATTGTCGAGAGAAGAGACGCCAAGACCGAGGCCTACTTGGCCATCTTGTTGGACAGAGCTTCTCAATTGCCTATGATCGTGGCCTCCTCCCAGGGTGGTATGGACATTGAGGGTGTTGCTGCCAAGGACCCAGATGCCATCAAGACCTTCCACGTTGACTTGAACAAGGGTGTCACCGACGAATTGGCCAAGGACGTTGCCTCTCAGTTGGGCTACTCGCAGGAGGCTATTCCAGAGGCCGCTGAGACCGTCAAGAACTTGTACAAGGTCTTCACCGAGAAGGACTGTACTCAGGTTGAGATCAACCCATTGTCTGAGACCCCAGACCACAAGGTTTTGGCCATGGATGCCAAGTTGGGCTTTGACGACAACGCCGAGTTCAGACAGAAGGAAGTGTTCTCCTGGAGAGACCCTACCCAGGAGGACCCACAGGAGATAGAGGCTGCCCAGTACGGCTTGAACTTCATCAAGTTGGACGGTAACATTGCCAACATTGTCAACGGTGCCGGTTTGGCTATGGCCACCATGGACATCATCAAGTTGTACGGTGGTGAGCCAGCCAACTTCTTGGACTGTGGTGGTACTGCTACTCCTCAGACCATTGAGAAGGCTTTCGAGTTGATCTTGTCTGACAAGAAGGTGAACGGTATTTTCGTCAACATCTTTGGTGGTATCGTGAGATGTGACTACGTTGCCGAGGGTTTGATTGCCGCTACCAAGAACTTCCAGTTGGACATCCCAGTTGTCGTCAGATTGCAGGGTACCAACATGCAGAAGGCTAAGGAGTTGATCAACAACTCTGGTCTCAAGTTGTACCCATTCGAGGACTTGGACCCCGCCGCCGAGAAGATTGTCTCTTTGGCCCCAAAGGCTTAAGCTAGACCTCATTAGCTACAAATACACATTAGAAGAGAGTGACAGGTGTAGAGCGACTATAAGCCTCTTTTGAAGTTTATCGCCAATTGATTCAATTGATTTTATTGATTAAAGCTTCCAGATCACTAAATCTCAATTGATTGAATCCAATGCTAGTAATCACGGATCGCTCGATGAATGAACTTCACTTAGTTATAATGAGTGAGTAGTTAATGGCTTCTCAGAAATACACACAACTCAAATCTCAACGAAACCTATCTAATACTAACAGCTTGTAATGGAATCTCCTCTCTTCATGTTCAATTTACTCAATTGTTTTTTCAGGGAACATTCGGAACATTCTTCTGATACTTTGTCGATAACTACGAGCACATAGTATCTTCGGGTAATCCATTTTTCATTAGCTGCCAATCAATTCCACTCTATATTCTCTCCCCTTTCAGTCAATTCCTTCCATTCCCCAATCCTCTCCAACTCCAAAACTCAAAATCATTATCAACCCAACCTTCATCAACCTTCACTGCCATTTTCCCTCTCATAGTGCACCTCACCTCAGTCTTAACCACAAAACATATGAACCAATTTCCACGCAAACGCCCCAAATGACCAAATTACCAAAGATTCCCAAATCCCATCACCAAAAATAACCAAACCCTACCTCTCAAAAAACCAAAAATCCCACCAATCCCGAAAACTTCCGTCCTTCCTGATCCCTCCATCCTGTGTCGTTTCGCAACCTGAATGTCGCGGTACGTTGCCACTATCAAAACTACTACTACAACGCCATGTTCCTCACCAGATCCGAATACGACAGAGGCGTGTCGACTTTTTCACCTGAAGGCCGTCTTTTTCAGGTGGAGTATTCGCTTGAAGCCATCAAACTAGGGTCCACGGCGATTGGCGTGCTGACTTCGGAAGGTGTTATTTTGGGCGTGGAAAAGAGAGTCACTTCGCCGCTTTTGGAGAGCTCTTCCATTGAAAAAATCGTGGAAATTGACGCCCACATCGGCTGTGCCATGTCGGGTTTGACTGCCGACGCCAGGCTGATGATTGACCATGCTAGAGTGGCGTCCTTGAGCCATAACTTGTACTACGACGAGGACATGCAAGTGGAGAGCTTGACGCAGTCAGTGTGTGACTTGGCGTTGCGTTTTGGCGAAGGTGCTTCGGGCGAGAAGCGTTTGATGTCGAGACCGTTCGGCGTGGCGCTTTTGATCGCTGGAATTGACGAAAACGGGCCTCAGTTATACCACGCCGAACCCTCTGGTACTTTCTACCGCTACGACGCCAAGGCCATTGGCTCGGGCTCGGAGGGCGCTCAGACGGAATTGCAGAACGAGTACCACAAGTCGTTGACGCTCAAGGAGGCCGAGCTCTTGACGCTCAAGATCTTGAAACAGGTGATGGAGGAGAAGTTGGACTGCAAGAACGCTCAATTGGCGTCTGTGACGAAGGAGGGCGGCTTCAAGGTCTACGACGACGCCAAGACCGACGAGCTCATCAAGGAGTTGAACGAGACCGTCACCGACGACACCCAGATCTAATCTAATGAGCACGATACATCAATATACATACGAAGTAGGGGTGAAGTGTAGGCATTGGTGGGAGTAAAAGCTCGCTGAAGCAATTAAATGCTTGTACCGGCCCAATCAAACTCTGGAGTCACGTAACAGAAAGGGAATGAGGCTATTATTCTCAGTTCTGGTGGATTCTTCGTCTAACTTTCATCATACTCTAGCCATCGAAATCACCTTCTGTAATTGAATATACTCACCTCCCGACGGAAGCCTCCAATTGCGTTGCAAACCCCAGCAAATGGTGATTCTCGCTAACACTGGTGCTGCGAAGAAGAAACAACATGTCACTCACCGCCTGGTTAAATGTCTCTGTGTAAGCATCCACAATCTGCTTAAACGAAGCCGCTCTCAGACCAATAAGTTCGGGGTTCACCTCCAGGTCTGCGAATCGCTCGGGCATGTCTCGTCTAAATGCAGCGAATTGTCTCTCGTCCATCAACACCAACGACTTCTTGAGCCTGCTCATGTAGTTGTTGATGTGGATCACAACATTCAAGACGTTGTGTAGACTCAGTAGAAGCTTTCCGTCAGTCACCATAGCATCCCGCAACATGTTGTTGAGATACGTGCCGACGTGGTTTTTCAAATCTTGTACGTCATCAAAGCTCTCCTCTGAATGCGTGGAGGAGCCTTGCTTGTTACTCATGGCATTTATCTTTGCATCAAACACATCGTTGCCATTGAAGAAGGATTTGATGAAATTCTTTTCGTTGCTAGAGCTCTGTTGGGGGGCAACTTGCTGCGATGCACTGACAGAAAACTTTTGGAGGATTGAAAGTAAGGTCAGAAAATTGTCTTCAACAATCAGGTAATTGAAGTAGCTTTGAAGGAGATTCATGAATCCCTTCACGCTCGCATTGAGAGCTCTGCACTTCACCACACTGGTCTTCACGGACGGATGGAATCCTCTGTATCTCCACACAGTAGAGAAGTTGATCTCTTTCCAAGTTCTGTCCGTTGCCATGTTTGCGTATTTCAAAAGCATTTGAAGTTTGAAAAGAAGCTGGTATTCAAACACAAAGTTGTCACCCACTATGAGATTAATGGGAAATGGAAGGCTCAAGTCAACGTTCACGCTCGCTACAGTGTACTGATCAATAGCGTCAACATCATGCAGCGAGCGAGTCCTCTCCGACTCCGACAGAGACGCCTGTCGTCTGGACAAAGATTGACTCACAATTCTTTTGATGGCGTTCAGTACAGAGTCTGTGTCTTTCATCTCTTTATCGGCGTCAAAGGATTCAATGGCAATGATTTCCTCTGCAAGCTCGTAGAAATTGTTAGTGTCCACGCTGAACCCCGCGCAGTGAGGAAGAATGTCCGAAATACTTGGTTCGCCAGATGATGGCTCGTCAGAAGGCTTACGAACAACCTGGTCATATAGCCGTTGGACTCTCGCGGTGGGCACTGCCTGTTTATCCCTTGAAAGATCATGAAAAGCAGCAGTGATAAACTTGTCAATTTGAAACGACTTGTTCAAAAGGTATGTCTCGTGTAGGTTCTCAATTAGGGTCTGGAATTGGTAGCCTTCTAACAAGAGCCTCAAAAGAAGCTTATTTGCCATTTTGTAACTGTGAATAATCTTCAAGTGAAGGTCTGGCGAAAACAAACTGTCAATTGGGTTGGAGGAGACCTGGGCAAACTCAGGGAGGTCCTTAAAGCTTATAATCCCACTGCACTGGCGGAAAATGTTCAAGTATTTTCCAGTCGCCAAGATCTTCTGTTGTATGTCTTTGCTGGAGAGCTGGTCCGGTACCCCGTCGAGCTTGACGACATAAAGCTCACTCCAGTATTTCTCCATGTTTGAATAGAAGATGTTTGCCGGTAGCTCGTTCTTTTTGATGAGAAATTCACCAAAAGGATCTTGTATGTGGCCTTCAATAAGCCATTCATTAAGCAAGGATACATAATCTGTGGATATTGCGTCGAAAAGTTGTGTTAGAAACTGAAATGCCACAGAGTCTCCCTTGTAGGAATTGATTCTTTCAGTCACAAGCTGCAAAACGACGCCACCTTTACATACAGAGAACTTATTTGTATCTGTTGATGAGCTCATTGAGCCATTCATCTCGAGATCTTGTTTGACAAACTCAAGGAAAGAGTTGAAACTGGGAGATTCCGTACGTTCTTCGGTTCTCATATGGATGGTGTTAGCAATCTCGTAGAGATGGGCCATTGTGTTTGCGCAACGTTGCATTATGATGTTGTCCATCTCTGTGACCGAGAGCGGGGCCTGCTTGACATGGTTTTCAAACTCCAAGATGAGCTTCTGGTATTCCTTGAGAAACCCCCTGATTTCAAAACAAAGTCGCTGGTTCACTCTTCCCAAGTTGGGGTGGTCGTAGATCTGTACAAAGTTGTCGAGTCCGGAGTACCACTTGCCGTAGGTAGCGAGCTTCTTGGTGATGCTCTTCAAAGCAACGTTCAAGTGCTTGGCTGTCTTGTACTCGGGCCCACAGATCCGATCTTGAACTCTCGTGGCATCATAACGTTCACTGTAGCGAACATAATTGCCCTCGTAGCCTATCAACACGTACAAAAGGTCTCTCACCACAAGCACCTCTTGTGTTCTTGTATCGGAGATATCCAGCAAAGACCGTGGTTTGAGCGACTGTACAAATGCAGGTAGTGCCACATTCTTGCTTAAGTAATTGGCAGTCAGCAGCTGTACAGAAAGACCCTGTACCGGAGCTGAACTCATCTTTAACGTTGTGTTGTGGATGCGATAGTGTTTTGATTTCGCGAGCGCGACTCAATAGTAGTAGTATGCAATGGCTGCGAAATATCTACGCTCACTTATGGATGGCTGAAAATCAAAAGTCGTCACTGCTAAAATCGTCATCAAGCTCCAATTGCTCAAGAGCCTTTTCAGCGTCAGCCTGTACTTTGGCAAGACCGCTCACTTCTTCCAAATAACCCTTGTTGTTCAAACACCGCTTCACAAACTCCCACTTCTCTTTCTTGTACCCTTGGATGACTGCCGGAGAACATGCGCTACAGCAGGAATAAGCAGGGGCCCAAAGCTTCGATTGCTGAAAATTGTTGAGGAAACCACGGATCTGGTGGGGTACGTGGCCGAACTTGGTGCTTTCTTCAGCCGAAGCTCGCTCTTTCTCGGGATGCTGTAACACCGACACCAAAAGCTCAACAGCAATGGAAGACGCCATGAGAGCTCCTCCAGGACGCGTCACCGTGCACATCTGGTCCAAGGTTCTGTCTGAAAGAGAATCGCTTGGCGCCACAACGTCATTGCAGTAGTAGCAGCCCAAACGGTTCTCCGTCTCAAGAGAACCATGTCTCATGACAAGGTAGGAGTCAAAGCCGAGTGCAGCATTTATAACGATTTTGTTGTGGGCTAGACCCATCACCGTAGGGAGCCAGCGTGACTCCCGTGAGTCCATGAGGAGAAACGCCACGTCGTGTTCATCAAAGAGTTCGGCCAAAGTCTCGTAGCTATCTTCTAGATTGGAGCCCTCAGCCACAGGATGGCCAATCATCGGTACTGTCATGTTGAATCCCCTAGACCTGACGGACGGGAAGATCTCCTTCAATGCAGCACTGGCCCTTTCGGCCTTGGGTGCTCCCTGTCTGTTGATATCGCTGAAGCAGTCCTTGAATCCAAAGAGCGGCTGCCTCACGGGATTGGAGTAGGAAACACGGCCATTATCAACAAACGTGATTTCTCTCACGCCCCAGCCGAGAAGAGCACGAGCTACGTAGCTTCCGAGGGTGCCAGCACCCAAAAGAAGCACTTTTTGGCTCTTCAAGATATCCAAGTCGAGCTGTGGCGCCACACGCCATTTCATAAGGCGCAAATTCAAATCGACCGCCTGCTCTGCAAGCTGCTGAGGGTTGATGAGCGATCCGAGATCTGCCAATTTCGGCCCTAGCTTACCCTGTACCGTTCTTTCCCAACCGGTCACCTTTGGCGGTTCCAGAACGTCAAAATCCGAATCCAACGCCAATTTAAGCGTTTGAGACAGGCCATTGTTGCGGTACACAAGAAGCTTGACGGATTTTTTGCCCTTGAGAGCAAGAAAGTAGAGCCAGTTTCTGAGCTGCACCAGCGGCCAGTTATCACGATTGAGGCACGCGTCCACGTAGACGAACGTCGAGGCGGAAGTGTCCAAAGCGACGATCTCCTCGTCTACCACCGAGAAAAACGCCCCTTTCGGGTTCCTCTTGAGAAACTCCTCGATCTCAAGCTCGTACTCGTTATTGTTGCTCAGCTCCACCAACAGCCACGGTGAGTGGAGCAACGGGTACGCAAGCCAGTAGTAGTACTTGTACTTCTTGAGGTCTGCAAACGCCAAGAGGTAGAATTTTTCGGTGAACAGGCCCGTTTCCATATCCTTTCTGAGTGACTCTCCCCACAGCTTGAGGCTGCTGAGCTTATCAAACAGTTTGAACTCCTCGATGGTGTTCACATTGATGAGAGAGCCAGGCACCTTCGACGTGGTATGGTTCTCCTCGTACTGCTCGAAACTGGAGTAGTCCAAGTTGATGATAGGCGTATCGTTGAACTTGTTGAGATGAAGCGGCAGGGTCATGAAACCGTGGATCTCCCGAGGTCCAGCATCGAGTTTGTATTCGTTGAGCTTTCTGTCTGATAGTTTGGTGAAGAAGGACAGCTCCACGAACAGCTGTATCGGGGTGTACTTCAAAGACATGATGTAGTTGATAAGCGCGATTATCCGGGGTACCCACGATGTAGGTGATGGAGGGGGACCAGAAAAAGAAGAGTGGGAGGAAGATTTGGATTATAGCTTTTGCTGATTCTGGAGTATATTTTGGTTTCGAGGGGTAATTGGTTTTGCCGGTTTGGTGATGTACTTGAAAGTGCCTCATGGCGCAGATTGATAAGGCCCTAGGGAGAGTGGCAAACAGACCACTTGATAATAATTTCAGCTGAATTTTTTGAAGAAGGATATTTAAAAAGCTTTCACTTGGGCATAAATTGCCAAAAAGGGCCCTCTTTGTTTCTCTTAAAGTTGCCTTACTGTGGCTGCAAAAGTGGTTGGTCAGAATAGTGGCTGCAAGTTCTGTGGGGTAGCCATATTTCAGTGATGGTAATATTTCGTGTTCTTGATTCCGATACCTTTAGCCTGCCATTTGACTTGAACGTGATTCTAAATTCTTCCACAATGTTCTCTTGGTATCATCATTTTGTCCATATGAACAAGGGCCTACTGTACTACCACTGGATCATGAAAAGCGTACTTCTTTGGCTTGATCGAGATAAGTTAAAAGCGTTCATGACTGAATTGAAAAGTTCAGAGAAAATTGCTTGACAAGTTGGAGCTAGTTGTGTATTCCAGAATTCAACCACTCTTCGCCTCTCGACCACAAATACAAGATACATCGAGACATTGAGATAACAATCCGTGGAGGATTCAAAAGCAAGTAAACAGTTCAATAAAAATATCGCATTCAGTCTCTCTCGAGGATTGCTTGCTTGATTATCAGGATCTGATTTCCGAGCTGAAGACCATAGTAGCGCAATTGAACTGTCCAAAATCCTCTTCAACTAGACATGTCTTCAACATCAATCACTGCTTACTCAGTACCACCTACCGTCTACGACCTACAGGTTCCCCCGACCAGGTCCAGTCTATTATGACGAATGCCGCCTGATTATCCAATGGTCTCTGACCGTATACCCATGCTAATTACTCCAAAGTCATGCCGTCAATCTCGTCCAACAACTCGTCGATGGCGATCTCCGGCGCATCGTGATCGTCGTCGTCCATGTCGTCCTCGTGCTCTTCTGTGTGTGCTGGCTGTTCGCCCGCCTTGTACAAGTTGATGGTCTGTCTCAACTCCTGGTCCTCCTCCAACTCCTGCAAGAACAACTCGTAGTCTCTTTCGGCACGCTCCTGCTCCTGCTTGGCCTGTCTGGAGTCGTCGTTGGCCACAATGTCGTTGTGCTCTCTTGCCATTCTCTTCAACTTCCACTGTCTGTTCTTGGACTTCTTGGCCTTTCTTGTGTAGTGCTTCTTGATGAGCACCACCTCGGGCGTGTTGTCGGTGTCCAACGAGTCCCACAAGTCCGAGTTGATGTTGGTGTTGGTGAGGTAGTAGCCGAGAGCCAGGTCACCAGGATGGAGAATGGCCCCAAGGTGAGAACGAACATAGAAGGAGTGGTCGTTGACTCCCAAATCGGCCGCTCTGCAGACGGTGATATCGGCAAGAACGTTTTTGCCCTTGACGTCACCGGTGGGCTCTACGTCCAAAACGATGAACTCCACAAGCTGAGGAACATCCAAGAGAGATGGGAATGGAGCTCTCCAGTACACACTCAGCAAGAGGTCCGCCGTTTGAAGCGTGTTGGGGTCCAAGAACTGAAGCGTATTCGTCACCTTGGAGCAGATCACAAGACGAGAGATGTTACCCATCAGGTGGGCAAGTTTCTTGGGGAGAACCACCAAATCATCACGACAGATGGGTGCAATGTCAATGGAGAAAGTGAACTTGTAACTCGACAGGCCCGACTGCGTGTCTATACTGATGAGTTCCTCGGATCTCTTTGATTTGATAGGAGCCACGGCGCTCAAGAAGTCCACCATCTTCATGGCGTGATTTCTCTGCGAGTAGAAAAAGTCCAACCCGTCTTTGGTCTCCTGGATGGAAATGGTATCAACGTGGGCGTTGTGCTTCAATATCAACTGCTCCAAGTACAAAAACGTTCTCTTGTGGGACACCTTCTGTCTGATCTGAACAGTGGCTCTCCAGGTATTAGCAGTAAACGACTTGGCACAGTCTGGACACTGCATGGCAATGACCACGTACTCAACCTCGAATGTCTGCTGCACGATGGTGTTCTGCAAAGCCTCGCCCTGAACGGTCAACTTGATTCTGATTCTTCTCGAGTGAGGCTCTGTCCAAATGAAGGAGGCGTCGATCAAACGAACCTTGGACAAACCTTTGAGTCTCCGCAAACAGATGGCCAAAAGCTCTCTGGACTCCAACTGCGCCCTGATCCACTGGCCCGGAGGCTGCAAAAAACGCTCACAGTTTCTGCAAAAAGAGATATTTGCCTCCCCTAGGAATGCCTTCGGTGATATCCACATTAAGCTTGATACAGTCGTAACACATCACAAGCCCCAGCAGACCGTCCATGGGCACACCACAGTTGCAACAGAGCACTGTGGCCACCTGGCCGTTGCCTGTTGTTTGAAGCGGGGCGTAATCTGACATGGTGAAGCAGAAATCGTAATAAGGGTGATTAGAAATGGAGCAATGGGATGAGATGAGGCGAAAAAATGGCAGCATGGCACCCGTACACCAGCTTACCCCAGGTTCAACAGCCCTCCGCCAAATTCTCCCAAAGGGCGGCGGAGAGGTCCATTATAGGATAAACCATATATCTATTGCTTCATGGTAACGGCAATGTAATTGGATTATCAATTGAGCTTCTGGCTGTGGAGCTCTGGGGTGCACAGGTTTAGTCAGTAGATCCTCTTCAGGAGTTCGTAATTCTCGAAAAAGACTAAAAACAACATTTCTGTATCAAAATCTATAGTTCAACTAATATTTAAAACTATTTTGTATCCCCCTTCAACGTCTGAAGGTGTTCTTTTGCTGACACCACTTTCGTCGATTTGGAGCCTCCTGCACACACCCACATTTGATAAAAGTTCAACACTACAAACTCAACCAAACTTCATGGTGGACAGAAAACGTGGGGCGTCGTCGAGCGAAGCGCCTAGGAAAATCCGCAAGGGTGCTCATGCAGAACGACTCAAAAAGGAAGAAGAGGCGGAGTCACTGGACGTGTCGCCCAGCCCGAAGCCTGAGGATGTGAAGATCAAATCTGAAGACGAACAGGAAGATGAGGAGGACAACGATGAGGACAACGACGAGTCTTTCACAGAAAAGGAGAACGGCGATGCCAAAGAAGATGAGGAGGAGAACGACAACGAGGACGAGAATGAAAACGAAAACGACAATGAAAACGAAAACGACAACGAAAACGACAATGAACAAGAGAATGGCGACGAGGACGAAGATGAAGACGAAAAGAGGCGAATAACCACCTTCAACTTTGATGGCGTCGAGTACTCCTTCAAGGAGAGGCCGTCTGTGCTCGAGGAACGCGACGGTAAGATCGAGTTCCGTGTGGTAAACAACGACAACACGCGAGAGAATCTAATAGTGCTTACAGGGCTCAAAAACATCTTCCAGAAACAATTGCCCAAGATGCCTAGAGAGTACATTCTGCGCTTGGTGTACGACAGATCCCATTTATCCATGGCTGTGGTGCGTAAACCGCTCACTGTGGTTGGAGGAATCACTTATAGACCGTTTGACAAGCGAGGTTTTGCTGAGATTGTGTTCTGTGCCATTTCCTCCACAGAGCAGGTGCGTGGTTACGGTGCCCACTTGATGAACCACCTCAAGGACTACGTCAGGGCAACCTCTCCCGTCAAATACTTTCTCACCTACGCCGATAACTACGCCATTGGGTACTTCAAGAAGCAGGGCTTCACCAAAGAAATCACCCTAGACAAGCTGGTGTGGATGGGATACATCAAGGACTACGAGGGCGGTACGCTCATGCAGTGTGCTATGCTACCCAGCCGGTTGCGTTATCTAGATCTGGGGAAGATTCTTCTTCTTCAGAAAGCTGCAATCGAGAAAAAGATCAAGATGCGGTCCAAGTCCCACATTGTCCGTCCAGGTCTCCGTGTTTTTAAAAATGCCGGGCCAAATTTCAAGCTTCAGGCGAAAGATATCCCTGGTCTTCTAGAAAGTGGATGGCTGGAGGAAATGGATAAGATAGCACAGAAGCCCAAACGTGGGCCCCACTACAATTTCATGATGACTCTTCTTCAAGAGCTCACCAACCATCCATCAGCCTGGCCATTCGCCGTTCCTGTCAACAAGGAAGAAGTGGGTGATTACTATGATGTAATCAAGGAACCCATGGATCTCAGTACTATGGAACTGAAGCTTGAAAACGATAAGTACGAGTCGTTTGAGCAGTTCATTTACGACTGCCGCCTAATTTTCAACAACTGCAGATCGTACAACGCCGAAACGACCACATATTACAAAAACGCCACAAAGCTTGAAAAGTTCCTTAATAAGAAGATCAAGGAGAGTGCTGATTATTCGCACTACTTGGACTAAGACCGTTGGGTGTGCATACACGCTTACATCCATACCAGCGGGCGAGACCAAGGAACCATTATCATCAATTGCTTCCCAGCTTATATTCACAATGGTCTCTTTATACTCACACAAGGAATCTTCCGATGTTGCTAAGGCCGTGGGTGCTTACATAATCAAAATCCAGGACGAGGCTCTCAGCAAGGCTGGTGTTTTCAAAGTTGCGGTGTCCGGTGGATCACTCGGCAAGGTGTTGAAAGCTGCCTTGATCGACGACTCTGAGCTTTCCCAGAAAGTTAAGTGGGATAAATGGGAGGTTTTCTTCAGTGACGAGAGAATTGTGCCATTGGACCACCCTGAGTCCAACTACGGTCTCTTCAACGAAAAAGTGCTCCTGAGCTTGCCAGCCGGCTCTCCCAAGCCCAAAGTTCACGCCATTGATGCTTCCTTGATCACTGGCTCGGACGGCCAGCTTGAAGGTGCCGATAGCGGCAAGGACGAGGCCCTTGCACAGGCTTACGAGAAGCTTTTCGCTAACGACGCCCATCTTGACTTGGTTCTTTTGGGCTGTGGTCCCGATGGCCACACCTGCTCCTTATTCCCTGGCCACGCTTTGCTTCAGGAAAAGAACAGTCTCGTTTCATTGATCAGAGACTCTCCCAAGCCTCCACCAAGAAGAATCACCATTACCTTCCCCGTTTTGGCACAGGCCAGCAATATTGCGTTTGTTGCCGAGGGCGAGGGTAAGGCTCCGGTGATTGACGAGATTTTCAACAAGCCGGAGTCGCAGTTGCCATGCAAGTACGTGAACGACCTCAGTGTGCCAGTGTCGTGGTTCGTCAACGACGCCGCTCTCACCAACGTCAATGTCACTCCTTCCAAGTACTGAAGGCGTGGGTCTTGCCTATGAGGTGCCTGCTGGTCAATTGGCGATGATGCTCAGGTGCCGCCCAATGATGACACTGGCATGTGACTAAACCATCAGACAATAAACCCACCACTCAATTTCGTGTAGAACCAGACATCGAAAGCCGGCAAATCAATTGCTCCTTCCCCAATAGAAATACTCTTTTTATCTGACCCTCTTGTGCTCGGTGATGGTTCTGATAAAGTCCTCCGTGTCGGTATCAATGCGCACAGAATATTCATCAACAAGTACCAATGGGTAAGTCCAAGCTGAGCCTCCACACCCCACACATACTGACCGCAGGTTTAGGCGTTGCATTGTGGCTATGTCCAAAAAAGAACCTGGGTGTCCAGGACAAATTGCAAACCGTCATGGGCCTGCTTAACACTGTGTTTCCAGGACTGCCCCCACGGTTTGAGCCTCACATCACTGTTTCTACCAATTTGGCAGTGGACATGAAAAACCCAAAAGACGATGTCAATCGCATTCTCTCGCTGTGTGCTGCAGCGCTTCTGCTGCTTCCGAAATCAGAAACTCCGTGGATCCGTTTGGGCAAGGTGACCAGCCAAAGGAAGTACTTCCAGAAACTTTACTTCCAGGTTTTGGCTGAGCCCACCCTCTACCTGTTTGCACGTATTGTTCAGGAGCTATTCGTTTTGCTACCAGCCAAGACGGAGGCAGAGCGCCAGCAGAAGAACCCCCACTTGTACCATAAGGACCACAGCAGGAACCTCGTAAGGAGGAAACTGACAAAAGAGGCTAAGGAAGTGGATGTTGATACTGGTAAGCTTCAACGGGAGCTGGCTAGCGAAGCTGCTGCTTGGGCTGTCGGCGAATATAATCCTCATCTCTCGCTAGTGTATAGCGACCTTCATCCGATCGATACTGCCTTGTGGCACACCATTCGTCTGCGGGTTCTGGACTATTTGGGAATCGACGGGTGTGACTCTGATTCATGGAATATGCTGGGCAATGGGCTTTCCTGGGAAGGCGGCGTGTTGAAGTTGGTTCTTTGTGAGGGTGACGTTAATGAGTGGGTTGTGCTTGGTTCCGTTGATGTTTGAGTGGTTTGTGCTCATTCGCTTCCTTTGGCTGACTTTCAAGCTTAATGAAAAGGATGCCTTAATTTAGGCCGCATTGAATGCCCTTCACATCAATTGAGTGGCCGGGCAGGACGTTTGCAGAGCCGGCCACATGAAAATGTCGATAGCTGCCGGCTCCATCTGTATAATTACCATAGATGACTGTATCGATGTAAAAGCTGGAGAAGTGTAGGTAATGGGTGTCGCCTTTTTGGTGGTTTTGGGATGACAATGTCACCAAGCTTTACTGGAGATTCAAAGCCGTGAGACCTTTTACGTCACTCTTGGCAATTGTGAGATCCCGAAATTATTGAAAGTTGGGTTCAAAATAATGGTACATTTTGGGTTACCAACTGGTTCTTCCAGAGAAGTGGCACATTTTGGAGCTATATCTCAATGGATCAGGGCCTCAGAGATTAATGGAACTTCAAGTGCACAGATATCTTGTCTGAAAATGCGATAGATGAATAACCGGTATTTTGCCTCATTCTAGATTCTTGGGTCATTGAGTCTACGTGTAATTTCTAGTGAGCGCTAGACGTGTATTGCAGCCAAATAGACGAACTATCAGTAATTACCCAACTTGTCCGCCAGAATAAAGAGAAACATCACTCAATAAATCAATCTAGCTAGAAGAGTCACATTAAGCAATTTTCAAGAAATCTTACGGAATTACCGATTTTTGAAGCATGATTGTATGTTTCCTGTCCTACACGCATCTCACTGAGTATTTACTTTTCCATGATATCAACCGTGAAATTGCGAAACACCTACTCTAACATAAACTACACACGGTTTCCAAAAATCCAAATCACCAGCTAATACGTCAAATAATAGTGACATTCACAGAGACAGTCACACAAATTCCATTCCATTCACTACAGCTGCATTTCCTAGTCACACCACAACCTGTTAGTATGACAGTTGCACCATCAAAACTAGCCCTCAAGGGATCCTCCAAAACCGTGGTGGATTTCTTTGAATTCGCCGTACACAGCATTCTTTTCCAACGTGGCATATATCCCCCTGAAGATTTTGTTACTGTCAGAAAATATGACTTACCCATGCTTATGAGCAGTGATAACGACGTCAAAGACTACATTGGCAACATCATGCAGCAGCTCCGGAAATGGATATACGGCGGACGCTTGCTGAAACTCGTTGTCGTGATAATAAATAAGGCCACAACTGAAACCGTAGAAAGATGGGTTTTCTCAGTTGATATACAGAAAGAAGGCGACGAAATCGATGAAAAGCCCAAGTCACAAATCCAACGAGAGATCCAGGCAATCTTTCGCCAGATCACCGCTTCAGTATCATACTTGCCGTTTTTGCAAGACGATGAGTACACGTTCAATGTGTTGGTGTACACAGATCCGAGCTACGATAGCAGGAGGATACCCAGTGAATGGGCAGATACCCATGGTGATGGAAAGATGATTACAGGCGAGGCTGACCAGGTGGACTTCTCTACTTTCAGTACAAATAATCACCTGGTTGGTACCTCGGTAAGCTACAAGCTTGGTTAATGACTTGTCTATAGAATACACAGCTACGCCTGGACGTTGCGTTGATTTTCCTCGCGGACCTCTTCGTTTTTCATCTCCCTCTTTTTGATCTCTCCTTGCTCACCGTTTTCCTCTGTGGTCTTTTCTTTTTCATTGGAAACTTCCTGGTTTTTGAGCTTTGACTCCCAGAATTCGCCCTCTCTCCGAGCTTCGGGCTGTTCACGGCCATCTTCTCTATCCTGCTTTTGTTCCTTTTGGTCCTTCTGTTGCTGCTGTTTCTGCTGCTTGTTTTGTGGACGTATCACTGCAAGCTCCTTATCAAACCGCCTTCTCTTGTTGCTTATAATGAAACGAGCAGCACCTCTTGAGGCTACCAGGTAGTCCCATTTGCGCAAGTACATGTCCTGTTTGAGCAATTGTGGCGCCAGCACACTCTGCTCACTTAGAACTTTCAAATCGTTGAAACGCAGCTTCAAGTCCATGAATTTGAAGATTTGCTCTTTGCCAGTGTCGGGGTCGACTGGTGGGATGTACTCGTTCAAAATGGAGAACTTCATTTGATGCACATAGTAGTCTAGGATGTAGACAATGCCCTCGTTGACAAGGGTCTCAGGACAGCGGAACTGAGCCATGGAATCGATGTTTTCGAGAATCTCGCTGGTTTTCGTGGATCCAGGCTCACCGTGCTTGGAGATTATACCCTTGGGGTCCAAATTAAGCGACACAATGACAATGGCCAATGCAATACAGTGCGGTGGGATCACCAAGCAAAGCGGCGTGGACATTATGTCAAAGGCCACGAGCCACCCGAAAAGAGTTAGACTGTAATCGAGCCCGAGCTCTTTGGAAAACAGCGTCACCAAGTAATCCACAGACGGCACGTTGGCGGCACCGTTGAGGAAATCAAACTTGAGCACCTGAAGAAGCTTGAATTCCAAACTCATGATGATCTTGCGCTGCATCTCAATGAGAGGCAACAGAGTGCCAGTGCTCTTGTTCACCACTTTGACGTCCTGGTCCACCTCTCGAAGCTTGTTAGCCACCAGCTGCATGTCCCTGAGTTTTTTGATACAATCCTCGTGTTTGGTGGCCAAAAAGAGAGCAGTGTAGGCGACCAAGTAAGGGTCCTTTTCGAGTTCAGTGAGAGACTCGTTTTCTGGGTTCTGGTCCAGAGGTTCTTCAAACGGATTGAAAAGATAGAACCGCAGGTAGTAGTTCATGGCGGTGGCGAGAACACGAAGCGGGAACTTCATGATCTTGACCACCTGGAAAAGAAGCTGGAAGATCTGGTGTTTTCGCTGGTTGTATGCTAGCTTCTTGTTTTCTGGGATGGTGTTTGAATGAAGGTATGAAAGCTCAGCCAAGGTGAAAAAAGGTCTGGAGACCTGAAGCACAGTAGGCACGTCAGCACCGTTCTTGGGATTCGGAGCACCCGGCTCCTTTCTTTTGTATACCATGCTGGTAGGTAACTGAAGCATCTTTAGTGAGCTTTAGGCTTAAGATGGGTGGTGTACGGGTGTAACGTTGGGGCCCCCCGGTGGTTTTGGCGGAATCGACCCATTGGCAGCCATTGAGCTACTGGTTAGTAAAGAGAGGTTTATTCAGACATACTACGGACTTAAGCGGAGAAGGACAAGGAGACACCCAACTTGTGGACAGGCTCGGCCAACTTCAAGGCGTCGAAGGAGGCACCCAAGCCCAATCTCACGCCGGGTCTCAACTCCTGGGAGTAGGCCAAGGCGGTCAAACCGGAGTCGGCGACCTTAGCCTTGACGAAAGCGGTGGAGTCCAACTTGTACTTGGTGGCGAACTCAACGTTGACGTTGGAGGACTTGACGGAGTCCCAGGTGGCCTTGGCACCGGCCTCGACCAAAGGAGAAACCTTGTGGTAGTAAGCAGCGGTGAAGACAGACAAGTTGGAGGTGGAGGTCACGGCAACGGTGTACAATGGGTTGGCGTAGCCGACACCGACGGAGTACTTGTTGAGCTTGGCGGAGGCAATGTCGTAACCCAACTCGGCACCGGCGGTGAAGCCGTCGTGGGCAACGGTCAAGTCAGCGGTGGCAACAGGGCCCTTGAGCAAGTCGAAGAACAAGCGGGCGTTGACGGCGGACTGCTGGTAGAAGAAGTTCAACTTGGCGTTCTTGGAGCCGTTGGGCACAACGGAGGTGTCCAACTCACCCTTGAGGCCTGGAGTCAACAACTCGGACAACTCAAACTTGGTGCTCAAGGTGTTGGCGTTGTTCCAGCCCTGGGTCAAGGTCAAGCCGGTGGCCTTGTCGGCGTACTTGGCCTCCACAGAGGCGGCAATGGCATTGTCCTTCGCGGTCTTGCCCTTGACGGTGAAAGCGACACCGTTAGGAGCGGTGGACTTGACGTCCACGGCAGCGGAGCTCAAGTGGAAGAAGTCCTTGGAAAGCAAGTCGTTGGAAGACTTCTGGATGTCGGAGAAAGCAACAGGGGCCATGGTGAAAAGAAAAAGGTGCTTGTTGTGGGTGCGGTGCGAAAAACGTGGATGAGGAATGGGCTCGAATTTATATGTTGAGCGGCTGCCCCACCGTTGGGGAAACGAGGCCCCATACTAGCGCGATTTCTGGTGCGAACGTGAGCTCTGGTTGGGCAGTGGCTGGGGGGATATTCGGTGGTTGTTTTTGGATTTTGATGATCGGTTTCTGTTGATTTGTGGGTTTAGGGTTTATTTGGTTGTGGTTGGTCAATTGGGGCGTGAGTTGGGAGAGGATGGCCGGGTGTGGTAGAGCCGATCTGATAGGCCAGGAGGAGCTAGCCATGGTGAGGTTGATTGAGTGGCAGAGGGGAATTGAAGGTTGGAGGGTGGATTAGGCGTAAGGAGGAGTCAAAAAGATCAGTATAAGGTCGCTGAATCGGCGTGTTTGGCGGGTTGGCTGTACCAGTCTGGCCTGAGAAGGCGGATGGTAGGGACGGTCTGTCTGATTTTGCCAAATGCCGTGAGATCCATAACTGGAGCCTTTAGCCTCGATCCCGAAATTCCAATTTGGATCCTGTTTTTCATAGGCATTGGTGTCCAGTCGGATACCTATGAATACCTTTGTTCCTAGCTACACAAGCGTCCTACGAGCCACACTACAACACCACCTTATTACCCCATCAAATATCCACCATACAATGCCACCACCAAACCACTACAGAAATTTCCACTTCAAAAACCCTGGCTCACTCCATCCACCCATGATAAGACACCACTGGGTCTCGGCGTTAGGCGCACGTGCTGTGGCGGCGTGACGACCGATCTGGCATCCCACAAGAATAATAGAAGGATCCAGAGGTCTCATAAAAAACTCGTTATCCTCTTTCTGCGTTACTTTGAGTACCTAAGATCACCTCCCAACGTTGTGGCTTTTCGCAGCCATCCGGGTGCTAAAGCACACGCTAAAATTAGTGCTTTTAGGCCCATTGTGTTTTCGCTGGAGGGTCCACCCGGTCAATTCTGTCTTCAAAAGCCAACTCACCCATTCTCTTCAAATCCTTATCGCCTCTTCTGTTGGGAAAGCTAACCCCGGCTGATGACCTCTGTTTATGTTCGGTCACGTACGTGCTATTGTTCTCCCCGCTGAGACCCACATTTCCCAAGCCCTGGTTCCTCAAGCCATACGGGCGAGAATGGGCGATTTTGGTCACATTTCGAGAAATCAACGTTTACCCAGAATTGCTGAATTGACCAATCAGGACGTTGTTGCAGGTTCTGTTAGCACATGCGCTCCGCCCTGACTCTGTCTCAGTTTCAGCCACAACGCGAGCTTCCTTGTTTGTTCCTGAATCTGACCGTGAATTCGAATGTAGCCAAATGGGGTCAATTTCCGAGTGATTTGGGTTCGCTTGACGTGCCAAGTTTGACAGCGAAGGGGTCGAAGGAGCGTGATGGTGTAGGGTTTGTGGAATGGAGAGGAATACGAGGTTTGATGATTTGGCGGATTGGTTCATCCAGGAGAAGTCCCTGTGTGAATGAAGTAAAAGGTCATTGGTTCTTTGGATGGGGGATGATCCGGTTTCGCAGCCAGCGGTGACAGCTGCTTCACAGCTTCGATGTGGAAGGTACCATCTTCATATAAAATGCAGAAAAGCCAGTTCCAGTAGAGGTTTTTCTGCTTTTGAAATCCCGTATACTCATAAGTGTTCTACAAACTTGTGTGTGTTGCTTTGGAGTTATACTGAAGCTTATGCCCCTAGTATGAACCCCAGATCTTCATCCAGATGATATCGAAGTTACTGCAAGCTCAAAGCCTACCATTCGCAAGCACCCAACAAAAACTTGCCCAATTTCTCCTTCATCAACAAGTGCAGACCCTTCACTGCATTTCACTTGGATCTGACCTGACTCAGTTTCGCAGCCATCATCATCACACCATATAGGCACCACTACATAACCGACGACTGCTTTTTCCACACTGCCAATTGAGCACCAGGCGATTGGGCAAAACTTCATATACAAGACAATCAGCACAGAAACACCCCGTGACTGAAATCTGCCTGCCCCATGAAATTCTACTTTGTCAATACCACTCCAATCTTAGTGAAATGCCTTGAGGATGCCATAACAGAGGTGGCTCCGTACATTCTGAGCCAGGTCAAGATGTCAGTGGTGAACCGCCCACTCCGTGACTTCGTGACCTCCAAAGACCCAGAGAATACGGCCATTGTGACACCAGCAAACTCCTTCTCGTTCATGGGAGGCGGATTCGACAAAGCAGTGCTTTCCTTGATCTCCGAAGACCACAAAAAGGAACGTACTGTTGAAACTGCCATCCAAAACTACAGCTTGCTGCAAAACCACGGCTTCCTTATCCCTGGATCAGCCCACCTGGTCAGACTATCTGAAATCCCTCACACCTCAGGCTCAGTGGCTGTAAACAAGGGCGTTCTGACGCTAATCCAAGTTCCTACTATGGAAGTTCCAGGCCCCATTCTACACGAAAAGGCTTTCTACAGCACATGGGCGGCTCTCACATCTCTTACTTCACTGTCAGACATAGAAGCCGCTGTTTTTCCAGCTTTTGGAGCAGGTTTCGGCGGAATTCCTCCGGGAACATGTGCTAGGCTTATGGTAGGTGCTTTGGCTCTCTGGTACATGCCAGCACCGTCTCCATTGGCCCGTTCAGCTGGTGTTCTCTTGTACCTTCGGAAAGACTATAGAAAGCTTGGAAAACCCAGCGATTTGGCGACCATTGAGCAATTCTACACGGAGCACGGGAAAAGCTCGTTCACCCAAACCGGAAAAGAAGCACAGCATTGGCCACTTCCATGGCATCGTATGGTCAAGGGTCTCAACTGGGTGCAAAATGTGTCACCCTAGTACGCTACTACATCAACAGTCGCGCATACGCGTATGACTACTACTCGCTATAAGTACACCCTAGGGTTTATATACTGCCCGGAAACGGAGCAGGTGTTATTTTTGAACAGGCAGAAGCTGCCATGGATGGGCCGCTGGAACGGTGTCGGAGGCAAGCTTGATCCTGAGGAATCTCCTTTGGAATGCATCATTCGGGAAACCGAGGAGGAAACCGGTTTGAAGGTTTCTCTGTATAAAGACAAGGGCGTGTTGCGCTGGGCACGCGACGGAGCCGATTTGGGTGGCGTTCATTTGTTTGTCGCTGAAGTGCCGCTGCTGTTTGTGGCCGATTACAAGACCCCCCGGTGTTTCTGCCATGAAGGGGTGCTTGACTGGAAGAAGCTTGATTGGTTGTTGCACAAGGAGAACACCGGGGTGGTGGACAATATCCAGATTCTACTTCTGGACTTGATTTTCAAGAAAGATCGGAAGGTGTGGATCGCCGAGTACACCGGTGGGGCCTTATCCCGCTGTGAGGTAATCGAAACTTTATCGTGACTTTTTGAAAGCTTCATCGGAGGCATTTTACCTCTGCATTGGTAAGTACACCTGTAGTAATACTAACTGGCATGATCCTACAACAACTTCAATTCCCATTCTATTACTATGAGGCAAGCGCCTATGACCGAATCATAACTACGTCGTCCAGAGCCTGGCGGTACCGTCAGCACCGGCACTGAACAACCATGCTTCCTTGGGGTGCCACACCAAGTCCAACACTCCAATGCTCGACACAATCTTGTGTCCCGTCAACTTCTTCAATGGCACCAACAACGGATTGGTCATGAAATCGTCGTACACAGTGCTGTGGAAAACATGAATGGTGCCGTCGTCAGAAGCCGAGGCAAACAATGGCATCTTGCCCTTGTGGAACTTGATCGAACGAACGGCCTTCTCGTGGTACCGGAGCGTCTTGTACGGCGTGGCAGACAAGTCCAAGTCGTGCCACAAGACACGCTTGTCGTAGGAAGATGCTAGAAGATGGTCACCTCTGGGGTGAATGTCGATGCTGGAGAGCATGCGGGCACCAGGCATCAACTTCTTGACAAGCTGCTGCTGTGCCAAGTCGTACACACGGATGGTTCGTTGCGACGAGACGAAAAGCTGTGGCTTGAATGGATGGAAACGGGCGTCCATAATGGTACCCTTGGATTTGCGGAAAGGGGATTGAGAAAGGTGCTTGGACAACTGGTGGATAAGCACGGCAGTGTTCTTTGCCTCAGGAGCAACCGTGACAAAGTAGTCACCCTTTCTGTGCCACGAGAGCTTCTTGATAGGCTTCTTGCACTCGACAATGGCAGCTACACCTTCCTGGGTCTGGGTAGCATTTGGAGTGTACCACTTGGCGACATCCTTCTTTGGCTCCAGATCGTTCTTGGAAGTTTCTTCGTCGTCGTTGACGTTAATCTCCGTGTCCTTGCGCTTGTTGCCGAAAGTGTCGTAACCCCAACCGGTCTCGATCTTGACCCTGGCGCTGTTTTCGAAATCGAAACCGAAAACTGGTGGCACTAGAAGGAAGATTTTCTCTGCAGCAGCAACAGCCAAAATGGCCATGCCAGGTTCAGGATGCCACTCCAAGGCGTCGATCTTATCTTCTGGGTTCTCCTCGGTATTGATGGCCTGGAACTTGTAAACCAGTCTGCCTGTAAGCACCTCCCACACTCGGACGGACCCGTCATCGGAACCAGTAGCCAACCAGAGACCTTGAGGGTCAATGGAAAGCGTTCTGATTCTACCGGTGTGGCCATTGTACACCGTGGAACAACGGATAGGGAAGGGTCTCAAGTCCTTTGGCGAAGGAAGTTCTGGGATCAACGACTCGGGGTCGATGTTTAATTTGGCATGACGCACACGAGGAGCCAAGTACAAGTCCAAGCATCTCTCGAAACGCTCTCTGATGGACTCGGAGTAGCCTGGCACCTTACGCAAGGCAGAGTATTTCTGGGGCATGAAGTTGGTATCTCTTTCAGAAGGATTGGCCTCGAGCCACTTCTTCTTTTCCTCCTCGTCAAAGAGGTATTCTTCTGGTGGGTTATAAGACTCGTCGTTTGTTGGTGGGGGCAATTTGGGTGCCCTCATGTTCATGTAATGGTTGTTTTCAGGGTCCTCGTGCTCCCACAAGTCGAAGTTGTTCTGGTCCTCCTCGGCCTTGGCCTTGGCAGCTTCTGGAGACAAAATCTTGCCCAGACGAATGGCACGGACAATCTTCATGATTCTCTTAGCTTCGTGCTGAGAAGGTTGGAAGCGAGATTTAGGTTCTGGAGCAGCTGTGAGAGGCATAACCTCCGTTTTCAGGGTGAACCATTCGATCGTTGGCTCGTAAGGGTTGATAGACTCGTCGGTCTGCTCCTGGTTTTGAATCTTGCGGATCAACTCCAACTCATCCTCAGTGAGCTTGAGAGATTGGCCTGTGTTCTGGTCCAAAAGACCTGTCCAGCCCTCTGGAAGTTCAATCTGCTCCAAAAGCTGGTCCAATGCAGAGCCTCTGGCGGGCCTCATAATACGCTTACCGTTGATATCGTAACCAATATGAGGCATTTCTTCGTATGCTGCAATGGGGATATTGCCGATGGTGTTGAAGTTTTCAGCGTCCGAGTCGTCTGAGTCGTAAACAGGCTCGATCTCAGGCTTGATGATACGGGTACGGCCATCGGAGTATTTTCCCAAAATCTCACCGTTGTCCTCGTCCTCCAATGTCTGAAGTTGAACTCCACTGAGTTTGTCGGTCACAGCAGAAGAGGCAGAGGCAGCATCCAGCTCATCGTCAGACTCCTCCTCCTCATCGTCATCTTCACCTTCATCACTGGAATCGTCTTCCTCTTCATCCTCAGCCTCAGGCTCCTGCTCAGCAAGAAGTTGGTTGAGCTCAGCTTCACTATCATCATCCTCCTCATCGGAACCTTCCATGGTCAAAACTCCCTCGACGTCGAGCTCGGGCTCATTCTCGGGCTCCTCTTCGGATTTTTCTCTTTTTCCAGCAGCTCCAGCCTTTTCGGCACCCTTCAGCCTGGCCATCGTGTTCTGCTTTCTTGGTGATACTGAAAAAATCATCTCATCGCGCTACACCTTCCCCAAGTACAATCAGACCTCATTTCTGCATGAACTCGATACACCGCATAAACGCCATCAATGAGAAGGAACTAGAATCCAGTGTATCTGATGCTGCTTCATGGCATCAGGATTACGCCGATACATCATATATTTATGTGGGCAACCTCCATGAGAAGATTCAGGAAATCGACCTCGTCAAGATATTCTCCCAATGGGGAAACCCTACTCATGTTAACTTGATAAAGGATAGAGACAGCGGGAAATCTAGAGGTTTTGCCTATTTGAAATACGAAGACCAGCGGTCTTGTGTTTTAGCAGTCGATAACTTCAATGGCGTGCTAATATATGAACGCCCACTAAAGGTTGACCACACATACTACCAGCTACGGGATGGCCAGGAAGAGGATGATTTCGCTGTTGATTATCTGGAAGCAAGGCCGGCTCAGATTGAGGCTCCAAAAAGCCCAAAAAGGGAAGAAAAACAGATCAAGAGAGTGGAGCATGTGGAAGAATCCAAGACCATCGAGGTTAACTCGTCAGGAGTCGCGGAAATGGCAGTCTCAGAGGCGTTCGTTGCTGATGACGATGACTTCAACGACCCAATGGCCAATTTGGTCAAGATGGAGTTCCCCAAGTCTGAAAAGAAGCACCGGAAGCGGAGACACAGAGACAAGGAGGGTCACAGAGACGAGAAGAGGAAACACAGAAGGAGGGACGAAGAGAAGGAAGCAAAGGAGGCTTCTACCAGTTGAATGCTGGGCTATTTTATGACTATTTGTGCGGTTGCAAATTATCGAATATTGCATGGTTCCAGACTAACCCTTGGTGACCTGGGATAATGCATACCCCTTATAGTATGCAAAGAACTTTGTCTTCTCCTTCACATTCATGTCGTCACCGACTAATGACAAGCCGTTGTCTGGGAACACCTCTCTGGCGGCCTTTATGGAATATGGTTCCAGACCCAAATGGGGCACGATTTTGGCTTTCACGAAGACCTTGCCCACAGTCAACAATTTGCACATATATTGAAACGGTGTCACATTTGGAACAGGCAATGTGATGAGGTTGGGATACACCCTGAGGACGATGGTCAGGTACGAGAAGCCGGAAAGCTGAAGCAACTTGGGGTCAATGCTTTTGTCAAAAGGAAGCACGGCCTTGTTGTTGGAAGACGTGCCCTCTGGGAACAAAATGACAAACTTGTTCTTAAGAGTGGCATAGTCTGCGATCTCTGCTCCATTCAAAGGAGCACCGGGTTCCAAGAAGGGAACCTTGGCGAATTGCCAGAAGCTTAATGCATGCAATTTTCCATCACGGGGAAGCAAAATGACGACAGAATTGATTGAAGTGGCTGCCGAGATCACGAACAAGAGCAACACATCAATGGGTGAGATGAAATTTGCAACCACCAAGTGGTTGAGACCTGGCCTTTTCCTATCAATCTCAGCTGTCTTCAGTTTCCTCACTCCTTCTACCAGCAAGTCAATATCTGAAACGCCGAAAATGTGCTTGAGTATCACCAGAAGCACAGGTTTTGGTGCCATCAATGTGAAGGCATACAATATGTACAACAAGGGCAATTTGACGGCAACAACCACAGGATTGACGAGAAACTTCTTTAATGGTTGCTGTGGGTTGTCTACCGGCATGAAGGCCGATATGCCCGTGCCTTTGTCTCTCCAGTTGGAAAACTTCTCCATGGTGGTTGGTGATGGCGAGGAAACAGTTGATGAGCCGGTTCAGGCACGTGACACACCCAAAACCAACTCCATCAAATTTTTACCTCTTTTGTTTTTATTTGAGAGAAAATCCGAAAATGCCGGTCATATTCGGAATGTGTGGCGTTGGAGATGGTGGTTCAGCTCGAAGGTCTGCGCACCCATGGAAGCACACACTGAGTGAAGGACAAGCCGGGTCAGGCCAGAGAAGAAAAATGTCGGTGGCAAATAAAATAACTCAAATAGGGGTCAGTGCCATTCCACGATTTACCCTAGCGAATTTTCCCTGTTTTGCCTTGTGGATGGCGTGCTCTGATTGGTCGATCCACAAAAGAGCATAACAATTGAAACACACAGCCAGCGGGCCGGACCCACGGGGCGAAGCAAGGTGCTCCAGATGGCGGTGAAATAGACGGCGGGCATACCCGAGGTATTTCATCCTCTGACGGTGCATTCTGATTGGCTGCAAATAGAGGTATCAGAATGTGGACTGGTCTAGAATTACATGATCTGGAGCAGGTTCATGTTGGGAACAGTAGACTGTCTGAGATTGATTGCTATCTAAAATGGGAAGTTTCCAAGTGAGTTATAGATTCTGATGTTTGAAGTTGGGTGTATCTATGACATGGAGAGGACCAACAGACGGAAGAAGTGCTCAGAGGGAAATGAAATTATATACTGGTTTGATTGTCGAGAGTGCTCTCTCATTCTAAATAGGTATTATTTCATTCAAGATTTATCCTGGTCGTCTAGCGCTTCAGCCAATCAGTAGAAGGACATCCCGATCTGGAAAGATGGAGCTGGGTATCAACAAAACAGTACCCCACGGAGTGGACCCTGCAAGCCCGAAAGCCTCTATAAGCCTTGATATTTACTCAATTGAGTCAGACTCACCTACAAATCAGTTTCATGTAACATTATTGACCACATACTAATATACACAGCAAGGCAGCCCGTGCTGCTTGCGATATAATACTTTCACAAGAAAAATCAATTTTCGAGCAATTACAACTCCTGAGAAGCCTTGGCGTTGGCCTTCTTGGAGGGCAACAAGGACTGGTGGATGTTTGGCAAGACACCACCCTGGGCAATGGTGACGTGACCCAACAACTTGTTCAACTCCTCATCGTTTCTGATGGCCAACTGCAAGTGTCTTGGGATGATTCTGGACTTCTTGTTGTCTCTGGCAGCGTTACCAGCCAACTCCAAGATTTCAGCAGCCAAGTACTCCAACACAGAAGTCAAGTACACGGGGGCACCGGAACCGACTCTCTGGGCGTAGTTACCCTTTCTCAACAATCTGTGGACACGACCGACTGGGAAAGTCAAGCCAGCCTTGGCGGATCTAGAAGTGGATGCTTTCTCAGAGGAACCTGCTTTACCTTTACCACCGGACATTCTTAATAATTTGTGTTTTGGATGATGGGAAAAAACGAGCAAGTGTCTTGCTTATATACGCAGAGGTCTGTCAGCCCCACGCACCGCGCTGGGATACAAAGTGCACAGGGGAGGAGCAGGAGACATTTCGGGAGAGTGCGCGAGGACAGGATGCGATTTACGCCAGCAGGGTGTAAAAACAGGCACAATTCGCACGCCTGCCACCGCCGCCACTGGGGTTCGTTAGTGGCAGCCGTTGGCGCCAGATCTGGCACCGAACACTGGCCTTGCAGTGGGCATCGGAAATTGGAGTGGTGAAGTCATCCAATTTCTTGGAGGCCACTGAAAAAGAAAAGAATTGAGCAAAGCATCACAGCACGCCGAGCCCTAAATGCAGAACCCTTCGTCTCACCGCGCCGTCACCGTCACCGTGGCGTTGTTTGTTATGGGGTAGTGTTCCTCAGTTGCAGCCATTCCAGAGAATCCTCAAGAGCTCTCCAGGTGTTTGTTTGTATCCGCGAGTGCGTGCTGTTTTTTACACCAGACACCGCGCTCTCCTCGCCTGCAGTTCTCTGCAGGACACCTACCCCCGCCAGTCTCACTATATATGGAGCCCGTTCGCAATCAAAGTGACTTTTTCCCATCATCCCTTTGAACAGACATCATGGCCCCTAAAGCAGAGAAGAAGCCCGCCTCTAAAGCCCCAGCTGAGAAGAAGCCAGCCGCCAAGAAGACCGCCTCTTCCGGTGAGCCAAAGAGAAAGACCAAGACCAGAAAGGAGACCTACTCTTCTTACATCTACAAGGTCTTGAAGCAGACCCACCCAGACACTGGTATCTCCCAGAAGGCCATGTCCATCATGAACTCTTTCGTGAACGACATCTTTGAGAGAGTCGCCTCCGAGGCCTCCAAGTTGGCTGCTTACAACAAGAAGTCCACCATCTCCGCCAGAGAGATCCAGACTGCCGTCAGATTGATCTTGCCAGGTGAATTGGCTAAGCACGCCGTCTCCGAAGGTACCAGAGCTGTCACCAAGTACTCCTCTGCTGCCAACTAAGTTATGCCGCTGACCTGCTTCACTGTGTGATAGCACTTGCACATGACTGGCTGCTTTCAGTGTAATGTATTTGTATATTAGTAATGGAATTGTATTGGACTCCGCTGTACAGTAGGCTGCCGATGATATCTAGCCACAATGATACTATGATATTTGTTGCCTTGTTTATTTTCAAAACACACCACGCGCCATCACCTCACCACCTTGCCCTGTCACTACACTGTCCTATCCATAATGTCTATTTTCTTATCACAAAATGTCTAATGTCTATGCTATAGAGCCTTCGTAAGACTCGTGACCATGTTGGCCCACAATTGATGGCTTTCGCCACTGCAAAACACTGAGTTTAAAAACACAACGCCACCAGGGTCAGTTCAGTGACCCCATTTTCTCCGTATTAGTCGTTCTTTCTTGAATTCTTACTCAAGCACCACCGGTGGCGTGCGTCCGCTAGTCACAACATCAACTTTTCTCCAAACCCTAGCAAAAGCAAACCACACGAAAAGTTAAACAAGTGATATAGCCAGTAGGTGTGACGAACGCCGTATACCATACAGTAAAATACAGTGTACACTAGGACCGCCATAATCACACGGAAGTAAATATTCTTGCCTTCTCCCTTGCGTGGAATCGGAACCCATTCACTGTATTGACTTTGGAGCTGTGCCAAAGCAACGATAGGCGCCACAGCTAAGAAGTTGTGGTGTGACGAGAATGGAGAGGTCCAATTGATGCTGAAATTGTGGACAAACACGATGAGAACGGGGATATTAATGGGCAAAACCCAGAGCATCAACAACATTAAGCTGATATTGTAGTTGCAGGCATTCTTGGCGTTACGGTGGGCCATGAGCTTGATGACAGTAACAATTTGCAATGCCAAGGCGGTCAAGTAAGCAAATTGGTATGGTAAGTAGAACGATACAAGAACAACAAGAAGCGCCAACACACCCAACCTGGTCTTGTTCCATTCAACAAGAGGTGCCTCTTTCTCTTCGAAACTTCTTGGGAACATTTTCGTTAATCTTCCAACGTAAACTATAAGCTGACCGGTGTAGATTAGGAAGTGATAGATGAACCAGTTTATGCCAATGGCCATGAGGAAAAATAATGGGCCGAAGTACCAAAGACAATCCTCCTCGAGACCAAGGTAGAAAGTATTAAGAGTGTAGTCTGGGTGCAAGCTCATATTGATCTCGTTTCTGCGGTGCCAGACTACCGGGTCAGCGAAATTAAGGATAGCCTGGACGGTCTTGTTTTTAACAATCACCGAAAGAGATCCAAATAGGATAACCAAAATCGTAAAGAGTTTGCGCTCGCAAACACACCCAAGACCGTACAATTGGTCAGGAAATTTGCCTGTTTCAAAATATCTCAAACACTGGAAGACAAACACCAACAACGAGACTGCAAGACAGTGGGCCACAACGGCTAGCCTGTAACGAAGCACCAAGAGTCTTAAACTGCCCCAAATATCAACAGAAAAGATCACCTTGACGTCTTCCAAAGGCTTCTCTGATTCTGGGTTCTCAGGGTCTACCCAAAGTTCAAGGTTCACACCCTGGTGCTCTCTGGTTTTGTCGAATGGTGTAAACGGAGCAATTGCATGGACACTGATGTGGGTCTCAGCACCGTTTTTGACGTTGATGTGCCATTTGGTCTCGTATGGCTCGTCTCTCCATTGGCGGATAAAAGGAGAGAAATCCTGGCCCTTCTTCTCCAAGTTCTTGAAGCGAACCTTGTAGGCGAGGATACTGGACCAAGCCCCGGGAACGTAGATGTTCAATGCCATAGGTCTGTCAGCAGGAAGTTTAGCCTCGACGTTCGACACCAAGAGACTGCTTAAGTCAGACTCAAGGGTGACGTTTGTCTTGCTGGATGAGATAAGATGGGCCACGGAAAAGTGCGAGTCGGATGTCTTCAACGGTTCGTGGATTATGATCATATCGAAATTATCCAAAATCTGGGGTCCAATCTTACAGCCGTAGAAGGATTCCTTGTCGCCGTCGAAAGAGGAGTCCATCAACGTACGCACATCGTTGCTGGAACGAGGCACCTGGTGGATGTGAGTGAACAAGTCGATGCATTCAAGCCCGGCAAAGGAATTGTCTGGATCAGCGTTTTCCTTCTTCGCCTTCTTACACATAAGGGCGCTGGCCGTTTGGGATTCGGCGATCATGGCGTCTTCCCAGTATGTCAAGACGTCCAGGGAAAGGAACTGAAGAGTCTGTCCAGGCTCCGTCATGATGATGTTGACCTTACGAGGACTGTGGCGCCTGTTGGTCAATTTGAGGAGTGAATTAGGTCCGAGAAAGTTCACGGTACTCTTGTCCAAGGTGACTCTCACAAAGTCTTTGGTCAAGTCAAAATCCTGTTCAGTGTACTTTTCGAATCCCGTCATGAACAACTGGCGCAGGAGCTCCATCCGGCGCTCCAAGGGATACGTTCTGTGCGGGGATGTCTTATCAGCAATGCTCAAGAGCCACTTGGCAATCAGTCTCCGGAGCTGGCGGCACCACACTATGGCCAAGTGGTCCGACGGGGTCCAGACATCCTGAATACCCGTAGTAAACATGGTGAAACCGTTGGAGGGCGGTACCAAGTAGCCCAAAGTAGTGTAGTCGGCAGGCAAGACGGAATCAAGGAGACCGCCTGTGAGAGAAACCACCGAGATGTTGTGGAGTCTCTGCTGAGCCAATGAAGGCTCTTCCGAGGTCAGATGGAAGCCGTCGTACCAAAAACGGTCGATAGCAGAATAAACCCGCAAAAGATCACCGTCAAAAGTGAGTGGAGGCGCCGAGTGGGGTGACGAAAGAGTGAGGATGGTGTTGACGGATCCTGGCACGTAATTGGGCAAAGTGAGCATGAGCCTAGCGACGATGCCGCCCATGGAGTGGCCCATCAAAATGAGAGACGTTGGCGGGTTTTCGTTGTGGGCGTAAAGCAGGAGAATGAAGGCCACGGCGTCGTTCAAGTACTCGGCCTGGTCCAAGATGGTACGGCCATGGAACGCCAGGAAGTCCTCGTTGAAGTCGGCGGCAAAGAAGTCGTAGTTTTTCTGCTTGGGGTTGTCGACCACGTTGATGTTCGGATCGAACCACAACACGGACGTCTCAGCAGCTATGGATCTGACTTGACGGTACGATCCGGCGTTTCCTGGAATGAACAAGATAGGTATACCGTCGAGCGCCTGGAAACCCTCTCCTTCCTTCTTGGGAATGGTGTCCTTGCCCTGCTCCCTGTAAAGCCACAAGGAGTACTTGGACGCAAACCGGGTATGGGTTTTGTCGAAAGACCGTATTCGAGCGTACGATGGGTACATTGAAACGGTTCGACACTCGGGAGCATCGGCGCCGGTGTGGTTCCCGTAAAGGTACGACTGGGCAATAAGCGAAAAAAGAAAAGCCCTAGTAGGGCCACGAGAAGGACCGGTCGCCTGGTGTCCATCTGTGGAGGGAAAACGAAGAAGGTGGAGGTGGAATTATGGAGAATGAGGTTTCGCGCTGTTGATGGTGAAGGCTCAGTGGGGTAGGCCGAAAGAGGAAGGACGAAGATATGACGGTACGCGTGTGAATCCGGGAATTTGCCAGATTGTGGAGCTTTTGGAATTGAAGCAAAAGTCTTTATTTTTTGTTTTCTTGAAGTGTAACTCTTTGTGGAGCGTACGGCTGATGGCTGCGAAATGAGACTTTCGGTTAAGCACGATGGACAAACGCTCAACGGCTACAGGACGGTTTGCGAGCGGGTGCATAAAAAAGTTGGAATGAGGGAGTTTCTGAGGGGTCTTTAAATAAGGGATAACGGGGACTTTGGAAAATGGCAATATCTCGAACACCCGCTCGGTCCTCGGCACACAGAAGCACCGAGGGTGCCCAGACGAGGTTCATTGTTGGAGCCTGTACGTTAAGAAGGATCCGTTTGGAGACTTTTTGGAAGATTGAGCTTACTGTGGATTGTCCAAGTATAGTAATGCAACGGTCCACAGACGGATTGGATAGGGCGTTTGTCAGAGGCCTTTGGTTGAGGTCGGCTAACGTGGAAGATCATGAAATGAATGGATTTGTTGGATTACTCAGATTTCGGTGAACAGGGATCGCTATTTGGTGATCTTGGCGATGGAGAGGTGAGTAGGACTCCGCTCTCGCTTAGTTATAGGGTACATATAGCGGTGGACCCGTGCCACGCTGTGACCACACTGAGCACACTGTGACCACACTGTGGAGACCAGGAACACCCAGCCAAGACGTTGTCTAAAGCAGTTTTCAATTTTCCTGATTCCCAAAATCCTTCAAATCACCTAAAACCTCCACAAAAGTCCTCTTTTCGCTTGTAACACCCATAGACAACCTCCACTTAGACCTCATTTAGACTCCGGAGAGATGCATGAACATGCCTCGGTGAGACGCTGGTGTGGCGCTGCACCCGATCACATGTCAGCCGAAGAAGAGGCTGATAAAGCCAAGACAGCCCAAGCTACGTATCCGTTGGCGCCCCTCTCCAATTCCGTTTACAGAAATTCCAAAAACTCATTTGGTGGTGGCAGAACTGGCCGGCTTTATAGAGATAAGACACGCGACCTGCATACACACAAGTGATAGCCAGTGCATGTCCCCCAGTCTGTATGACATCATAAGCAACTTTTGTTTTCGACAATTCTGTTTCTCCAACACTCCACAACACCAATTAACCATGGGAAGAATCGAACTAGTCACACAGCCTTCGAAAGAGAACCTCAACGAGGAAGCACTCAGGGAGGCCACTTTAAACAAACTACATAAGTTGGTGAATGAGAATCTAGATGACGACGACAAGGAAGTGACCAAGAAAGAGAAAGTGGGCCAAGTCCAGGGCCGCAAGTCGGAGTCTCCCATTTCCTCTCCATCACGAACTCCCTCGCCCGAAGTCGACTACGACGGTTTTGAGGTCCCTTCTGGAAAGATCCCCATTGACGGTAACTTTTCCACCAGTGAAGTCAAGGAGCTCATAGAGTTGGCCAGAGAGGACGGCGTCTTGGGCGCAGACATTGACGTCAAGGTTTTGGAGCGCAATGCGTTGGGCAACAGGGTCGTGGTGAGTGAGAAGGAGCAGCAGGAGAGAGAAAGAAAGGAGAAAGAGGCTGCTGAAGGCGAGGAATCACAGGAGAGAGAGTCCCAGGAGGGTTCCGAGAAGGACAATTCCGAGCAGGACGACTCCAAGAAGGACGTTTCCAAGGAGGACGTTTCCGGTGAAGGAGAGAGGTCCAAGGACCAGACAGAACAGGAGAGCTGATAGACAGCTATATTTATCGAATGAAGGAACATTGAAGAGCGGTGTAGGCCTAGTAGAGCAAATTGCCTCCTGTTTTCGCTTATACGAACATTGAGGTCAAGGTGATCGGTTGGAGCCTTCAGCGGACAGCATAATGTACATCTCTACAGTGATTCAACCAAAACCATATTATTAACCAGAGGCTCAATCCAGGAAATTCTTCCCGTCCAGCTCGCTATCGTAGCTCACTTTCTTCTTCCCGCCTCCAAACATCTGGTGGAAACCAGCCACTCCAACCTTGATCATCCACACCCACGCTACAAAAAGCGTGCCAACACTCAACCACATGCAAACGAACATAGGCGTGCCCAACAGCGCCAGAAAGCCTGCTTTCTTGAACGCGTTGACGCCTTTGACGTGCGCAGCCGTTTGCAATGAACAAGCCAAAATATCAAGGAATAGAGCTCCTCCAATGACGAAAGATGCAAAGAAGCCTGTAAGGAAGCCCGTGCATGCACAGCACAGGATAGTCACGGGCAACAAGGATAAAATGGAGCACAAGAGGGCAAGCAAAAACATCAGATAGGCGATCTTCGACAAGTAAAAGTAGGTTTTCTGGTTCTTGTCGAATTCCTCAGGAACATAGCTTGCACCCAAGTTCAGGCTAGGATCGTATGGGTAAGCCGGCAGTTTTTTGGTGCACTGGACCTGGCCGTCGCCGAAAGGCGTACACATGGCGTACATGGTCCAGCGTCTTTCGAATTTGACGGTGGCCTTGGAAAAGTAGAATTTGTTGAGGAACACCAGCTTGTCCAGGGTACCACTGAGGTTGATGAAGAAGAGCATCACCGTGGAGCCGGCGATAAGCGCAAAGGGGATGAAGGTGGCAAAGCGATGAAGCATTTTCTGTAGAGACGTAAGGAATGGGAATTTGGAGTCTATTTATACTGTTTCACGGGGTACTGATAGCTCTGCTACTGGCTGCGAAAAAGGCCATGCAGCCTCCTTCAGGGCCTCCTGCAAGAATTCCGAAATCCCATAATCCCGGTACAAAAATGGTACCGTTAGAGTCGCAAGAGTTCGAGGATTCCAGCAGTGCCACTTATTTTACCAGATCTCAAGCAAGTATGGAGTTAAGTGGGACCTTCTACCTGCTGGACCTGCGCACACCGCCTTTCGTGCTTGCTCGCCTGCCTGATTTGGACAGACGGCTTGTGGTGCAGACCAAAATGACCTATAGTGACAGAGAACGTGCCTTTCATTACGACGCACAATCGTGCTGGATCATGGGGTAGTCCATTTTTGGATTTCACCGTCAAAAAGCTCAGGAGCCCATTTTCTTGATTTTGACGAGTGTCGTCTTTGGTGGGTCAACGCTTTGGATTATGAACTTGCCAGTACTCATCCCTAGCCAAAGCTTGCATTCTGGGAAACTAAGTTAACATTCAGTAAATAAAGATTTGGCCGAACGGCTGGCTCATTTTAGGCTTTTGTACTAGGAGAATGTTACAGTAGTCATCCTCCAGTGCAGAATCCACGTTGGCCCCTTCAAACAAACCAGCTGAGAGTATGTCAATTTGGATAATTTGACTGAAAATGTGACTGGGCCCTGATTTTTCATTTCTTACCCTTCTCTGACACTTGATGTGCCAGTCGTCTTATCGTGTCTCCTGCACCTGTGCACATCAGCCAGCGTAACAAAGCACTCTTCTTATCATAACAAACCATGTCTGTGGAAGAACTCAACAAAAGGGTCGATGAGCTCTCTGCTCTTGTTCAAAAACAGAGCGAGGTGATCGCCAAAACAGGAAAACAGATGATGGAGTACCAGGTCAAAGACGTCAAATCCAGAATGGCCTCTTTGAACACGGAACAGCCACAACAGAAGATCGATACGGATGAATTCGCCACCAACGACGATTTGGTCCAGTTGGTTACGGAATTACAAAACCAGCTCGATTTCTTGGAAGACAGAAACGTCAAGAGGGTCTACAATTCTCATATTGCCCAGGACGCCGAGGCTTCTACACAAATCGCTCCATTGACCAACAAAGACGGCGAGCACCCTCCTGAATTCTACCCCAAGACGCTAGGAGAGTTGAAGAACTTGGATGCTGCTTCGCTTTTGCAATTGTGTGAGTTCTTCGAGCTCATTGTTGAAAACAACAACCCTGAGGAGGTGGCTGAGCTTTTGAAGCTGGAGACACTTAGCGCCGAGGATGCCGAGAAGCTCTTCAACCCCAAACCCAAATCGCTTGAGGAGAAATTGAAGGGTTTGAAGAAGGAGGACGAGGTGGAGTTGTTTGACGAATTGGCCCGCTTCATCGGCGTGCGTGTTCGCAGAGGCTCTGGGTGGTAAGGATTGAGAGACAAGAGAGAATAAAGAGGACGAAGAAATCTGCAAAATAAAGAGAGAGCTGAAACGTGTTAGATAGGTTCTGATTCTTTGCTTGTGTGTGAAGTGGTGAAAGATTGGGTGTGGCAGCAACGTGGGGAAGACAGGTGCTCACATGGCCATACCAAAGGCGCCTCAGGTCATAGCAATACTAGCGTCGAATGCAACCAGGTGCTTTGTTGTGCTGTTTCTGCTTGTTCAGTATTGTGTCACGTGCCTGTAATATCCCGTTAGGGCTGCAGCCCGGTGCGCAGTGATGAACGCCAGGGTGCAGGCCTCCTCCAGGAAAAAATCTTCTCACCTCCACCCAGTGAAAAACTCTTTTGAAGGTTTTTAACCAGTTATCGCCAATCACTAACAATGGGTATGTGACCACCAACGTCCCAAAACACGGCTCTAGAGACCTCCCAGTGTCTTTATCGAACCCGCCGGTATAAAATTCCCCAAAAACAATACTAACATGTCTAGGTAGAGTTATTCGTAACCAGAGAAAGGGTGCTGGCTCCATCTTCACCGCTCACACCAGATTGAGAAAGGGTGCTGCCAAGTTGAGAACCTTGGACTATGCTGAACGTCACGGTTACATTCGTGGTGTCGTCAAGTCTATCATCCACGATTCCGGTAGAGGTGCTCCTTTGGCCAAGGTTGCCTTCAGAGACCCATACAGATACAAGATGAGAGAGGAGACTTTCGTCGCTAACGAGGGTCTTTACACTGGTCAGTTCATCTACTGTGGTAAGAAGGCCTCTTTGAACGTCGGTAACGTTTTGCCTTTGGGCTCTTGTCCTGAGGGTACCATCGTCTCCAACGTTGAGGAGAAGGTTGGTGACAGAGGTGCCTTGGGCAGAACCTCCGGTAACTACGTCATCATCATTGGCCACAACCACGACGAGGGTAAGACCAGAGTCAAGTTGCCATCTGGTGCCAAGAAGATCATCAACTCTGACGCCAGAGGTGTCATTGGTGTTGTTGCCGGTGGTGGTAGAATCGACAAGCCATTGTTGAAGGCCGGTAGAGCTTTCCACAAGTACAAGGCCAAGAGAAACTCCTGGCCAAGAACTAGAGGTGTGGCCATGAACCCAGTTGATCACCCTCACGGTGGTGGTAACCACCAGCACATTGGTAAGGCTTCTACCATCTCCAGAGGTGCCGTTCCAGGTCAGAAGGCTGGTTTGATTGCCGCCAGAAGAACTGGTTTGTTGAGAGGTACCCAGAAGACTCAGGACTAAGTGTGTTGCTCACTCTGATGTATAGTAATGAAGCACAAAACATAATCGACATACGCTATACTGTAGATGTATTCTAGGAAGATGGATCAAGCAGTGGACTCCACCTTGGCCGGCTCTAACGGTGCCTCAACTGGTTTAGATTCAGCTGTTTGCTTCACTTCCGTCTTCTCCATTGGTTCAGCTTTCACCTCTTTCACTTCCTTGCCAATTTCCTCCTTACCCAACTCTAAGGCATCGGCGATAGTAGGAGAACTGGAGTTAATCTGTGCCTCCTTTGGCAGTGCTGACTTCTCTGAGATCGCTGAGGATGGTGTCAATGCCGATTTACGAACGTAGGCCTTGTCGACGTGGAACGGGTTTCCATCGAACAAGCAGTTTTGACACTCTTCCATCACCCGGTCAATGGTGTTGCCATCCTTGAAATCAAACTTGATGAGAACATTACTGCGGCTACTCCAGCCTTTTGCGAACCTCTTAGCTTTTGTAATCTTGACCTTAATCGGGTTATAAGCTTTGAAGTACTCCATGATCGCGTCTCGAGTGGCCTTGCCTTTCAAACCACGAATGAAGATGGTGTCGTTGGAGTATGCATCTTCTTCTGGTTCCAGCATGGAAGACGTAATCTGTTCTCCGGGTGATTCCGGAGAAGTAGAGCTCTTCGTCTTTCTAGATGGTTTGGCGCCGTTGTAAGTAGACAGACGTCTCAATGGTCCTGGAGGAGCAGTTGGGTTAGCAACAACCAGCCCGTTTTGAGCCTGAGAAGCACCAGCACTTTTCTTGGTTTCCTGAACATCCAGCCTTAAATCATGGTTCTGGGTAGAAGTCACAGCATGTGCAGCTTCTGACTTGGCCTTCAACCCGTTGAGGATCTTAGTGTTAAGGCCGTTGGCAGCGCCGTCTTCCCCGTCCTTCTTCCCAGTAGTTGGCTGAACTGCAATTTCAGGCGACCCGGCTCCAAGCTTACTGAACCCTCTAAGTGTTCCAATCTTCTCTCCAGGAACATATGGAACGTGATAGCGAACGGTCAAGGTTCTCGATTTGAACTCCGTCGTGTGCAATGTTTCAACGGCAACGTTTGCGTCAGCAAGAGTATCGAAAAACGCGTACCCTAATCCCATCGGCTTACTTTTGGAGTGTCTCAAGGGATAGGGCGACAACGGAATCAATACCTCCTTACTGAAGGGTGTTAGTAGATAATGGCGAACCCCAGGAGGTGCCACTTACCAATTAAAAGGAGCGAGGAGCGAAGACAATTCTTCCTCGGAAGTGTGGAAGTTAAGATTGAGAATCTGGACTTTATGGAACATTGCGTTAGACGTGTTGGTCAAAAGGTGGCGGATTTCACGTCTACTTATACTCGGGGGAGCCCTTTTTTGCAGCCATGGGGTCCGTACAGTCCACCCCTTTCAGATTTGCATTACATATATAAAAGGGTCTTTCGTAAATGATGTAAATGTTTCCTTCATGAGTCGTTTAAATTTAAAGAATGAATTGATATACTTGCGTATACATCATGTATGGCTGAGCAGGTCTATGTATGAAGATTTGAAGGTGTTAGCTAGTATAGTCACAGTGAGACAAACTAGTCAATCCAATGGCAAGAAGTCTTGAAGCTTTCCGGCTATTGGTAACTAACTTCATCTGCCTCTGACTGAACTGCAAATCTGACGAAATAAGATGGCACTTGTCAAGAGACAATATCTGCCATAAGCTGGAAGTGAGACACAGATACTGGTTAATTCAAACGATGTCGACACACCGAGTCCGAATCGAAAAGCCAGCTAGTAGAGATGTTAATAGTTTCGTCAGGTTGGTTTTTGGAGCATGAACCAGAGGTTAGGTGAAAGATCCCGCAGCACACAACTCAGAGTCTAGTATCAAGAGAACCACCAACATAAAACCAACATAGTACCAAAATCAACCAAGTGAGGTTTAAGGTTTCCTAAAGCTTATCCATTTTGGACATATCCATTTTGGACATATCCATTTTGGCTTATCCATCCTTCCTTAACCAAAATTGAGTAAATCATGGTGTTGCAAGTTCAACGTTAGTCTACAAATGAGAGATTCAAACAACACATGCTAGGTGCCCCATGAGACTGACCTCTAGATCCTGCTCATTTCAATCATCGTCGTTCACTCCCGGGTTTCCAGGTTCGAACAAACTGTCTGCCTGCTACACTGATGGACATTACTTTATACCATTTGAGTACTTACGAACACCACTTAGTTGCTCTCCTTCTCGGCAGCCAACACTCTGGCGGTACCACGCAAAGCGTATCTGTGGTTTCTTCTGAACTTGGCGTCCACGTTTCTCAAAGATCTGTATCTGTGAGTCTTAGGCTTCTTGATACCGTTCTTGTGGGCCTTCTTGTTCTGGTTATGGTTGGTGTGGTTCTTAGACTTAGCCATTTTCTGATAGTTAGTACGGAGTTTGGAGGGATTCGAAGTGGTTATGGTCAAAACAACTATGGATCTTGATGGAGGGATGGGAACATTCTGGGCAGCTCTAAACAAACGAAGGTTCAAATTTCTCAGTAGGAAGGCATTTAGGACTTTAGCAGCACTTCGATATTGGCCCCGGACGAGTTTCTGGGGCGGATGGAGACATACCGATTTCTATGTGGTGGAAGAAAGGGAAACTTCTTAATGCGACAGGCTCTTTTTTGCTAGAGTGGGAGCGAAAATTTTGAAGTCGGTGTGCAGGGTGAGAGCAGTCACAGTGTCACGTGAATACAGTATAAGCACGACACCAGTGGGGAGAAATCATAAAAGGGGGCACTAATGAAGCAATGTTGAAGCATTGATCAAACATCGAACCTGTTTGTTAGGATAAAAATGGGTGATAGCTCTCTCAGCGACTTCTGGTCAGATTTTAGGGGTGTTCGGTGATGCGGTCTAAAATGGCTGCGAAATCCGTAACAAGGAGTGGTGTCCTACCAAATGGGGAGACAATTCGTGAAACCGACTCGACGACAAATTGTGAATCAGAATAGGAAGAAAGGGTTTTCAGATTCTAACCGGATTGAGCATCTCCGGTCTTTCATGCAAAAAACGCTGTTCAATACTACTGGCTCTACATCGACAGGACATCTCACACCTGCCGCCAATTCTCTATTTCCGTAACATTCCTAAAACTAAGTGTCTTCCGATTAAGCCTGACCGGAGGCCTGGGCAACTTCCAAAGCCTTGGCCTTCTTAGCGGCCTTGTCGTTGTGCTTCTTACCCATGATACCACCACCCCAGTGCTTTCTGTGCTCCTCGTACTTCTCAATGAAGTTGGCGTTGATAGTCGAGACCAACTTGGACAACTCGGCCTCATCCTCAGCAGAAACCTCGGTCAAGGCAGCCACAGAGGACGCCTTCTTGTGCACCAAAGTTCCCAATCTAGCCTTACCCTTGACGATGGCGTATGGAACGCCCATCTTTCTACACAAGGCAGGCAAGAAGATAACCAACTCGATGGGGTCGACGTCGTTGGCAATCAAAACCAACTTGGCCTTCTTGTTCTCAATGAGGGACACAACGTGGTTCAAACCGTACTTCACCACAACTGGCTTGGGAGAGACGTCGTGGGCCTTCTTGCCTTCAGCGATGGCAGCAGCCTCCTTGGTCAATCTCTCCTTCTTCTCAGCGGCAGTCTCGGGTCTGTACTTGTTGAACAACTTGAAAGTCTGGGTAGCGGTGTTCTTGTCTAAGACGTTCTGGAACTGGGCAATGGCGGGAGGAACCTTCAATCTCATAGACAAGATCTTCTTCTGTCTCTGCAATCTGACGTACTGGGGCCATTTCACAAATCTAGACAAGTTTCTCTTAGGTTGAATGTCCTGACCAATGCCATAGTTTCTCTTTCTCGTCTCGACAAGGGGGTTAGCGGTTGGGGCCTGAACGGCCTGGCTTTTAGCAGCCAATGGGAGGGGGGCAACTTTCTTGGCGGGCTGTGTCATTGAGATCAGTTAGTCTGTTGTTCTCCAATAAACTTTCAACGAACAGTCATTCCAACAAATCTCTACAGTATCCAGAGGATACTCAGCCTTTGCACCAAGAAGCGGAAACACATTCTTGTTACAAACTGTCTGCCCGGCTTTGCCGAAGTTGGTTAGCGTGTTGGCTTCTTTAACATCGGTTAGCCTGACGAGACGTTTCTGTCAGTGAGTTGGCCAAGGGGCTTTCTACGAGCCTTGCTTGTGCCAAAGAAAGGGATCCACTTCCTGGTGCCGTAGAGGCGTGTTCGGAAGATCGTCTTAGTTTAGCGAATGAAACGTACCATAATGTGAAAAAGAAGTAGTTTGTGGGTGGAAAAATTTTCCAGCGCTCTGAGAAGTAGATGTAGTCTGTGCACTCCTGGGTCTTCCTAGTGGACTAGCAGTGATTGCAATGAAAGGGGATAAATGCAATAGCGAGTCAATTAAAAATTGGCAGTTACGTTGGTTGAAGGGTTTAAATTTGAAAAAAAAGTGAGGGAATTTGACTTCTTTGGTAGCGACACCAGAAAAGTTTTCCGTACAGCTACACTACGGTTGTATAAACGTTAAAGAGACAATAAATAGCATAGAGTTTGGAGATCCGTTTACATTTAAATCATGTGAATCGAGTTCCATACTCATTAAGTATTTCCGTATGTCCAAGTGTCACCCATTTAAGACTAGCAGCAGAGATGCGATTTTTAAGACTAGCAGCAGAGATGCGATTTGGCTGCAAACAATGCACAAATGCATGTACCAACATACACACATAGGCGAGAAAAGTGAGTATCATTAGTTGTGCCTCGATTGAACAGATATTATACAAGTAAATATCTGGATCAATATCGAAACAAACTAGCATTGAGCACAGCTATTCATGGTAAAACATAAATCCCACAGCAACGTTCCAATTTTATTGATACAACCCAGGGACACCAATGCATTTAGCCGAAATACCAACAAAAACTCTTTTTTCTCATCCCCAGTTACCCTGGAGTCGGGCATTGTTCGGAGTGTGGTCTATCTACCCGCCTGCCCTGCAGGTCCGAACACCCAGCGGTCCATCTTTCCATCCCGAAACTAACATCTGCTCTTTTCAAGTACTGTGAAAGCTGTTTTTTTATCTTTTAACTTAAACTCTATATATCCAGTTTATATTTTCGTGCCTCAGACCCTCCGGAACTACACGTGCGATGTAGCCTTCACCAGCCTATCCCTATCGACCACACCTCATCCACTCCCTTTGAGCCACCCCTTCGACATCCTCAAAGTCCCAGTATAAATAGACCGATCGCCCTCCCAAACTCTGTTTTTCCCTTTTTTTACTCTCCTCGCCAGATCGCTAGTGCCCCTTTGGGAAAGCGGTTCCGGCTTCTACTCTATCGCGGAAAACAAAACCATCATCACCACCATGCTTCACTACTCCCAGTTGGCCCCACTAGCCGAGACGGTCGCCACGTGGCGCACCAACGTCTCTGGCATCATGGGCTCCACTTCGTATGTTTCTGCGTTTTTTACAACCAGCTTTAGCTAACTTCAGCCTTGCATGTTGGATCGTTTTACTCATGCCACAGCTCATTGAGCAGTGGAGAATGAAGTCTGCGGAGGGCATCGCCATAGGCTTCATCACCATCTGGTTCTTGGGCGATGTGCTCAACTTAGTTGGTGCCTTGTGGGCCGGCTTGCTTCCTGAGGTCATCTTCTTGGCCGTGTGGTTCTGTATTGCAGACTTCTTGATGATCGCTTCCTACTTCTACTACACAAAGGTGTACCCCAAACACCACAAAAAGCCAAAAAGAGCAAGCAGCAGAGGCAGCAGAGGCAGTCACGGCTCCCACGAAAACGCCCCTTTGTTGAGAAGAAGATCTTCTACTTTGACCGATATCGCATTGGAACCAGAGTACCACAGCATCGTGACCCGTTACGTGTTGCCTATCGTTTTTGTTGTTGCTGCTGGAGTGTTGGGATTTTTGTTTTCAGACACAGCAGCCGATGACGGCAAGAGCCCAAGCAAAATTGACGCTGGTCCACAAATCGTGGGCTACTTGTCTGCCCTCTTGTACTTGGGCGCCAGAATCCCTCAGATCCTCCAAAACCACAGGAGACGCTCCGTGGAGGGCTTGAGCTTGCTTTTCTTTTTATTCTCCAGTTTGGGTAACCTCACTTACGCGGGCCAGATTTTGTTCTACCGGTCGGACTCTCAGTACATTGTATTGAACTTGAGTTGGTTGTTGGGCTCCTTGGGCACCATTCTCGAGGATGGCATCATCTTCGTGCAATTCTACATTTACAAGGGACATCACCAGCATTTGGAGGCCGTTGTCTCCCCATGAGCATTCATTTCTACGCTTAATCGTTAAAACTGTTATAGTACAATATACCTTTATTCATTTGCGTCTTGAGTCATATCATTCGTAGTGCTGCAACGGACAGAAGTCTTCGATCGTCCAGTCCGTGCTGAAGAGGTTGAAGTCTAACAATTCGTTGGGTGTCACACCAAAGAGTGGTGGTTGGGGCGGTTGCTCCACCGGGGTTGGAGTCACTAAGGAAGGCTTTGCATCTTTTGGGCTTTGAGCAACATTTTCGCTGAAGGACAGTGTTGTTTCAGACCGTGGCGTAACAGGTCTAGTAGCATCTCGGTGTGCATTCTTGAAAGGGAACGAATCAATCGCCACTCGCTTGGGAAAATTGGTCGAGTAAGGGTCAACATCTATTAGGTAGTTGAAGTTGATCCACAAATTATCTGTCTGGACCGTCTTTGCAAGGTCTATGCCTCGAAGATCAGCATCGTCAATCGACCTATTACTATAGTAGCACAAGTGTCCGATATCGCCAGCATTCGAAAGTTCATGTGGGACATCAGTAGGAATAATATTTTCAAGCTCGTATTGCTGACGTTCAGTCCACGTAACATTGGCCTTCTTTAGCAAATCAATATCGGCATTGTAAAGCTTATTCTGGTACACCATGTTGTAGCCGAAACTATTGGACTTCGTTGTTTTCCATGCGTAGAAGTACCGTTCGCCAAGTAACTTGTTGAGTTTGAGCTTCCTTAAAACAAAGAATTCGTTTTTAGTTTCGAGGCTCTTAAGCGAACTAACCATAGAGCTGTTTGTTTCTCCCGAGCTCTCCAACACAATTAAGCTGCAGTTGAGTCGTATTGCAAAACCTAAACATGCAACTGCAATGATGTGAGTGTAAAATAGGATCAACGGGGACATGATCATGGTGAACGTGTCGTCAAAGAACCTGTCGCAAATGAAGAACAATTCTGAACAGAAGTAGTTCATTTCGCTGAATACAATGAGCACCATCTTTCTGAAGAAGAAAAAATCATAACTGTGGTCACCCTTGTACTTGTAGAACATGTGCAAGAAGTAATAAATAGTGGCGATAAAGAGTCTCAACGTGACAAGGATTCGTAGGTTGAGAATCTTGATCGACGGGTGAACACTCGCTGTTTTGTCGTTGAAATAGTCAGGCACCACACCGAATGCCTGTCCGAGCTTATACTCGAAGTCGTTGAGACATTGTACCAAATCCGAACTTTTGTGTAAATTCTGAAGATCGACACATATTTCAAGAAGAGCGAGGCCAGCTAGCTGTGTTTGGTAGATTTTTGCTAACGAGGCAATCGTTTGTTTCTCAAACTGCTCGTCGGCAATGTTGGAAATGCCGTTCGTGTACTCTGGTATTTTAGTATCGTACAGGTTGGGCCGGATCGTAAGCGGACAGAAGAATTGATAGGAGGTGTTGAAGTCCAAAGTCACCAAAAAGTACCAGACTTTACGGCGTAGAAGCTTCGTTTTGTCGTCCATTGGGTCCCACAAGGAGTCGGGGTCTCTATCGAGAGCCAATGAAATAGCCATCTGCGTCAAACTACCACAATTCTCAATTGTAGCCATTGTGTTGCAGCCAGCTTCACTCTCTAAAGCGACCGAGCGATATACGCACATGAAGATGGAAGCTTGGAGCACGACAAAGGAGGTTTTGAGCGGCAGTCGAGCTTTTTGCAAAAAGCTGGCAGCCAACTCAATGGCGTCCATAGTGATTGGGAATTGCATGGAGAAGTGCTCCTCGTCAGCAAAAGTACCCATCATGCGGAGCTTGGCCTCGTTGTGGTCCTTCACGTTGGAGAACTGACTCATGTACGAAAGCCGTAAAATAATGAGCACGTACGCAAGCACGGCAAGGTCCTCTCTATTCTGAATATTGACATTTTCAACCACCTGGCCGTCAGGCAGGTACTGGATGATGCGGTCGATCTGAGAGTAAGTCCAGCTTTCGTCGATGATGGGGTAATGGGCGTAGAGCTTGCGGAAGAAGCGTCTCATCAACGCCACAACCAGGAGCTTTGGCGGGAGCACTTTGCGGAGAGACACGGGGATCGGATCGGACTCGTGGAAATCTTTTGTGAATGTGATGGCCAAGGGAAAGCCGTACTGTGAGATGAGGTTTCGAGTCCGTTTGGTCAAAGAGCCGCCTGCGGCCGCTATTTCCTGGTAGCTGGGGATATAGCGATCAGCAAAGACCTGTTTGACGTTGTCGATGATGGATTGTTGCACGGGTTTGGCGAAAGTAGACACCGTGATGAGCTTCATGGAGCTTGACTCCTCGTAATCCCAGAATAAACGAGCGCCCGGCTCCTGCTGAGACAAAACAATGAACATGAGCGGTCTGGCAGTGCGCTTGAGCCCAGTAAACCGCTTGAGCGTGTAGTTCATGCCTTGCAGTAGCACCAGAAAGTCCATGTGGAAGTTGAGCACGTCGCCCGTGCCGACGATGGGATTGACGCCGATCAAGTACTCGTTTTCCTCTAGCACGACGGTCGGCAACGGCGTAGGAGGCGAATTGTGGGATGTGGAGATCAGGCCCTGAGTATGGGCTCTGCTTCGAGCACTGAGGTGTCTCTGGATATTGGCATTCAAGTCGTTGGGCAGCAGCTTTTCAAGCAGATCAGAGCCATTGGACGCACCCAGCACCACCGACGACGTTCTCAGCATTGGTGCTTCCTTCTTCACCGGAGCCCCATACTCACATTGGTCCGGGCAACCTCTCTTGATACATTGGGAGCAGGGCTGCTGGAGATCGCACTTTGATTTCTTCGCCCGACACCGGCGGCAGACCTTGGTCAGTCTGTTCCGCTTACGGGGACGAGGTTGGTCGGACATGGCAAATTAACGAAGGTGTTTCGGGGAAACGAGAGCCTTAGTAGGAGCTGAGGCTGGCGCGAAAAGTGCAGTGCAGTGTGAAAGAGCGTGAACGTGATATGGATACGCACTGGTGGGGTTTTTGCGGGGGCCGAGGAACAGAGACGTTTAAATGTCAGAAAGATGAGGATTCTGCGGTGTTTTTATCCCTTGTGCATTTTGGGCAGCGATTGAGTTTGTGGGCTTTTGGAAAGTTTGATTGTGGTTAGCGCCGCGGAGCCGTTTTCGGACTTTTCTGTGTTGTGCCCTGGTCCCCTGAGCGGCGCATGAGAGAGGGTACTTTTTTTTTTTTAATTTTCTTCGACCACTCGACGCACTTTCCGCATGGCCCAAAGATGCTCGAGTACAGTGTGCTGTTTGTGGAAGATCTTTTTTCCGCTCATAAACGACGCCGTTGCCAGATGAAACCAAAGTCCGTCTCCGAGGCCGATCGAGATTTTAGGCAGCAGGCCGAGGCTGGCGGGCGGGGTTCAGCTTTTGTTTTTTCCTATGGCTCTGATTTTTGCAATTGAGACGTTGATTTTTTCAGTGGCATTTTCGGATTCCCCGAGTACTGAGATTATGTCATCACTTGCGCCGCTGATTGTACGTCAGTGGCAAAACTGTTGGGCCCCTCCTCTGATGGCAAATTGTAGCAAAATCAGATGAAAATCGGTTTTTCATTTTGGGTCTGTTCCGTGGCTAGTGTAACACCATGTGGTGCATTGCAGATCCTATTCAACGTGCTAGGCCTTCATCCAAACCCCACCTTGATCTGGGAGTTATGAGCCGTTGTGTCAATTTTCTTGACGTGCCGACGAGTTTGTATGTTGGATTTGACAATAGACACCGAATCACAAGAGCTCAGAAAGTCAACGGGCCATTGTGTGGAACTTCGCCACAGACCTCGTATCTCCGGGTTCTTTTCACAGGCATCATTTCTCAAGCCTTTCCAGAGCCCATTTTCCATGACTCTCAGAACTCCGCTCCGTAGTTGCGTAACCGGATCGCAAGCTCGCCAGAATTGTCAATCTCGATCAAGTTGTTCCGATGCATAAGCTGGACAAGCTGCTCTTCAGGACTGCCAGCAGTGATAGGGACCCATCTCTCTGAATCTTGCACCAACCGCAGCACAAGCTGCTGGAGAAGCTGCATGGACTGTTTGATTCTTCTTTTGAACGTGTCTTCATCGACCATGCCGGTGTTTTCCCAGTCCAACATCGCATGAAGTTTGGTGACTACCCTAGCCATATGCTGCTGGAGCTTATCTTCCACCTTTTTAATCCTCGCCGTGGCCTCCCGAACCTGCTCTGTCTTCTCTGAAAGCTCGTCGTCCACGTGCTGGGCATTGTGTAGCTTTTGCTCCATGGCCTTGACTCGACTGGGGTGTCCAGCTATACGCTTCTCTAAAAGCGCCAGCATGCTCTTGTAATCTGCCAACGTTACTCTCAAACCGTCCAATTCACGTTGAAGTTCGGCGTTGATATTGCCAAATTCCTCTGTGGCGGCAGTCTGCTGAACCACGGCTTCTCCAGTGAGATGAGCTGCTGTAGCCGTACCTAACAGGTCGTTTTTCATCACCGTGTAGGGAAGTTTCTGGTACACTTCAAAAAGCGCTAGCGTGCGTGCCTTTTGACGCGTCTCTTCGGTCCACAGCTCGTGTTCATTGGCTGGTTCGTCTAGCTTCTCTAGAGCCTGTTTTGCTTGACGTAGGAACTTCTGCGTTCTGTCGATATCCTTGCTGAGTTTTTTCTCGTAGGCTTCTTGGATGGGGTTGGAGATGGAGACGTCTTTCTTCACGTGCTCCTGGAGGAGCTTTTTGATTCTGTCTCCTCTGTTTTGGGATGGAGTTTCCATGTTGTGGTAGTAAGAGCGCGGTGTTGATATTGATGCTGATAATGATGCAACGAGATGGAAAAGTGGATCAACCGAGGGAGAAAAGGACAAAAAGGCCAAGTCGTTTGATTCGTCTTCTGATCATAACGTTGAAATATATGATTATAATTCTTCACTTTTCTGAGCCAGGAAGCTCCTGGCATTCTGCTCTGTTTAGATATTTCGCAGCCATTCTACAAAACACCACTTTTCAACATCGCCATTTAAAATCGAACACCAACTCTACAAGCTCAATTGATCCATAGTTCATATACATCGTCCCATTATTCACCGTGACGTGCAGATAATTTTATATACTACCGATTCCCCTACTTCAAAAGATCATCCCATGTTGGTAGAGTACCCGGACTCAGCTCCAACGCTGCCTCGTAGTCCTGCTGAAGCTCAGGCCCCACTATGTCTGAAAGTCCTTTAATATTTTCCACAATGACGCCTTTCGTGCATTTAGTTCCCACCTTGAACTTCTCCACTCGCCGAAGAAGCACAATCCAGGACCCAAGAAGATCGTACTTATGGGATCCGAATAGCTGCTTTCCCAGATTGTCTTCGACCTCCTTGAAAGCTTCCACACTAGCGTTCTGCACAAGAAGAGCCAGGTCAACCACCTCTGCTCCGCCTTCGGCATCAATTAAAAATGGATTCGTTATCAACTGACAAAGCGTGTAGTTGAGTCTCAGAAAGCCGCCTAGAACAGCTCCTCCGAGACGCTCTCGTATTAGATTTTCAGCCTGTTTGAGCAAAAACGTCAAAACACGATTGGCGCCGTTTTCGCTTTCCCGTCCTTGAACGTGTGAGATTGAACTGAGTATGTTCTTCTCGAGAACAGCCGTGTAAGACGATATAGGCTTCTCTCGAAGCTCCATCAACCGGTAGAGTAGTGGGTATGCTGCAGTCAAAAGATGCAAAGAAACGTCTGCCGGCGTGAGACTGGGCAAATAGTGAAGACACGATTCCGTCGATTCTAAAAAAAGGTCCGCATGCCCAGACCTGATCAACACCTTCTCATGGCCAGTATTCAAGACCTGCTCGACCAAATGGCAGCCCTGTGCACGAAACACGGGGTCTGAGTCATCAAGAACGTTGAGAATGAAGGTTATGGCTATCGGCCAGTTTGCCTGGAAATCTAGACTGTCATCAGGCACAGCAAGAAAGCCATACACAGTAGATAAGGCATTGATGTTTTGCAGTGTTTTCCACTCCTTTCGCTTATCGTCTTCGAAAATGCTGCTTCCAATGCCTGAAAATCCGAGTGATGGACGAAGTCCACTGGCGCCTAGACCTGTTCTTCTGTATCCACTCAGGGAGACTTTTACGTTGGGGATCGATAGGAGAGAAGGCCTGATTTTTTCCAAAAACGGAAGCGCCAGCATTCCGTAATATGGTTGTAGTTTTGCGGCTTCGGCGGCCAATTCAGTATTGCTCCATGGAACCCACGGGTTCAAGTATTGTGATACTAGCACGAGGATATCGAGCTTGTCTTCTTCAGACAATTGGTCATAGACCAAAACAGCCAATTGTAGGAATGGAAGTTTTCTAGGTTCCTCGGTGGATTTAAGGAAATCGTAAGCCTTGTTTGCCCATTGTAGGCCTTGTCTGAGGTCCTTCAACACTGTGGTATACTGTTCTGGAGAAAGGCCGTTTTGGGCGATGAACTTTATCAACTCTTTATCTGAGCCACCCCCAGGAAAGCCATTGTATAGATTATTAAAGGAATAAGGCAGGCCTCCGTTCCCCAATTCATTCCGGGAACTCATCTCTGGTTGTAGTAGTAAGCGTTGATGTATGCGTCTGCAGGAGGCATCGAGTCCATAGACATGTCAGCTGGAGACTCAAGATCGTGGAGAGTGTTATTTTGAAATTGAGATTGAAAGTCACGAGTTGACCCATGTACTTGATTATTTGCAAACCCTTGAAGGCTATAAACTGTTTTGTCGCCTTGACGGTCATCGTATGATGTCCTGGTTTGCAGCCACCAGAACATTCACTGATTATACGAATAATTCTAAGAAGTTCAGCTTTAACCACCTCCGGTCCAATTCCTATAAGATTAACCCAGAGTTTCGAAAATTCACAAAATTCCCATCCCATCCCATACCCCATTCCGCTGATCAACCGTCCCGGCTGAATTTTCCACATCGGATTCCGCGATCCTACCCCAGATCTCAAACCAACCACTCATGAGAATCCTCAGATTCACAAGAAACCTCCTGAAGTCCGCCGTGACCATCAGCGAGGAGATCCGCCTGGCGCTTGCTGAAAAATCAAAACCGGTCGTGGCCTTGGAATCCACAATTATCACCCATGGCTTCCCGTATCCTGCTAACATTGAGATGGCCAGAAAGGTCGAGGAAGCAGTACGCAATTCGGGTGCTGTTCCGGCCACGTGTGCATTTATCGGAGGAAAACCGTATGTGGGGCTTTCAGACACCCACTTGGAGCAGATGGCCACGCTGAAGGCCGTCAATAAGGTCTCCAGAAGAGACATTGGGGTCACCATGGCCAAGGGCCTCAATGGCGGTACTACAATCGCTGGAACGATGATCTTGTCACATTTGGCGGGCATCAAGGTTTTTGCCACCGGAGGCCTAGGTGGAGTTCATAAGGACGGGCACATCACCATGGACGTTAGTGCCGATTTGACGGAATTGTCCAGAACCCCAGTCAGTGTGTTGTGTTCAGGCCCCAAGCTGATTCTCGACATTGCACGTACCATGGAGTACTTGGAAACACAGGGCGTGTTTGTGGCGACGCTCAATGACAACAACCGCAGCAGGGTGGAGATCCCAGGCTTCTTTTGCAGAGACCTGGGCGTCATATCACCATATGAGGTTTCCTCGTGGAAGGAAGCAGCATCCATTGTGCATCAAGCCAACAATGTGATGGGCCTCACTTCCTCAAGTTTGTTCTGTGTTCCTCCTCCAGCAGATGTGGCACTTTCCAGTGACTTTATCGATAAGGTGATTGAGGAGGCCACAGCCAAAGCAGCTGAACAGAAAATCCTGGGGAAGCACTTGACGCCGTTCTTGTTGAAAAGCGTCGCCGAGGCCTCCGAGGGAAAATCCGTACAGTGCAACAAAGACTTTGTCGTTAATAATGCCATAGCTGCTAGTCATTTGGCCAAAGAGCTTCTCGATCTCGAGAACGGTTCAGTAAGTAACATTTAGCATTTCTTGTGGTTTGTACTAATAACAGACGAGCTTTGTCCCCTCCACCAGCATCGGGAAGGTGATTCATGAAAAAACAAATTCGACTCCAACAAAGACTGTGGAGCCATCGAGCTTTCCAGATAAAGTGGAGACTCTCATTATCGGTCTGGTTGCACAGGATACCATCAGTGTTCTCGACAAAAAAGCCTCCATGGGCGACTCTAATCCCGGAAAGCTGCGTTCTGCAATTGGCGGCGTTGGCTTCAACGTTTCTTTGGCACACAAGTATGCCTCGAACTCAACCTATAGGTTTGTTTCCGTTGTAGGGGACGACTTTGCTGGAAAACTGCTTCTCAACGAATTGAAGAAAACACACGGTGATACCAGTGGCATCAAGGTGGAGTCCTCAGCCTTGACAGCCCAGTACACTGCCATGCTTGACCCCCAGGGAGAGCTTCTTTTGGCATGTGCCGATATGTCTATTTTTGAAGAAACAGCGGTTCTGTCGTTTTTGAAGGCACAGGTCTTAAGGGCCCAGCCGGAGACCATAGTGGCTGACTGCAACCTCTCATCTGAAGTTCTCAGTCTGTTGCTTGAAGTTGTCAAAAAGGACTTGGGGTACCAGCCCAAGCTTATCGTTGAACCAACCTCAGGACCGAAACTGGGCAGAATTGCACGGGTGAACACACGAAACTTGGGCATTTTCCCAAAAAACACTATATCCATGATCACGCCGACCGTTGCCGAGCTCGAGAACATCCATTCGAATTTCAGCCGTCGAGAGTTGTTTGACGATTACGACGAATGGTTCCCAGCACTCGACTCCTTGGGCATAAACTCCCAGTTCAGAGAGAAACTAGCTGCTCAGGCCAACAAGCACGATGTTTTCAAGCTTCTTTTGGAGAAAGGCGTGGTCCAGCAGTGTCTCCAGCTTGTACCCTACATTCCAAATATTGCCGTGAAGCTAGGCAAGAAAGGCGTGGTTTTGGTGAAATTGAGCACCGATGTGGACAGCTACAAATCAATTCCCACAACGTCGCCTCATGCGCCAGCTTTTGTTTACACATCTCAAGGACAGGTGGTGGACGACCAAAGGGTCGGCGTTGTTATAGAGTACTTCCCTATTCCACCAGAAAACGAGAACCTCAAAGTGGTCAATGTGACCGGCGCTGGAGACACCTTCCTCGGTGTTCTTTCCTCCCACATTTCCAAAAACGACTGGCTCGGTTCCGAAATCAAAAGCATCGAACAGGAATGGGCCATGTGGGAGAGTTTCTACAATGCTCAGGTAGCCAGTGGACTCAGCATCCAGGCTCACGAGGCGATAAGCCCAAAGATCAAGCAGCTCAAGCCAAAAGAAGTTTGATGCTACGGCTTTCTTTATTTTTTTCTTATTTTTATACTTTTTCGGGGAGCAGTCAGGCCACTTCGGTCGGGTATCTCGAAGGAATGTACTTGTGGCTTTCCATCTCCTTCGCAAACCGGACCTTCTTGGCTGGGGAAGACTCGCCAAGCCTCATGGTGCCGAGCTTGTTGATCATCTCTTCGTCGATAACGGCGTGACCAACAGAAGGCAGCTGTCTAGGCGTACACAAGCCCGATTCACACTCGACCACCGCCTGCTTTGCGCCGTTTCGAAGAATCGACTTTGGTGGGGCCCGCTGGAGAAACTGGCCCAGAAACTCAATTTCTGAAGCGTTCCAGGCTCGTGCCATAAGCTTGTTCTTGAACTTGCGGAGCACTTCGCTCTTGGGCAGCTTGTGAGAACGGTCTACAATGGAAGCAGCCTTTTCCTCGTGCTCTGTGCCAAAGTCCCACTCGGGGTACTGCGGAGAGCCTGGAATTTTGGAAGGTCCAGTGCAGAAGCTGCTGAAGACGGTAGCTCCATTTTGGGAAGGTGCTACCTCTGGTGAGGTTTCAGACGTCACCTCCTCTTCCGAAGCATCCTCGAAATCTGGCACTTGAAGGTAGCTCAAGAACTCCAAGGATTCGTCAAGGCGAGGTACCGTTTGCTCGTTCTCCGTGATGATGCATCCCACCTGCTGTGGAGACAACCTTTCATGTTCTGGAACAAAGTGCTGGAAAGCGGCCATCAACTGGCGGTTCTGAACTTCCGAAAGCTGCTCCACAGGGGAGAGAGGCTCTGGCGTTGGACTCTCGAGCTCATCGTCAGAATCCATATCGTCGGTTGGAACCAGAAGCGGTGGTTCGAAGATTTGAGGAAACGACCTTGCCATAGCCAATCCCAGAGGCTGGGGCAGGGGCTGCAAAAGCTGTGAAGCCGGCTCCACAAACTGCTGAGCTGGATGCATTTGCTGAGCTGAAGGCTTCTGTATAGTTCCCACAGCTTCCTGCTGAAAAGCTGCAGATCCCATAAATGGAGTCTGGGGAACATGCTGTGGGAAGTGGGGGAATACTGGGGGACAGAGGTGCTGAGTAACAGGAGGCAAGCGCTTGAAATTGCCCAAAAACTCGACGGGAACCAAATACTGGTAACCCAAGCGGTCTGTGAGGATTTCAAACTCTGGCTGTGCTTGTTGCTGAAGCAAAACGCCGCAATAGTGCAAAAGACGCCTGGCATTTTTCTTCGTGGCAACACGCATGTTGCTCATTCTGTCTTGGTTAGTCGAGGTGTTCTTGTTCACCTTGAACGAGGTGAAGCTTTGTGGGTTAATCTTTGCATCGTTGGTAGGGGCGTAGCGCCCGAGAATGCGCTGCAAGGTGGTCTTGCTGTTCTTTTCTCTGAGAAGTCTTCTGCTGTTTTGGGGAAGAGTCATTGCTGTGGTGGATGGAGAGAAAACTACGGAGCCATTTTGGACGGATTCTTATAGTTCGAAGGGATGCTACGGTCATTCCTGGAGCGATGGAAGTGGAAGGTGGAGGAGCGGCAGTATAGATGAATAAAGAGCAGGTGCAATTTTGGGAGGAGGGTTTTGATTTTTGGGGAAGTTCGAGTGGTTGGAGTTGCGGAATTGGGAAAAATGTTGATGATTTATGGAAGGTCCGTGAAAGGTCACACGGAGGGCGTGGGGGAGGGCCTAAAAGAAAACTTATTTTCCACTGGTTAATTTTAAGAAAGAGAATTCAATTTGTGTGGAAGCTGGTGGCTGCAAACCTCGAGGTAGTCTCTTGTCAAATGGCAGCATCAAGGGAATATCGACCGGCTCCGAGCTTCCTCGAGAAAGATAAGATTTTATGAAAAAGACAGAAAATAACCAAGTCTTTGTCTTATCAATTGGAGCCAATTCTCTGCATTACGAATTGGTAGCCTGCGATAGGGTACAGAGGTATCTCCAACAAAGAACAGCCATCTCGAGAGACTCCAATTAAAGGTACAACAGGAAATATAACTACAAGTGAAACATCAATTGAGCATCGCTTTCAAATTCAGCTTCTCGGAATATGCTATCTTTACACTCTACTCCATATCTACCTCGCCTGCAGCCTGTCAAACCCACCCTACCTTATCTAACATCCAATTCAATCCTCGACCAATCGAATATGTCCAAAACGCCAAAATAACCTCCTCTAAGCTAATAAGCAATAATCTCAAAATCTTCAAATTTAACGTCCAACCACCCGACCACCCATCCAAGGACTCTCATCCCACTTCGCGATGGCCCCACATTTCCCATCTACTACTCACTCCTCCTCCTCCAGACCTCCCTTTTCCACAAACTCTTCACAAAATGTTCCGTTTTGCCAGCCTCGCAAGACCACTTGCAAGAACAGCGCCTCTAGCGCTCGCAGGCGTTTCCCTCAACTTCATTGCCAACGATACAGCCAAAGCTGGAATCGACGGAGTGGACGTGGATTCGGGGATTGATCCTTTTCCCACGCAGCTTTCCAAATCAAACTGCTCCGTGGTCAACAACGTCCAAAAGTTGATCGCCACAGGCATGCGTTCCGTGACCTTTATCAGCTTCAAAGTGTATGCCGTGGGGCTCTATGTTCCCAAGAACTACGAAAGCCAGATTGGCAAGACCGTCGGGCTCTGGCTGAAAGAAACGGGAAAGTCGCCAGCGGAGCTTTTGGAGGATAAACAGACATCCCAGGAGATGTTGGCGGCGATGTCGGAGAAACTCAACTACACCATCAGGATCACGCCAGTGAGAAATACGGACTTTGGCCATTTGCGTGACGGCTTCGTCAAGACGATTTTGGCGTGTCCAATGGCAAAGACGAAGAGGGAAGAGGTGGCTGTGGGCGTGGAGCAGCTCAGAGACGCTTTTAAGGGCTTCAAGGGATCAGTGCCTAAGAACCACTCTCTATACTTGGTGAGCGAAAACAGCACAATCACAATGCACTACGAGGGCAAGAACGGCGACGTCAAGACGCTCGGCAAGATCACCGAGCCCAGCATATCCCAGGTGCTCTTTGTGCTGTACTTCAGCTCGGTGAAGCCCATCAGCGAGCCGCTTCGCAAGAGCTTCGTCAGCTACGTCACCGCCATGGTAAATTAGGGTATGTATTGTCATTGAAAGCGAGCGTAACTACATAGGGCGGGCCTTACATAATGATGGCCTCGTGCTCCACATTGTTGGAGATGGACTTGTGAGGCAACACCTTGGCTCCGTTCACGTAGATCTCGTTCTTCACCTCCACATCGTCACCCAACACGGTAACACCCTCGGTTCTGGCCCACTTGCCGATTCTGGAGTTCCAGCCCACAATGGTGGACTTGACCCATGCGTGGTCCTTGACCTCGGAGTTGGCCAAGAGCACCGATCTCTGGATTCTGGCGCCCTCGCCAATGACAACGTTAGGGCCAATCACCACGTTAGGGCCGATCAAGGCAGTAGGGTGGATCTTGGCGCTTGGGTCCACGAGCACATTACCCTGGTGCACCCACTTCTCGTTAGACAACTTTTCTGGGGATCTCTTGGACAAGGAGGTCAAATAGAGACACGTGCCGGACAAGAAGTCCTTTGGCTGACCAACGTCCATCCAGTAGCCCTCCAAGTCGAAGGAGTACAACTGCTTCTTCTCGACCAACTGTGGGAAGGTCTCCTTCTCGATGGAAGTAGGCTTCATGTCAATCAAGTCAATCACCTCAGGGTTCAAGATGTACAAACCAGCATTGATTCTGTTACCGACAAACTCAACTGGCTTCTCAACGAAACGGTCAATCAAGTTAGGGGTGTTTCTGTCGTGCACAATGACACCGTACTTGGAAGGCTCGTCGACCTTGGTGGCCACAATGGTACCGGCGGCACCGTGGTTCTTGTGGAAGTCGGCCAACTCCTTGAATGGGTATTCGCAGATGACGTCGGAGTTCAACACGAAGAAAGGCGAGTCGTCCTTCTTCAAAACCTTCTCGGCGAGCTTCAAAGGACCAGCAGTGCCCAAAGGCTCCTCCTCGACAGAGAAGGTGATGGAGACACCGTACTCAGCCTCGTACTTCTTCAAAGTGGAAACCATGACCTCCGGCCTGTAGTTGACAGCCAACACGATGTCGGTGACACCAGCAGCAGCAAGGGCCTCGATCTGATGCAAGATCATGGGTCTGTTACCAAACTCCACGAGGGGCTTTGGCAAAGTCAAAGTCAAGGGTCTCAAACGAGTACCGTAACCGCCGACGAGAATAAGGCCTTTCATTGTATTGGTGTGTTTGTTTTTGTTATACGCTTTGGCGTCAGGGAAAAAAAGGGAAAAGCGTTGGAACTGGCCACGGTGGGTATATATATGGCGAGGCGCGAATGGGAAAAAAAGATGCAAAATGCGAACAAAAATAGGACCGCGCCCGGAGGCATAGCGCACTTAGATGTGGTGGCATCCTATAAAGATATCAGTTTTGTACTGTTGTTTTTTCCAACAATTTGATTTCCAGCACTTACAAAGTAATCATCCAAACAATTCTTCCTCCTGGTTTTCTTCACTGTGGCGTAACACGTACTCCGAAGCCCGTGTGCACACCGCCCTGGACGTGGGACCACGAGCCCTGAAGAGCCAGCTCATGAGGACAACTCGTTCTGCTGGATTTTTTGTTTTGAATTGTTATGCTGGACGCTGGTTCCTGATGATCCTGTGTTTTTTACCCTGGCTGTGCACGTATCTGTGGGATTGACAGCCGCGAGCCGCTCATGCTGGCTGGTTGGTTGACCAGCCTCCAAAGCTTAATTTTTCAGATTTCGAGTTTTGAATTTCGCCGTTGGAGAAAATAAGAAAGTTCATTTCATTGAAATTCGGTGAAGCCCGGCTTTCTGCAGCCAGCTTTCCGGCCCCCTCCGGCCCATAGTGGTCCGTCTAACCAGCCCACGTCAACACTTGATCTGCATTTTCCAGCTCGGCTTCGCTGCTTCGAACAATAAGTGCGCAGCTTCCGATCGTCACCTGGCCGCTGCGACGCCATTGTCATTGGCTGCTTGAAGGACGACTTTTTCGATTTTCAGATTTGTTTCTGATTCGCCAAATTCTGTTTTTTGCAACCATCACCTTTGCCTCTCCAAACACGTCCTACATCCTCGTGGGCTGACAGCTGCACGCTAGCGCCGTGCATGGCGTTCAGGAACCACATCGCGCCTGGTGGTGAAAAACGCCCAAACGGCGATGTGAATTGTTGGGATGAAGGCGTTGTCTTCTGAGTTTTTGAAGGTTGAAGCATGATGCGGCGAAATGAGAATACTGGATTCGATTTGGAGGTTGCTGTTTTGGCAACCTCGGAGGCACAGCGCGTCTCGTGTTCTGCAAGGGAATGCTTAGATCCACCATTTGCACCCGTGTCATTCTTGGCTCCACGGTGTACCGAAGCGAATTATGCGTTAAGCATTTCATGTGGCTGAAGCGAAGACTACTGTAAGATGAAGACCGATGAGGCATCATTGTGGGCATCTCGTTCGATGACCTGTTTGGTAATTTTCAACCGGCCGGTTTGTGCTTATTTCTTCCACTTTTTTTGTTTTTTCGCCAATTCAGCGTATGGTGATGTTCCCTCGGGTGAGTCGATTTGTAGTGATTGGAAAACGGGGTGCTGACTGCGATTCTCTCTCCTTTGCTATTAGACTCAGTACTGACTAAATTGTCCATCCCCACATCGGGTACGCTAGTAGCCAAGTAGACTCCGATGCTTAAATCGCCGTCACTCTCTTTTCTAAGCTTCTTTAATTCCCTAGAACACCTTGAGGCCACGACGGTACCAGAAAACCCTCCACGCTACAACCACAAACACCAAGCTCAAAAACAAACTCACGCCGGTGGTAATGAAGTAATGCACCAAACAGCCGTCCGTGCCGTGGTCGTAGTTGCCTCTGTTTTTGCAACTGTCCATTTCTTCGCCGTGCAAAAGCGAGTACAGAATGCTTCCGATGGCTGGGGCCACCATGAACAGACCCCACGTCGAACCCATAAGGTCAACGCCCCACACGGAAGCAATCACGGTGGGATAAATTGTGAAAAGACCACCGTAGCAAATACCGCTGAGTATGGAAATTGTCGTGAAGCTGAACCCGTAAATGACCGCAATTTGAGCCATAATACCCACCACAATGAAGGCCACCATGAGCCAGACTTTGCAAACTGGGTAGCGGCGCTTGGAGCTCAGGATATAGTCTGCAACCACTCCCACCACAAGCCTCACTGCAGTAGACAGAAGAGCAATCACTGAAACCTGATCTGCCAATACACCCTCTCCACCAGTAGTGGACTCGATAATCAGCCCCAAGTTATTCTGAAAGCTCTCCATGGGTCCGATATTGAGCAAAAGCGATATGAGCAACGCCCAGGCCGACTTGTCTCTGAGAAAGCGGATGTAACGGGCCTTGTGGTCCACAGGTTCAATGTGTGATCTTTGCGGAAGAAGCGCCGCCTCCTCGTCGCCGTTTTCCATGATGCTGTCTGCGGGAGTGCCCGTATCCGACTCTGGGATTTGTGGTTCCTCGTTGCCAAAAACGATATCTGTCTCTATGCTCACGATGGAGTTGGAAACGAAGTTCAAGGCGCCCATGAACAAGTACAAAACGGCGAAAAACATAAACACCTTTTCAAGATCAAGCTCACGTCCGTCTTTCACGTGGAAGTAAGGCACCTTCATGAGCTGGGCGCCAATGAGCGAGGACACACCATAACAGGAAACAGGCAAGGAGATCGCCAACGACTTGTGGTCGGGGTATATCTTTGCACACGTAAGCAAACTGGAAAAATACAAGGACGACGTGGCCAAGCCAATAAAGCAAAAACTGAACGCCATCACGAGCACACCCATCTTGTTCAATTCCGCAAAAGGCTCCTCCAAGTGATTCAGTCTGACCTGGTTCACCAACAACGCATTCACAAAGTACGCTGGACAAAACGCCCAAATCGAAATAAGCAGGAGCAACGCCGGACCGTAGCAGTCGGCCAAATAGCCCAATACTGGTAAGCATAGGTACATCCCCACAGCAGAAAGCAGGACTATCACATTGATCTCGGTGTAGCTCAATCCAACGGTATTGTGAAGCGACAGGGCATAAAGCGAAAAAAGCATAATCAGCCCCAGCAGGAGACAAGTGGCCAAAGCTATGGCAAAGGCGATTTTCTTGAGATGTTCAAGATCATATCGTTTAGAGAGACCTCGGCGGATCCGTCGGGTCCATCTTTCTAAATGGTGTTTCATGGTCTATAGTCTATGAGTGGGTTGAAAAGGATGCAAAAGGAGAAAGCCAGGGGGTAAATGATTCGGTTTTCTTCCTAGGTGGTAGTAGTTTAATGTGTATCTTAATAGGTGAAGAGACTCTGTCGCAGTGATGCATATGACTCTGCGCCATGACATAATATCGGGTACTGATGACTACAACGGAATATTATCAAGGGGCCATATCTCGTGGAAATGCTATATACCTGTAGGGCTCTATGGAATGCGGGCTCCAGCTCTGGGCACTGGGGGCTCATGGAACGTACTTCAAGAAACGGTCAACTTCGCCCTTGGATCCCAACCAAATGCCAGATTTGTCGTGGATGCCCTTGGGCAAAATGTCCAAGATACGCTCACCCTTGTCGTTCACGGCAGAGCCGCCAGCCTGCTCCATCAACATCGCCATGGGGAAACACTCGTACAACACTCTCAACTTACCGTTCTTCGACTTGGAGTCGGCGGGGTAGGCGAAAATACCACCGTACAAGAGCGTTCTGTGGATGTCGGCCACCATGGAACCAATGTAACGGGCAGAGTAAGGCTTACCCTTCAATTCCTCCTGGGGCTCCTTCAATTCGGCAATGTACTTTTGCACGTACTCGGGCCAGTAGAACGAGTTACCCTCGTTGACCGAGTAGATGGCTCTGGTAGGAGGAATCTTCAAGTCAGGCTGGGTCAAGATGAACTCGCCCAACTGGGTGTCTAAGGTGAATCCATGGACGCCTCTGCCAGTGGTCAACATGAGATGGGCAGAAGCACCGTACATGGTGTAGCCGGCGGCAACCATGTCAGTACCCTTTCTCAAGACGTCCTTGATGGAGCCGGTGGAGTCGTCTCTCAAACGGTAAACGCCGAAAATAGTACCGACAGAAACACCGGCGTCAATGTTGGAGGAACCATCAATTGGGTCAGTGCAGACAGCGTAACGGCCGCCACCCTCGAACACAATGAGGTCCTCCTGCTCCTCAGAGACAAGAACCTTGACGTTACCACTGGACTTCATAGCGTTAATGAAGATCTCGTCACCAATAACATCCAATTTCTTCTGCACGTCACCGGTGGTGTTGGCGGTACCGGAAATACCAATGAGGTTGACCAACTCAGCTCTTCTGATGTTGTGGGCAATGAACTTAAATGCAAACTGGAGCGAGTTCAAAAGGAGAGATAATTCGCCCGTAGCGTTGGGAGCGAACTTTTGCTGCTCCTCGAGAATAAAACGAGTCAAGGTGATGATGTCGGTTTCGACATTCATCTGCTGGGAGACGGTCTGGACCATGTTGCTAGCTTGTTGTGTGTGTGGAAAAGGAAAGGTGCAAAAACAAGTGTTTGGGGATCAAAGCACATGGGTTACCCCAGGTTCTTATAGAAACCCGGAGGTGCGTACGGAAAGGTTGCGGTGGCCTGCATGTAACCGGGTCTGGAGGCCGTGCTTCACCGGGGTGCTCGGCTCAAAGGCCCACTACTGAGACACTTGTCGCGTGGGATTTAGGTCCCACAGCGCCCGGGGTCCGGTGGTATATGTCCGCAACCAGCCTCGTCTAATATTAGATGAATGGGGGGCTATTTTGATTGAACGGTTGATTTTCCATTGACTTTCAGTTGCGATTAGTATGTCAATTTCACTCGCTTCGGGGTTTGAGTCTGGCCACGCTTCCATCGCATGATGACACTTGCGGCGCCGAGTCAGTGGAACAAACAAATGCTAATAAGGTTTGAGTGACGCCTTTGCTGAAGCTTTTTAGAATTGGGGGCGTCCGTGGGGGAGTCAACTTTATGGATTTGTCAGTAGGGGCCGTTTGCACGTGCTGGACGCGACCGGAATAACGGTTTTGTTAGTCAGGCTGGACACGGCCTGGCCTGGCTGGTGTAGTATACTTTTGATGGTGCGGCTCTGGTTCGCTTACTCAGTCAAAGCCGCAAGCGGTTGGCCATTAATTGGTTTGTAGCTGTGGGGAGGTTTTAATTACTTCTAATGATTGGTCAGGCAGATATGGTTGGGAATCTTTGGTGGTTCTAGTCTGTTTGAATCATTGGTGGGCTCACTGGGTTGGCTCACTGGGTTGGCTCACTGTGGTCTTACTACTCTTGCTTGGTCCGAGAAAAAGTGAAATATCCAAAGGAACATTCAGCAACAACTGAAGCTTCGGTAATTGCTCAATTGCGTTGCTTCCGCAAGCCCAAAACCCTATGTCAGCGATACCCACGAATCACCCATTGTAGTCTATCTCTCTATCATCGGTTCCTGCCTCTATAATTTACAGCAGTTGCATCCATTACATTTCCAATCTTCACCAAACTCATCCCCTCAAAACCAAATTCTGAAACACCCTTTACCCTTTGTGCCTCGACGTTTGCCGTGCTGCCTCGAATTGCTATTGCTATCGCACTGCCTTCAACCAGCTTTTCCAACCCCACCACACCAATGTAAATCCTCTAGAAATGGTTTCTTTTCACTTTTTTCTCTGTGCTGTGAGCTGCCGGGAAACCTCCGTCACAACGTTCACGTGGCGGTCTTCCTTCTTGTTTCCCACTGCTCTGGTCCATCCAGATGGACTCTCCAAGGATTGGTAGATTCTGACTTTTCCACCGGCTTTGTCCTTTTTGGCCTCTTCTAGTACTGCTGTGTACGCCGCATGGAGAAAAGCAGCAACTTCTTCGCCGTTGAACTCCACAAACTCTGGTTTAGTCACGGGTTTCTTATCAGTTGGTGTAGTGTTGATGTGCCCGTCGGACGGAACTGCCTCTTTGGGAGCTTCTTTGGTATTTGAAGCGGCACGTGACTTTTCTTTGGGTCCTTCTTTTACAGAATCCTTTCGTTGTAGCTTGCTGGCCCAGTCAGACATGATCTGTGGTGGAATTGGTGGAGCCTTGAGTATGGGGAGCCGCGACATCCACCTCTTTTTCGTCAACGATCGCGACAATGTCGTCGCTACCTCAGCAGATATACCCGATCAAACACCCTCTCAACTCGAGATAATTTACAAAGCGACATCTTTAATGGGGAACAGGATCCATGAAGGGCCTGGATCGTCCTTCAACTTTTCAATTGAGGGAATGTGGGGAAACGTGTTGAAGGTCGTGCGGAGCTCATAAATCCAACCACGAAATGGCGACTTCCTCCAAATGATCTCCAAATGCCTCCCATCTTCTCCAAATTTTGACCAGCGCAGAGACAGGACCTTTCAATTCTGCCCCGCTCCCATTCCGTGCGCTTTCCATCACAGTGGACGTTGGCAACACGCTGAACGTGTATTGGTCACGTGACCCAAATCCAACGACACGTCAACGACCGCACAAGATTTTCCAAAACCACCTCCACTTTCAAACCACATCATGAGTTTCCGTGTTTTGGATCTCGTCAAGCCGTTCGAGCCCCTCGTGCCCGAGGTCATCGCGCCCGAGAGAAAAGTCTCGTTCAACCAGAGAGTCATGTGGACCGGTGTCACCTTGTTGATTTTCCTCGTTATGAGTGAAATCCCGCTTTACGGTATCAACTCGTCAGACGGTCTGGACCCGTTGATCTGGCTCAGAATGATGCTCGCGTCCAACCGAGGCACGCTTATGGAACTTGGTGTCACCCCCATTGTCACTGCTTCCATGGTTTTCCAGTTGTTGCAGGGAACCAAGATGATCCATGTGGACATGAACAACAAGCAGGACAGAGAGCAGTTCCAGAATGCTCAGAAGCTTTTGGCCATCATGTTGGCATGTGGTCAGGCCACCGTTTACGTGTTGACAGGCATGTACGGTCCTCCTAAGGGCTTGGGTATGGGCATTATCTTGTTGTTGATCTTGCAGTTGGTTTTCGCTGGTATAATCGTTATCTTGTTGGACGAGTTGTTGCAGAAGGGCTACGGTCTTGGTTCTGGTATCTCTTTATTCACCGCCACCAACGTGTGCGAGAAGATCATGTGGAAGGCTTTTGCTCCGACCACCTCCTCCGCTGGTAAGGGTGCCGAGTTTGACGGTGCTGTGATTGCCCTCTTCCACCTCTTGGGCTCCAGATCCGACAAGAAGAGAGCTATCTTGGAGGCCTTCTACAGACAGAACTTGCCTAACATGCTCCAGGTCTTGGCCACCGTCTTCATGTTCTTGACTGTCGTGTACTTGCAGGGTTTCAGAGTCGAGTTGCCAATCAAGAGCACCAGACAGAGAGGCCCATACGCCTTGTACCCTATCCGTTTGTTTTACACCTCCAATATGCCCATCATGTTGCAGCTGGCCTTGTCGCTGAACATCTTCATTGCCTCGCAGATTGTGTTCATGAGATGGCCAAACAACATGTTTGTCAAGCTCTTGGGCCAGTGGGGCCAGAAGGGTGGCTCTTCTCAGTTGTACGCCGTTAGTGGTTTGGCTTACTACATTCAGCCTCCTCTTTCCGTCACTGAGGCCATGTTGGACCCTATCAAGACTGTGATCTACGTCACCTACGTCTTGGGTGCTTGCGCTCTTTTCTCCACCACCTGGATTGAGATTTCCGGTACTGCTCCAAGGAACATTGCCAAGCAGTTCAAGGACCAGGGCTTGGTAATTGCTGGTCACAGAGACACCAGTGCCTACAGGGAGTTGAAGAAGATTATTCCTACCGCCGCTGCATTCGGTGGTGCTGCTATTGGAGCTTTGTCCGTTGCCAGTGATATGCTCGGCTGTTTGGAGAGTGGTACATCTATCTTAATGAGTGTGACAACCATCTACGGCTACTACGAGTTGGCAGTCAAGGAGGGTGGTCTTTCAAAATCGGTCGTTAGCGGCTTCTCCGACGGCATCTAAACTCACACTACAGCGTATACATTATTATTAAAAATGCATTATCCATACGATAGGCTCCATGTAAAGAACAGTATCTTTCGATGGATGAAGGTAAGGCACATATGTAGGTTGTGCTTGCCTGGTTATGCTCCCGATGATCCGAACTGGGCGGCCCATTTCTCGTATTCGCCTAGACCCTCGCTCGAGACACTCGGTCTGATGTATTTCAAACTCTCGACGAAATCAGAGAGCTGGATAGGACGGATTTCTTCCGTGGGCGTGCTCAAAAGCTTATCGCCTAATGAACGAAGCGGACCCATGGCACTGTCTTTAGCAAGCAACGTGATATCACTTCCACTGAAGCTTTTAGTGAGGTCAACAAGTTTCTCAAAGTCCTCATCCAGAAGCGTGTGCTTTTGATATTGCAAAAGTTTGGAAATTTGCAACTTCCTTGTTTCGTCTTCCGGAAGTGGAATGTACACACGTTTGGCAAATCTTCTTCTGGCAGCGTCGTCAATGCCCCATGGCAAGTTTGTAGCACCCAAAATAAGCACACGACTCACATCGCCAGCGCTGGAGTCCCTGCCTGCGGCAGCAGATGACAATTCGGACCATTGGACCAAAAATTCGTTTTTGATTCTTCTCATGCTCTCCACTTCCCCCTCTGTTCTTGTACCGAGGAGCGAGTCAATTTCATCGATGAAGACGATGGAGGGACTCAATTTCCTGGCTAGAAGGAACAATGCCTTCACGAGCTTTTCACTCTCACCTAGGTATTTAGACGTCAAAGACGATGAGCTGATGGAAAAAAAGGTACTCTTCGATTCGGTTGCCACGGCTCTGGCAAGCATTGTCTTACCGGTACCAGGAGGGCCAAATAGAAGCATACCTCTTGTAGGTTCTCGAAGGCCACGGAACAAGTCTGGACGCAAGAATGGATAGACCACCGCTTCCTTGAGTGAGTTCTTTGCACTTTCGAGACCCACGATATCGTCCCAGTAAACCTCGTCACCTCTCACGACAATATCGTTCAAGATCTGGTTTGCGGCGATTTCGTCAATCCCTCTGATCGACTTGATCAACGCTTCCTGCTCAGATGGGTTCATGCCATCTGTTTCCCCTCCATTAGCAAATTCATCATCGTCGTCGTAGCCACCGAGAATATCGTCCATTGTGGGAGACATGGGCAAGTCGTCTGTGGCAGCTTTGGCAGCTTGAGGCCGGGCTTTCGTAGCAGCTGCAGCCGCTGGTTTGGAGCCTGCTTTTGTCGCTGGAACGTAATTGTATGTGATGTTGGAGCTCTTCTGGCCTGGTCTGGCGACCTTGGCAGCCGTTTTCTGAGGAGGTGCTGAGCGGGTCTTTTGCAATGGTTTCGTTGTGGCGCTCTTGGCTGCAGCTGTCTTTGCCTGGGATTGTTTGGCCTTGGAGCTGCTTGCAGCCATCATCTTCTTGACGTCGATACGGGCCGGCTGCTGGTAAACGTACTTCTTCGGTGGTGCCGCCACAGGCACGTCGGAGGTGGACTTGGAGTTGTGTGTGATTGCAGGCTTGTCTAGCGAAGCCAGTGCTCGAGGAGGAGATTCAGTGGGTACTGGGGGTGGTTTGGCAGATACCTGTCTGGCTCTTGGAGGTGGCGGCGGTGGAGGCAGCTTCTTGAACGTCAAGTCATTCACCAGCTTGCTGAGCCCGTCGTCGAAGAAATGGAGCTCATCGCCGTTCTCATCTTCCAAATCAATGAGATTGCTTGTGTTGGAGTTGAACAGGCCATTGGACGTGGACGCCAGGTCGTGGGAGTTGAGCCGCTCCCAGTTGCCGTTGCCGGCGTACTCTGTCTGGTCAAAGTCGTCAAACATCACCTCCTCCAGCTTCGCAGGTTGTGGTTTGGCTGGCTTGCTCCACAGCTTCGCCACAGCCGCCTGGACAGTGTCTCTGTTCTTCTGCGATAGCTTGTACGACGCCGGCTGCGGTCTGAGCGACTTCATCATCTGCCTCTGGTTGCTGCTGTTTAATGATCGGCTGGACGGATTGCTGTTTCTTAGGGAAGGTATGGTCATCTTGTGGTTGGAGGAGCCGTGCAGCAGCTGGGCCACCGGCTCAGTGGAGCGTTTGCGGCGGCGGTTCTCTTCGTCTAGACGGAGTTGGATCCTGACCAAGTGCTTGACGTTTTCATCTCTGATGCCCTTGAGCTCCAGAAGAATGGTCTGCTCGTCCATGCCGATTTTGGACGACTTTTCAAAAATGTCGATCTTGTAGAGCAACAGCGTGTGGAGCGACTTCCAGCCCTTGAGGGCGTCGGCAAAGTGGCCCGTTTCCTCCAAATGGAGGTTCTTGACAGACAGGTTGCACACATCGTTGTAGGTTTGCTGAAGCTCCTCGAGAACCAGTAACTGGGGCGGTTTCCTTCTCAGGAACATATGCAATAGATGGTAAAGGAGTGGGTTTTTGGAGGAATGCTGACAATGCTACGGACGGGTGGATTATGGCCCAGGAGCTGGGGGTGGTACAGATGGATAGCTATTTCTGGCGAGGAGTGTAGTGAATGTATGGAAGCAGGCTATGTGCCGGAGTTGTGTTCCAACGGTGGACCAGATGGTTGCTGGGAGGGAAGCGGTGGGGGAGTTTCTGGTGATTTGTAGAGTGGGTTCGGGGAAAAGCATATTGCTGTTGTTTTTCCTAAAAGCTGCTTTGGGTGGACAGTATCGCTCGTCCGAACCCTGGAGGCACACGAGCGACAAGAAAACCAGCCGAGGCTGAGAGCAAGAGATGAGGTAGAGGTGTTCTTGGACGGAATTCACCATGAAAAGGAATCGGTATATCTAAAAAGGAGCCTGGATACGGCTGTGACGCCAGAATGGCCCGCAGAGCCAACGGGTCCCTGCCAACACGTCGTAAGACATCAGCCGTGCCAACATAAAATGTAGTGATATAACGGGATACCCGGCGGTTTCCAACCCACCGCATATTCTGTATAACCACGTTCTTCTGACCGGACAGTTTCAACTACAAGCACATTGCCCATGGCCAAGGAGCCCGCTTCCTCTCTGACAAGTGGGCCTATAGCGTGCCTCCCTAAGTGAATAGGCGAAACACAGGCGTCACGAGCTTCCAGCCGAAGCTGGGCGAGTGGAGGAGGACGCCGAGGTCTGGGCGTGCAACTAGCCGTAATTCTGCAAAAGCCCGGTGTCAACTTTCTGAAGAGCAAAAAAAGTGGGCGCGATGGCTGGTTATATAGGTAGTTGTGTGTAGGGCGGGTAACCCAGCGCCAGGGCTGGGCAGAAGGGAGACGTTGGATTTTATGTTGCTTTGAAGTGGTGGTATGGTGATTTTTGGTTTTCGTGGAATTAGTGGATTTGAATGTCTGGCGTATATTTTGGTGGGTGAACGAGATGCTTGTGGTGTGTTTGGCGGTGTGAAGCTACAGTACCGTTTTTGATGGATGTCGGGCTATTAGTGCCGTGGGACAAAGTGTCAGGGTCGGCTGCATTGAAAGAAAAAGATTATCTTGCTTTAAGGCTAAATTTTGATGATGTCGAATTTAGGGGGGAACTCTATTTTGACAGCTATTGTTGGATCTCGGCTAAGTACGCGGAAATTCAGAAACAGAAGTGGGTTGTGAATGAAGCAATCGCAAAATCATGACAATCGGGAACGTTTATAGAAGTGACCTAAAAGTGAGCAAGCTATGTGTTGACTGGAAAGGAAAGATGACCGAAGGTTCGGGAATATCATGGAAGTGGCCTGGACGTAGATTGCACACATTCAAAGGTTATAGCTCTGTCAAATAAAAAAAAGAACGGGGAGATATAAAATGCGTGTTCTGAATCGACCTAAGGATATAGATCAAGAGTGAATTGGGCGCATTTAAATACTCCGAGTAGTGCCATAGTGTACTATAGGAATGGCTGCAAACCATCAACACTTGTAAACCACCTACACCATCACCAAATAATGCACTATGCCACATCAAACCAGCCCTCTTTACCGACCTCCTCTACTCTACATCGCTTTTCAATTTTATTTATTTTTTTCTATTTTTTATAGTTGTCAACCAACTTTTTTTTTTTTTTTTTTTGGTATACCAGCCTACTTCCGCTGGGTGTGCTCGCAGACCTCAATGAAGGCCTCCTTGAGCAGGAGAAGAAGCTCCTCCTGGCGGCAAAAGGCAATGCCCAAGTCGTTGTAGTGGCGGCTGAGCTGGCCCTTGGCCGAGCCCATGTTCAAGTTCTTGAAGAAAAACGCAGTCTCCAAAAACTCGTCACGGCCCAACTGCAACGAGAGGTTCTTGCGGCCCTCGGCATCCAAAGACCGACAGTGCCTTCTCAAAAAACGGCTGTAGGCAGAGTTGATCTTCTTGATGAAACCCTCCATCTGCTTCAGCTCAGACTGGAAGATGTCAAGCTTGGCCTTGTAGGTCAGGGCAAGCGAGTCAATCAGCTGTCTGACGTCGTTTTCGGCGGCATCAAGCGCATAAATGCGTTGGCCAAATTCGAAAAGACGGCGCTTCTGGCTCAAGTTGATATAGCCTTCGTGGAGCTCCAGACTCATAAAGTCCAACTCGGCAACCATACCGTGGCCTACAGCCATGCAGCGGCTGATTTCGCTGCCAATGCCGAGGAATTGCTGGAAGTAAGCAAGGTACTCGTTCATCACCGGCTGGGTGAAAGTGATGGTGAGGAAACGGAAGGCCTCTCCAAAGTGGCCCAAGGCTCTGCCGACATCCGCCTTGTAGTTTTGCGTATCGACAGCTGGAAAATTGGTGCTCTTGAGCAAAGAGTCAAGCTTGGCCTCGGCTTCAGCGTAGGTGAAGTACTCGTTGTAGTCAGCAGAGGAAGTGTGCTGAGGAGGTTCCAGCTTGAGCCTCTGGGAAAGGATGCTCTGGACCACCACGGGGCGTCTGGGTGCTGAAGTGCCGAGAGCAGCTGGAGCATCGTCTGGATTGAAAACAACAACCGCACACGAGGTTTCAGCAAAAGACACCCGGCTATTTGCAGCCAAGGCCTTGGTGGAGTGCTGTCTCGCGAACTCCAGCGTTCTGACAGTGTACTCCACATCGCCGACGTCCGAAAGGGGTTTGGTTTTTTTGGAGGCCAAGGCGGTCAATTGGGAAAGATCGACCTTGAGGCCTGGCTCTGTGGTGACCAGGAGAGAAGGTCTGGTGGGGCTTTGGTTTCTGAGAGGAACCAAGGCTCTGGAGGTGGCCGGCCGGGAAGCGGCTCTGGCCAAGTGGAAAGCCAAAATTTCATAGGTGGTTCTAGGGAAATTGGGCCAGATGGTGAGGCCAGTGGGCTTTCCAGTGATGAGGTTCTTGAGGATATCCAATGCGAGAAGTGTCTTGCTGGGTCTGGCGCCAGGAAGGCTTCGGGACCGGGACAAGCTCCTCAAATCTTGTGAAACCTCAGAAACGTGGGATGTCCCCAGAGTCACGCCGGAGGCAGGCTCACTGGGTATCTTGTCGTTTTGGGAAACTGCAGCACCAGGGCGGGCAGAGTCCACATAGAACTTCTCCAAAAGTCCGTCGTTTCGATGAAGCATGAGAGAGACAAACTGGATGGCGCCAGGCTCTGTTCCAGCGTTTTGCAGCATGGGCGTCTTCTCGCTTCTGGACATTCTGGAGTTTCTGCGTCTGGAGCCCCAACGACGGGGAAAGGAGAAACGCAGAGACAAGTTAAACTTTTGTGTGGTGGACTTTAAAGCGTCTTTGATTTTCCTGAAGAAGGACGGGCTTGCTGGAGGCTCCGAAGGGAGACCCTCTCGCGGAGTCTGTGGGCAGTTTGCAACTTGTCGAAGAAGCTTGGGGATGCTGCGTGGTGGCGAGAAAAAAGCATTGTGACGTGGTGGGATGGAGAGAAAAAAGACCCTGGGGAGGGCCCGTATTTATGTTGTTCTGGCCATGTTGGAGTTGCCCCTTGGGGTTAGCTGTTTGTGGAGGTCGATGGATGATGCAGTGGGTCAGGCGTGGTGCACAAATGTGGAAAGGGAAGGTGGAATCAAGGTTTTTGTCATTTTTGGAAAGTGTAGATGGTGGAAGGCCGCTGGAGTTACCGTGTTGGTAGGAGTAGTCATGAATTATCACCAAGGCGAGCGGAAGCGTCATCTAGAGGGTATCTTATTTTTGGAAGAGGGCGAGGGAAAAAGTGGGAGGCGGAGGAGAAGTGGTGGAGAAGAAAGGGTTATTTTGATTTCCAGAGAAATTTTATTCTAGGTGGGTTTTTGGTACTCTCTTGGGTGGTGAGTCTTTTTTTCGCAGCCATTAATGGAGTGGATCGAGAGGTACTATATGAGCCTTAAGGGAGCCTCCAGCAAGTCAAAAAAACCTGATTGAAGCAGATTTGGCCTCATATAATCAACGCAATTCACTCTCCCTTGATTTTCTATTCTATGCATCAGTTGAAGTGACAAGTGCAGTAATTCACTACTGGATACGCCAACTTGTTGTTTCAGAAATCGAAGTAATCAAACATTACCTCTGAATGCAGTTGAGGCCTGATTGAGCAAACTTAAGATATCATTGGTATTGAAGCATTTAATTAAGTTATTTTTTCGACTTCCATTTCTATTTTGTGAGCTCAACTTCCGGATGATACCATCACACAGCCAACCTTAAGTCAGCAAATGTACGCAAGTGATACCGAAAATCTTCTCCTTACTAATTCCATGACTGACTTGAAAAGAACATCAAAATGAAAGTATGAAAATACCAATGAAAATACCAATGAGGAGTGCCTTTCGGAATAGCTACACCTCATAGTCCTCAACACCCCGAAACAAACACCATCGACATCAGCCTGGCTAAAAAGTAATACCCTCTACACAAAGTGCTTTCTTCTATCTAAATTTGTTCAAGGTGCAAATATCTATGGGTCTTCTATCGTCACCACCCACGTGACTATCACACGACCAGACCGATTACCCATATAGGCAGTCTCCACATTTCAACTACTCCATCACCATGAGCTTGACCATCTACGATACGCTTGAGTACGCTGGACTGCGGCTTCTCGACATAGTAGCTTTTGTGCTAAGCAACGTAATCGTCGCCACCGGCTACGCTTTTGTCAACTATCCAAACGCCTCCACCCTTGTGCTTTCCGTGTTGACATTGTACATCTTCTACAAGATGATCCGAAAAATTGTGCGTTTCTGGTTGAACATGATGGTCGCCATGATAAAGTTCACCGTGATCATGCTCTTTTTGTTTGTACTTGCGGCTGTGTACGTGCGTGGCTTCAACAGGTTCTTCACTAAGGATATCTACTTCCTCAAGGAACTTTTCACTAGCCAGGCCGAGGCGTCTGATTTCCTGTTCAAGCAGTATGCTTATAATTTGATGGACGACGACAGGTTTGAGTTTTTGCACGGCGCCAGGGACTTTTTCGAGGGAAGCAGCTTTCTGATTGACGATTCATACGAATACGGCGAGACCTACGACCAGTTCAAAAACGTCCTCAACGACGCTATTGGCGAGGACGGCTTCCAGCAACTCAACGCCCTCTTCAACCGCAACCACTAGACCCGAGGTTGCCCGGGCTGTTCTAAGATGTGTATATTTATTCGATGCATGGGTACTCCAGCGAGTTTCTATAAATCCTTCTGAGTTCTGCTGATCCTGGCTCATTACTCCTTCTTTTCAGTGGTGGACTCTTTTTGCTTGTCTTTCTTCTTCTCAGGCTGCTGATCAAGACACTGGAGGCCTCTGTCCTTGACCAAGCACAGTAGAATGAGACAAATGGCAAGCAAGGGTATCGTGAAGTAAAAGACGTTTCTGATCGACGTCATGTACATGCTCCTGACGGTATTCTTCTGGGCCTCCGTGAGCCCGCTAAGGTCGGCCTTGCTGTAAATATTCGCCTTCATATTCATCAAAAACAGACGAGGCACATTCAGACCGCCGAGCTCCAGATTAATCTCGTTGATCAACGAATTGGAGATGATCAAGGTGGCACATGCAACGCCCAAGGCACCTCCAAAAGCTCTCAAGACGTTTCTGGTACCGATAACAACAGCTCTTTGCGCCATAGTCGCATTGGCCTGGACTGCAACCATGGTGGGCTGGAAAATAAAACCCACTCCCACGCCCATGACTAAAAGAGTGCCGATAATCATGCCGCTGCCGGTATTTTCCTTCCACGCTATCGTCATGCCGGCTCCCGTAAGCCAGAACAGGTACCCACTGATCAAAATGTGGATCCAGTGGCCAGAAAATGAAATGATGCTTCCGGCGGTGATGGACATAATGGCTTGCATGAGAACCAAGGGAAGCAAGTAGTAGGCCGAGTGCAAGGCGTCCTGGCCCATGACCAACTGGAAGTAGTAGGAGACGATGAACAAGAAGCCAAAGTATGCAATGCCGTACAAGAACGTGGACAAGAGCAACACGCTCAAGGACCAGTTTTTGAAGATGTACACCGGGATCATGGGCAATTCGGGCACTTTCCACTCCACAAAGAGGAACACAATGGAACACACTCCACCAACGACGAACATGGCGATCACCAAGTCACTATCCCAGGCGTAAGTAGAGCCTCCTCCACTGATGGGGATCAAAAGAAGCGTCAACCCAGCGGTTGCAAAAAAATCCCCACATAGTCGATTTTCTTCCACTTCTCTCTCATGGAGAGCACCAGCTGGCCCTTTCTGTTGTCCTCGGTGACAAAGTACACAATGACAAGCACGACGAACATGATTGGGGGAAGCGTTCTGTAGAAGTTTCTCCAGGTGGAGTGCTCCACATAAAGCGCCATAATTATGGGACCCACGGCATTTCCAATACCCACAGCACTTCCCATGATTCCTTGAAACTTTCCCCTCTGTTTGAGCGTCACGACATCACTCAAAATCACCATTCCCATGGACTGCGTTCCTCCGACGCCTATGCCTGCAAAAGCCCGAAATACGTAGTACTGGGGTCCCGTTTGCGCAAATCCACAGAGCATATTGGCCACAAGAAGCATCCCGAGGGAGCCCATGAGCATATTTTTTCTGCCGAAAATGTCAGCAAAACGACCAAACAAAACCTGGCACACGCAGTTGGCCAAAAGCGACGAAGTACCAGCCCAGTTGATGGAATTTTCAGCTCCGAGATCACTGGCGATCGCTGGAAGAGCAACCGTGGGACTGGTCTGGTCCAAAAAGCACACAAACAAGCAGAAAGCGTTCACTAGTAGGCAGATCACAAGTTTCTTTCTGGGTAGGAGGTTGACGTGAGAATTGCCGAGTCTGTCCTCGAGTTCTCTCTTAAGAGGCATCTTCTCAGAGGGCTCTTCACTGGAACACCTCTCATGATTTGTGGATTCATGATTTGGGGAATCCTTGGTGGTCGACATTTTGCTTGACCAGCAAGCCAGGGAAAACAGGGAGTATATATATTTCGTGGGTTGCGTTCATGGTGGAGTTCGGAGTATGCTCGGTGATGCGCACGATATAGCCGAGGGGGTACTAAACAAGAGTAGGACAAAGCGGGGGCCACAAGGGTGTTTTGAAGAAAATACCACTATATTTGTGCTTTTCGAAGCTGCCGGATCTGAACTTGGTTTTAAAGCCTTTTAAATCACCAGTTTCAGGGAAGGGGCAAAGAAGTGCGAGCGTCGGCTCCGAGACGATCGTCATTGTGAAGTGGGGCGGGAATCTGGTGCCCCTCGCCGAGAAGCCAATGAAATCCATGCAAAATGAAAGCAGGTCACTGAAGAGATGTGACTCACGCCAGGCGGAATTGCAAGAAAAACAAAATGAAGAAATTGAAATGTACGTGAAACGCACTGTATTGTGGATGGTCGGTAGGGTGAGCTTATAGGTGAAGGTGAGGAAGGGTTCACGATAGCGCAAGCAGAGGGCTTGGTCTGATCCGGATTCCTTGATTTGAGATATTTACTTGATGGCCAGATTTTTCCTTGGAGAGTATGCGGTGAAGAATTCGTTTATGTTTGCGTGGAACCTAGGGCCTAGAGTCTGGTTCTCGAAGATTGGTAAGCCCTCCTGAAATTTCGTTTTTAACCCGAATCTCTTTCTTAGATTGGAAAACCATACGTAGAGACAATGAAATCTAATCACCTGAGGTCAATTTTCCGTATATGTCGCCTGGTATCTCGACCCATGGGGCATACCTGTCTTACATCATCCTGCAATTGTTGAGTAAACCTTAAGAAATGTAAACACCTTCGAATTGAATGGCAAGTTCTTTTACCCCCTTTCAGGGGGAATGGGTCTGATTGGAAAAATGGTGGGCCCAGGTACAATGACAGATATATACGCTGTGCATCTGAGCAAAGATTAACAGCATAATGAGAGATTGGGGAAATGGGAAACTCCTCGATACAGTTAACGAATTAGGAGCTAAAAAGAAAAAAAAAAAACCAGACAGTTCTCTTCAACCCTTAAATTTCAAGGGAACGAGCATTCGTACTTTAATGCCTATTCCAAAAGCACGCTGTCATTATAGTAATAGCTCCCTCCCAGCTGGGTAAAGTCATAATCGTCATATTTCTACCCCGAACTGGTCAAATATCCTGAGATCACTTCGTTGACAGTTTCAGTGGTAGGAACTTTTTTGTCAGTATTGGAGATGGTCTAGAGGGCACTGGCGAATGCCTGACCGTCTTCTTTAACCAAATTGAATGCGAAACACCATATCCATACGGGATTATCGGGAATTCCAAAACAACACAAATCCACCAATACCGCCATCTGCTTCAATTCAGGCTTTTCTGTCCCTAACCAGTTCTTCAAAATCACCACCAAACCACATCACCACAATCAGCCTCACGGAAACGCCATTTCGCAGCCATGTTTCAGATGCATCTAGCCGAGGTACAGCATTCAGACCACCCAGTGAAGGCTCCATTAACATTCAGCCAAACTTATCGAAAAGCCATTAATCCAAGGCCCTAGTTCAATCATTAAAAAACCAATTGTGACACATCTCTCCTCCACAATCTCTGATCTGCCCCTCTTCATTGCTCATCGCACATACCCACCTCTTCAAAATCACACTGAACACACCCCAAACGCCAATCAAGCCGTACACGTGCCGCTATCACCGTCAACCAACAATATTCTCCACCAAAACAAAATAAAAAACAATGGTGCCTTGGCAGCCACGTTGAATCACGTGCGCACATCAGCACTATATGTGTAGCAGCTTCAGCCTCAAGCAACAAGAAGTCTTCTTTCAGCAATGGTCAAAGACACACAGTACTACGACATTTTGGGCGTCGAGGTGACCGCCACAGAGGTGGAATTGAAGAAGGCATACAGGAAACAGGCCATCAAGCTCCATCCTGACAAGAATGGCAATGATCCTGAAGCAGCAGCCAAGTTTCAAGAATTGGGCGAAGCTTACGGCATTTTGCAGAATCCCGACCTGAGAGCTGCTTATGACGAGTTGGGTGTGGAAGGCATGAAGGAGACCAAGGCGGGAGCCGAGGCCGCCGACATTGATCCTGCTGAGTTCTTCAAGATGATCTTTGGAGGAGACAGTTTCAAGGACTGGATTGGCGAATTGTCGATGTTGAACGACATGGCCAAGACTGCCGACATTATGGGCGAAGGTGAGGAGGAGACCGAAGAGACAGAGAAGCAGGCCGAGGAGGCAGGCCAGAAAATGCAAGATTTGTCTGTTAATGAAAAACAGCTGGACCTGGCTGTAGGGGCTCATACCGGCGAGGGACGCTACACCGAGTTGAACAACGAAATAGAGCAGAAGAAGAAGCACAAGGCCAAGCTCAGAAAGGAGCAGCGTGAGAAGCTCGAGCAGTTCTACAAGGAGTCGCAGGAAGCCAAGGAGAAGCGTGTTTCCGAGTTGTCCGACAACTTGTTAAGCAGAATCGAGAAGTACAGGGCTGCTGCTGGAAACGAGGACGCCGTGAGGCAGTACACGTCCAAGCTTCGAGAGGAACTTGAGGACTTGAAGGTGGAGTCCTTTGGTATCCAGCTTTTGCACTTGATCGGTAAAACCTACACCGCCCAGGCCAAGGCCACGATTTCTGCTTCTAAAACGTTCGGCATCACCAAGATCTACACGTCCATGAAGACCAAGACCAACCGAATGAAGTCGGGTTTCTCGATCATCAAGACCGCTCTTGACGCCCAGGCTTCTGCCGAGGAAATGGTTCAGGAACAGGCCAAATTGGAGCAAGCAGGCGTCGAACTCACAGACGAGGACAAGTACAAGCGCATGGAGCAGGAGAGAATCATGACCGGCAAGTTTTTGAAGACGGCTTGGGCTTCTACGAAGTTCGAGCTCACGGGCGTTTTGAACAAGGTCTCCCACCGTGTTTTGAACGACAAGAGCCTCCCCAAGAAGGAGCGTGTGGCACGTGCCGAGGCCGTGCTTTTTATTGCCAAACAGATGTTGCAGACGGAGAGAACTCCCGAGGAGGACGAGGAGGCCCAGATTTTCGAGGAGATGATGGCCGACGCCTCCGCCAAGAAGTCACGTGGTCAGCACGCCAACATGAGCGAGAGAGACTTTGAGCAGTACTTCCAGCACTACGACCCGGAGGAGGAGCTGCCTGAGAAGAAGTGAGTTCTTTCTTTGGGATAATGGCTGCGAAATTAGTGAAGCAAGCGGTCTGGCCTGCATACAATCTGCGCACACTCTTTCGTCTTTCGCAGGCCAAAAGTGAGAAAGACTTTATCGCTGACTAACTTGGTTATCCTCAACTAGACTTACAAATCATGGCGCCAAACTCAAGACAGGTACTTGGCCTCTACAAGAAGATGCTAGAGAAGGCGTACAAGTTCGACAACTACAACTTCAGAGAACACGCCAAGCGCAGAATCCACGACTCGTTCAAGGCCAACAAGAACGTGACCAAGGAGGAGGAGATCACCTCCTTCTACAACGAGGCGATCAACGAGTTGGCCATGTTGGAGAGACAGTCGACGATCTCACAGATGTTCACGTTGGACAAGCTCGTTGTTGAGCCTTTGAAGAAGCACCACTGAGCCACCACTGAGCCGGAGTAACTTGTACAAAGATAATGGGACGATTACACGAATCTAGCGCTGCCATTGCAGAAACGACGACACGGAGTTAATAAACACTTGCTTGATATACACTGGTATGATGACTTACTGTAGACCCTACTAACCCTGACCCTACTAACCCCGGGGCATATCCCATGCTTCCCTGAGCTTGGCCCCTGCTTCAGCATATTCCTGGACTTCCGCCTCGGTAATTTCCGGAAACTCCCTTCCCACGGGTTCCTGCCCTTTCAACTCTCCCAAAGCCGTGAGAGTTCTCATATACTCAAGAGCATCTGTGGCTCCGATAGTGTGATACGCCCTGCGTTCTCCTTTCTCCTGAAGCCGTTTCTCCGCCCATAAAAGCTGTTCTTTTCTTTCAGGCAAGCTGACTCTGCTGGAAAGGTACCGGGCGGCCAAAATAGCCTGGTACTCGAAAGCCCTGAACGAAATGGCGTCTGTGGGTACACCCAAAATGACCAAAAGCGGCTCGTCGATGAAAAAAGTGTGCTGGTACAACGAGGGCAAAATCAAGCCGTTGCGGGCAATGTCGCCGTACTCCCGCCGGAGGAAGGGGAACAGAAACTGGTAGCCTGTGGCGTAGACGATATGGTCTGGGTTTTGCACCTCGGAGCCGTCGTCGAAAACCACGGAAAATCCGCTGTCTTTGAGCTCAATACCACGAATTCCCGGCTTCATCTCCACATTGGGCCGCCTCGTTTTGCGCTGCTGCAACGTTACTTCTCGAATCAGCTGGTACACCTTGGAAGCGGTGTCTGCAGCGTATTTCGTCAAGTCGGCACCCAGCGCTCTGGCGCCCACCACCACGACCGTTTTGCCTTTATAAGGCGCCAGGTCACGGTAGTACTTGGCGTGCTGGACGACGCTGGGCCACTGTTCTTGCACTTTTCCGAGACCTGGTGTGGCTGGAATAAACGGTACATGGTAGTGCCCCGTGGCAACCACCACAGCGTCGAATTTCTGCTGGTACCACTCCTCGGTGCTGTCCTGGAGCAGATGGCGCAAGGTGAGCAAATACTCGTACGGGATCTGCTTGTCCTGGTTCAAGACCCGTTGCACATCCTCCACTGCGGTATTGGTGACGAGCTTGACGGTGGGATTCTGCAGATGACGCCCGATGTACCGATCGATATAGTTTCTGACGTCGCCCCGGTCCGCATACCTCTTCTGTTGGCCCGGCAACCACGCCTTCTCGTCGCTGTACGTCATCATGTTCTCGATGATGTTGGTGAGCATGCCGTTGTAGCAGGGCGTATGGACGAAACGCTCCTGGTTTTCGGAGAACCGGCGTATCTTAGCGCTCCCGAGTGGCTCCTCGTTGAAAGGATTTTGCAACGGCGGATCGAGCACCTCTGCCAGCGCCCCAGCCTTGATAAGCTCATGGGCTGCATTGGGACTTTCGTCAAGCACCCAGATCCCGCCGTACGTGTCTCTTCTTTCAAAAAGCACGATCTCGTCAAACTTTCGCTCCTTGACCAAAGTGTCCAAGGCTATAGCGCCCGAGGCTCCTCCGCCAATGATGGCGATTCGTCTGATCTGGCCATCAGGTACTGCCACCGGATTATGCAAGTCCTGGAGAAAATCCGGCACTACAGTCGAGGGCATGAGAAACGGATGGGACGAAAACTTTCATTCATTGGCCTCGCTTATCTATATATCCTTGTTTGTGTAATAATGAGGTGATCCGGGGGCCGAACTGTGGTTCGCAGCCACACATGCTAATCTAAGTGCATAATTTTACGTCAAAGCCGGGGTGCAGCGTGCATGCATCTAAAGAGAGGTTGAATAGACGAGGCATTCAACGGGCATGAACTGGGAGTTTGAATAAATAATTGTCTAGAGCCGCCGGTAGAAGTCGGCGATGTTGTGGCTCTGGCGGAGCTGCCGTCCACGGAGCTTGAGGTAGAGAAGCATGAGTCCACACACAGAGATCACTCCGGCAATGATGGAGAACAAAACGCCGGATCCGAGAGCTTCGGTGAGGGGCACAGTGACAAACGTCGCTATGGCAGCGAGAACCTGCCGCACCAAGTTGTTGAGAGCTACGCCTGTGGCTCCTTTGCCTGGAAGCACGTCCACAACATACGTGAAGGTGACACCCACCAAAAGCATATAGGAGAAGCCGAAAAGCGCCGTTCCCACGAGCGGCGTCACCCAGTGCTCTCCGTAGTAGATGCACCAGCCGAAAATGAGGCAGGAGATCGGATAGCCGATGACGCCGATAACGCAGTTCCACGAGATCCTGGCTTCTCCCGCTAAGTCTCCATCGTGCATTGCGGCGTACCGCTTGAGCCGCTTATCGTGCCACTTCCCACCGAATATCGACGCTATCACGTACGTGACAGACATCGGAATGTACATGAGACCCACTACCACCAGGCTATAGTTGTACGGGTCTCTGCTGTAACCGTACGTCAAGGAGGCATTGAAAAAGTACATGCCGCCGAAAAGAATGGACGAGTACATGATCGACAAGAGCGCCGGCGGGTAGCCCAAAAGGACCACCGAATGGAGCGGCCGGATCAAGTAGTCGTAGAGCTGTGTGGACCAGCTGGCGCGGCTCTCCACCAACGACGCCTGTTTGGCGAGTTCCTGAAGCCGTGCAGAGTGCTCTGAGTTGTTTGTGAGGTACCTTTCCGGCGCTATGGAAACGTCAGCGCCAGACATCAGGTGGATCGAGCGTTCCCGGGTCAAAACGGCGCCTATAGCGGCCGGATCCTTCTCGTCCTTGGCCTCGAGCTGCTCCTGGAGCCGCTGCATGACAAGAGTCATGTTGTCGTCCTTTCTGAGCGTTTCTGGCAAGAGAAACACCACCAAAACGAGAATAAGCCCACAGGCGATGACCATCACCCACATGGTGGCTCTCCAGCCCCAGGCCTCTGAAACGGCGCCGCCGATGACCGGCGCCAAAAAAATCGAAACGAGGTTGCCGAGGTAGAAAAGCCCGAGCGCAAATCCACGTTCCTCCTGGACGTACAAATCGGCCACTGTAGCAGCACCACAGGCCTGAACGGAGGAAGCACCGGCTCCCGACAAGAAACGAAGCGCTATAAGCACGCCGATCGACGGCGCTAGCGCTGAGCCGATGCAGAAGGCCAAAAACCACGTGAAGGAGATGATGTAGATGGTCCGTCGGCCGTGTCGTTCAGAGAAGTTCAGCCACCAGAGCGGGAAGATGCCCAACGACAAGATGTACGTTCCCACGGAAATGTTCACCACGCCTTCAGTTGTGTCCAAGCTCCGGGCCACGTCGGGCGACGCCGGATACAAAATCGACGTGCCCATGGGCCCCAGAAAGCACGCTAGCACCACGATGAAAAGAAGCACGTACTTGGTGCCACGGCCGTAGCAACGGGCATCTTCGATCTCCGCTATAAGCGTAATCTGGGCCAAGAGCCCCCGGCGGGCGCCACTAGCGACCTTTTCGTTCCCCAGCGGCCCACCATCGCTGGCTCCGCTTTTGGCCTGTTCAAGGTCGTCCAGGTCCCGCTGGAGAGCCCTCGCTGCATGCTCCAGGCGAAGGGAGGCCAGATCGAGCGACGGCTCAGAGGCAGAAATCAGCAGCGGCATGTTTTGTGTGGTTGTTCATGGGCGGCTGCCAGTTGCATAAGAGCATGGAGGAAGGCCGTTTGAGTCATCAAGTCACGATACCTGGGGATTTGGCGAGGGGCAGCCGGGACAAAGGCGGGGCGCAAAAAGGCCGGGGTTGACGCGGCGAAAAGAGCTTGTGCGTTATTTTTTTCGCTTTGACGTATGACGTGGAGTGGTGGCGTGGAGTGGCGTGGAGGGACGGTTTTCGGACTTCTGGCGGGTTCTCCGGGCGCCCGGGCGAGTTCGGACGAAGTGGGTGGACTGGATGAAAAATTGGATTTGACGAGTTTTCACTGGGTGGTGGATTACGGATTTTTGGTTTTTAGTGCAATTGGGGGTATTTGGCGGCTCTGGTGGGTGGTTTTGCGCTGTGCTGGATGTATGAGTGTCGACTCAGGAACGGTCCCTGCGTCAGGCCAAGATCGACGAGGCAGCGAGGGCGTCTGCTGCTACGAGCTTCTGAGCTCTGAAAAGAGAAGGAAATGCTGCTGGAAGGCAACTTTTTTTTTTTTTTTTTTGGCAAAACAAGATTGCCTCAGAAACGTACCTCCGGGGGCTCGTGATGGTCGAGATTCTGCCGGCGGAAGCTGAAAAGATGGGGGTGTTTCTCAATGTAGATCAGAATATGGTGTCGCAGAAGCCATAACCAAGCGTCTTTTTTTGACAAAAACTGAGTCGCTGCTGGCAGCCATAAGAAACGCTTTTTGACTACTTTCGTGGGAAATTCTCAAGGCTAGCGCAAAAGAGCATTGTTTCGGTAAACACTTCATAGGCTTTACTGCAGAGCTTTGCAGATCACGACCGATTATCCACGTTGCAGAGCTAGAGCAGAAGAGTCTCGAACAATTGTCCAGACCCAGTGCGCCTGTGGTCCACCTTTTGGCGCTGGTGATACAATAATGAAGAAGATAGAACGATACGCTAGCCATGCTCTATCCAATTGCAGATCATATGTGTTTCTCAACTTTCCATCAGATAATCACGGACCCACTGATGCCCTCAAGTCGACAACAATAGATACTCAACTGAGAGCACAATGCGTTACAGCGACCAAGTGGCGATGCAGCTTGCTGTTTCAAACTGCCGAATTAGTGCCAGGAATCGCTTCAATGCGCTAAAGACGTTAAGAACCAGAGAGCCAACGATGCGGTAATAGAATCCATTTCTCACTCGGTCTCGTCAAAAGGTGGCCTGGGCATAGGAAAAAGATCCAAAACGGAATAAATTATTTCTTGATCGCTGTCGATATGAAGTCTTTACCAGTGGGAGTGACAGATGGTGACTGATACTGCCTGACTTCCCTGAGATTTACCTGTGGAATGGGATTAACCGCTGGTTTCGCTCCTTTTCCATGAATCTATTTAACTTGTCGTTTGCGCCTTGCTCTGGAGAACGCATTCTCTTCAATTGCGTCTTGGTGAGGTCGATCATGGTCGCGAGGACGAGTCTGGGAGACAAACAGACTGCTGTTTTGACTTGCTGTGTTTTCTTTGGCCGAAATATAGAAAAAATTTGGCCTAAATGGCACCATGGTCGGTATCTGGGGTTCGTGAGTTGTGATTCGATTTGCATGGTAATACAATACCCAGTTCATGCAATTCTTTTTCGTTCGATATGGTAACTTGAGCCTCGACAGCAAATGCCTCCTCGCCGATCCAGTGCAATTGCAACTTGTTTGATCACCTTTGTTGATTGTGTTTTACCACCAAAGAACTCGAAGGCCATGTGAACCCCGTAGCTGAACTTACGATCTTCTCCAATCTCGATTTTAGGAGTCACGGGATCTCCTTCAGCGTCAATTCTATCTTCCAGCTTCTCTTCAGTCTTTTGAGCTAGGGTCAGCATTTTCGAGCTCCGACGGATGAGCATGTCATCTAGTAATCAAAAAGCATATGCGATGCTTCAAGCATAAGAAAACTTGTGTATTCTGAAAAAGGGAGGGAAAGAGGGAAGATTGGAAAATTTCAGAATTAAAGGCTGTGCCAAGTGAAACAACTCTTGAAGAAGGTCCAGATTAATCGCAGAGATAGGCTAGTTGGAGGGAGACAAGCTCTCGCAAGTGGGTTTTGCGTGTACAATATATCGACGTCTTGAAGCCCTGTCAAAATAGGAGCCCTGGTAAATTTACTCAATAACAAACATTTGTGACATTTCATTAACACCGACCCTCGGAGCATCACTGTATGATCACAATTGAAATCACTTTTTACGATGGAATATGAACGTAAGAGTATATCAGTTTTCATGTTTTTCACACAGATCAGATCAATCGAATTCCAGACTGTCGTATAGAATGGGGGCTTACCAAGGTGTCAATCCCTTCCAACCTGCGTGAACTGGCTCTGACGTTTATTGGAATTCCGAACAATATGGTTTGGAAACCGGCTCATTTTGAGAGGTTGTTTGCCAAGAGAAGCTTTTCATGATATATCACGTTTTGAGCTAAGGTACTTAGAAACCTCGCAAAGTGAAAACCTCGTAGGTTTTTCTGGAGTGAGCTGAAAATTCTTTTGTATACGCCGTTCCCGTTTCTAAAAGTGGGCTTGTTATTCAATCAAGATTTTAATGAGTGGTTTCATATGTCAAAGTCAAACTGTCATCATAAGCACCAAAATTGTAGATTAGAGGAGAAACAATAAGTACGATTAATGCTGTGATCAGCTCCATATATCATTGACCTACAGCAGTTTTACACAAGCGCAGTATATATTCATTCACTTCTAGATATTCACTAGTTTGCGTCAATTCACTGCCTATAGCCAGAACAAAATTACACTTACGGAAAGTGAAGCTATCAAGATGACACATGAACCAGTGTCAAACTTTTATTGGCAGCTGCACCCAGAAACCTTGGATGCTCGAGAGAGCCGTTTCTGGCACATTCGAATATCTTATCCGCAGAATCCCAATCGAGACTCGGATAGGCTAAATAGGAGGAGTTATCACAATAATAGAAGATTGAAGCGTCCGTCGAGGATACGTTTGTCGATACAGCAGGAAAACTTTGAGTATCGTTTCTTTGTGACATTGGAAAATGCTGTCCTTCTTTCACTTGCGGGGCTTCACAGAGTACTTATACCTTTTAGGTATCGGCAACTCCGTTAATCGGGCTTTGTTCCACAAATCCTTTGACTACTGGTTACAATTTTTCCGGTACAAATCAGAGGTGAGTTACGGACGCTTTTGGTTCAAGGTGTTATGAGAAACAGGTGTTTTTCTTAGTATCCTGCCTAGTGTTGCGTTAACTCTGGAAGATGTAAAGCTAGTTGGCTTGAGCACAATTGAGGAAACTTACGAGATTCAATTGAATATACTCTTTTCACGGAGTTTGTTTCACGAATTGTTAGGAGGAGAGAGTCTTACAAAGTTTCTGAAAAATAAAAATATTCGTTTTATTCAAAGACTGATAAAAATTAGGACTGTAAACGAAAAGTGTACCACCCAGATGCTCAAAGAGCCAATAGTGGATCATCACAACCAAAGAGCCACATTTATTAACATTGAAACAAAAAAAAAATAATTCAAAAGAGCCCTGTGCTCTTGCAAGACGCCTCTGAAGTTTTTTTGAACAATTTAGTCATGTCACCTTTGGCTGTATTAGTATCGGCCACAGCACAATCGAAAATGTCGTTCGCTTTATCAAAGTCATCCCCAGCAATATCACCATAAAACACCGAAGTTGACAGGCCACAAGGATATGCATGAGCCACAACACTGGAATCTGTAGAAAGCGATGTGATATACAGCGTTGGACTTGGCAAGTCGGTTGGAGTCATCGGATGATGGTTTTTGATGAACCGGGGCTATAATCACTATTTATATGGCGCAGCTAAAGTGACCAAGGAGTAGCAAAATAGCCCGTCATACATAATGACAGCGGTGTCGAGTGGTAAGTAGTTATGAGCATTTGCAAATGCACTGTTACATCCGATGGCACTTTAAAGCATGGTTTGAAGTGAGCTGCATCAAATGCAGTTTTATACCAATATGATTCATGATGAACTCAGAATTTGATAGAAATTATATCAATCTTCTCAGAATATGTAACTGGCCTTCTTCTCTTTGATGAGAAAGCGGTCTCAATTTAGAGTGTCTATGCGTAATTATCAAGGGCAGAATTGTCAGAAGAATTGAAGCCAAGACCTCTAAAAGGACAATTTTTCGAAGCCGCATAAAGACGAGGATGCTGAAAAGCGCAAGAAGGTTAAAAGTACCTTAGCACACGGGTTCATTTGGGATGGAAGTCTCATCGAGGACTTGGGATGACTTAAAAGTCAGGAAAATCTTCATAGAATTATAATAGCTCAACTGCAATATCAAAATTGTGGCACCCAATTTTTGTTTACGAGATATTGATGTATGCAAAACTCTTTGGTCTGCTTGTTGAAAATCAGTTAATAGTTAGTCGATTTTGATGTACAATCTCATTCTCAGAAGACTCATGAGAATTTCCCTCCCAGACCATACTTGAATCCTACAGAACTCCCATTCTCTACTGGCGAATATCAAAAACATTTTTTTTCAGTTATGGGTTCCGAATTTCTGAGCTCCCAATTTTATTCATATCACATGCATGTGCATTCTTGAGAGACAGTTGGTATAAGTTAATTACAAATTGTCACGCCAGCTAAAATAGCTTCGCTATAGAAATTTGGATACTTGGCTAACTATACAAAGAGGCGAGCAGGGATCTTAAGATTTGTCTTCCTTCTTCTGGGTAAGAGAACATTTCGGCATGTCTGGCAACGGTGCATTCATAGTATATACGAAGAACAGACAAGGTAGATTTCCTTTACATTTCAAATGCATGGTCTATTTTGAAAAAATCATCAGTAAGCCGAGATGCGGAGCTGGTTGGAATTAGCACCCAGACGTTCCCGACCAAAAAAAAAAAAAAAAAAAATTATAGTCACCGGTGTACCTTTCAAACCAGTGACACTCAAGCGGTTCACAAGTCAAGTGAAACTACAGTATACAAAATGTATGATGAATTCAAGTACCAAATGTTAAAACAAAAAACAAAACTTGCAGAAAAAACAAACAAACAACAGTACTTCATCACGATTTGTCGGGCGAGGGCGGGTGTTCTTCCATCCGACACTGCAACCCATATTCGTTTGATCATCAATGGGTGGATCGGCACGGATGTATTCACTCCAATCCTCGATAAAGGTACAGTAGTTGTCTCCGACCAATCTATCTCTGTATTGAAAGTCGACCCAATAGACCTCTTGCTGATACCAAATTTGGGCCGGACCATCACCACTCTTCCAATCACATTGAAGCCCCATTGATTCCTGATGAGTTTTTGTAACACTAAGGGATGTGGATGCAGCAACCTGTCCGAAATTCAAGCCTATATTATGAGTGACTGACCAAGTATAAGAGAAGCCATAGCCGATCAGTATTCTGCATGCGTCTGGACCCTTGTCACAAAAAGTGCAACACGAAATCGGATACCAAGGTGACCACCAAGTTCCAGACTGCACTGTCTGCCATTCCCTAACGGAAACTACTTCCCCCGTAGGAAAACATCTTTTGTTGAGGGTACTGTTTCCCTTGGCAGGAAGAGCCTCTCCGGCTTTTTCGTGCTTGGATTCGTAATACTTTCCATTGAATGAATCAATAAGAGCACTAGCATTGGCTCTTTTCAACGAAGAAAGAAGATCGTAAGTAATGTCAACAGGCTCTGAACAATTAAAAGTGTTGTTTTGAAACTTTGGCTGTTCAATGCGATGAACGCCCAACCCTTCAAACCGAACACCTTCATGGTTTTCGATTTTGACCCCTTCAGGTGTCTCGTCTCTAACACCGTCATGGGCAATTACAGAACCGAAGATGCCACAGAAACAAGTCAAAAGACAAAGTAAGGGTAAAGCCACCATTGTGATTGTAGAGAAAAATCAAAGATGATGAGAAGCCCTTTGTAGTTCGGCTTTTCAGAACCACGGACTCCAAACGTGAAAGGTAACCTTCAAGGTCTTTTTTTTGATGACAAAAACATAACCAGAAAAAGAAGGAACTCGACGGATTATACAACTTGCGTCTTATGCATGGTTGTTACATTGCATCAATGTTTGTGAAACATCGGAGGTGAAACATTTGAAATATAAGTGAATGATTTTTCGATAGAAAGTTATCACAGTTCCTTCAATCAGAAACGCCCGACATATTCAAAACTTGAATTTTGCTTTGAAAAATTTTTAGCGAGTTTCTGTCTATCAACTTCTGTAAACTTGTTTTAGAAAAAGTGAAGAGAATTCGAACGATGGAGAATCCGCTGAAAGGCCATTCAGATTCCGAAAAGTCCATTGTTGACAACTGTATGTTTGTGGAACACCGTCTTCAAAAAAAAAAGAAAAATTGCTTTCAAAATCCTTCATTTGATGCGGTACATGGAATTAAGATGCAACGTAAACCTCGACTGATCAGATAATATATCCACCATTTTGCGCCTACCGCATAAACTCAACAATAGTCCGCGTTTATACAAAGTGTCAAACCATGCGAATACCCATGGAATAGCCTGTAATGACATGGTGCTTGGCTAACCAGGTCAACTCCAGGGCTCATATATCCACGGGACAATAGGCATGATATGAAGAGCCAGGACTGAATAGGCGGATGCCATTCCAAGTTGCATAATGGCTGAGGTTGTCATGAAGCGCATTGAGGGGCTGTTTCGACCCGAAGTTGTTGGGGCGTTTTGTAGATTGTGACAAGCTCTGCAATGTAGAAGACTGAAAGGCGTAAACCCAGGGAAACAAGTCTTAATACCATTAAAAATATTGTGCATAATTTGACCTATTGGGTCAGCTATCTTTTTAAAGTATTGCTTGTTATCGTGGCAGATTTACTGTACCACTCCAATATTTCTGAATTTTCCATATCTTCCTCTTCTTCATCACTTTCAATGAAAGTACCATCCGATACGAACATTGCCGTGCTCACAGATTGTTCTCTTAAACAATCTAACCAGGTGTCAGAATCAAATTCTAAGTTAAATCTAGGTACGACTGTGTAACTACCGAACAGCGACTTCAATATTCTTATCTCACTATTGCTAGTGTTTAAACATTGGGCAAACTGAGTTAAATTGAAGGAAGTTAGTTGTGTGTAAACTGACTTAGACATATATAGTTCATTGTAATAATTTGTGTCGATATCAGAGGTGTTAGAACACGATGATATGGTGAAGAAGGCTAAAGCCATTACGATATGTTTTGTTGCAAACATGTATTGTGTGTATCCCAAGTTAATTCGCTTACGGTGAACGATGAAAGTTGATTTGTCTTCAAGGGAGTATTGAGGTGAGCGACTTGCATAATCGGTACTGTAGGTGCTCATCAGTCTTAAACACTGACTCCACGGAAAAGGCTCTTCCCTGGGAACGCTTATTTTTCTGGCTAAATCGCTGGAAAAGACTACCTGAAATTGACACTTCTGTGCTAAAAACCTCAAAAATGCCCCGGAATCTAAAACGTGCTTACTTTTCGGAGGACTCAAATTGTACTTGTAAACCTGCCTTTCTTTTTATCGGCTGCTTCAAGCCAACGCTATAGCATAGAGGAAACCATAAGCGATTCAACAAAAAACCTCAATATTCATATTCTCCTCCACAATCCTTCTCACCAACTCACCGATATGCACAAATTAGCGCTAGCCGATAAGACCCCAACTACCCACAAACAACACACTCCAAACCAACGCAAAAAACCAAAAACAACACGCCCATCCAAAATCACCACAAAGCCGCTCCAAGAATAATAAAAAAAAAAAAATCAACCATTGCCCGCCCACTTGTCCACACTCGGAAACACCCCACGTGCAGAAGATACGCCTACATCTCATGCATGCACTAATGTGTCATCTCTCGCTTACGAACCTCATCTGTCAATTTCCCACTACACAATGGTCTACCATCCCGACTTGGACCTCCACAAACCCTTGGACAGGGAGGTTCCTGCGACCATCCGCCGCAGCCCGTTGCGTCCTCGTTTGGCCCTCTCCGCCTTGACATTACATGGAGACTTCTATAGACAGCTCCAATCGAAGACAAACGCCCGGATCTTCTGGCACCCAGCCACCCAAATCTTCATGGTTCTGGTGCTCGCCGCCACCGTGATGTACCAGTTCTACGACTTGTGGGTCGTGCTGGACACGTGGGCCGAGTTTGGCGATCTCGTTTTGCACAACAAGTACTTGGTCACTGCTGTGTTTCCATCGCTCATTTTCGTTGCTGGAACGGTGGGCCTCACGAGTTTTCTTCTTACAGACGAGATCAGGGAGATCAGCGACAAGTTGGGCGGCGACGCGTACCAGCAGCGGCTCTTTCTGTTTCCGTTGAAGGTGTATGCCAACTCGTCACCCAAGGACTTGGACAACAAGGCCAGCGCCGACTTTTTGGAGTCGGCCTCGGCGTCCACGGAGCTCATAGAGTACAGAGAGTCGCCCATTGCCGTCGTCACGGTGGTGCCACTTTCTGAAAAATCTACTAAAGACACCTTCTACGCTCAGATCACCGGTTTCCACGTCAGGAAAGCGTACAAGGAGGCCGGCTTGCAAAACGATCTTTTGGACATTGCCGTGGAGAAGACACGGGCGTTGGCGGCGGCCTACGTCAAGAAAAACAAGCTCAAAAGAAGGCTCCTCGAACGGTGCTTCTATGTGACGCATACTCTGTGGACGCGCTCAACCGGCCTGTTCTCGAGAAAAGGGGCTTCGAGCTCAAGCTGGCCACGACACAGCTTGACCCGTTTGCTGAGGGCGAGGTCAACGGAGAGAAGTTCTTGAGCTTGATTCCTGATAGTGTGGTGAAGAGGTTTTTCGGCGTATACAGACAGACGTACGAGCTCGAGCTTGACCATGACGGAACAGTGGAGGCCAGCGGCGCCAAGGTGTCCGCTTCGACGGTCAAGTCGAGGAAAAGGTAGTCATTGTTTGGCAGACCACTTATCAGAGCATTAAACAGGGAACTTTATCACCGAAGCGGTGCTGAATAAACTGATAAGTAAATCCTTAATTAAAAAGCGGCTCTAACTAGCTGCTTATTACCAAAAAAGCCAAGCCGTTTATCGAATAGTTTGTAAACAAGCCTAGTGACCGTTTTACCAACTGCTAAGCCAGTCAGCTGTATACTGAGCGGACTGCCCACTGAACAAGCTGGTTGATGTAACCATCTGTTGGAAACTGCTTGATAATAGATCCTTTTCGATAAACGGCAGAGATCCGCAAATCTAGCAAACAGTTAATCAATTGATCACTAGTCCAGAGAATACTTGATAAACTTCAATAATCAAGCAAACCGTATTTGATCCAGCAAAATAATTCACAAATTACTGATGTGGCAAAATAATTCACAAATTACTGATGTGGCAAAATAATTCACAAGTCATTGATCTAGCCAACAAATGCTTCACAAATCACTGATCCATATATCATCACCACAAACATTAGCTCAATCACTCTACCCAAACGCTAATCTAACAAACCCGTTGCCTTGGAGCGGCGAGTTTGCTTCCGAGTACGATACACGTTGTAACCAATGTAAGAGAACACACCAAGGAAGAAAACGACAAACGCCCACTTCATGATGGTGAGCGACATACGGCCGATCCGCACCATAAGCGTGGCATCCGGATCGCCGTACTTTTCCTGTCGGAGCCTGCGCTCCTTTTCCTTGATTCTGCGCTCGGCAGACTTGAGTCTTCTCAAAGATTTTCTGGTGGTTCTTCTCTTTTTGTTCGTAGTAGTCTTGTCGTTGACCTCCTGCTGCGTCTCGATCATGTTCTCGAAGTCCTTGATGGACGCCACAAAGTCGTTGGACTCGGGGTGGTACAAGGCAAACACCTTGTTCTCGATGATATCCACAGAATGGGAAAGCTCACCTGTTTCAGCACTGAAACCGAGGTATTTCACCACAGGAAGCTTGACGTCCGCAACGGTGAAGCAGTTCCGCCATTTCTTGTCGTTGTCCGGCTCGTAGTTCAAATCCAACGACAAGTAGCCGTCCTTCAAGTACACGATTCTCATACGAACACTGCCGGACTCCGGATTCACGGCTTTTCGGGCCCGGCAGGACGCCAACATGGTATCGAAGCCATCGGCCATTTTCGAGTACTCCGTGCGTCCGTCGCCCACCATCGCCACAATGTGTGGGAACAGATTCTGCTTGCCGTTTCGGTACGTATCAACAAAAATGCCCAAGCCCGTAAAGTAGTTTTTGGCGCCAAACACATCGCCCAAGGGAGAAGCCTCATCCAAGAACCACACCGCCATTCCGTCCGCATACAAGTTCCTTGTGTTCTTGCTCTGAATGTGAAACGTAAGCTCCATCTCGAAGGACTGCGCCTGGATGGGCATTTTGGTGAACATGTTGGCCACCTGTTGCTGAGAGTCCGAAACCAAACGCACCAGGTCCTCTTTGATCTGGTAGTTTCCAGCCAAGTTCCAATTGGGCGACCGGAGCGTGTCGGCGTCGATGTACGGCCGCCAGAGCCCCTGTTCACGGAGCTCCACCTTGCGGACGTGCACTAGCGAAGCCTGTTTGTCCTGAAACATGTCGTTGATCTGTTCTGGCGTATACGAGTCCAGCGGTCTGTGGAAGGTTCTGACGATCAAGAGAATGAGCGCTAGGCCGAGCGCCGGGAGCCAGAGCTTGGAGCGCACGTTGAGTTTGCCCATTGGAGGTTTTTTGTGTGGTTTTTTTGGGGTGGGTGGTTTTTTGGATGTGGTAGTAGATGAAAAAGATGATGGCTGCGAAACCTACAGGGTCCATGGAGCGTGGAGGGCGTGGAGGACAGTTTTTGGGGGTGTAGTGGTATACCAGAAGAGATTTGAAAGGTTGCTCTTTTGTATCTTTTATTTGTTTTTCTTTTGTTCCTTTAATGGCTTCGTGATTTTGGTACTTGGATATGGGCTAGTATGGTGCCGAGGAAAGGTCTCGCATGAAGACACAGACAATGAGGAGACGGTGAAAAATTTCGCCAAGCTGCAGTGGCAGGCAGGCAGTTGGGTTTGGGCTTTCTATTGGGTTTGGGATTCGGAGGAACTAGGATTTGGGGGAAATGGGATTTGGGGGATTTGGGATTCGGAGGAACTGGGATATGGAGGAACTGATTTGGGTGGAGTTGGCATTGGAGTGGAATCGTATGGTGGGGGATTACTGTTGCTTGGTGTTGATAGGGCATGTCGATGGGAGGGTCAATGGTGGGTGGAGAGCTGGAGGGCTACTTCCAACTTAAAAGATGATGAAATGTTGATTATTAAAGGTGTTAAAGCTGCTAGTAGTCGAAAGAGTTCGGGAGCTTGAATTGCCGAGTTGCTGGGGACGTTGGCACCCATTAGAAGTAGATCGGCGAAGTTCAAAAGCCATTTAGTGGTCTTGTTCATTCAAAAGTAGCCTTATTGATTCATCACCAAATTAGCTTTAAGGATTCATCAAAAAGCTGGATATCTGTTGGGTAGATTTGAATAAAAGGACTCGGGCTGTTTTTACCAACTCCAGCCAGCTATGTTCCGTTACGCTTGGAAATTGAGCATATGTGATTTTCAAAGCTAAAATCCATTTTCTCAGAATCCATAATTTGACCGTTTATTCACCGGCTAGGTGTGATTTTCACCTATCAGTTGTTGGTTAGAGTAGGATGGTGAAGACAGACTGTCATTTTAGTGGTCTAAAATTGCTTTTCTGATGGCGTTTTTGATAGTAAGCTGAATAGAGCCTTCCAGTGTATGGACTTAGTCAATTCTGATCTAAAGACGTTGGAGCCAGAGTGCACCTGAAACTATGGGATCACCCCAGAATTCGGTTTCATAGTACCCACAAGATCATTATCCATTCAACAAGGGCCACAACCCCGCTAGATTATGTCTTCCAAAATCCCCTTTCCCATATCTCTATATCATCCATCCAGCACAACCACCCCATCTCCATCTTACATTGAGCTTCCAGCCCGTTTCCTGTAATGTTCCTTACTATTTACAATTCTCCAAAGTTTCATCTTTCGCCATGCCACAACCAATACCCCCTTATTTGCCGTACCACACGGTTCTGATGGCATCACCCCAGGTCTCCTTCTTCTCTCCCTTGATCTCAGAGAGGATACGGTCGTAGTAGCGTGGATTGCCCTTGGGCTTCAAAAGTTTATCGTCAAGCTTGTACAAGTTCTTGTACTTGTCGTTGACCAAGTCCCGGAGCGAAACATACTGCAACTTCAAGTCTTGTTCGGAGATTTTGGCGATTTTTTCAGGATTCAGAAACCGCTCGATCTGCACGTCCTTGAAGGAGGCGTAGTGGTTGATTCTGTCCTTGGGGAGCGTCCTTAGGAGCGAGAGGATTTTATCGGTGATTTCTTTTTTGGCCAGCATTTGGAGTAGTAGGATGTTTTATCAGTGCATCGATGGGCAGAAATGCCAGAAGTGCACCCGTACACCAGATGATAGGAGGTAGGTGGGATTCACGATTTGGGCCATTAGGAAGGGGAATTAGGCGATTGAAGGATAAGGATATATTCAGAGCAAATGATACCCAACTTTGTTAATGGACTTCTTTAGTCTGTTGCAATTTGGTCGAGATGCTAGCAGAGGATGAATTGGATATTGTACTGATATGGAACACACAACCCGATATTCTGCTTCTACAGAGAGCAAATGAAAGGCCCTTCAACTGTTAAAAAATTTCTGTTTCTCATTCAGTCACACATTTCCTCATTTCGTGAACACATATCCGTCTTTCTTGGAGTGCTTCAGTTTTCGCAGCCATTTCGACCTGTCTGTCTGGCTACTGATATTGGCACATTGACAGCAACAAGGAATTTATATATAAATCAAAAAGCAAAATCTGTTCAATTTTTGAGAGACAGTGCTTTCCGAAAGAGCCACCAGAAGACCCAAATATTGGCTCTATTGAGCACTCTTCCGAGACTTCCGCTACATCGAAGAACCCATCCGAGACATATTTCGCCGTTCAAAGTCGAATTCACCAGAGACATTGTTGAATTCACCAGCTCCAGCAAATCCAAGAAATTCAGATAAATTCGTTTTTCCCGCCCTGCTTTATTTTACCTCTCCAAATGCTGCACTTCATCTCATCAAGCACTGCTACACCACAATCATCTCAGAGTCCCTTCAAAAACCAAAAACCCAAGAACCAAAAACCAAATAGCCAATAAAGCCATATTGAACTTCCGTATACAGAATGCCGACCGGCTCCACCGGCTGTGCCAAATCCTCCAAAGCCAAAAGGCCTCCACGTGCATGGCACGCTTTTCGCTATCACCCACCAACAACTCTTTTTCATGAAAGCCCCAACACCCAGAGTCATTTTCGTCCGCCACGGCCAGACAGAATGGTCCAAATCGGGCCAGCACACCTCCGTCACCGACATTGACCTCACGCCGTTCGGAGTCAAGCAGATGGAGAGAACCGGACATCAGTTGATCGGACCGGAAAACTACCAGATGATCAAGCCAGAGAGCTTGAAGTTGGTGATCTCGTCGCCCCGCTTGCGGGCCCAGCACACCGTCAAGCTTTTGCTTCAAGGGTTGTCGGAAAAACAGAGAGAAGGTGTTTCTGTTGATGTCGACGAGAACATCAGAGAATGGGAGTACGGTGACTACGAGGGCTTGCTTACCAAGGAGATCCACGCTTTGCGTCACGAGAGGGGTCTTGATAAGGACTTGGCGCCCGGCGACAAATGGAACATCTGGCGTGACGGCTGTGAAAACGGTGAGGACTACCTCCAGGTCACCGAGAGAGTCGATAAGGTGATTCGGAAGATACGGGACGTCCACAGAAAGGCGCTTGACAACCAGGAGGCGTGTGACATTTTGGTGGTGGGCCACGGCCACATTTTGCGTTGTTTTGCCGCCCGCTGGGTCAACCAGCCCATCAACACCAACCCCAACTACATGTTGGATGCCGGCGGAGTGGGTGTTTTGAGCTACCAGCACCACAACATCGACGAGCCTGCGTTGTACTTGGCCGGCGCCTTCACGGTGCCTGTGGAGGAGGAGGGTGCCGATCTTTAGGGAATTGCATAGATAGACAATAGACAGAGGGAAGTTTTGCAGATGTGGGGGCCTAAACCGGCAGGGAGAGGAAGCAGAATCAGGTGAAGGAAATTAGAATAGGCGATTATGTCATACAAATTCTCTGATTGAGAGGAATCAACCCCGGAGTCGGTGGGTCTGGAATCGTAGAAGGCTGGTGTGGTGGAGGCAGGAACCTGTCATCATGGACTATACATTGAGCTTGTGGATTTCGGAATTCGAGGTGGCCGAATCGAAAAACCACCATGAACCACATAAAGCTCTTTGAGGTATCAGACACAGAATGTTTCTTGGATAGATAGGTATCAAGCTAGCACATAAGTATTGTAAGTACGTGGCACTGGAGTGGCCCTGAAATTGATAGCTGCTACACACTAGGCAAAATTCTATGGTAATACTTTGAAGGTGGCAACTTCTTCACCTGCCGCATTGTATTCTGCCGTGTCCACGTATATCTGATAATGAAGTGTATTACACGAAAACAGAACTTTACATTAGACGGTATAATCAGACGAAATGGCCCACTACTTTCCATTTCAATAATCAGTGCCATCCTCCACTTTCCAGGTTCCCTAGCCCATTACTCACCAATCATTTGGTTCCAACACTTTAAAAGTGCTTCACATAGTAGCCTAATTGCTGGTTCACCTCACACCCTGGGCTTCTTGATTCTCAGTCCTCAATTGCAGTGGTGGACTCTGAATTGATGCGTTCTCGATCATTCTGGCTCCGGTGTTTTTACTAGATCATGCAATCAGCTCTAAATACACAAGTTTGATGATAAAGCATTGCCTAAGTTGCCACTCACACAAAATTGGACCTCTTCTTCAATGGAGGTGATGCTGTTAGAGAATGTTTAGTCCTACTTCCTGTCACCGAGCTTCACGATAGGATTTAGACCAAACAAATCTTCACTTCTTTAAAACAGGCCGCTAGTCACCAAGCCTATAAGAGACTTTCTTGCCGTGCCAGATATCCTGGTAACGAGAATCCAAGCTGCTGTTGAGTTTGTATCTCGATAGGCGACCTCCAAAGTCCCTTTTGCCTGGCTCTGCAATTTTGATAGTGGCATCAAGCTCTTCGTGTTTGATATGGGCGGTATTGATGAAGACTTTATATCCGTTTCTACCAGCCGCAAGCTCACAAGTGAATTTTTAAGCCTATTTTGCAGCAAATTTGAAGGTTTTGTTGATGGTACTGCAAGAACTTAACAAGATGTGCTTGCCTAAAGCGACAAGCCTGTAGTCCATGAATACAACTAGACATTACTCTTTGATCGCCCAGGCATTTTCCTCCATGTCAAAAATCGGAGTATCAAGTTCTGCGAGGCTGATGAGCTGCTTGTGACTTGGAATGTAGGCATTGGTTCAACCATTTCTGAAGGTATATCAGAGGCCTGCCACCAACAGGATGCATGAGTGGTTTCAGAAGTATCTGCTTGTCTCTACACGTCTAGACAATTCCACTCCAAAACAAGTCGTCTAGAAATATAGCAGCGTCCAGAATATCAAATACTTGTAGCATTACTCAGAGCTAACCGGGCGCCACTTTCATAGACTGAAGTTTATCCATCAGCAGACGGGACATTGTTCAATTCAGTTTCCAAGGAGTCAGCCAGACAGCACGGAATCCACATCGCATATTTTAGAAGCAGCACAATCGCCTGGTTTTACTAACGAGAGCGAGTTGAATTACTTCCTACGGCTTACTCGTTGCACACCAATAGCAGAGAAAGGAAGATGCCATCGCTAAGGCAAGGATTCCACGGTCAACCGTCAGTGGCAGCAGAGGATCAACCGTCAATGGCAGCAGAGGATCAACCGTTAGTGGCAGCAGAGGATCAACCGTTAGTGGCAGCAGAGGATCAACCGTAAGTGTCAGCAAAGCATCAAAAGGGCCAGAACTGAGGGTGTTGAAGACATACACAACGAGGGTGTCCTATGAAGCCCTCAACATCACCATCCTGAAGGTGTCGCTGGAGCTGCTTCCTAGCGTATAGCGTCAACTCACTGGTGAACGCCTTTCTATGGCTGGTACAAATCGAACAATACTCCTTCTTATGGGTGTTCTTGGTGTGTTCGGCCAACTCTTTAAAAAAGGTCTCGTCACACACGATGTAGTTCTGTTCTAGAAGCAGCATGGTGGCGTTCGGGGCACCTTCCGAAGTGAACCGAAACCCGTACTTATCGTTATGAGGACCTTGCTCAGATCCTCAAAGTGGGTGTACTTCGCCTCGGGCTCCAAAACTGATCCGTGAACACCACCTGCGGGTGTTCGGTTCGGCAAACCAAACAAGTCCTCTCATAAAGCGCACTTAGTCTGAAACAACAGAGCTGGCAAGTGACGTTGTTGCATGGAGAAACCGCCGAGTACAAGATCGCCTCGGCACAAATTATGCAAGAGTTTTCATTCGTCAGGATGTTTTCTTCCTTTTTCTGTTTTCCGGTTTCGGTTTGCTCACACGGGAACGGCCTTTGGTGGCATCACACTACACTTCGCTTTATTGCCCTTTTTTATAAGGCTTCAGCTTGAAAGCTTCAGGCTTCAGATTGAATCGGCTTCAATCGGCATAGCTCAGCTTCAGCTTCAGGCTTCACTTTCAAACAACTCCAGCTTCAACTCAGCTGAGGCGTTTGATGCATCAAAGAGGTCGGCACGGCTCAGCTTCGGCTAATTGTTACCAGCTCGTTCATTCAGTTCGGCTTCGCCGAATTCAGCTTCCACCTCTCGGCCCCACTGCAGGGTCCAGGGTGCAGATGCCTTCTCGAGAGGGGCACTTATTCCGTCGGGAGGAGCATTTCCACGAAAACCAAAAAACCCTCCCGAACCAAGTCCGAAAAAAGAAAAGAAAATCCTTCTTCGCAAAGCCTCCTCGGAATCAAGCGAAATTTGCACCCACATCGCCCCGCGTTGACACTTCCGTATGCGCTAACACGGCAAAAGCGGCCAGCTTTCCACCCACGCCGGATTCCGAGAAACCATCGAAGCAAACGAAACTGCAGCAAAGAAAAACCACGGAAATTTGGCTCATCTCGCCGCCTCCAGCGCCAAAACACTCGGCACCACGGAATTGCCAGGCGTACCCCGCGAAAAGCCTTATAAACGGCTTTTTTCTGCGCAGTTGCCAATTTTCATCCTCCCTTTCTTCAACAAGAATGCAATACAAATCGGTCACCGGCTCCGACGATAAGGCCCCCACCGTGCCTGTGTGGCTTGACTGCGATCCAGGCAACGACGACGCGTTTGCCATTCTTCTTGCTGCTGTGCATCCAAACTTCCGCCTTTTGGGCATCTCCACCGTTCATGGAAATGCGTCTTTGGACAAAACAACCACCAACGCGTTGGCCTTGCTTGAGCTTATGGCGTTCAAGCAGGACGAAATCAAGGTTTATGCTGGTGCCGCTAGGCCGCTTGTGTGTGAACCCCAGCATGCTCCAGAGGTCCATGGAGAGTGTGGACTTGGAGGTGCTGGTTTGGCTCCTCCTACGTTGAAGGCTTCCGTGGATAAGGGCTATTTGGAGGCCATGAGGGGACGCCATTTTGGAAAACAAGGGCGAGATCGTGCTTGTGGTGACCGGCGCCATGACAAACTACCACCAGCTTGTGGAAAAGTACCCTGAGGTGAAGCAGCACATTCGTTATGTTTCGATCATGGGCGGCTCTGTTCATTGCGGGAATGTGACGCCATACGCCGAGTTCAACATGTACTGCGACCCCCACGCCGCTGCCTCTGTGTTGGAAGATGCCGAGTTGTCCGACAAGACCGTGTTGAGCAGTTTGAACATCACCCACACTGTTTTGGCCACGGACCGTGTGATCAAGGCCCTCTACGACGCCAACGGGCCCAACAACTCCAGAATCCGCAAGTGCTACTACGACCTCATCAACTTCTACTACGAGTCGTACATCAGACGTTTTGGCAAAATCAAGGGTCCTGCTGTGCACGACCCATTGGCCATGTTTTTGGCCTTGACCATGGCTGCTAGAGACAGCGACGAATATAGAGACTTCCACGATGCTTGTGACTTCAACTTCTACAAGAGAAAGACCAAGGTGACCATAGACGGAGAGCGCAGAGGAGAGACTGTTTTGACTAACGGCGACGTGGACCCATTGAAGCAGGAGAAGGGCGGTGCTTTCTTTGGCCAGTCGGTGAACATGCACTTGTTCTGGCACTACATGTTGCGTGCGTTGGAGCTTGCCGATGAGCAGATTGCTGCCCGTTCTTAGGTCTATAGTGATGGTGGTAATCGGTATAGTGGTGCTAGTAGTGCCACACGTTTTATCGATTTCTGGTCGTGCATTGAGTGACGTCAACAATGGAGAGGAACGTTGATGGGTGGTATTTAAGACTTTGTGTCGATAATGATGATATCGGTAATCTTCGAGATCGGTCATCTACGGTATCGGCCATCCCTAGTATCGGTAATCAATGGCTTGGCATCTCCAATGGTATCAAGAACTTGTAGTATTTGCAACTGACAGTGTCAAATATCCATCACGGTCGATCATTTACCAATGCCATCGATAACGATGGTTGCATCAATTAAGCCAATTGAGCCTCATTAGGTAAATAATATCGATGATGATGGTTGAAGGATTGAAAAATTTCGATAAACAACGATGTCTGTCATGTTAATGAGTCGCCAGTCAGAGTCCATCAACAACCCGTTCTCAGATATATAGTGATGGTGATGAATCGGCAAATAATGGTACCAGTAATGCTCCAGTAAGGTTTTACATATCTGATTGCCAATTGCATGGCATCTGTAACGAGGGTATCGGTGTTGAGTATAATTTCTGCAATGATGGGATTGGTCAGCAAAGATATCGCTAATCAAAGGTATTGATAATCGATGGTATTGAAAAATAAAGGAGATCTACGACGGCATAAAAAAAATACAATATTTGCAATTGCGTCTCATCAACGGTGTGGGTCATTCACCAATAACATCAAGTCATCAATAAAGCCAATTGAGTACCATATTCAATGATTTCATCAACGAGGTGAAGTTCTACCAAAATAGATGGTTGCTGCTAAATAATGCTATTCGTAATCAATGCTATAATCAAGTTCCGCTAGGTAGCAGTTATTAGTAATTAACGGTATCATTAAGTGGCATCGGCCATCTGCCATCGCCTGTTCTCAAAAATTCGATTTTGCCCTAGCTTCAATCTATCTCAAGCCTGCGCTTCAATGGGTACTTTTGCAGGATCCAAGACGGACTCATACGGCTCCTGGATCTTTTGCTGTGACTCGCTAAGAACCTCAGGCCCAACGTCTCTGGCCTCCTCATCTTTTTTTATCTCCTTGGCCACCTCAATACCAATCTCGCCAATACAGTCCTGCGCCCAGATCACATCGAGATGGTTGTACGTGGGCAAATTGTAAACCTTGAGGTTCTGGCCCTCTTTGTAGAGTCTACGTTCGTAATGCGTCATATGAGAAGCCAACCGGCGGCCATCCACAAGGTAGTCTTCGCCGCAGATGAAGATGGTCATGGGAGTGACGTCCTTGGGTTTTCTGTTGAACGAAAACCACTCGAACTTGTATGGAAAGAAGGTCTTTTCGTCGGAGACGGGAATATCCTGCTGCTCCTGGGTGCGGGAGTAGCTTCTATCGAGATTCGGCAGGAGCGTGCCGATCTGCTTTTCTTCGTCTTCGTTTGTAGAGACGGGCGTGAAGGCGTAGTTGTCGCCGTTGGCGTAGGCTTCCTTGGATTGAAGCTGGTTCAGGAAACCCTCCTCCACAGAGTACGAAAGCCACCACGACATGAGCTTGGCGGAAATGTACGACACGTTCATCACAAACTGAATGTGCTGCACCTTCTTGTCCTTGTAGTTATTGCGGATGTTCCAGCCGAACAAGTACTTGAACATCTGGTACGAAAGAACGGAGTAGAGCTTGGTGGTACCGATGTAGCGTCTGCTCCAGCCGAGGAAGCCGATGAAGACGCCTTTGCCAAAAATGAGCTTGTACGCCGTGGGCGAGCGGTTGTGAATAAACCTAATAAACGAACGGTCGTGGAACAACAGACCAGGAAAGATGGCTGGAGCTAGGGCGAAGAAGTGGATGATTTTCCGGTGGTACTCCGCCAACGCCGGGTTCCGGAACAAAAGGAACGACTGTGTACACCCCTGGGAGTGGCCCACAAGGTACAATTGCTTGTGGTTGGGCTTTCTCGAAAGCACATTGTCGATGATGCACGGAAGGTCAAAAGCAGCGAAAACCCGGATATCCCAGTCCCAGAACTCCTCGTTGTGCATGAGATTGCCCTTGAGCGTGGCATGGCGGGGCTTGAATTCACATCGGTTGTTGCCCAACCACACATCGAAGCCCTGGTGGATAAAGTAGTACGGAAGCGAGTTTCGTCCCGGAGCTAGCCAGGCGCCCGAGGCCGAGAGAAGCCCGTGCTGGAGCAAAATGGGCGTTTTCCGGTCCCGCTCCGCCTCGGACTCCGCCGGGTCCACGAGCCGGTGCAATGGCAAAATGTACCCATCTTTCGTGGTGATGTCGTATTCCTCCAAATCGAGCCCTAGCTGCTGAGCGTAGTAGCGCAAGTCCCGCGTGACCTTGAGCTTCTTCATGTCCGGGTACGGCTGCTGCGGCATGTACTTTTCCGAGCCGTTGTTGTCCTTGGGAACGTTGTTCTTTTCCCGTCCAGAAAACACGTCTCGGAGATGCCATATATTGGCTCCGGTGGTGAGGACCACGACGAAGATGAAGGAGAGGAGGCCCGAGGTGACGAGCACCACGTGGCGCATAAACACGCCGTGGGCGGCCTTCTTTTCCGGGGGTTCGAACATGTGGAAAAAGGAGGAGGCAGGTGTTGATGTCTCTTGTGGAATTGAGAGAGCGCATGAAGAGGTGCAGCTGGCCTGCATTAAACCCGGCAGCCCAGGCGGACCGGGAAAATGTGGGGATGTCGTTTGGGAAAGAAGGGCAGGTGGGATTGGAAAATTGGAGGTGACTTTGTGGATTGGAGAATGTTGTAGTTTGGGGGTTTGTCTGAGGCGCAGTGTGGGGCGCTTGGCACGAAGGGTGGTAATGTGGAGAAGCAGAGGAAGGTGAGACTTTCAATTTAGTATTGATGCTCCTGATGGAAAATTGATGAAATTGTGAACAGAAGGTCTCACGATGGAGAGGAGATGGAGAAGGTGAGAGCTTTTCATGCAGCGAAGGTGGGAACTTGCGTGAGGAGGAACAATGGGGTATCTAAGCGGCGCTGGGTGGTTTTGATTGTTCAGGCATGTCAGCGAAGCTTTGGAGTGAGGCGTGACGGGCCTTGTAGGAGCACTGAAGTGGTCATCGAATTGCGTAGGTTTGCGCTGGAAATGGAAATAATCTCGTTGGAATGCTGTACTTTCCATAATGGGACTATGACGATGAGTATGGAAGCGTCAAAGACACAGTAAGACGAACAGTGCAGTGGGGCCCGGTTTTCGCTTGAATATAGCTCAATGTTGACCGGGAGCAAGACTTTACGTTAAGGCTGGTGAGTATTCAACTATTGGCACATTAACCTTCAGTGCAGCGGACAATCAGATTGAACGTTCTTCATAAAACCAAACTGTCTGGGTAAACTGTTATTCACTTTTTCGATTACATCTGATAGGAAGAAGCATGTCAACATAGTTTCTAGCATTGTAGCCACAACGGTTTAGCTAGCTGACTCTTCATAACGCCGAGCCCTCCACTCTACCATATCCCCCAGTGTATGGACGGAACATTCATGGAACTCACAATATAATCCAGTACACCTGCTCCTAAACCGACTTCAAAGGACACCTGCCCAATGAGGAAGAACAAAGTTCCATTTCTCACACTCTTCAAAGACCTTGATGTTCCGTTCACTCGTATGAGGCTTTCACCTCCAACGCCATCAACAACACTGCCTTGCAATCTTCACCACTCCCACTGATCCACCCTACGCTAAATTCAAGAAGAAAAACCTCATTCACGTACAAACGGCAAGGTTAAAAACTTCAGCCAGGACCCACGGTCCAGAGAAACTGTCCGAAACAAACAAGACAACTTCTCGGCAACAGATGGTCGTCACCGCAAGTAATACACAATGCCAGCCAGGTCGTCACCCGCCAGCAGAAACCGCATCATTTTCTTCTCCCTCACCTCCACTTCGTCTTTTTTTTTTTTTTTTTTTGTTTTTTCATCTTCATCGTCAACTCCCTCTCCAACCTCCTCTCCAACCACCTCATCATCTTCTCCCTCAACTTCCACTTCCTCCAACACCTTCGTCATCAACTCCCTCACCTCCACTTCATCCTTTTTTTTTTTTTTTTTTTTTTTGTTTTTTAATTTTTTTTTTTTTTTTTGTTTTTTTTTTTTTTTTCCCAACACCTTCATCAACAGCAGCATCAAAAGCAGCATCAACAACAACATCTTGAACTCCCACGCCTTCCACTTCATCCAACAACATCACTCTAAACTCCCGCACCTTCCACTTCGTCTCTTTTTTTCTTTTTTTTTTTTTTGTTTTTTTTTTTTTTTTTTTTTTTTTTTTTTTTTTTTTTTTTTTTTTTTTTTTGATTTTTTTGTTTTTTTGATTTCATCTTCCTTCCCATTCACTCACTCGTCATCATCCCAGGGCCACGGCAGCCTTCTTGGGAGGGGGCCCTTCCTTCTTCTTGATCGGAACAGACTTGAAAAACGTACCAAACGCCTCGCACTTGTCCTTAAAGGAGCCCTTGGTGCAGTTTACCTGGGGCTTCTTCTCAGGCTCCTTAGGAGCAACAGGCGCCTTCGTTACAGCCTTAAGCTGCGGGCCGTTGGCCAAAAAGTTCTTGGATCCTCCAGGAGCAGCTGTAGGGTTGTTCGCTGCGTCGACCAAAAACGCTGGAGGAGGAGGTGGGGGTGGTGCGGCAGCGTTTATAAGAAAAGCTGGGGGAGGAGGTGGAGGAGGAGCTGAAGCATTGGTAAGGAACGCTGGAGGAGGAGGTGGAGGAGGAGCTCCATTTCCGTACTTGGGATGGGAAGCGGGAACAAACACCTCGTCCAGGTCCATGTTGATGTGGAACTTGGGAGGGCTCTTCTTTTTGGAATTCCAACCTCCTCGCCATTGAGCTTCTTAGTCATGAGCTCGTCTAGCTTGTTCTTGATCTTGGCGTTCTTGTCGTTGGGCGAGTACTGCTTGGTGGGAAGCTTGTACTTCTTCTCCTCTTGCTCTTTTTGGCAATCGTCAAAGGGTTGACGGGCCCGTCAAAGGACAACCTTCCGTCGTTGATAAGGCTGACCTCGAGCCTCAGCATCATGCCCTGGAACTTGGAGGAGAACTTCTTGTTGTCGGAGTAGTCGACCTTGGCCTTGATTTCCGACAAGTCGAGCTTCTTTCTTCTCTTTTCCTCGAGCTCCGCTTCCAAGGCAAGGTAGGCGTCACAGGGGGCCTGTGGGTCCTCGATCTCCTCAGACTCTTCAGACTCTTCCTCGATTGGTTGCTTGGGAAGAGGAGGAGGAGGAGGTGGACCAACAGGAAGCAAGGATGGAGGAGGCGGAGGAGGAGGAGGGGGAATGGCAGTGCACTTTTCATTCTCCTTCTTTTGTTTCTCCTTTTTCTCCACTGGTTTCTCCATCTTTGGCACATTCTTAGAGTCTTCCTTCTTCGACTCGGTCTTGGGGTCAGTCTTCGACGTCTTGGCCTCAGGACCGTTCATTCTCTCCCTCAAGGCGGCTAGCCTCTGCTTCAACTGGGCCTTCTTCTCCTCCTTGCCCAGCTCGACCTTAGACAAGGGATCAGATGGCGATGGAGGAGAAACAGCTTCCTTTTCTTTGTCCAGCTCAACCTTAGGCAAGGGATCAGATGACAAAGAAGGCTTCTCCGTGCCTGGCTCAACCTTAGATAAGGGCTCCGAGGGCAGGGGAGAAGCGGAAGCGTTTGAAGCGTCAGACGAGGCCCTGGTGCTGGAAGACTTGTGCAAATCCTCAACAGCACCGTCCATCTTCTTTCTCAACAGGGCAAGACGCTGCTTGAGCACGGCCTTCTTTTCCTCCTTGGAAGGGGACTTTTCAGGCTTGGGCTCAGCGGCATGGAGTGTTTTTGAGGGAACGGTATCCAAACGGCCTCTCAAGCTGGCGATCCGAGCCTGGAGCCTGGCCTTCTTTTCTTCCTTTGAGAGAGCGGATTCAGAAGCGGCGGGTGAGGCCTTCTCAGGAATTGAGGGCTCCAGTGGCTCGACAGACTCGACGGTGGTTTCGTTGACTGGAGGAGCTGCAGCGGCTTCGACAACGGGGGATTCGACAGCCACGGTAGGGGAAGGGTCCACAGACTTTGAAACAGTTTCGGCAACAGGCTCAGAATTAGTCTCAACAGCAGGCTGGGGTTCAGGAGCCTCAACAACAGTAGCCTCAACAACAGACTGAGATTTTACCTTTTGAACGATAGGCTCTGAAACCACAGGCTTTGCATTGACAGGCTCAGAATCAACAGCGTTCAAATCAACAACCTGAGAACCAACGGCCTCAACATGCTGAGTCTTTTCCACGTCAGGCTGAGAAACTCCACAGACGACAGACTTGGAATCAACGGCATTTTCAATGACGGGTTGAGCTTCAGCAGCCTTCTCATCAACAGACTCCGATTCAACAACCTCTTCCACAGTACGCAAAGATTCGACAGTCTTCTCAACCACAGGCTGAGCGTCAGCGGTCTCTGACTTAGCTTTCTCAGGCTCCAGGACAGCATCGACAGGTACAACGCCAACTGCTTCAGGCTTGGAGACCTCAACGGGCTGAACAGAAGGGGCCTCATTTGCAGCCTCGGGATTCTTCGTTTCCACAGAATCCTTCGAAGCTGGGACACCCTTGGGGGCTTCAGCCATCTTGGCCTTCAACAACGCAACCCGTTCCCTCAAAAGAGCCTTCTTCTTTTCCTTCGACTGCTCAACCAGATCCTTGGATTCGGGAGCGCCATTGGTTGGAGGAGCATCACGAGAGCTGTTTTGGGAGGACTGCTCTTCTCTAGGCAACGGCTTCTCCACGGCAACAGCCATCGACTGCCTGAGGAGGGCAAGGCGCTTTCTCAACTGCTCCTTCTTCTCTTCCTTGGTGAGGTCAAGGGAGTTTTTGGGAGCTGGAGATACTGGCTCAACGGGTCTGGCGTTGGGTGTTTCAACGGCATCGTCGTTCACCTTCGGGGTTTCTGTCTCAGCGGCAACAACAGAGGCTGACTCACCGACGGTGGTATCAGCGGGAGGTGAAGAAACGAGAGGCTCACACGCAACGACGATAGGCAACGAAGGAGTGGCTTCATTTGCCTGGTCGACAGGACCGGTCTCAGAAACTGGCTCAGTGACCTCCTCGATAACAGGCAAGACAGGCAGCGGGGTCCTGGATTTCGAGGAGAACTGGGCCACGGGAGATGGTGGAATCGAAGAGACAACAGGTGTGGGCCTTGGGGAGGCGGGAACCTCAGTGGTTTCCTCAACGGCCTCAACGGCCTCAACGGTTTCCTCAACCGTCGCATCAACAGGATCCTCAACCATCGCATCAACAGAATTCTCAACAGCGTCAACAGGATCCTCAGTTGGCTCTTCAAATGGCTCCTCAACGGGATCCTTGACAATCACCTCAGGTTCGTTAGCGGTCTTGTCAGTAGATTCGTTGACCTTGACAGGCTTCTCTGAAGCGACATCAACAGGCTCAGGCTCCTCGACAGGGACCTTGGCAGGTTGCTGAACAGGCTCCTGAACGGGCTCCTCGATAGAAGTCTGAGTGGATCCCTCCACGGAAGCTTCAATAGGTGCCTCAACAGGAGCATTTACAGAGGGCTCAACAGAGGCCTTAACAGAAGGCTTAGTGGACTTCTGACCAAGCTCCTCAACGGGCTCCTCAGTAGAAGCATGAACAGCTTCCTCAGCTGGAACCTCAACTGGAGCCTCAACTGGAGCTTCAACTGCAGCCTCAACTGGGGCTTCAACTGCAGCCTCAACAGAAAGCTCAGTCTCAACAACGGCCTCGACAGGCTTCTCAACAGACTCCGTTCTCTTACGAGATTCCTCAACTGGAGCCTCAACTGGCACAACAATGCCAGCCTCGTCACCAAGAGAAAACTCCTCGGCAGCCTGCTTCATCACGTCGTCGGCCATCTTGAGAATGGCGTCCACGCAGACGTCTGAGCGGTAAGAGACGTACTGGTTCTCCACAGGCTCTGAAGAAACATCCGTGGGAGCCTGGTCTTCGAAAGACCCAGGCACATCATCGACAGATTCAGACTCCAATTGAGCCTCAGAAACGGAAATGTCAATGGCGGGCAAGAGACCAGCGGAGACAGCCTCCTTTGGTTTCTGAAGCCCAGCCGACATCTCCAGTGCCCATGGGTTTGCAGCCATTTCGTGCATGCCGGCAGTGTAGAAGTCAAAAGCCGAGCATGCGTCGCCCAGTCTGACGCTGGCAACCACAGGAGTGGCGGGAGAAGGTGGCTGCTCTGGCGTAGAGTGGTGGGAAACGGGCTCAATGGGTGCAAAAGCTGGAGAAACGGGTGTTTCCACAGCTGGAGAGGGTTCCACGGGAACGGCGGCTGGCGTAGCTTGCGGTGGAGCCTCCAAAACGACAGGAGCCTCAAGAACAGGAGCCTGCTCTGGCTCAGCGTCGTCGGCTGGAGAATTCCCCAGATTTCGATCATCGGGGTCAACTCCAGGGTGCCAGAGGGTACCGGCATGGAGAATTTCCTGTGACGACCACGCGGACGCGGGAGGCGAGTAGTAGACAGCCCTGGCGGGAGCGGCACGCGCCAAGACCGTATCTATACTGCGGGCCTCTTCAAACTTGGGCGTGAGGGCATCTACAGAAACTCTTACTTTGGCACCAGGGTCCTGCGGGTTGGGAGCCCGGGGCCGGACGCGCATGAGAGTGCGCACCGGGTACTGCACAGGGGACGCACGGTCTCCGGGAGGTGCGTGGGCGTGCGCAGCCCTAATCTTGACAGGATGCGCGGCGGCAGCTGCGTGCGCGGCCGCACCTTTCGCAGCCAGAATGTCGTGCGACAGAGACATTGGGTCTCCGTTTGTGCCAGCCCTGGAAACACCTTCCAAACCGTTTCTGCCACGTTTCTTGCCAGGAATCAAGAATCCGAACTTTCTAGTGAGCCAGGAGCGACGCTTACTGTAGGCGGCGCCCGGGGCAACCCCCAACTCAAACGTAACCTTGTTCTTTCTCTCCTTCTCTGGCTGGTAGGCACCTTTAGCGCTGCCTTTCTCCTTGCAAGGACCAGAAACCTCCTTCTTTGGTAAAGGAGCAGCGCCAAAGGCACAACGGGCGGCAGCCATGGCATCGGGGTCGGCGTCGGCAGTCAAGAGAGGCTTGTTCCTTCTGACAGGAGCCTTCTGTGGCTTTGTGGCCTTGGGAGCGATGTACTCAAAAGGATTGTTGAGACGCTTGTGGGCGTCTTCCTCCTCCTGAGCCTGCTTCTTCTGGGCCTGCTTCTTCTGAGCCCGCTTCTTCTTCTTTCTCGAAGAAGTTCCGGGCAACTCCTTGAGCTTGTCCACGAAGGACTTCTTGGGCTCGTCGGGAGTCTCGTGCTTTTTGGGTAAAGCACCTTCCTTTGACCATGGAACACGGCCAGAGGGGAACGCTTGCGCGATACGCTCAGGAGTGTTGTTCACTTCCTGAACGGGTGGGCATTGATACTTCAAATTTCTTGCTTGCATCTTTGGGACTGTGGTGGGTAGGGAGAAAAAGAGTGTGCTTGTGTCAGTCGCTCTTTATAGAGGTGCTGCGGCGGCGTGCAGGCCAACGACGTCGCTACTCTGTACAGCTTGTATAGGAGAGCGTCGCTGCGTGGTAGAAGCGATAAGGGTGTTTATGTGGTTTGTGTCTATGGGGCTTCAATTGCAGCGTGGGATGGAGATCGTCTGGCAGCCTTGTGCATTAGCGATGCACGGCGGGTAAGCAGAGTGGGCTGGGGGATTCGGTGGACTGTGGCTTTGAATTTGGGGCATAGAGTCGGAGAGGTGGTGTTGTCGTCGAGAAATGCGTATATGCTTATTGGGATCGGTTGTGCGATTGTGAAGAGGTGCTGAGTCTAGTAGGTAATGTAGATTCTTTGGCTCACAAGAAAGTGACGCTCCAATGCATGAAAAACCCAGGGATAGATGGAAGATCCTTTTCATTGGCATCTAAGCTGGATCCGAAGGGAGTCTGGGAACATATGGCATACTGTTTCTATGGAGGAAGCCCCGCACGTCAAAAAAGCGGCTGAGAAAGTAGGTGGAAGAGGTCAACAGACACTAGTACGGTTGGGCCAAAACTTGTTCTCATCCTGGTCACTGGCTCTGTACCTTCTAGAAGATTCTCTCGATGCCACCATGTCTCCCACCGTTTCAAGTAGGCTCAAGGTCATTCCTACCACCTTTGTCTTCCATGTCCTCCAAGTTCCCCAGGTCATCCAGACAGAAGATCGAAATCAGGAATCCCAAAATGCGACTCAAGGACTATACACGTTATCTGTAGATTTTCTTGTTCTGGACAGTGCGTTGATACTGCAAGGCCCAAGCCTGTCATGGCTGCGCGACATACAGACCACGCATAGAAACGTACCTATGTGCGTTCACGATCTTCGGGAACAATGCAAGTTTACGAGTTCTAACATGTAGTCGCTCCCCGAAGCTTCTACACGGATATTATGTATTAGTTTCGTTTGGAAAGGCGGCTTTGGTTTTTCCTCATTTTCCCACAAATAATATTTTTGCCTCCTCAAATCATAAAAGCACCTTCCGCGAAGTTCAGTCACACTAAAATAGGACCTTCCTCAATGAGAGGGCCTTGGATGACCAAGACTTTTTAGGAAATAAAGCTCTTCTCTCTAGACCTCTAGGGAACTGAGGATGTGCACCTGCCTGTGGCCTCATAGTTACGCTCGATAGGCTACCATGGTTGTTGAGTCTCATAGCTACTTTTTTTTTTTTTTTTTTTTTTTTTTTAACTGATATCTCTTTATTGAAGTTAAAAAAGTATACCTCTATAGAAACGACCTCCAATAAGATCTTATGATTTCAAATTCTACGAGACACTCAGGTCAGTTTCCCGAACGTCTCACCGTGTTTACGACCCACAGCACATATCTGTCTTACGTACGTCATTGATTCTGCTTGACTTGCCTTCCTGACGTCTGAATTAGCTTTACCTACTTATGTACAAGAAGTTACTCCTTTCCCCATGGTGTAACGAAACCAAACCTGGAGAAAAGCTTTTAGAGGGTCATTTACAATTTTTTTTTTTTTTTTGTTGAAAACGTTGATTGAAGGTCGCTTCGGGATCGGTGTCTCACTCATCTACTCCTCAGCTTTAAAAGCTATAAACCGAGATTATATAGTAAAAACCTTCTCTCAAGTTACCAGATACCAGAGTGGCTATGACTTCACACCTTATTCTTGTTAGTTGGGGTGGATAGCGAGCGACAATGTATCTTTGAGCGGTCTTTCATTCATATCATGTCATCGACCCATCGGCGAACAAAATGGGCTCCAGAGACCTCCAGAGATTCCCACAGGGCCCCAGAGTACCCCTAGAGCACAGCTTCTTTGACATTAAATGTCCGGAGCAGGAAAAAAATAAAAAAATGAAGATTTGGAGGACATTCACCACCTTGAATTTATAGCAATATATAGAAACTGTATTCTGGTTCACCTAAGTTGTGACTTCGTGGCCAAGTTGGTTAAGGCGTAAGACTGTTAATCTTAAGATCGTGAGTTCGACCCTCACCGAGGTCGCATATTTTTTTTTTTATTTAGGTATCCTAAGTTGTTTGTATTTTGAGCTGAAGCCACAGACAGAAGATTTCTCGAGTCGAAGTGCTTTGAGCAAACCTTTGTTTCGTGTCCTTCGAGAGCACAGTGTAATTTCGCAGCCATTCAGACCACCACTCACCTAGAAATATTTCGAGTACCCTGTTCCAATACTTCTCAATTCGTTCTTTCTAAGAAGATAGAACCCTCCATTTATCTACATTTGATCACCAAAGAAGCCTCCAACATGACGAAATTTGGTACATGAAGAGCGGTCATTTGCGTACTCATACACTTGAGTTTTTTTTTTTTTTTTTTTTAATAGAATATATTAGCAGGACACTTCTAACAGAGGTCATGTTATGACGCTGTGGCCCATTTCTTGCATGTCTGCTTGGATTCCCATGTTTCATGAACAAAACTTATCAGAAAAACCCTACCCACATCGGCTCCTCCTTGTCACGAAGGGTGGTTAGCCAGATAATCACCTGCATATGACTTAAACATCCGTACACCAAGACACTTTTATTGAAAGATGGACCTGCAAATCAGGTGACTTTTGCGCTTCTGGCGCAGCGGTCAAGCTCCCTCGCAGCAAGCCGCAAGTACCCGCCGACGTAACAGGTTCGAATCCGGCCTGGGAAACCCAACGCGGGTGGGAAATTCGGTGATTCTCCCCATCCCCTTTCTTCGGAAAGCGGTCAACCTGCTCCTGAGAGCCTCCAGGCGTGGACTCACGCTGGGCGTCGCCATCAGAAACACAGCCATCTTGTGTGGCATGGGAGGCGGCGCGGATGGTTGGTCTTCTGCCCTCGGGCGGAAAGGCTGTTGAGTGCAATTTGCGGCCTCTGGCACCCGATACCGATCAATGCTGCGAGTGGGCCTCTTTTTGGAAAGTTGATTTCTTTTTTTTTCTTTTGAGGTGGTTTTTGATCGGGTTGGAAGGTTTAAGGGAACGTTATTTGTGGTGGAGTTTTCTTGTTAATGTCGCTCTGAGGGACTTTCGCAGTGGGAGTTGGTGGGACTTTTTTGCAGCCATTCATTGAACGACACTTCTTTTTAGCCATTCATTGAACGACACTTCTTTTTACAGATAGCTCTGTATTAGAGAAAAATATTGGCTCTCCAAAAACAACCTCCAATATGATCTTAATATCTTCAACCCGCTGGTAAGTTTCCCTAACCTCTCACCGTGTTATCTGCCCATAGGCCATATCTGCTTACAGCCTTCTTCAACTGAATGATGTGACTGCTCTTGTTCTTGGGGTATTTATGGCTAGGTTGAGCAATTGATGTGAAGACTTGGTTAAGGTTTGTTTCGTTTTGATTGGAGATGCTGGTGTTTGGCTTCCGCAATATGGGTGGAGTATATTTTTTTGCACCCATTCGTTTGCGGCGAATATCTGTGCTATCTACATCCAGTGCTTATTTTGTTGGTTTAAAGAGCAATTACGTACATATGAATGTTACAGGCCCATCAATTATAGACATTGATGAACTGGTGCATTCTGGAGCCAGTGGAGCCTGGTGTGAAGGTCTCACTCCAATGACACTACGCACACAGATCGCTTCGGCTCTTTTTGTTTGGTTTCAATGTTAACATGTATTATTGAAAGTGTTCATGATAGTATTAAGCAGAAATCATGGTGCAGCCATTGTTATCGTCGATGTGGTCCCTAGTGCAGTGTAATTGTTAACCAAGTGGGTAAGCTTTGCCCATCCCAGAAAGTAATCCGCTATTTCCACGTTCCCTTCTTCATTTTTCATCTATTTTTTTAAATACTTAAGACCAATGGGGAGAGCTTTAGATCACCTTCTCGTCGACGGAGCTCACCTCAGACTCGCTGGTTTCATACTCCACCAGCTTCTCAAATGTGCTCTTCTCATCACTAGAAGACTCATATCCACTAAGCGTCTCATACGGAGGAAGTTGTTGTCAAATATTCAACTCTCTGAGAGCCTCAACATGAGCAGCGAGGTGGTTGCCTTGGACTCTTAGGGAACTCCTGGGCAAGAAGCTGTCGCCAGACTTGCAGAGGGCGGAAATTCTGCTCAATTCAACAGTGGCAAATGCCTCAGAACCTTCGCTCAAAAGACATTACCAAAAGAAAAACTGCTTGGGAAAGTGAATCTCGGTTTCTTCTGTTCTGGCGGAGTTATTCCAAATCAAGAAATCGCTGGGGAGGAAGGATTCGGGGCTTTCCTTGACAGAAGAAAAAGTCTTTGGGGAAAAGGTTTTGTTTTTGGCTGTGTATGTCTGCGTTCTGAAGAAGAATGGGAAGTCTTCGGGGTAGAAGGCCTCATCATCAATCCAGAGGTTTGGAATAATGGGAAGTCATCGGGAAGGCAGGCTTCGCTTTTAATTTGCCGGGATGGTGAAAGACTTTACCCGGATCTCTCAGGCATTGAAGGATTTTGAAAAGTCGCCTCGTAAGAGTTGAGTGCTATGGAGGTCGCTGATTCATGACTGATGAATTCTTCAGCCGAGCTAGCTTCAATGGCCTCGGCAGTCCAAAAATACATTGAAGCTTTCGAAGTCGCCAGGCAGATTATCCTCGCCGTGGGCGACATTAATATTACAATCTGGCCATAGAAGTAGAAACAGCCAGGCAAGTAAAAACGACGCTTCGTCCTGACCTTTTTATAGTTGAAGATGTCTCCAGACAAGAAGGAGGAGAAAGCCTCTTTTGTGGATTTACTGAAACGAGAGAAGGTCTCAGGAAGGTGGTTCACCTGTGGTTTCTCGTTGAGCATGGTGAAGAAGTGGAAGTCATCAGGCAAGTAGGACTTGGAGTAAGGAATATCCCCTAGAAACTAAGTATAGCAGTAGGTGCCACTTAGTCTGCAAAATTTCGACGAAGTAGGTTTTGAAAAGCGTGCTGCTCTTGATGAGGATTTTTGTGCTTTTAACGAGCCTGTGTGGGTGGGAAGCAGTATTCATCGTGGTTGAATCCCAAAAAGTATACATTGTAGTGGATAGTGGCGATAAAGATAAAATAGAGAAGGGCAAGGTTCACCAACCATTATACTCTTGGAATTGTTTGATGTTTGCCTAGTACTAGCGGATTGTCACGGATTCTACGTTGGTAGTCATCGCCAAAGGGGATACGTGGGAAAAGCAATGGGGACATTACAAATCAAAACTTTCAATGATCACAATACCAAGACGTCACCGATATTGCTTCGTTTGGAATTGGGACCAAAGAGTAGCAGAGAGCGAGGTAAGTCCAGCGGGGTCCAGCAAGGAGGAAGGACCAACAACAGTCATCGTTGATTATAAACTTGAGCCTTCATGGGTTAAATTACTGAAACTGGACGTAGTATGAGACTCGAGACTTGAGGGCCTTGACAACTAGTTGAGCGAGATTAGTACGGTAGCTTGCTGCATTGATTCAGAGATGGCTCCCAAGAAGAGTGTAGAATATAAAGCTTATACCGCTCGCTGGACAGCAAAGACTTGTCTCACAATTCACTTGTTAACTCCGCTTGTGATATTCCCCATAAGCTAGCATTCAAACTACTGTGAATTATGCTATTGTGAGTATGAAAATGAAGTTCAGAAAATAGCAGCTTCTTGGGTAGAACACAAAGAAACGTTAAGATCATCTCTTCCTCGAAGCTCCCACCTACAACCATCTATCGAAGCAGGCTCATAAAAATTAAACGAGTAGTACCCCGCCAGCCCAGTCAATTCATGAAATGTCTCTTCGACTCATTTCTTGTCCATATTTCATGTCAACACAAGTAATTTCTTTCTTTTTTTAAATTCATCTCATCAAATGATAAAGCATTTAGTTCTAGATGAAGAAAAAACCATCTTATCATATCCAGACTCCCTTCGCTTGACCACACCTGTGAACTGAGTCTTCCCTTGTGTCGCCCCTAGGCCCTAGTCTGCCATCGGCCCAACCCACTGCAACGAAAATCCCCTAGGCACCTTTTGACCCCAAAATACAACCAAAAACAGCAGTTCCAAAAACTCCATCATACCATAAACCACCATAAGACCTTTGCCCCCAGCCTTCACTGTTTTGCAACCGGGAGTGCAGAACAACACAGTAACGCGAACTACCACCCAGCATCACCACTTCTTCTCATGATTATCGCCAGCATACGGCGGATCTTCGCCTCGTTCCGGACCGAGGAGGAAGAAAGATCATACTCGAGATCGGCGTTTTTCAACCTCCTCGGTTTCCTCGGTCTGTGTGTGATGTTTTCGTTTGTAGCCCAGAAGCTCTCGAAGCAGGCCTAGGCAGGCATTCAACGAACAAAACAAAACAAAACAGAAAGAAGAAATCCCATTGGCTAGCAGCGGGCTACACCATATTTCATCATCTACATTAGCATATGTACAGTTCGTCCTAATATACAAGTGGCCTGTGAAGCATTTTGTCTGTAGTTAGTCTCTCAACAAGACCTCCTTGGCCATCTCGTAGGCGGTCCAGGAGATGGCGGTGGCCGGCACGTTGAAGATGATACGCGGCTTGATACCACGGGCAAAGGCGCCCATGCCGCCCTGCTTCAACAAGGCCTTGGAGGCCGAGACAAAGCCGTTGATGGAACGCAACAGCTCGTTTTGCGACACACCTCGGGTCTGCAACGCCGTCTTGATACAGTCCAACGGGTTGGTCAAGGCGGCGGCAATACCACCGGCGATTCCGCCCGAGATGCAGTGGTAGTATGGGTTGTACTTGTTGTCGGGGTTCAACAACTGCGACAGGTACTCGTAGAAGCCAAAGTTCAAGGCGGCAAACGGGATGTTGGTGAAGAGCGTGGTGGGGTATGAGATGAAGAACGCCGACAAGCCTTCCTGGCGGTAGATGTGGGCGGCTGTTTTCATTAGTTTGGCGGATTTGGACTGCGACGCTGCTGCTGTCGAGGTGCCCAACTGCATTCTCTGCTTCAAAACGTCAAACGGCGTCATCAAGGCGTCCGAGGCCACGGTGGCCGCAATGCCGGCGCCCGAAGCAATCAATGGGTGGGACTCGTCGGTGACGATTTTGGTGGACTTCTGGTTGGTCAAGCGGTTCACCAACATGGTCTTGGTGGCCTCGAAAACGGAAAAATACACAGCGTGGGCCGGACCGGCGCCCAAGACAACCGAAGAAACACCCCGCCACAAGGCGTAGGCACCCTCCAGGCTGGAGATCTTGGAGATGGAGCCAATGACCGACTTGCTCAAGGGCTGGCCCAGCGCAATCATCTGCATTCTCGTTTTGATCAGGTCGATCGGGAACATCACGGTGTGCTCCATGATGCCGGCGAACGCTCCAGCCAGAAGGTGTGCTGCTATGCTGGCGTCTTCTGGCAAGGCCTCGTAGTCGATTTCGATGGGCTCGGCGCTGAGCATGTGGGGGTGTTCTGCCATGGCGAAAACCTTCTTTTTTATTTTTTTTCTTTCTTTAAGACTTGAAAAGGGATGCGTGGGACGGCAGGCCGGGGTCAGCGAAGATGTGGATGAGTAGTTGGAGGTGAGTCGGGCCCGAGAAATTTTCAGGCCCGAGCACAGGCAGGATGGGGTAGAGGGTGATAAGATGGAGTAGATAGGCCAGGCCCGCGGGGCCAAGAGCTTTGAGGAGGGTTTACGGAGACTTTAAAAAGACGGTAAGAAGGCCTAAGTTTATTGGGATTGGTTTCCCCGGTTTGGCCGTTTTCTATTGCTCTGGAGATTCGTGGGCTGAGTGTCTCACTGGGGAGGACGGGCGGAGAGGGGCCGGAAAAAAAGGGCCGAGGGCGTGGATGGCGGTGGTTTCGGGGCCAGAGAAGCCGGTTTTGGCGGGCGGATGGCGGTGTTTCTACGGTTTTGCCGCTGTAGGCGGAGCCCAGGTGGTTGCTTTGGTCCGCGGTTTGCAGCCAAGCGAGGAGAGGCGATGGGGACGGCGATTTTGGGGGTGATCTTGAAAACAAAAAACGAAAACCCATGGCGGTTGGTTTTGAGAGGTGCAGTTCGCTTTTGCTTGTTGGACGGCTTTTGGGTGGCGGCGTTCAAGCGGCTTGGGTGTTTGTCTAAACCTCGAGGTGCTTGCTGGTGAGTAATGCCGCCTGGGCTGGCTGGCAGCACGCCGCAGAAGCCTGGCCGTAATCCGGCGGTTCCTCCAGCAGTAAAACCCGGATTCGACAAAGCAAATAGCCGTTTTCTGCCAATCTACGAATTTCAAGCATTCTACTCAAATCCCCGAATACTGCTCCAAATGATCCCACCTCGCCTCGTCCGAACCCGGAGAAGCTGCGCTGGTTCGCAGCCGGTGATGCTCACATGGCACGCAGGCCGCTAAACGTCCAGGAATTCAGCCGTGCTGCCGGTGAAACGGCGGCTATCGGGGCACAATGGGCTGCTGTTTGCGAGGATAGTTTGCAAACGGCATGTTGCCAGCGGCGGAGCGAAAATGGACGTGGTGGGGTGGGCCCGAGGTTCGTTTCTGGTGAGCACTACTGTGAGCCCGAGCACACGAGACTCACCGATTGGCGTGGAGGCGATCGAGGGACTGGGGATGGGGCTGCCGTTGTTTCAGAACATTTGATTTATTTATGGTTCATCTGGCGATGCTGGGTTCAAGGCTGCGGTGACGTCACTGGCTGAGACGTGCCCTCCATGGTGACACCGTGAAATGGGTGCAAAACTTTCTGCTTCTCTTTCTCTACAAATGGGTACTCCAGGCATTGGCTGACCAGTCTACAGAAAGCGAGAAGACATTGGACTTCTCAAGATTCAGGCGTAGGGCACCGCCATGGAGTCAAACTGGCTCACGATGTTTCGGATCCTTTGCCCTGGGATGTTCTTTTTGTAAGCAGTCGTCGGACGTGAAGGTGCCGTGGGTGGACGAGACAGCGTCGACGCAGCCTTAGGTGCTTCTTTGGTTAGGGGAGCTGGGGCTTCAGCTTCGTTGATGTGAGACAGTGGCCCTTTTGACTCTTCACAAGGAGGTTTTGGAGCAGGGGGAGTGGGAGGTCTGATCAGAGGAATTGAGGAGTTTTTGTCGTTTTCAGGGCTTCTGGCGCTCCCGGTGCTTCTGGGGCCTCTGGGGCGGTCAGTGGTTTGATCTTTGGTTTCGGAGGGACCGGCAAGGAAGGCGCCACTTTCAGACGGCTGTGGGGGTTCCAAGGTGCGTTCTGGAGATGCAGCTGGCGGCTTATACATGAATTCCACAGATTCTTGCTTTACCAACGGTCCCTCAATCGGCCTGTCAACGCCGGATGGTGGGTTCTCGATGCTGCCAACGGCACCGCCCATGCTGTTCAACTCAGGCTCCCACAAATCGTCCAATTGAGGATCAGAGCAGCCTGTGGCACATATAAAACCGTCAGAGACACAAGAAGCCTGGAAATCATCATCGACCTGACTGATACCGTGAGTCAGAGGGTGCCGTGAGGTGAAGAGATAGCAAGGATTGAAACGGTAGATCGAGGGCTCCTGCCACGGGTTTCTGTCAGCTGCTATTTCATCCAATCCCTCCTCCGACCCAGCGCTACCCGTCTCGGTTACATTGTTTTCTCTGATCTCGTTTCCCGGAAGCGAATACAAGCCATCCGGATTTACCTCGTCTTCCTCAGCATACTCCTCCTCCCGAGGATAAACAAAATTCTGCTCTTCAAGAAACGTTTTATAATCCACACCCTGCCGCTCTCTGTACTCATCAGTGGCCTTTTTTCCCTCAAGCATGCATTCCCAAAGAACCTCTCCGAGAAGCCTGTCGTCTAGAGAAACACAAATCGCCAGATACTCCCACCGAGGTGCAAGACTGAAGAATTCTGCTTTCTTGAGACATAGCTCCTCCACGAGATTGTACGCTGCATGTTCGTACTCGCTCTGAGTATCCTCAGCGTGGTAGCTCAACAAGGCAGTGAAGACGTCACTCAAAGTGGGAAGAACTAGCTCAAGGATTTTGTCTTTTTGGCTTATCCCTGTGGAACTCTGTTCTAAGGTGACTGTTGAGCATTTTGGGGTAAACGTCTCTGTTTCAGTCTCTCTAATGGAGCTGTCTTCTGTAACAGGACCCTTCAGAACACTGGAAAACCCATACTTCCGGTCCAGCCGTTTATCGAAAAACGACGACCTCCTGAATTTGCTTTTCACCCGTAGGACCACTCGACGAAACCGTGAGACGAAATTGACACCCACAAACAGAAAAGAGGTGGGACTTCGAGAGGTGTAGACTGGAGGCAGACGAATTTGCCTGTTTTTAAGATGTTCAAGCTCTGGCACCGCCCACACCCGTTTGGCCCTATTATCTGGTACATGGAATGTCTGAGTTTGGCAAGAGCACGATGCGGAAGCTGTCTTGTAATCAGCTTCAGAAGGGTTTCTGAACCTCAGCGTGTGGACTAAGGGCACTACCTGAACGTGGATCTCTTTTCCAGTTTTAGAAGGCAGGCCCTGCTGTATTTTGGAATAAGTCTTTGCCCCAGAGTTATGAGAAAATTCAGAAATGTCTGAACCAGCCGCTCTAAAAGACTTTACTTCCTGTTTTGCAGCCATTTCAGAGGACCCGAATGCTTCTGAAGAACGGCCTCCAGGGTCTGAAACATAGGAAACAGAACGGCAGGAAGACCACGAGATGTACCGGGGTCTGTCTTTGTATTTGAAAGAACAATCACATGGGCTGTGTAGGTCAACTCCCTTGCCCTTATTATCAACACTTTGACATGGCTCACTCACCATTTCTTCATGATCAGCCTGATCCTCCAATGAACACATTTCTCGACTTTTTGAATACACTTGGTAATTATTTTTGTTCTGGACGCTTTGCCTCCCGTCAATGGCTTTCAGATCTCGCCTTTCAAGTAGAGCCTTGGTTTCAAGCTCGACGCACCTCGATGCCATTTTGGACAATTCTGACCCGTGGAGCTGATGAACACAGATACTGTAAAACCCAGGATGCTTTAGAAAGCCAAGGTACCTCTCATCCATGGAAAACGGTGTTTGTGAAAGCTCCACATCTCTTCGCAATTACCCTACAAGCAAACCCCTACAACCCACTAATGCAATCAAAATTCTTGACAACGGTCTTCTATAAATATGCAACAAAAAAGACGAGACTCAAACCCACGCAGAGTGCTTGAACTCGTGGCCCTTTTGCTCAGGCACAATCGTCAAAAGCTCGCCTGTTCTGATGTGGTGCTCCACATTGTCAACCGTAAAGTCCTCCATGTTCTTGAGCGCTTGCGTCGTCCAGGTACCCATGTGCGGTAAGGAAACAACATTAGGCAACTCGTACAACTCCTTAGGAACCTCTGGCTCGTGCTCGAAAACATCAGCACCAAAAGCTCCAACTTTGCCCAGCTTCAACTCCCCAATGAGCTGCTGTTCGTCAATGATAGCACCTCTAGCGGTGTTGATAATGATCACGCCGTCCTTCATCTTGGAGATGGCCTCCTTGTTGATCAAATGGCGAGTCTTGGGGTTCAATGGCACAGAGACAACCAACACATCGCTTTGAGCCAACAATTCGTCGAAACCCACGTACTCAGCACCATTCTCCAACTCAGCATCGAGTCTGGAACGATTGTAGTACAAGATCTTCTCAAACCCAAATGGCTGCAAACGGTCTCTAATAGCACGGCCAATTCCGCCCATGCCCAAAATACCCACAGTCTGTCCCTCAGGGTCCTTACCCAATTTTACGCCTCTGCCAATGTCCGGGTTGGTCCAGTTACCCTGAACCAATGAGTTGTGGCCAATTTGGTACTTTCTCATTGTAGCAAGAGTCAAGTACACCGCCGTAAGCGCCGTGGGAGCCTCCACAGGAGTGGTGACATTGGAAAGCTGAATGTTCCTCTCAGTCAAAGGCTGGGGGTCAATTTGGTCATAACCAGCGCCATTGTGGGAAACAGCCACAACAGAGTCAGGCAAGGCGCTGATGATTTCAGAGTCAAAACGCCCCGTTTGCTCCACACTGGGGAATGTACGAACCACGTGAGTCACGTTGTTGTACTTTGTCTTAAGCTCATTCAAAAACTCGTCTCTGTTCTTGGCTTCACTATCCACCACAGTAGCGATTTCTTTCAACTTGTCCCACTTTTCATTGGAAAAGGGCCATTTTCCAAGTCTAAGCACAATGGGTTTTTCGGCAGTCATTGATAAAAATCTATGGGCGTGTCTTGTAAGGGTGTTTATCATCCAGAAAGCGGAATCCGGCGGAACTCAATGGCTATTTATATTGAGCTCTGCTCGCGGGGTTTTGGGATGTGTATTCCCCCAAACTTGGTGTATGCACCACACGCTTTACTACGAGGAAACCAGAGATAAGCGAAAGCTCCCCCACGTTTTGGCCAAAGTACCCCCACGCTCTCGAATGAATTTGAGGCATCAAAGTGGGGGATCTGTGGAGGGGGCAGTCAGTATTTCCACGGTCAAAGGGTTTATTCTAGACTATTTTGCGTCACCTTAGAAGATGAGGTGCGAGCCGCGGTATGGGAAGGTGTCGCTGATTTTGGAGGCGCCCTCGGCAGAAAGCTGGCTTCTCTCCGGGAAATTCTCAAGACTCTTAGCGTAGGTGGCAACGGAGTGGGCAATCAACTTGGTGTTAATCAACCAGGCTTCGTAGTCGGGGTTAGACAAGTCGTCACACAACTGGTGGTAGCATGGGTCAAACCACTTGCCAGCCTCACCGCCAAACTGCTCCTGGCCCTTCTTGGTCTTTACCTTCTCGGCACCAGTAGCAATACCACCAGCAGGAATGCCAGCGTCTATGAACCCAACGTAGTCGCTTCTGCCGTCGAATGGAATCAAGGTGTAGTTCAAGCCCTGCTCCTTGTACCAGTCAATGTAGAGGTCCTTTAAGTCACCAGAACCGTTGGGGTGGTCCTTGTTGTTGGCATCGTAAACCTCGTATTCGTAGTTTGGAGAGGCCATCATGTCGTAGTCCATAAACAATCTGATCTTCTGGTTCTCCTCGGGCGAAAGGGCCTGAGCGTAGGCATAAGAACCCAAGAGGCCCTCTTCCTCAGCAGCCCACCAAGCAAAACGAACGGCATTGTTGACCTTGTACTTGGTCAATTGCTTGGCCACCTCAAGCAACGAAATAGTACCAGAGCCATCGTCGTTGATACCTGGACCGGCAGCAACAGAGTCAGAGTGAGCACCCAAAGAAACAACGTTCTCGTGGTCACCCTTGATGGTCTCGGCAACGACATTGAGGGTCTTGATCTTCTTCACGTAAGAGTCGACGAAAAGAGTAGTCTCGAACTTGTGCTTAGGGTTCTTCTTTAACTTATCAATGTACTCCTGAGCGTCCTTCTTGGAGATGGACACTGTTGGCACCTCGTCGCCAGTTGGCTCGCCCAAAGTGCCCTGCAAAGGAGCCTCTTTGTCGAAGATGATAAGGCCAGCAGCACCAGCCTTGCCAGCATTGATGGACTTGTTACCAAAAGCGCACTCGCCTCTCTCCACCAAGACTATGTTGTCCTTGGTCAACTTCTTTGGGAAGTCAGAGACGTCACAGCCGTAGTTCTCGGCCAAAACCAAGTTGGCGTTGATAGGCTTCTTGTCTGGAGTTGGAGGGGTGAGCTGAAGAGCCAGCAAGGACTTAGGTTTCACACCGTCAACCAAGAGGGAAACAGAGTTGACACGACCGTCAATGGCCTCGAACTTTTGCACGTCAATACTGTAGTAGTCGCCCAACTTACCCAACTCGTGCTTGATGTAAGCAATGGTGGCCCAGTGACCTGGAGAGCCAATCACACGAGTAGGATGGCCGTACTTCTTTTCGGATTTTTGCGCAATTGAGTACAAATTTTCAGCTCTTTCCTTCAAAGCTTCCGTGGAGATAGCAGCCTGCAACTTCTCGGTGTCAACCTCAGGCTTGCCCCATGGTGGCCACGGGAACTTCCATGAAGAGGTCAAAGGCATCTGGAGGTCAACGTCTCCAATGATAACATCATTGAGAAGATCAATGGGGAGGCCGCAGCCGTACCCAATATAGCGAGCGATGTGGCAATTGAGAGCTTCATAAGTGAAACGGTCTTGCCAATGGATAAAGAAAAGAAGTATGTCTGAACTTGTCGGCAGTCCGTTCGTATGGCAAAAGACACCCGTGCACCATTACACACGGCACCTGATAATGCGGTGCCACGCGGCTTAACAAGGCCAGAATTTCGCAGCCATCATCTTATGCTCTTCTCTTCTTGCGCTGTTGTTTCCCTTGTTGAAAACCGTTTCCGGAAAACTTGAAACCACCATTGCCGAAATTGAAACCAGAGCTACCAAAGTTGCCAAAATCAAATTTGATGTTTGGCCCGCCCTGAAAGTTGAATCCACGATTGCCGCCGCGTGTAGGACCTTGAGAATGGCCCAGACGTCCTCGGTCATATGCTTCTCTCGACTCCTTGTCCGACAAGACCTCGTAGGCCTCGTTGATCTCCTGCATCTTTTGTTCCACTCCCTTCTCATCTAGATCACCGCCCTTGTACTTGTCCGGGTGATATTTCAAAGTCTGTGTTCTGTAGGCCTTCTTGATCGTCTTCTCGTCAGCATCAGGCAGAATATCAAGCACCTTGTAAAAGTCCTTCGAAGGATCGCTTTGCATCTGCTGCTGCTGTTGTTGCTGCTGCTGCTGGCGGTACCACTGCTGCTGCTGTCTCTGCTGGTCTTGTTGGAACCTGGCCTGCTGTTGCTGCCTTTGCTTCTGCTGGATCTTCTCAATCACGTTCCATCTCTTCTTGAAAGCCTCAGTCTTGCCAACGTGTTTACTGAATTGAGTTAGGAGCTTCTGAGCCTCAGCATAGTTCTTCTTCTTGAGCTCTTCATCGATGCGAGCAGCATGCTTGGGAAAGAAAGGCTGACCATCCTCCACGGCACCATCACAATAAATTCTGCAATCAGCAGACTTCTCGGAGTAGAGAGCAGCCTCGCAACGAAGACGAGTCAAGTCTCTATAAAATTTGAAGTGCTGGAACAACTTCTCGTCACCAAGCTCCTTGTCGGCAAAAGCGTTGGCCATCCATAAAAGGTAGTCGAAGTTGTTCTTCACCGACGAAGGCACGTTCTTGAGATCACGCTTGGGAGCCTTGATGGGGTCCTTGTTCAAGAAAGTATGGATCTGGTTCCAGTCGAACAGGAACGAGCCGTACTTCTCATCACTTAAGTCGCTGGCTTCGTCTGAAACGGGGTATATGTAGCCATCGAGGATTGAGTAGTCTTCAAGCAGCTTTAATATGGTTGCAAGGCGAGCAAACATCTTGGAGAGCGAACCGCATTGCTTGTTCTCGTTGTCGATCCTCAAGCAGCTTTTAACGGCGTTCCATGCATCTTGATAGTTTGATTGGGTGAAAAAGAGGTACTCTGCAAATTCAGTGTACCTACCCAAGTCCTTCTGTGGAGCCTTCTTGAGCAAAGCAGAGTAATCTGCAATCATGCCCACCAATGTATCTTCAGAGAGGGCCCGATCTTTGCCCAAAGTCTGAGCAGACTTCTTTTTGCTGCAGGCCAAATGAAGCTCGAGGACCGCAATATTCTCGGGTGTGAGAGGTTGAAGGATCGTTTCCACAGCCCCTAGACACTCATCATAATCGTACTTCAGTTTGCCTTCTAGAACGCCTTTGAACTTGTCAAACGTCTTCTCCCACGTCTCCATTTGTCCGGCCAACTCCTTGTCGGCGGTTTTATCCATGACCCGCCTTACAGCGGCAAATTCCCCCCTTTTCACCATTATCTCCTTGTATGTGTTTCTTGCAGGCTTTGAGTCTGGATCCAAAGCAAATACAGCCTCGAGGTCCTCGATGGCGGAACTCATTTTGTTCAAGCTCATCTCCACAAGAGCCCTATTATAAAGAGCCGTAGCTAGCGTTTTTTGGTCAGACAGACCCTGGAGGTCCAGAATCAACTTGTCAAATTCATCTAGAACCTGAACTGTAGGACCCACAGTTCTTAGAAGACTTTGGGCTTCTCGAATTCTCGACGTGAAGTCCTCGGCGAAAACTGAGACTAGTAGCAGTACCAATAAGGTGACTAGCAAGATTCTAGACATTTTGTAAATAAATAAGGAGTAGTAGTTGTAGTTGTGGGTGCGACTATGTGAAGCTAGACACGTTAACGTTTTTCGCACCCATTTCCTACACCATCTACACGGTAGTTTTTCCATTAGATCATTTCTATTATGCCATGGCAGCTAAGCCTACTTGAAGAGCTTGGCCAAGGAAACGGCGCCTTCGTCGTTTCTCGACATCACCTTCGCCACCGCCAACTCAAAGTCCTCTTGCGTCACGTGGATTCTTCTCTCTCTCAAGGCGTACATGCCTGCTTCTGTACAGACACCTTTAACGTCAGCACCGGAGCAGCCGCCCATCTTCTCGGCGATTTTTCTCAAGTTGATGCCTCTGGTCAAGTTCATCGACCTGGAGTGAATCTTCAAAATATCCGTTCTCGCCGTCACTGTAGGAGCAGGGAACTCAATCTTTCTGTCGATTCTGCCGGGTCTCAACAAGGCAGGGTCCAAAATATCCAATCTGTTGGTGGCCATGATGATCTTGATATCCTTGGAGCTCTCGAAACCATCCAACTGGTTGAGCAATTCCAACATGGTTCTCTGCACCTCGGAGTCTCCTCCAGAGGAGCCCTCCACTCTTGATGAACCAATGGAATCGATTTCGTCCATGAAAATGATCGATGGAGCGTGTTCTCTGGCCATGACGAAAAGCTCACGCACCATTCTCGAACCTTCACCAATGTACTTTTGCACCAATTCGGATCCCGACACTCTGATGAACCTACAGTCTGTGTGGTGAGCCACCGATCTGGCCAAAAGCGTCTTACCGGTACCGGGAGGTCCGTACAAGATGACACCCTTGGGCTGCTCAATACCCAAACTCTCGAAAAGCTCTGGGTGCTTCACAGGCAACTCGATCACCTCCTTGATCTCTTTGATTTGCTTGTCCAAACCACCCACCATATCGTACGTGGAGTCTGGCACTTTTTCAAGCATCATCAACGACACCAATGGATCGACCTTGTTGGGCAAGATCTTGTGCAAATCGTATGAATCAGCCTTGAGGCACACTCTCAATGAAGGTGTCAATTTCTTGATATCGATGTCTTTGGTGACATTGACAATGTACTTGCCTTCGGGGTGAATCTTGACGAGGACCTTTTTCAAGCCCATCACTTTGACGACTTCGCCGACATACGAGCCTGGTTCTTGAAGAAGCCTCAACTCGTCTTTCAACTGACGTACTTTACTGTTGAGCTTGTTTCTCTGAGCTTCCAATCTCCGCAAGTTTTGCGTTGTATTTTGGATTTTGATTTCTGTGTCCTGTATCTGCTGCTCGAAGTAAGGCTTGATGCCTCCTTCGTGGACGTAAGGAGTATCGACTGTGGTCATATTGTTGGGAGTTGAATGGTCTTACTGAGGTTTGCCTTCTACGCTCACTTCCACACGACCAGTGGTGTAGTGGGTACTGCAGGTAAGACCACCTTCCACCACTCCCAAAAGGACAATTTTCAGAATGGGGAGGGATTTGAAACAAAAGTCAAGAGCGGGTGACATACTTAGAGCCGATGGCTTGATCGGCGGTTGAGGGGTTACCAAGGAGGCCAGACTTGTTCTTGTTGAAAGTGTCACGTGACCACAGGCTGACCAGAGCCAACCATCGAAAGGTGAAGAGGAGTTAGCTAGTGGGGGTAAGTATGTTTTAGCAGCTTTACGAAGCTTCCAGGGCCGAAAATTAGTTGTTTTATCGCCATGCTCTGTGGCTCGCTTGATGTATACTGGTTCCTGCGGCCTGACAAGGTATTACGAAGGAGATAAAAACTGGTAGTTTTTGTTTTTATGTTCCAAAAAACCATAAAAGAATGCGCTGAAAGCCGTGAATCTTGAATTACTTGATTCGAATGCACTCTGAAGGGAAGTTTTGAAAAAAGCTACATCGCATCACTTTTCGCAACCATTAGCTTATCAGCTGGAAAAGTACCGAATTAGAATAAACTTTGGGTAAGCGTTAACCTCTCAAATTTATGAGCTCGAGCTCCTTTCCACCACCCAAGTCTGACAATACAACCATTTCGGAGCTTATCAAAGCAACGGAAGACATTGCTCCAAGCCGTAACCTCTCTATACACCGACCACCAGGAAAGTCTTCAAATGAACTCCTAAACAAGCTCACTACATACATCACAAATCCAAGAAGATTCACGACAGTCACAATGTATCCAATCCCCTTGAAGCCTCTCCTTTCCCCAATCTCTTATTCAACTTCCTCTCCCGCTATCGACCAATCAGACAGCGCCTTTTCTCCAAACCCCATTTCACGCAAAATCCACAGTTCTCCAAAACCAACCACTTGTTCTTTCCAAAATCACCCGTTTTCCCGCTCTACAGCCGGTTGCCAAGAGATTGTCAGTTTGTGCTCGGTGCCTGGATTAATGCATAGGACCAAACAGGATCGCGAAGTAGGCCCTTTCAGAAACGTCCATGATTACGAAAAGGTTGGTGTTGTTGGCGTTGATCGCCGTGGCAGCAGCTAACCAGCAATACTGCAAATGTGTTTGTTCCGGTAACACCGTGGTGGGCAAGATCGACAAGTGTGTCATGTGCAACAGCAGCTGGTGCATGGAGAAGAACGCTAACCTTTGCGAGGAGAAGGAGGACGAGGAGAAGATTGTGATTAGTTGTTTCCAGATCGAGTCGACGAAGGAGAAGGTGATCATCGTGTTGTTTGTGCTTGGGGTTCTCGGGTTGCTAGCAGCGGGCTGCTGGAGGTGATTGCCATGGAGATGTGGAGACTGGGCGAGAATCCTGGGATCTGGATACGGAGGAGACCAGGTTGAGACGTGCTGTGAAGGCGGAAAAGTGTTGATAGTTTGACGAGTTTGATAGTGATGATTTAATTGAGTTTGTCCATTCGTTTTAAGCTGATACAGTGCTGGAAGTGGTTTGATAGGGGGAAGTCACAGCGAATTGGCCTAAGAAGAGATAATTGTGCCTGCTGTACACATTCAGGTTTTGCTGGTTTTGCTGATTTCACAAGAGATCGAGAGCGGCACGAAATTGATGACGACCGTTTGAATGACCTGCTGGTGGTATAATGTCACTACAATGCAGCAAGTGGGTCACCACATCTGTGGTTCAAATGCAAAGACTGAAGGTACCTTTCAAAGGTACAATTGCGGGCATAATAGAGCTTCTATGGTCGTCAACAGCTACAAATTAATTTTGAGCAGCATTCAAGGTGTCTATCCTCTCAACCAGTCTTTCGCCTGTGATATACTAATAACGGTCCGAGATTGTTCTTTGGAGATAGCTCTACTTTCGGAGCCTTCTACAAAATGACAAAAAGCTTCTCATGTCGTCCAATGGCCAACACCACCACTTCATGGCATACAGCCAATCACAGGCACTGCTTTCACATCCTTTAGGTCCGCTCCATAGGTGCTCAAATGTCCAAAACTAATTGCTGATCCACCAATGAAATTAATTTTCAACGCCCATTGCCATCCACCTTCAGCACACTATGTCCTTACTCATCCAGCTGGACCAGACCATGCGGAGCAGCAACCTAGACCAATTGGTGCAACCCAGCATAACAACTCAATTGTGATGCCACGGGGAAATTCACAGAGAATTCCAGCTAATTTGCCAATTTCCATAATCTCTCATAATTTCGACTTCCGCTTGCCAATGAGGTTCAGCCTGCCCTGAAGGCTTGCGGTTGCAAGTCTGAATCAGGTAACCGGTGCGACTCCGAAGCCTCACGAGCAGCCCAAGAGAAATAGACGAGCCATCCCAATTGCCCTGGGAAGGCTTCCCCACGACTTTATTAAATTTTCAACTTTTAGAAGAGATTATCGAGAATTGCAGAAAAAAAAAAAAGACACAAACTCACCTGGGGTGCCACGGTCGGCCCTGGCGGAGCAAGCCAATTAAGACGGTCCTGGCGGTCGCAGCCCAGGAAAAACGCCAATTGGTAATTGCCGAGCCCCCAGGCCAGTCACACCGGTGAATTTGGAATAAAAACAAACTTTCATGCCAGAAGTGACACCAAGAAACACTCTCCCTGAACCTGTCTCTCCAAATCACTCCAGTTTCCGTATTTTTCACTTCCGCTGCTTCTGTGCCTGGCCTGCGGATGGCCTAATACAAGTGCAGTGCGAGAAGGAAGGTCCACTGAAACGCCTGACGGCGCCACAAGACGTTTTGCAAAAAATAAAAACCGTCACGCCCCCACAATGAACGTATATAGACGAACCCTCTAATCAAGCTACCCCCATACGGCAGGAGAAACGCTCAAACGTCGGGTATTTGAACGCGCGAGAAAGCGCACACTTTTTTTTTTTTTTTTTTTCAGGTTTTTTCTTCATCTTTTTTCTGGACTACCTTCTTTCTTCAAGAAGTTTTCAGAACAACACCACTTTTTCCCACCACCATGTCTGGCACCCCCGAGTCCCAGACTGAAATTCCGGCTTCCCAAAAGGGAAACGCCCCTGTGCCTCCCACTGCCCAGGCACCTCCACAGGCTGCTGCCTCCACTGCTCCTGGCGAAAATCAGCCTGTGGGTCAAAATCTCCCTAACCAAAACTTCCAGGGTGGCAAATACCCACAGCACTTTCAGGGGAAACCCCAGAACAGACCGCCACAGGGCGGCTCCCAGGCCCACGGCTCCGCTCCCGGCACTCCACACCAGCACCACCAACAGCCCCACCAGCATCACCAGGGCCAGGGCCAAAGAGGAAACTACAACAACAACAATAGCAACAAGAGCTACTACAACAACAACAAAAGGAACTACAACGCCAAGGTTGGCGCTCAGAACCAGTACCAGTATCCTCCCAACTTCAACCCCAACATGTACAACTACTACCCAATGTACTTCCAGCAAGGGATGGTTCCAGGGGTGAACATGCCCGGCTACTACCCCCTCAGCTGCCGCTGCTCTCGCAGTCGCCTGTTCAAACTTATCCCCAGGGTGCCTCTCCTGCTGCTGCCAGCACCGCTGGACCCACTAAGGTGAAAATCACAGACAAGGACGGAAAGCAGGTCAACTTGGAGGACAAGAAGAAGCTGTCTGCCAGCTCCTCTGCTCTGACCACGCCCGTGCCTTCCCAGGCACAGATTGTGCCTGGATCAGCCTCCCCAGCAAAGTCCCAGACACCTGAATCCGAAGACCAGGCTGCTGCTGCCGCCGCTGCTGCCGCTAAGAAGAAGGAAGCAGCCGACGAGTTCCGCAGAAAGATTCTTGAAAAGGCCAAGGCCGCTAAGGAGAAGAAGGAGGCCGAGGCTCGTGCCGCCCAGGCTGCTGCCGAGCCCAAGGAGGAGTCCAAGAAGGAGCCAGTTCCCGAGAGCAAGCCTGAGCCTGTGGCTGAAACGAAGCCCGAGCCCGTCGCTGAAACCAAGCCCGAGCCCGTTCCAGAAACGAAACCAGAGCCAGTTGAGACGAAACCAGAGCCAGTCCCAGAGTCCGTAAAGGAGGAGGTTGAGAAGAAGGAGGAAGCTCCAGCTCCAGCTGAGACCACCAAGGAAGAACCAACCGAACCAACCGAAAAGGCCGAGCCAATTGAAAAGGCCGTCCCTGTGGCGGCCCCAGAACAGTCCGAGGACATTGCCGAAAAGGACGAGGAAGAGGCCGACGACGAGGAACAAGAGAAGGTTTTCGACCTCTCCGCCTTCTTCGACAAATTGGCCTCGTGCAGAGCCATCGAAGACCCCTTCACCTACCCATACCCATACCCCTTGACCGGCGTCGACGCCAGATGGAAGGCTGGCCAGAAGAAGTATAGATACGACCCGCAGTTCTTGTTCCAGTTCCGTGATACCGTGAACTACCCTATCGACGATGCCTGGAAGGAGAAGCTTGAAGGTTTGGGCATTGTGCCCAACAAGAGATCCGGCCCTGGCGGTCCTCAGCGCATGAACTCGTCCAGATTCGGCTCTCAGGCTCCAGGCAGAATGGGCGGAAGCATGCAAAGACCTGGTTCTTTCGACGGAAGACAAAACTCCAGATCGGGCTCCAGAAGGAGAGGCGGCTCCAACGCCGGCAACCCCAGAGACCGTTCGTTGAGAAACAGAAACCAGTCCAGAAGAGGCCCAAGAGAGAGAGACGACGATGGTCCAGCCAAGCCAGCCGAGGACGTGAAGCCATTGGTTCCTTCTGCCAACAGATGGGTGCCTAGATCCAGACAAAAGACCACCGAGGTCAAGACTGCTCCTGACGGAACGGTGCTTCTCGAGAAGGAGGATGTGGAAAGAAAGGTCAAGTCTGCATTGAACAAGTTGACGTTGGAGATGTTCGAGCCTATCTCGGAGCAGATGTTGGACATTGCCAAGCAGTCCCGCCACGAGGAGGACGCTGCCACCATCAAGCAGGTGATTTCCTTGACGTTTGCCAAGGCCTGTGACGAGCCTTACTGGTCCAGCGTTTACGCCCAGTTCTGTGCTAAGATGGTGAAGGAGATCCCCGACGACATCAAGGACGTGAGCATTCTCACCAAGAGCGGCGAGCCTGCCATTGGTGGTGACTTGGCCAGAAGAATCCTTTTGGCTACCTGTCAGACCGAGTACGAAAAGGGCTGGGTCGACAAGCTCCCCACCAACCCAGACGGCTCTCCTTTGGAGCCCGAGATGATGTCGGACGAGTACTACGCCATGGCTGCCGCCAAGAGAAGAGGTCTTGGTTTGGTCAAATTTATTGGTAACCTCTACATCTTGAACATGTTGAACGACCAGGTCATCTTGCACTGTTTGAGAGACCAGTCCAAGAATGTGACGGACCCATCGGAGGACTCGTTGGAGAACTTGGCCCAGTTGATCAAGACCGTTGGTCCTAGATTCGAGGCCTCGGAGAGAAACAAGGCCGCCTTGAACATGATCTTTGACAACATCCAGCTGATTTTGGACAACTGCAAGCTCTCGTCGAGAATCAAGTTTATGTTGATGGACTTGCAGGACTTGAAGAAGAGCAACTGGAAGTCGCTCAAACAGGAGTCTGGCCCCAAGACCATCAAGGAGATTCACAACGAAGCCGAGTTGAAGAAGCTCGAGGAGAGCAAGGCCCAGGCCGAGAAGAGAAGAAACAAGGGCTACGGCGGAGGTGGCTACGGCGGCGGTGACTCTAGATCAAACTCCACCAGAGGCGGAGCCTCGTGGGGCAACAAGAAGGAGTCCAGAGCCCCCACCAAGGACTCTAGAGGCTTCCAGTCCGTTCCTCGCTCGCAGCTGAACAGACCCACGCCTGACTCGAGCTTCAGTGCTTCCCACACCTCTCCTAGAGAAAACTCAAAGAGAACCGACTCCATGGCCTCCAACATCTTCGCTGCTTTGGACGGCGACAACGACGATAACGAGTCCGAGGGCGCCGGCCACTAATCCTTGCATGTTTCCCCTGCATTTCCTTGCATCCCACTAGATTCATAGGTAATCTGTACTATAGCACCTTGTCGTGATAATGAATTGACACTGATATATACACACAAAAAAAAAAAAAAAAAAAAAAAATAAAGTTTACGCTGTAGGTTCCTTTTTTCGGCGGTGGAAGTACTGGTGGAAGGCCGTCAGGAAACGGTGTTTGGATGGGCTCTCTACGCCGTCCATTGCAGGTGCTTCCAAGGTCTTGAGAACCTCCTCCAGAGCATCTGCCACCAAGGCAGCATACTTTCTGTGGACGTCGGAGTCTCCGTGATCCTGGCCCTGAACCTCCTCGATTACCTGAATCGAGAAGTTGCCCATCATAAGGAGCAAGTCGACGGAGCACTCTGCTGTGGTTTCGAGAAAACCACCAATAACGCTAATGGACTTGCGGACGTGCAAAAGGGCCAAACAGAAACCGAGAATGGCCGTTTTGAGGAACAGAAGAATAAGGTCGCCGATTATAATGCAAGCCACAAGAATATAAAGACCAAGGGTGTGGAAACGAGACATGGTGGTGGAACAAAAGTGGCTGCAAAACGGTTTCTGTGCGCACACAGTTATGGTGAGGACGTCTCAAGAAGACTGGTTCCCTCGTTGCCTAGGGTGTAGAAAGCCTCCTCAAAATCGTAGACTATTTCTGCGGTTTTATCTGAAACATCCATCTTCTCTGTTGCAGGCTCCTTTAACAATTCTTCAACCATAGCCTCGTCCTCTTCTACTTTGAAAGTGGGCTCCATAGGTTTACAAGCACTCCAAGCCGCCTTGCCAAAAAATGCCTTCAAGTCTGATAGGGTATCTGATAGACGCTCGCCATGTTGCTTGGGTGCTATAGTCAATTGCTCAATGCAGTTGGTCAAGGCAACAGACACATCAATGGTGGATTTCTGGAGAGACTTGTGAACAGCCATGACCTGTGGTAGATGCAGCGACTGAACCTTGATATACGTACAAGCGTACAATAAGAGGTACTTTATGATGACCTGTAACAGTTCCCCTTTTAAAACAAGCTGTAACATTGTGTGTGCTGCTGCTCTGACAAAATACTTTGTTCGTGATACTCTATTGGTGAGGTACGGCTCGTCGTCGTCGTCCAGGTAAATTGGCCCTTTTTGGTCGCTTTCGTCATCTGTAAATGCATCCGTGGGGTCTTCATTGAGGCAACTCTCCAAATCAACCGCCATGGCCTGGGCTGCCCTGACGTTTATTGTGACCACGAACTGATCCTGGGTTTGGCTGTGACGGATAAGCTGTGGACGACTTTGTGTCTTTTCTGCCACACCAGGGTCCCTCTGGTTCATAAAGTCGTAGAGCTGCTTCATGAGGCGAATGCTCAGCCCGTTCTGAAGCCCAAGACGGACTTTGGTGGAGTTTCGTGCAGATTCCTCCACCTGACCTTTCGACAAAAACGAGTCCTCCATTGAACGATGGCTGGATCCGAGAAGCTCCACAAAATTAATAGCCGTTCGGCTGTCTCCGTGAGCATACTTTGCAATCACCTCGCTGGCACCATCCTCAAACTGAATGGGCTGCAAGTTGAAGAGTACCCGCCGGCGGATATTCTCAAACACAATTGCCTTATCCACCACAAGTCTCAATTCCTCATCCGTCAAGTTGCGGAGTTCGAAGAGCTGGCACCTCGACAAAATGGCTCTTCTGATGCGTTTACTAGGACTCACAGTAGTAGCAGCCAAAAACACGAAAGCGCCACTTTCCACAAAAGGGAGCAAAAAGTCCTGTTGGACAACCGTAAAGCGGTGAATTTCATCAATATACACGGCAACCCTCAACCTGTCCTGGCCTAGTCTCTGACGCATCAAGTTCTCTTTTGCTAAGGCTTGCAGTAGATCCCTGAGTTCACTTACTGTGGCGTCTGTCGCTGAAAGTTCCACAAATACATAGTTTGTTTCTTCTGCTAAAAGCTTAGCTAGCGTTGTTTTGCCCACTCCAGGTGGACCGTAGAGGATCATCGATGGTAGATAACCCAAGGTGATGAAGTTCGTGATGGCTCCATTATTGCTGTTGAGGAGATGCTTTTGACCAATGACGTTCTTCAAGGAAGTGGGCCGGATAACTTCAGAAAGTGGCCGTCGTAGCGCCTCTTTGACGGCATATTTGTCAGATTCCATAAAGAGTGAAGATCAACAGATACTACTACTCAGCGCGTTGCCTGTATGGATCACGTTAGTGCCAGTATCTATCTACAGTCAGTGTAATGTGTATCCTAGTAATTTTACATAGATTCCTAGCAACGAATGGCCGTCTTACTGGAACGCCAGTCAGCGTAGCCACTATGCATTGTTATTGTACATAGAGCTTCAGTTCCCTCTGCCATCCGACATCATGGGACTCTGCAAGGAGGACAGAAAGCGTCTTTTCTTAAGCATTTGCTTCGGGTCCTCTTGCGTCACCGTGCGTGGCGATGGGCTGGAAACAGAGCCATTGGTGCCGCCTGCCACAGAGCCCATTCTCAGTAGACCGGCTTGATTCGAGGTAAATTCTTCGAGGGCCTTGAGCGGAGAGGCAATGTTGTTGCTCGACAGATATGACATGAGCGGACCGAGTATTGACATCATGTCGCCAGTCTGTAGCGTCCTCATGGCCCGGTCATGTAGACCGCAATTGCCTAGTGTCTGGGACGCCTGGCAGTTTTCTGCGAGACTGCTGATGATATCTTTTATGCCCATTTTTGAAGTATTATTATTGTTGCTGAAGTTTTGCCAGAGGTGCTCCAAAGAAGATGTGCCAATGGAGCTGCGATACTCGAGCATCCGACAATCAACCCAGTCGATCTTGAACTCTCTGTTCAAAAGCACGCGACAGAACCCGCTGGCGGTGCCTAGCGAGCCGTCCAGGTAATTGTAGTTCACAGTGACTTTGGAGCCGATAAAAATCAGGCCGTTGTTCATGACTTGGAATTTTGTCCCCGAAAGGAAAAGCTGAAGCGATGCCAAAGCTTGCGATGCAACGTTTGAAAGAAAGAAGCGAGGGGCACTTGTCACGTCAAGCTCGAATGTTCTTGGGCCTCCCGAATTCGACTCGAATGAAACGCCGTCGTTACCTTGTTTACGCGCCGGTGTGTTTGTGCTAAAGCGAATCGTACCATTCGACACAAAATATGCCAGGACAAGTCTTGTCCAGAACTCAATTGTTCGTAAGCTCTCCATGGGTTCGTTCAGCACAAGTTCAATCAAATCAATCAAACGCACCACGGCGGCATTGCCCAAGTTGCGACGAAAGATCTTAGCGTGGACCTCATTCTGCGCAGCCTGAGTTGCTGTCATCTTTTGCATGGCTTGTCCAGCCGGTAGACTTTGGGTGGACCTGCCCTGATTTTGTTGATTTTGTGCACCCTGGCTCGGTGCTCCGGTCAGACCCTGTGCCAGCGCTGGGTTACCGGAATAGCCCTGAACGGGCGTATGCTGAGCTGAGTGAGGTCCCGAATGGGGTTTTTTTGCCAGACCAGGCCCTTGCAGACCGTTTGCCAGTCCAGAAGGCTGAGCTTGTGCTGTGGACTGCTGCAGTTGCTGTGACTGTGGATGGGGACGATTCTGAGCTTGCAGGTTTTGCAGAACGCTGCCGTCGCCTTGACTTTGTGGACCTTGTGGACCCTGGGGGCCTCTTACGGCGTTTTGAAAGTTCTGGCGCTGGTAATGTGCTTGTGCCTGTGCCTGTTGCGCCTGAGCCAGTATCGGTTGCAGCAGCTGTCCTGGTTGCATCATGCCCGGGCCCATCTTGTACTGGTTCACCATCGGAGGGCCGCCTTGCAGCATCATGTGGGGTCCTCCTTCGAGCTGTGCCTCGGGCTGTGGGCTGTAGCCGCCAAACTTGGGCTGCTGGTTCTGCGACAGACCGTTTCCTTGCATGTACTGCTGTTGGGCCTGGTTGGGGGACATCTGGCGTGCCATGTGCGGCAGCGGCAGTGGCCCCGACGCCATAGAGACGCCCGGGTTCATATGCTGGTTCATCATCATCTGTGAGCTTCCATTGCCGTTGGCTGAAACGCTCATCAGACGCTGTTGTTGTGGATACAGCACGCCGTAGTTGGGCAGCGCCTGGGGCATATTGCGGTTCAGCGGATGTTGTTGTGGGGGCATCATGGGCGAGGAGTACTGGTTGTGGAGCTGGCCCACCGACAGCGAGGCGTTCTGGATGTTCATAAACGAGCCGTTGGAGTTGCCGTTCATCGCAAACGATGGTGCCAAGAGAAGGGTTCTTGGATTGGAAGGCGGAACTTTCAGAGAGAAAAAGTTATCGTGGCCCCTGGCTCAGGAATTCTCCTTCTTGTATGCTTTGGCTTCTTGAGTAGCACGCCGGGTGGTGGAAATGGGACTATCCTTGGCGAAAGTCACGGGACCAGTTTCTGTCAAAATACGACGTGGCTGACGCACTGTGTGTCGGCGCTTATGTACCTGAAGGCCCTTGTCGCTGGCGTTGGCGCTGTGGGAAACGAAGAAGGTGGTTCTTGATGGTTTTGGCAAGTACCCATACATTAGCGTCCAGGGTCTTTCGGGAGTGCATACAAGCACCCTCAAGGCTCCCATACGCAAGGTCGAGGCGGGGCGCCCTGATGATTGTCCGCACTGGGTCAAGAGGGAGAGTTTAGAATGTAGAAGTAGAAAGGATATTGGAACATGGGAGGGAATGGAAAAGTAAACTGAAAAGGGAATTGGGACGATTTCTTATTGGCTGAGTTTCGATTTTCCGGTGTATGGATACAGGGAGGCCCGCAGGCCGCTCGGCCAGTTCCCCAGGCAGGTCTCCAGAGGCAACAGCATACGAGGAAGGGCATTGGCTGGAGCAAGCAATTTGCAGAGAGTTGTTGAGATTTTGCTTTTGGATGACTTGTTTTCGGTCATGGGTCTTGCAAACTAGCCCCATCGAGTGGGTGCAGCAGATCCATGTCCCCTCAGACCATACGGTGGAGAAGAATTTCAGGAAGGGTTCGTTCGGGGGCGTTGAGAATTCGTAGAATTTTGAGCGATTCGGGTTATTCGATGGACAAATTGAGACTAGGCTTCGATGAAGAGTCAATGATGGCTTGGGTGCTGGCTTATTCAATTGACTCTTTCTCCGCTCCGCCATAGTTTTCACGATGCCACAGCAAAATCAACCCCAAACATGAATCACGCTCCATTGGCTCCCTTAACAGCCCACTCTGACACCTCAGCTGACAGGTCTATTTAACCTTTCTTCTCTAGCACCAGCGAGCCTATAAGCCACCTTCGAGGCTTGGACCAGGCTACATATCAGTCAAGCCCCAGCGATAGGTTTGGTCCTGCCCAATGCACGTGTAAAGAGAAGGCAAAGATTTCCAGGTTTTGGCC